>CM062816.1:2092581599-2093181599 GCA_031772625.1 Pinus tabuliformis
TCTCTTGTACTTTAGACTCAGATGAAGAGATAGAGCGATGGAAAAATAGGTTACACATGGTAACCACACTTAGCTGTCACATGATGACAAGATTGTTGCGTTGTGTTTCAAGAGAAAGGAGGGATCTACCTACTTATGATGGATTAGGCGAGGTAGATTTCTTCTTTGATAAATTTAAAAGGGAGGTACCAAAGAAGCAATGTTTCAAAGCCTTGAATTGGATATTGCACGCCACACCTGTGAGGTGGTGGGGTACGCACAAAGGAATCTTGGAATACTAGCACTCATGTAGAAAGATGATGTACACATGGTTTGGGAAGCCTATAGGGAAAGTGGAAAATGAATACAAGTGATGGTATGGTTCGCGCGTGCATCTATGCAGGTGGGTACAAGCGTATGGTGAATAACCTGCGTGGATACACAAAAGGATTGCGTGGGAGATATGGTCTATAAGCATGTGTTGGGGGCGGGAATGCGCGAACAACTCTTCAAGTTGGAAAGGCAGCATGTGGAAAGAACAAATGTGCAGAAGGTTATCCGTGTGGAAGCCTTTAATGAAGTATGTGAATCCCTGAATAAGGTATGTAGTACATGAACTAATTGCAACCTGCGTGTACGAGCAATCCTATGGGCTTATAGGGTGACGTGCAAGAAACTGATGGGATAGATGCCTTCTAGGCTTATTTGTGGAGTGAAAACTATCCTTCTAATGGAGTATCATGGGCCTAGTTCACGCATAGCAGCACGGCTCGTGGGGCCTTGGAAAAAGGAATCGCGCAATTGGAAGAAATTGGAGAAGAATGCAGGGGACCTGATGAAGAGATTCAGTAGAGTGATCTTCGACTCCAAGGACTCATGAATGAAAAAGTCTAGTTGAGGAATAAAACCACCATGGTGGAAGAATAAGTCAAGAAGCTAGAGGAAGGAGTAAAAAGGAATTTTCTTGATAAAAAGACTGTGTTGATAAAATGGGATGCGTGTGATGACATTGATAAATTGGGAGACTACCATAGAGAGTTGGTCAATTTGATACCTTCGATTGGACCGCATATTACTAAGGGGGTCACAACTGGTGGCGCGATGCAAATGGTAAAGTGTGTGATGCATGTATTGAAGTCAAAAGGTGTGCTTTTCACACGAAAAGTAGATGGTGATCGGGTGAAGCCATATACTGGTGGTGTAGCCCCCTGACTGGCCATGGGAAGAATAGTCTTAATGCTCCACGTAGTTGAAAGGAGTGTGGGACTATAACCTACTCTTCCCGAGAGCTACACAAGGAAGATGTTGCGCGCAGGAGCGGAGTGTCACAAGGTCTGCGACAACACAGGGGTAGTTGCGCTCCTTTGTCATCACAACAACAATTGAAGGAAAGCTAGCACATATGAAGGGGACGTAGGCAAAGATGGAGGGAAGCAGTTCAACAGTTTCTGAACAATGCATCTAGGAGATACAGCAGACAACAGCTCAGTTCCCTACTCACCTCGCAGAAGTCCAAGTAGAGTTGGGTGGTCATGTTGCCTATGTTGGGGGCCTGCTGGGCGCAGGATCCCCCATGGTAGGTTTTGGGGCTTAAAGCCCAAGTTTTGACTAACTCTAATGTAAATACTCCGCGATTTATGGGTGCGAAGTTGTAATTGAGTCACAGGGTTGTCTGCCCTCAACTTTGTTATGTAATATCGGCTTGAGAGATCTACCCATGGTCCGTGAAGCATGGGATTTTATAAGTGGATGAAGGCTCTAAGTTGTAAGAAGTAATCTAATATTAAGGAAGTCGATGGAATAAAAGCATTGAGTCTAAGTGTGGGGTTGAGCCTTTTGGGTTGTAGAGTAGGAAAAGGCTATGTAGTTGAGTGCACAGAGGCCTAGTAGTCTGCAGTTGAGTGCATGGCTCCCTGCAGCTCAGTGCGCAGGGTGAGTTGAATCTGTAACCAATTGAAAAAGTAATAAAAGAGAGGTTTCTTATCACTATGTGCATCTTTTCGTGTTTATGCATTTAAGTATATTGGGTATGAATTGCAATTTTACTGTTTATTTGCTGCGCGAACTTATATGAATGTATTGAATAAGTAAATCAAAGATAAGTAGCTACTTACATGAAGATAACTAACACTGATAAAAAGATAAGTAAGAACTACGACGGATCTTAGGAAAAGAGCGCAGACCACTACCTTAAGCAGCGTGGAAGCACCTCAATCCCTAGTTAGGGCTACGTGAAGGTGAATATAATAGATCACGAAGGATCAAACGTTTCAAGAGTGTGCAAAGTAATATGCGCAAAGGCACTCCTAGTTGGACTAAGTCAACCCCTCATACATCTCAAGGGTGCGGAAGTTGGTTCCAACATCCCCACATACTGCATCGGGTGAGACCTCAGTCCGCATGTTGGGTCCCTATAATACTAGTGATTACCCCATTACTATTGTAGTTATACCCCTTATTTATATTGTTGTTCCCCTATTACCCCCATGTTGGGTCCCTATGATACTAGTGATTACCCCATTACTATTGTAGTTATACCCCTTATTTATATTTTTGTGCTCCTATTACCCCCATATTTTTATTTCTGTGCCCCATAGAATCCCTCTATTGTTATTTTTGTGGCTTTATATTATTATTGTTAGGTCGGCTCGATTATATTGTGACTCCTTAGACTCCTATATATAGAAAGGAGGTTTTGTCATTTGTATCATCCAAGAATTTTTCATTTATGTAATGTAAAGGAGGTTGCCCCCTCGAAGAGGCTAAATTCTAAGGCGTTGATCTATCTTTTATATCTTTTCTTGAGCTAGTTTCATAACATTTGGTATGAGAGCTTTGGATTCTAGGGTTTCGCTGCTCCAAACAGGTCATCGTGGCATTTTTGCTATAACTTTTTTTTTGTGACGTTTCAGAAGTCGCAAAAAAAACCCATTTGAGAAGAAATCTTGCTAAACCTTGGGACGGAATTTTAGAGGTTTTGCGCGATATTCGCGGAGATATGATCTGAGGAAGTTGGTCTTTTTACAGACTCCTGAATTACATTCAAAATAGGTGACATGGGGAAAATCATCATAACTTTCGCTCTGGGGATCGGATTGAAGTTTCGTAAGAAGGTACAGAAAGAGGACGGACTGTAGTTTCTTGTGGGTGTTTTTCAGATCCAAAGGTCAAAACAGTGACTCGCAGCACGTCGTACAATCTAGCTCTATTGAACTAGTCTATAATCAAGTCACTGTGGGAGATTTCGCATAACGCTTCCTTGGAGAATCCAATTTGGGTCAGACTTGTGGCATTGGAAAGAGGACACAGAGAGCTACTACAGGTCGCAAGTTTAGAACTAGATGATTGGAAAGTACAGAGATACATCAGAGGCAATATTGAGCTCCTACAAAGTGAAAAAAAGGTTTGTAGATTTGTTTTAAATTTTTGCTTAAGCTTGGTTTGAAAATTTATTTTGAAGGAATTCAAAAGGAATAGTAGAGCATTATTATCGCTAACTGATGCCCCGAGGAAAGAAAATGCAAACACCTAGTAAGGAACCTGAAAGCTCTAGCATGACTCATGAAGAAGAGGAAGAAATGCTACATGATATATCAAAATTACAAGAACAAGTGCAACAAATGTCACGCTCACAAAAGTTAACAGATGCTAAGATAAATGGCGTGGAAGCCAAGATGAATGGCATGGAAGCTAAGATGCACAATTTGAAGATAGATTTGAACACAAATTTGAAGACAGGCATGGAAGATTTGAAGACAGATTTGACTAATTTTCTACAAGAAATACTTACTAATGGTGAAAAGGTAGTAAAGCAAACTCATGATGAGAACAAAAGAAATGTTAATCATGATTCCATAGACGCTAATGTTGGATCGAAGAATCACCACATTCCAAAAATCGATATGAGGAAGTTTGATGGCAAGGATCCCACCACATGGATATTACAAATGGAGCAATTCTTCGATCTCAATAATGTGCAAAACACACAAAAGGTATGTATGGCAACTTTATATTTGGAACCAAATCAGTTTGTATGGTATCAATGGCTTTGTTCTCGTAAACAATTTATCACTTGGGCAATTTTTACGGAAGAATTAATAGAAAATTACGAGGATACAAAAAGAAACACTTTTTTTAGCCAATTGATAAGTCTCAAACAAAAGGGTTCAATAATGGAGCACATTGAGGAGTTCCAAAAATTGAACATAAGGGTAAAAGATATTCCAGAGGAGCATAGGATTGATGTGTTCATAGGGTCTTTAAAGGATAATATCCAGGGAAAATTTTAAGAACCCCCCCTAAATTTATAAATATAATAAATGGGCGAATGTCCATGGTATATAGGAAAAATGGAAGGCGATTTTATCAATAATATAATATGTATATATAATTTTTTGGCGAATCTCTCACCACACATGGCGAATATTTTACTCAATTATAAAATCTTGTAAGATCTTGGCGAGTCTTTCACTAAATAATAAAACTTTGTAAAGTCCTAGTGAATCTTAGCATATGCTACATGCTGGTTTAATTCCCCCATTTAAATAGGCTACATTCCAGGGGAATACCATGGGTCAATACCATGTGCCATTTTTATTTTTATTAATTCTAATATTAGGGTTAATAATGGTTTTTTGCATGGTATTAATAACAATCTAGTCCATGGTATTTGTCTCATGGTATTGTGGCCATAGGTTTCACCTAAATATAACCCATTTTTTGAGTGTTCGTAAATATAAGGTGACTTATGGAGTAAATATAAAAAATGTTTTATTTGTTTACCATACCTCTTGTTTATTTATATTTTTATTAATTTACCATACCTCTTTTACAAATATGGTATTTGGCCCATAGGATTCACTTAAATAAAACCTTTTTCTTGAGCCTTCATAAATAGAACGAGGGTTATGGACTAAATATAAAAAGAGGTTTTATTTATTTACGATACGTCTAGTTTATTTATATTTTTATTTATTTACCATACCTTTTGAGTAAGTATAAAAAGACGTTTTATTTATTTACCATACCTCCACTTTACTTATATTTTTATTTGTTTACACCCTTACATGTATATAAGGTGACTTATGGAGTAAATATAAAAAATGTTTTATTTATTTACCATACCCCCCATTTATTTATATTTTTATTAATTTACCATACCTCTTTTATAAATATGGTATTTGGCCCATAGGATTCACTTAAATAAAACCTATTCTTGAAAATGGGCGAATGGATTCACTTAAATAAAACCTATTCTTGAAAATGGGCGAATGGAAGGTTGTAAGTCCTAATTTCAAGGGCTAAATTTACCTTTTTTACCCTCTCCCTTAAAATAAGGTGGGCTATTTGAGGTGATTTGTAAAAATGTACTATGATACAAAATATTCGCCCACTAAAAATTTAAAACCCCTTAATTTCGCCAAAGGGCGAACATTCGCCCCTAAAATTATCCTTGATAATATCCAACATGATGTGCGCCTTTGGGAACCTGATTCATTAGAGAAGGCATTCAGGTTAGCAAGAAAAATGGAAAGCAAAATTATGGCAACTAGGAAGCATACCATTCACAAATATAAAGACGGAAGTGTTGTTGCCCATAGTCTTCCACAACCTACAAGGTTGACACCACAACAATTGGAAGAAAAAAGAGCAAAAGGGCTTTGTTACAATTGTGATAGCAAATACACAAAAGGTCATAAGTGTGCTGAGAAGAAATTATTCTACATAGATTGTGAAGAGGAAGAAGAAAAGGAGCAAGAAAGGTCAAAAGAAGAGGATATATTCCAGGAACAAAGCCTAGATGAAGAACAAATAAATTCGACCATATCTTGTAATGCATTGGCGGGAATTACCACTCCTCAAACCATCAAGATAGAAGGACAAATCAAGAAGAAAAAGGTAATAATGTTGATTGATTCAGGAAGCACCCACAATTTTATTCATTGTAGGGTAGCAAAAGAATTGAATTGCTTTCTATATCCAGCACCAGAGTGTCAAGTGATGATTGCGAATGGAGGAACAATAAATTGTTCTGGAAAGTGCCATAATATCAAGCTATCCATGGGAGAATATGTATTGACTAGCCCAATGCTTTCCATTCCAATGGGAGGTGTTGATGTTGTACTAGGAGTCCAATGGCTACAATCCTTGGGTACAATAGCTTTTAATTTTCAAGAACTTTTCATGAAATTTTCTATGGAAGGAAAAGAAGTTGAATTAAGGGGTATTGCAGGGAAACTAGGAAAGATAATCAGCTCTAATGGCATGACAAAGCTTCTAAAAAAGGAGCAAAGAGGTGTAATTGCACAATTATGTTCGCTAGATGTTTCCACATTAGAATCATCTATTTCTCTAGATCTCCAAAAAGTCCTCGACAATCATTCCAAGGTATTTGAGACTCCCAAAAGTCTCCCACCTATGCATGATCATGATCATGCTATTCATCTGATTCCAGGAAGTGTTCCTCCAAACATCAAGCCGTACAGATATCCATATGTCCAAAAAAGTGAAATTGAACGTATGGTTGCAGAAATGCTAGAGGCTGGTATAATTCAACCGAGTCAAAGTTCTTTCTCAGCTCCAGTAGTATTGGTGCACAAGAATGATGGATCATGGCGCATGTGTCCAGATTATAGGGAGCTCACCAAGCTCACTATTAAAGATAAGTTCCCCATTCCTGTCATTGATGAATTACTGGATTAATTGCATGGATCAATTTACTTCACCAAGTTGGATCTTCGTTCGGGATATCATCAAATCAGAATGAAGATTGAAGACATTCCGAAAACGGCATTTAGAACTCATGAGGGTCATTATCAATTTTTGGTCATGCCTTTTGGCCTTACTAATGCACCTTCAACATTTCAAGGTTTGATGAATTCAATTTTCAAACCATTCCTTATAAAATTTGTGTTGGTATTTTTTAATGATATACTAATCTACAGCAAGTCTTGGAAGGATCATGTTGAACATGTTGACAAGGTGCTACAACTATTGGAGGAGAAACAATTATATGCAAAAATATCCAAATGTTTCTTTGGAGTCCAGGAGGTGGAATATTTGGGTCATATTGTATCTCATGAAGGAGTTAAGGTAGACCCTAGCAAAATTAAAGCCATTAAGGAATGGAAAATCCCCACATCCATAAAGCATATGCGAGGATTTCTTGGGTTGACAGGGTATTATCGCAAGTTTTGTTAAGAATTATGGGAGAATAGCAGCACCTCTAACAACATTATTGAAGAAAGATTCATTTTCATGGACTCCAGAAGCAACAAAGGCCTTTGAACATCTTAAAGAGGCAATGTGCCAAGCACCGGTCTTAGCTACATCGGACTTCACAAAAACCTTTATTGTGGAATGTGATGCTTCAGGAAATGGAATTGGTGCTATTCTAATGCAAGATGAAAGACCCATTGCTTTTGAAAGTCGTCAAATCAAGGGAAAGTTTTTAAGCAAAGCTATTTATGAGAAGGAAATGTTGGCAATACTCCATGCACTTAAGAAATGGCGACCCTACCTAATGGGAAGACACTTCAAGGTAAAAACGGATCATGATAGCCTTAAATAATTTTTAGAACAAAGATTATCCTCTGAAGAGCAACAAAAGTGGGTCACAAAGATGTTGGGTTTTGACTTTGAAATCATCTACAAAAAAGGGAAGCAAAATTTGGTGGTAGATGCACTCTCAAGAAAGGATGAGGATGTGGAAGCATTGTTGTGTGCCATTTCTATTATCCAACCAGATTGGATAAACGAAGCAAGGGAGGAATGGAAGAATGACAAAGAAGTGTGGGCAATTATTCGAAAGCTACAACAATATTCCAGTACTTCTGATACATTTAGCTCGAAAAATGATTCATTATGGTACAAAGATCGCTTATAACTCTGTAAGAATTCCCAGCTAAAACAAAAGATTCTTAAGAAGGAATTTTTTTGGGATGGTCTTAAATCAGATATTCAAAAGTTTGTGGAGGAATGTTTGGTTTGCCAACAAAATAAAGTTGAAACAATTAAGACACCAGGTCTATTACAACCTTTATCCATTCAAAGCCAACGTTGGGAGGAGGTTTCAATGGATTTTATCACAGGTTTACCCAAGTTCGAGGGAAAGAGTGTCATCATGGTGGTAGTTGACAAACTTACCAAGTATGCACACTTTCGTGCATTATCACATCCATTTAAAGCCAGTACAGTTTCTACTGCATTTATGGAAACAGTTCAAAAGCTACATGGAAACCCAAAGATTATTGTAAGTGACAGAGATCCCATTTTCACTGGAAATTTTTGGACAGAATTATTTTCTTGTCTTGGTACTCAGTTAGCTCATAGCTCATCTTATCATCCTCAATCTGATGGGCAAACTGAGATAGTAAACAAATGTTTGGAAGGATATCTTCGTTGCTTTGTATCTGATAAACAGACACAATGGGTCAAATGGTTGCCTCTGGCTGAATGGTGGTATAACACTTCCTTCCATACAGCAACAAAAATGACCCCATTTATGGCACTTTATGGGTACCAACCACCATCAATCACATCATATTTAAGAGAAAATTCTAAGGTTCAGGCAGTGGAACATCACATCGAACATCAACAACAAGTCCTCCAACTCTTAAAGGATAACCTTGTGTTGGCACAAAATAGAATGAAACAACAGGCAGATCAACATCGCAGTGAAAGAAGTTTTGATTTAGGTGATTGGGTATTCCTACGGCTACAACCATATAAGTAAATGTCCCTAAAGCAAGCTAAGAAGGATAATAAATTATCACCAAAGTATTATGGTCCGTACAAGGTGTTGGAAAAGATTGGTACTATGGCATACAAATTGGAGCTTCCTGCAGCTTCTCAATTACACCCAGTTTTCCATGTTTCATGTTTAAAGAAGGTTATAGGCGACAAGCTCCCAGTTCAAACAATATTGCCAGAACTTGACAAGGAAGGAAAAATTATATTGGAACCGGAAGCAGTCACAGAAACAAGAACTCGACAGCTACGAAATCGATCAATTTCAGAGTATCTTATCAAGTGGAAGAACTTATCCGCTGAAGATTCCACATGGGAGGATGAGAATTTTATGCGGAAGTATCCAGAACTGCTCAAGCATTGAGGACAACACTTTTTTGAAGGAGAGGGGCATGTTGGGTCCCTATAATACTAGTGATTACCCCATTACTATTGTAGTTATACCCCTTATTTATATTGTTGTGCCCCTATTACCCCCATGTTGGGTCCCTATAATACTAGTGATTACCCCATTACTATTGTAGTTATACCCCTTATTTATATTGTTGTGCCCCTATTACCCCCATATTGTTATTTCTGTGCCCCATAGAATCCCTCTATTGTTATTTTTGTGGCTTTATATTATTATTGTTAGGTCGGCTGGATTATATTGTGACTCCTTAGACTCCTATATATAGAAAGGAGGTTTTGTCATTTGTATCATCCAAGAATTGTTCATTTGTGTAATGTAAAGGAGGTTGTCCCCCTCGAAGAGGCTGAATTCTAAGGCGTTGATCTATCTTTTCTATCTTTTCTTGAGCTGGTTTCATAACACCGCACTTCATAGGCTATTGTCGAAAGGGCTAGTAGTATAGGGATTTGTTGGCTAAATAACTCTGAACCTAGGTCAGGCCCCATCAAGCCAACATGTGGTATCCCTTTGATTCCTCTTTCTAACCTAACAAGTATGACCGAGATTGGATTCTCTAGGAAAGAGTTATGTCTAATCTCGCACTATGACTAACTATAACTTAGTTATACTAAGTTATCTAATTACAACTCTAATAAAATCAATATGGACCCCTAAAATTTAGGGATCACTCTACATGACTCTAGATAGACTTCCAACTCAAATTTCCTAAGCTACATAAGTCAACTTAACTTAGCGAACCATTCCAAGCTTCTATGAGAAAAGAATCAGAATTTAATTCTCAATTTAATTCAAGGACAGATTAGATTAGAATTTCTAGATTCTATTTTAAACATTTCGTGTTGCTATTTTCAACACTCCCTCTCAATAAGAAAGGAATTCAACTATATCCTAACCTTGAAACTTTTGAATCTTCTACATGCAACATTTATCTCTAGTGTTGTTGCTACAACAACTCCCGAAACTAAAAAAAAAACATCCAACCTAAATTAGTGTGATGCATCTGTCATCAATCTCTCTGATTGCTACCTCCTCTACTGACTTAAAACTCTGCACTTTTGTTGAATGTGTATTTTTGCACCATTATCAACCGTTCTCTACGCTCTTCAGTATGTAACTTATCTAGCCTATGTCACTCTCATCTCTAACTACATCAACTACCACTGATTCCTCCTACTAGTATGTACTTTGGGCTTCTATAGCAAGGTATTATCCATGAGACAAAACCTCTTAATGGACCTTTCTCCATTTTGGCCCTCTTAGGACTATCACTTCACATCACCCCACCTCACACTTGGAGGTATTTATGCATGTGCTCCCTCTGTTGGGTTGTGTTATATTATTTCCATGACTAACCCTATATTAGGTGGGTATACCTACCTATGGTTTTGTGCATGGATTTCGCACATGGTTTTGGGCACGATGGTTTTTGGTCTATGGTATTTTGAAGATCCGATCAAGGGAGTTACAATTAAATTCTAATCCATGGTTAATGGATTGGTGGTTTATGCATACTTTGACATGTATATATATGTATAGTAACATTGAAAGGAACATAATGAAAAATCAATGTGGTAGTCCCAGTTTTGGGATCCAAGGGAAAATCTCTGTGTATATTTGTTTTATGTGTTATTCTCTCGTCATTGTTTATTTTATATTTTTTAGAATTCATATGCAGGTAAATTATGTACAGGGTTAAAACCAACATTTGGTATTAGAGATGTTTTGGATTCAATGGGATGCCTTTGCTGCCGAGGGGTTTTTCTTGGGCCTGTGGTAGACCCTCTTCAGTGGGAGATCTGCAGGATCGATTCTAGTGGTGAAAGGAAATGGCAATAAGTATAAAGATAGAGATCATGAAATTTAATGTTTAGAGTTTTGAGTTGTGGAAACTAAAGATGGAGGATTTGTTGGTGGATAAAGATCAGTTGATTGTAGTAGATCCAGGTACTAAATCAACATGAGTGTCTGATGAAGAATGGAAGAAGTTGGATAGGAAGGAAAAAAGCACAATACGATTGTGTGTCTTAGATTTAGTATCACTGAATGTATCAGGGGAAGCTATGGAGAAGGCTTTGTGAGACAAGTTAGGGACTTTGTACCAATCTAACTCTCTCGTGAATAGATTGTTCCTATGGAAAAAAATATATAACTTGAGGATTAAGGATGGAGACTCAGTGACAGAGAATCTCAACACATTTAATATTGTCGTAAACCAATTATTATATGTTGATATTAAAATTTCAGATGAAGATAAGTGCATCACTTTGTTGTGTTCTCTACTAGATTCGTGGGATAGTCTAGTTGTTGTAATAGGAAGCAATTCAACTTCCTTGGAGTTTGATGAAATAGTCTCAGCCTTGCTCGCGGAGGAGATCAGATGGAAAAATATGGAGAGCCAGATTCGTGATACCTTGTCTGTACGAGGATGGTCCCATAACAGAAAAAACATAAGTCCTCTAGTGGGAGATCTAAATCTCCAGGAAACCCTGTAAAGGTGTGCTAGAAATGAAAAAAGGAAGGGAACTACAAAAGGGACTGTAAATCTAAAGCTCCTGAGAAAGAAAAGGGATCTGATGATGCTCCTCCTGCATAGGCAAAAACCACCTCAGATGAAGGTGGGGATGTGTACTTGGCTTCTTCTTCAAGTACACATGTAGATCATGAGGCATGGTTGATTGAGTGAGGTGCATCCTTTCACTTCACTCCCCATAGAGAGTGGTTTTGTGAGTATGAGAAATATGATGGTGGTGGTGACTTCTTAGGGGATAATAGGAAGGCTAGAATCATTGGTCGCAGAAAATTCAAGTAGATACTACAAGGTGGAAGGATTAGAACACTTCTGGGTGTTCTGCATTTTCTTGCATTAGCTAGAAATCTGATTTCTGTAAGGAAGCTGGATGATGCAGGTGTGAAAAAAATGTTCAAGAAAGATACCTACAAGATGGTTCTGGGAGCACTGGCATTAATGTGGGGAGTTCGGATTGGAACGCTGTACAAGGTGCAAGGTAGCATTGTTATTTACCAATGCAGTAGTTTTGTGGTTTCTGAAACTGGAGTAGAAAATATAGCAGTCTCTAGAGAAAAGACCATGTTATGGCTTCAAAGGCTTGGACATATTGGAGAAAAGGGACTTCAAATACTTCACGATAAAGGTATGATAGAAGGTATGAATAATAGCTCTCTTTATTTTGATTTTTGTGAAAATTGTGTATATGGGAAACAGAATTAGGTGAGTTTCATCTCTAATGGTAAGAGGGCAAAACAAATATTAGAGCTTGTGCACAGTGATGTGTTTGGACCTATGAAGGTTCCATCATTGGGTAAGTCTATGTACTATGTTATTTATAGATGAATTCTCATGGAATAAATGGATATATTTCCTCAAGAAGAAATTTTAAGTCTTTGACAAGTTTAAAGAATTTAAGGCTTTGGTGGAAAAATAGATAGAGAAGAAGATAATGGTGCTGAGGACAAATAATGGTGAAGAGTTTTGCAAGAAGGAATTTGAATAATTTGTAAGAAGTGTGGTATAGCAAGGTAGAAGACTACTCCATACACAGCTATGAAAAATGGTGTCACAGAAAGAGTGAACAAGATGTTGATGGAAAGGGCAAGAAGCATGCTCAGTAGTGTCGGTTTAGGCCAGGAATTCTGGGCATAGGCAATGGTCATAGGCAATGGTGCCACATCATCCTTTAGGCCTATTCAACATAGCGTCATTGGTCATCATTCTACCATGTCCCTCTAAGGCCTCTTCGAGCAACATTTAGAAAGGACCTTTTTAATATGAATTTGTTTAGCAATTGTACCAAAATCCTTCACTTAATCCACCTTGACAAACAACCCTAACAACAAAAAATGGCCGCTAAGACCTTCAAAACATTATTTAGAAAACCTATAAAAAGAAAATATAAAATAACATATAAGTCAATATATTGTATGAGAAACCTAATGGAAATATGATAAATTGAATGTTATTATTAAAATGAAATGTTTACACCTTGTGAGGAGAATGTGAACACTTGGATATACAAATCCACCTCTGTGCGATGGGTACTTTGATACCTTGTGCTTTAGCTATATCTTTAGTTCCCTCTCTAAAGACGTATGCAATGGGAAAAAAGAAGTGGTGGTGGCTTGACATTAAAAATGGGAGCTCAAATATCACAAGAAGTGTAAGCCCCCAACCCACACTTACCCAATTTCACATCTCACCACAATAAACATGTGATGAGTGTCATTGTGATATGACCTCGCCTCCAAGTAGTTATGGAAGTGGGGCCTACAAACTGAAATCTTTTTGACATCACTGAGGGATTACATACCACTCACGAGCCAAATAGCCAACTCAGGTTACCAATCCCTAAGTTGGAACTCCTTTTCACTCACCTTGTCCTATAACTGCATCCATGTTTGCACTCGCAAGTTTGCCTCCATTCAGTTATGACCTAAATCCTCGAGTTATTTTCTTGCAGTTTTGATATTTGATCAATGTTTTAGGCTAGCCTCTAGACAACTACCCAAAACTCATTGTAACTTTCTAGAAGCATGGAAATGATGTAAATAATGATGAAAAATCCAAACTCAAGCAATAAATTGAGCTAGACATGCTTATTCCATGATAGATATTTCATTAAACATATGGTAAACATTTGGTCAACTCAAAAGAAAAAGATATTCTACTCTAAGGAGGAAATTTAGTCAACTCGGTCCAATGGTGAAGAATTATCTAAGCGATAATAGGAGGAGTGCACAATAATGAGGATAAAGTTATTTTGTTTTTCAAGTAGAGTAGGGTAGAAAAAAAATGAAAAAATAAAAATAAAAAATCTTAGGTGAAAACCTCTTTTGAGGTGCTTGAGATTGGCTCATTGATTGAAAACCTCCATGAGGTGGTCAATGAGTTGGAAAAAAAGAGAAAAAGAGAGAAAAAGAAAAGATCCTAGGTGAAAACCTCCTTTGAGGTACTTAGGCACACCTACTAGTTGAAAACCTCATTGAGGCAACTAGTAGGCCTAGAATAAAAAAAAAGGGTAAAAATAAAAAGTATTTGCTCTATGTATCTCTATGATGAATGTAGGTTCTCTCCAACATGTGCAAGCAACAAAAACAAGTTGGTACCAAAAGAAAAAAATTGGTCAAGCCTAGTCAAAAGAAGTCAAATTTGACTTTCTCCTCCTTTGCTCAAATGATCCAACAAGGAAATGGCCATGTCAATCCATCATCCTCATATATTTCCACCATCCACCCATCATTCTCAAGCTTTTCCCATTTTGATTGTTGTCCTAAAAACGTACATGAATTCTCTGTTTTACTACATGAAACAAAAATACATAGAATAGAAAACTATTTTTTCCATATCTTGCAAACCATGCATCCCTTTGCCAAGATATTTCAGGGGGAGATGCAAATTACAGTGCACATCAATAAGAAGACAACGCATCAACAAATAATATCAACAAAAAAGAAAAAGGTAGTCAAGAAGATGTACCTCAGTCATGAGCAGTACAACAACATCAACTCAGCAGCAACATGCATGTCTCTACAACAACCATCGGGTAGGTACAGATATGAAATATTCTTGATCTCTTCACTTGAGCATATTATAGTTAGAAATTTGTTGTCAATGCATAAGAGATGAGGTTTTATAATCTAAGAATGGGTCGACAATCTCAACCACCTTCAACTAGTTAATTTCAACTCACTCATTCACTTATGCCATGTGGAAAAGTCAAATTAGGAAGGGTCATGATTTCGAGGAATGGTGAAAACAATTAAAAGAAGAAATTTTTGCAAAGGATAAGTCACCATAGGACTCCAAGCCCTCATTTCACTTCATATGCACTATCTATGCATCATTCATCCATCCCATTTTATAATTTCAAGAACAAACCTTACACTTTGTCTCACCGTGAAAATTTCTTGAAAAAACAAAGAGAGGATCTTCTCCATTCTCACAAACCTACACTACTCTCTCTGATCCCTAGCGTCATACTCCAAGCTCTCTACATCATTTCTCATCACTCACATATAGTTATAAGACCGTGAAAGAGGAGGAATGACTGCTACAGGAAGGCGAAATGATGCCACAAGAAGGAAGAAAGGAACAAATTGTGCTAAAACCCAAAATGGCAGTGCTTAAGAGAGACATAATCAAAACAGAGAAATCCAAGGCCATTAGTCAATCGTCTAGGCCAAAAAATAAAAGAAGGCAACAAAATTAAACAAGACACTCACCATCAAAACAAAACTCAAAGTGTTGTGATGAAAAGAGGTTTTCCAATAGGTCTCTAATCTCTTTTTAACTTTTTTCCAAGGCCTAAAAGACGTTATAAAAATGGGAGAAAGGCATGGGAATCAAGTTGAGGGCCTACCCTAGGCTCAGACTATCATTTATGATCAAAACATGTTTCTTGTAGTTTTAACAAGGTTTCCTGTAGGTTTCATGTAGTTTTGACATGAACTACTATAGGATGTCCTAGTTCTCATCTATAGGCATTTTCAAGGTTGAGAGGTGTCTAAACTACGAAACAAGGTAGCAGAAGGTTGATAAGAATGTGAAAGACCTTACCAAACTAAAAAATATTCAATAACCCACCTTGAATAAGGGGAAGAAGGAAAACTAATGGTCTCAAGAAACAATGATTTTTCTATGCACAAATAGATTTTTGGGCTTTTCCTTGCAAAACGTAAAACCAATATTCTTAAGAGAACGGACTGAGGAATGCACAAGAGAGAGGCCACTAGGGCCATGAATTAGGCACAATGAGGTCACTAAGTTTCTCAGAGGATGAACAACACTTTCAAGAGGGGGTATGATGGTCCTCTACATTAGACATAAATTAAGGTTCATGCCTCTAAATTAAACATAAATTAAGGCCCATATAACCATCCTTCAGCATGTTAAACTTCTCTTTTTTCATTAAATAATATATTTCAAACTTTAATATGTTCATTAGGAAGGTTTATGAAAATTGCATATTTGTGCCTAATATTATTTATTTTTATGGAATGTTATGAGAATATTAGGCAGATTATGGAGATTTGGAGGAGGATATAATCTAGGGACGTGCACCCTACTTTAGGAGGATCAATATTAATAATAAATTACTGAGATATTCAGGAATTATGGCACATATTGTGGAGCTCCAATGATTGAGAAAATCTAAGAATGTGTTTCCTTCCATTTAATGCAAATTCCTAGTATTGGGAACGAGATTCACTAATCAATGGATTTGGTGGTAAAAGCTTCCTCCTTTCATGGGTAATGATTCCTAATAATTTTGTATAAGTACCAAGTAAAATTTTCCTTTAGGGATAGATTTTGATTAGTCTTCTTGTGGAGAGAACTCGTATTTTTGTAGCTCCATTGTCATTTTTTGCACGAATGTAATTGTATTAATGGAAATAATAAAGATGTGTGTCATGCTCAACTTCTAAATATTGGTCTCCTCCATAGGACTCTGAGTGTCCTTGGGCTTGACCATTGTATAATTTTATTTTCTTATTTTTACTTGTTATTCACATGCATCTCTTCTTCTTGTTTTCTATTTCTACCTTTAGTATTAATGATTTCTTATTATAGGATTGGTTTAAATGGTTGGTGTATGTTATTTTGCAAGATCACAAGCATCATTTCATCCTTGGAAAATATTTGGAAGGTCACAGTAATCATTGAGCTACTTGGATTAGTTTGTTTATTCCCAAATCTAGATTTCTGGAACTGCTTTGTGGAAAAGAACAATAAATTTATGCTATTTTTTAGACCATGTTAACGAGATTAAATCGAGTTTGTTCCACTTGCATTAGATCAAAAATAAATTCTAGTTAATAACAAAATTTATCCAATTGTATTTGCACTTGATTAGGATAGCCATTTTATAGATTTACTAGCTCACTAGTTCTCGAATTTCTTGATTTTAGACCAGTAATTTTCTGTTATTTATTTTAGCATGGGTTAATTGTCTTTGAGTTTCTTAGGACAAGTTACAACTGTAATTTTTTATCTCTTAAGTTCTCTATTGGTTTCAAAGCACTTCCATTCACGAACTTAGCCATTAGATGGCAATATCTCTATTTTCTTCCATTTAATAAATCTTTCGAATGTATAAATGAATTTTTGTATAGATGCAGACAATAATGTGTGTTATTGTAGGAGTTTCTACATTGTAGGGAGACTTCATTTCGTTCGCCTCATCCTAGCCTCGTCCACCTATGTCGCCAAAATCCACTACAATCTTAATCTGAATTCTTGTTTTATAAGCAAAAATTGTCATTTCCATTAAGAAAATCCAACCATCTTGAAGCCCTTGCTTGAGTTCTCGGTAGTGTCCACCACCTCCATGTCTTATTATCCCATTATCCACTTTTCTCAAACTTCATTCCATATTCTATACTACTTCCTAAGATTTCAGCCTCTTCCTGTAGTAAAACATGGGATCATGTAGACATCTTATATTTTTCCTGTAGAAAATCCTCTAGCAACACTTTTTGAGACCGAATTGAGAAAAATTATCATTGAAGCTAGGATTAGGCCCCTACTTGAACTCCATGCCATAAAGACCATTTTATCCCTCTTCCTCCATCCCTATCTTCCCTGCCAAAGAACAAGTGAAGATTAACATTTACATTCATTTAAATAGTTCTTTTGATTTCTTAATTAGCACATGCATGCAATAGTTAATACTCCTTATATAACATTCTATGTTGAATTAGTTTAAATAATCACATGTGATAAATAGGATTAACCAAGGTTTTATTTATATTTAGCTCATGATCTTTATTCAATTAGAATTTGTTTTTTTCCTTGTACTTTTTTTTCTGGCAATAGGTTAAAGTTCCATTTCGACCATTTCATTTTCTATTATTAGTTTAGGATTTGATTTTAGTACATGCACTCCATTACATCATACCAACAAAGGAAGGACACATTGCATGTTGCAAATATAGTGTTGATACCTCTTAAGTTTGTAAAAACCCTCGGTTGATAATTAAAGTCACTAGCCTTGGGAGTTGCAACATTCTTGTTGCAATACCGAGGCTCATCAATATATTTGGGTCTATGCCATTTTAAATGTCCCAATGGAATATGTATCAATATATTGGACCTCCACTTCATGGATTTTTTGTGAATGAGAATTCATTGAGGGAATAATTGAGTTTATGGACATATCCTCTCACAAATAAATTAATATACATTTTTAACTATGTTATTTTACATGGCATATTTGAATATGTATCAATTTAGTATATAACCACTAATAGTCTTAGAAATAAATTTATAGGCCATAATTTCCACCAAAGTGAAGAAAATTTTAAAGAAATATGGGAGTTGGTGGAAATAGATTTAGCACCATCAAGAAGAAATTTTTTAAAAAATATGGGAGTTGGTAGAAATGGATTCAACACCACCAATAACCGTTACACCCAAAATCTAGAAAGTTGACCCATTTACAAAATGTGTCACCCATTTTTTTAAAATCATCCTAGAAATTTCACTTATCTTTGAGGAGAAATTGTGGCCTCCCCAATAAATTTATATACATTTGGATCTATGTCATTTTACATGGCATATTGGGATATGTACCAATTTATTGGATAATGACAAAGTGGGTGTGTACCCCAAAGGTCATTCTTGGAGGGCACACTTGCTTCCATGGACATATCATCTCATAAATAGATTTATATACATCTTGATCTATGGAATTTTACATGGAATATTGGAATATGTGTCAGTGTATTGGAAAATGATTAAGACACATATAAAAACCAAATTTATATACATTGGGATCTACGGAATTTTACATGGCATATTGGAATACATGCCAATGTATTGGACAATGATAAATACTCCACAACATGGACCTATACCCCAAGGAGAATTCTATGAGGGAACACTTCGGTTCATGTCATATTATCTCACAATAGATTCATATACATTGGGATATAAGCATTTTTACATGGAATTATATTGGAGTATGTGTCAATGTATTGGAAAATGACAGATACTCCACATCATGGGCTTGTGAGCCAAGGAGAACTATTGGAGAGCACACTTGTGTTCATCCAAATATCCTCTTACATGTAGGGGTTACTTAATCTTGTTGATCACTCATTTCAAGTTGTTGGACTCGATTATGAGGTTGTTATATGTTATTATAAATCAGATAGGTGTTAAGTTTATAAATTTTGGACCGAGAAATTATTTTGGCAAACTTTTTGGGCAAATATAGACTAAACACTTGTGATTCCAAGGAATAGTTGCAAGATTAGCATCATGATTTTACACAATTTAAACCCATATGTAGAAAAACCTTCCAAAATGGAAAATATCTATACTTATCAAATTGGTTATGTTCGCTTGGACCAAGTTGTTGATGTACTTATCCTCTTCTTTGACTACATATTCATCTCATAAACTCACTTATTGTGCCACATATGCCCATATGGCTAGTTGTGATTTATTTCACAATAGTGTATATTTTCAAGTGATGGTAAGTGCCCCAAATCAAAACACGTTGAACTATTCTTCTATTGCTGAATTTTAAATCTGTGTAATGACTATTTTTGTGAACACTGAGCATAAAAACAAATTCTATAAGTGGATTCATAGATTTTGAATGCTATATAAATATGTATATTTGAATGAAAATTTAGTTTATACAAATTGTAAATGAGTGAGATTGGACACATGGATTTTATGGGCTCAACTAGAATGCTTTGAGTTCATAGTTAAGAGAAATAGTGGAAATTTTGTAACAACGGTTGTGGAGTTTGAGGAAGGTGTTTAGTCTTGGTAGCATTAACAATGTGCCAGCAATATGTTTTCATTACACACTCAATGTAATTAGTCTTCCATGACCACACCTTTTTGTGGTTACACTTTATTCATGAGAGCTTAATTTCTCAAGATGTTTTGTTGATTTTTTTTTTTAGAGCACCTCTTATATCTCCCCATGGTTTGACTACGATGTCCATCTTGAAGTTGTATGGGTACATGGTATTTAAGTAGATGTGCCTTATTTATATAAGGAGTGTTTCTTTTTATTTGTAGCTATTTGGAGTTGGAGAATAAGATAAAATCAAGTGAAGAAATATCAATGAATTAATGACTGCCATGGTAGATCACCTAAATAGTAAGAGGCAAAGAGAAGATAGTAATGGAGATCATGTTCAGATAATGGTTAGAAATTTACAGCATATGGAAGAAAATGGATAGCATGAGGCCATGGAAAACACCAAAAGGTAGAAGGAAAATAATAAAGAAGATCACTATCAAACAATGGTAGGAAATTTATAGCAGAGGGGATAAAATGGACAACAACAAGCAATGGAAAACACTAAGAGGCATGGGGAAGAAAATCCAACAAATCATAAATTATGGGCACCACCAGACATAGTTACGAGTGCAATGGATTTAAGCAGTGAGGTCCAACCTCATGAAAACCAACAAAAAGGGATAATGGTAAGGGATTAATCCTCTTTTAATAGATTTGATCTCCTCCATGACGGAGAGTTGGGTAGAAATAAAAAAAGCCACCAAATATTTTTCAAGAGTATCATGTAGATGGATTTACTAACAGATTAGGTAATACAAAAGAAGTGGTGACAACGTGTGTTATTCATATATCTAGGAATGGTACTTGTATAGTTTCATTCAGTCTAAATTTAGATTATTGGTAATGATGGCCAACCCCTTGTGAACCAGTGTATACATTTAAAAAATGACAATGATGTTGAGCCCATTATGAGCCAGCTACCATGGAAATCTTGGTTTTTACCTTTATAACCCGCATAATCAGTCTTTGATAATGGTTACTAAGCCTCGACAAAGGATTATACACATTCAAATTGGATTCATAAAAAATGGAGCTAAACCCCATGAAGAGTTGTTCCAGGTTGAGTCCCTAATATCTAATTGGGAATTTGATATTCCAAATTGCAGGGCCATGATTTCTAATCTATCAAAAGGGATGTTCAAGGTCTTTGAATTGAAAAGGTACACTCATTTTTTTGCAATTGCATAACCAGATAGCAATTTAACATCAAATCCAAGTAGACTTTACATTATGAAGTCCGCGAAATATTGAAAAGTCAAGAGAGAATCCACTATGTTCACAATTTATTCCAAAAGAGATGGAATTTTTCATAAAGAATTTTTCCTGGAAGAGGGTTGTGCAAATTTTGTTGTACTATGTGGCTATGATAGAATGGATGTGCAACTCGAGGTAATGGGGTAACTTGAAGTAATGGATATTAGCAATCAAATAATTGTTTGCATAAGGAAAACAAAAATGTGCACAACATTGTAGTAGTATTACTTACATAAAGTTTTCAAGCTCATTTGTTGGGATTGTTCTAGCCGAAGAGTTAATGTTTTCAATTTAGAAGGAGAAATTTTAGTGAGACTTGAAGACCACACAATATTTTTTCATACCTTTTCTCATGGATCTTACAATAAAAAATTGCTGAGAAGACATAGTTACCATGACTAGAAAGGACTTATGGCATCAGAGGTTTAGCCATATTAATGTCAATGATGTGATGCTATTACAGAAAATAGGTATGGTCAAAGGCCTTCCTGTTTTAAGGCTTGTCCATATTTATTGTGATGCAGGAGCATGAGTCTTAAAGACAAAAGGCTTCATTTTCTTCCAAAAATCCAAAAACAGTATACAAGCAAAGGAGTGGGATCCTTTAGCTATAAATTTACAAAGTTTTCTAGATAGGAATTAAGTTAGAATATAGTTATTGAGTAATTTTTTAATTAATACAAGTATTTCAGACTTAGTTGAAATTCTTGAGGAGAATATTAAGAAATTTAGGTAATTATCTAGGATTAGATAGATTCGATCCATAGATTGAGGATCAGATTGTTGGATGTAAAGTATTTATGTAAGTTTTGAAAAATTGTAAGAGGATTTGGCTAGATTTGAATTAAACTGGAAAAGGATTGAAATACTTCTGTATCTCTGTGTATTCTTGCATAATTGATCAATCCCGTAGGGTGGAGTTCCTTCGAAATATCATTGTGTATTGTCACTTTTCAGTTGGTCGGTAGAATTAGAATTCTATATGAACTCGTGTTATTGCGTTTAAGTTCCTCACTCACTGTGTCTTAAGATAGATTGAATATTTTTGAAGTACATTGTTTTAGGTTAGCTAAATTTTGAATTCCTTAGTGAAGCGCTAAACCTGGCGGAAGCGGTAAAGTCATAGTGGAAGGAGGAAAATGTCGAATAAACTATGAATACACTATAGTAGCCTAGAGCCGTGTGATTGATAGAACCATTAGATCAATGGTAGTCGCATGCAAGTCAGGGTCGAGGTTTAACCCAAAACCGGACACGATATTTTATTAAACTAGATTAATAGTACATTGGATTTTGGTTGTCCGATTAGAGGAGTGAGATCCAATGGATATCACGTGGAAAAGTTAACGGGGGTTAATAAAATTTCAGACTCGATGAGAAATTCAAGTGTGGCTTAATTCCATTGAAGTCTAGACAATTGTAGTCATCGGATGGGGAGGTCGTGATCCAATGGTGGTCACGCAATCAAGGTCTACAAGGTTTAATTTGGATTGCAGACCCAAGGAGCTTTATCAACATAAACGTTATTTTTGTTAGGATATTCCGACACATAGGATATAGTTAAGTTCAACTTGGTCTAGTGTAGAGTTAGGTATAGAGTTAGGTAAAGTGTGTTTCTTTACCGTTGTACATTTTGTAACTTACAATCTGACTGTCACGATATGTAGTGATCCGACGGTTCATTCTCTCCTCGGTATTACCGACACTTGATCCGTGGCTTGACACCCGATTGGTCCATGAGTTATATTTAAAGCGCATGGAGGGTCATTGTTCGGGTAATCCGTGCATGAGAGAAGCTTATGTAAATTTTGATTCTTTGATTAATAAATTTCCTGTAGTACCCACGTTGGGACAAGCCGTGGACTGTTTCCCTCTTTGAGGGTTTTAACCACGTCAAAAATACTGGTGTATTGATCTGTGATCTGGTTGTGAGCGGTGTCCTTTTGGTATTCTTTCTGAGGAACTTACCCTGTAAATTCCTACATGGTATCAGAGTATCGTGGTGCCGTGGAAGGTAGTAAGGAAGCCTTGTGGCTTCGTGAGATCCTATCAGAGTTTGGCTTTGAGCAGCAGCATCCAACCACACTTTGGTGTGATAATCAAAGTGCCATTCAGCTATGCAAAGATCCAGTCCAGCATCAGCGCAAAAAAAACATTGAACTACACATGCACTTCATCAGAAAGCTCATTCATGACCATGTTCTTGAAGTGCAATATTGTCCAATAGATGATCAGGTTGCAGACATCTTCACAAAGGCTCTCACAGAGGTGAAGTTCACTAAACTTTGATATATTCTTGGAGTTCAGGAAGTTGTCACTAAGGGGGGATAGGCTCTAGTGCCTCCTTCCTTCTCCTATTGTGTCATATTTGTAAATCCTTCAATCCTATCCCAAGTTGTTCTTAAGGGGGGATGTTAGGATATTCCGACACATAGGATATAGTTAAGTTCAACTTGGTCTAGTGTAGAGTTAGGTATAGAGTTAGGTAAAGTGTGTTTCTTTACCGTTGTACATTTTGTAACTTACAATCCCACGGTCACGATATGTAGTGATCCGACGGTTCATTCTCTCCTCAGTATTACCGACACTTGATCCGTGGCTTGACACCCGATTAGTCCATGAGTTCTATTTAAAGCGCATGGAGGGTCATTGTTCGGGTAATCCGTGCATGAGAGAAGCTTATGTAAATTTTGATTCTTTGATTAATAAATTGCCTGTAGTACCCACGTTGGGACAGGTCGTGGACTGTTTCCCTCTTTGAGGGTTTTAACCACGTCAAAAATACTGGTGTATTGATCTGTGATCTGGTTGTGAGCGGTGTCCTTTTGGTATTCTTTCTGAGGAACTTACTCTGTAAATTCCTACAATTTTCTCTCAGTTCTGATTAGTGGAGTTTCTGTTAATTTTCAGGTAATATTAGTATTTCGGTTGTTTTTAGAGAAATAGTTAAATTTGGAGGCGGATGACTAAAACTCCATGGGAAATTGGAGAAGAACTTCCACCTGCACTTGAGGAGATCATTTCAGGATTTGAACGATTATCCATTACACCTACACCCAAGCCACCAATTGTGGTATTAGAGGAGCTTATTGACATTGAACAAGATCTCAAGGATTAGAAAAAGAAATCCAATATGGCCTTCAAAGTTGGAGGAAGAGGTGGTGGTCGAAGAAGCGGAAGACCGGTTGCAAATGTTGAAGTTTTGGAAGCTACGCAACAGATGCAGGCTAGATTAGAAACAATGGAAATGGGAAGAGATACAGATGCTGGAGATGTTAGTGAACCTGAAGCTGCAGAATAAGAGGAACCTGTAGATGTAACTCCTGAGATGAGATTCTTTAAGTCAGTATTGAGGTCCACATCTAAGCCCAGACTGGAAGTTTCAATTTATATAGGAAACTTAAGCCCTGAGGAATTGATAGATTGGATAAATGACATGGAGAAATTCTTCAATTATGAAGAAACATAAGAGGGAAAGAAAGTGAAGTTTGTTGTCACCAAATTGAAAGAACATGCATCACTTTGGTGGGATGGAGTGTGGGCATAGGGAAGAAGACTTGGTGAACAACCAATTAAGAATTGGAATAGGATGGTGGCAAAATTGAAAAGTAAGTTTTTGTCAAGTGATTATGAGCATACATTGTTTAGACAGATGCAAAATCTTAGACAAAGGTCTATGATAGCAAAGGAATACACAGAGGAATTCTACAAAGTAAGCATAAGAGCAGGACAAATCCAAGATACAGATGAGAAAGTTGCAAGATATGTAAATGGACTCAGAATGGAGATCCAAGATGAGATAAGTGTACTGTCTCCTAAAATATTAGAAGAAGCTTATGAGATGGTATTGAAGGCTGAAGAAAAACTCATGAGGAAGCAATTTACCAAGAATAGAGGTAATTTCCGAAGAAGGGGAAGTCAAGATGGTAGAGGGAGATCTACAACACCTAGAGATGGAGCTAGCAACAACTCAAGTCAGCATGCACCCATAGGAGGTGATGCAAGTGGTAGAGGGAGGTTTTCTAGACGAAGAGGAGGTAGAGGTAGAGGAAGAGAAGTCAGATGTTACAGATGTAACACGCTAGGACACAAAGCTTATGAGTGCCCAGAAAACATAGGAATGAATAATAGGAAAACAATTGTTGCTAAGACTGAAGAGGAAACAACAAAGATAATAGAAGAAGAAAATGTACCAGAGAAAGTAGAGTCTTTGGTATTTAACAAATTTTTACTAAAGCAAGCTAAGGAAATTGTTGAACCAACACAAAGAAAGACCTTGTTCAGGACTCTGTGCAAGGTTCAAGGGAATTATGGTCAGATGATAATTGATAGTGGTATTATAGATAATTTAGTTTCCGTAGAAGTGGTGGAGAAGTTGAATATGAAAACCAAGAAATACCCAACACCTTATAAAGTGTCATGACTTCAAAAGGGATATCAGTTAATAGTGAATGAGCAATGCGAAGTAGAGTTGCAATTGGGAAAATATAGAGACAAAATTCTGTGTGATGTGATGCATGTGGATGTGTGTCACATATTGTTGGGAAGACCTTGGAAGTATGACAAAGGAGCTATGCATGATGGAAAGAGGAACACATACAAATTTAGCAAAGATGGTGTTAATCATACATTGTTGCCTATGGAGGAAGAAGATGCATCAAGGAAACCTGATCCAAAGACCCTTTTGCTGAGTGGAAAGGAGTACTTGCAACAGATGGAAGAGGATGAGGTAAATTTTGCATTGATTTGCAAGCCCGAGGTAATAATTACTTCCACAAAAGTTTCTGATTTACCAATTGAAATTCAAGAAATGCTAGACAAATATTTTGATATCATTGTAGATGATTTGCCTCATGAATTACCACCCATTAGAAAAATCAGTCATCACATATATTTCATTCTAGGAGCAAATATACCTAATAAAGTAGCTTACAGGATGACCCCCACATAGTATGAAGAAATCAGGAAATAGGTTCAGGAACTGTTACACAAGGGACTGGTTAGAGAGAGTTTGAGTCCTTGTGCAGTGCCAAAAGTGTTGAGCCCAAGGAAAGATGGAGGCTCGAGAATGTGCAGTGATTCAAAAGCAATCAATAATATAACAATTAGGTACACATTTCCTTTACCTAGAATTGAAGATTTGATGGATTGTTTGCGCGGGGCGAGATATTTTACAAAGTTAGACTTAAAAAGTGGTTATCATCAAATCAGAATTAGAAAGGGAGATGAGTGTAAAATTGATTTTAAGACCAAAGAAGGATTGTATGAATGGATGGTAATGCATTTTGAGTTGTCAAATGCTCCTAGTACATTTATGAGGCTCATGAATGAAGTTTTGAAAGAATTTATTGGTAAATTTGTAATAATATATCTTGACAATATATTAGTTTATAGTAAATCAAAAGAGGAACATGTGAGACATCTAAAGTATGTGTTACAGAGGCTACAACAGGAGAAGTTACTTAAATTTAAAGAAATGTTCATTCATGAAAGAGGAGTTGGTGTATTTGGGTTTTGTTGTTTCTGCTGATGGGTTAAAGATGGATCCACAGAAGATCAAGGCTATCATGAAGTGGCCTTCACCAAAAAGTGTCTTTGAGGTAAGTATTCATGGTCTTGCTAGCTTTTATATTTAAATTCATAAGGAATTTTAGTAAGATAAATGCTTCAATTATTGACACTGTAAGCAAGGATAGACAACCATTTACATGGACTGTTGAAGCAGAAAAGAACTTCCAGCTCTTGAAGAGGAAAATTACTGAGAAACTGATTTTTATTTTCCTTGATTTTAATAAACCTTTTCAAGTGAAGTATGATGCTACTGGATAAGCCATTGGAGCTATTTTAAGTCAGGAAGAGAGACCTCTAGCGTATTTTAGTGAAAAGTTGAATGAGTCAAAGAAGAAATATTATTCTTATGACAAGGAGTTTTATGCAGTAGTGTAGTCTTTGAAGAAGTGGAGACATTGCTTGATGTTTAAAGAGTTCATGTTGTATTGAGATAACCATGCCTTGCAGTACATTATGCAAAAACCAAAGCTTAACCAGAAGCATGCAAAATCGGTAGAATATATTCAAGGTTTTAATTTTGTGTTAAAACATATAACTGGTCAATAAAACAAAGTAGCATGCCTTAAGTAGGAAAAGTATTTTAGTGCAAGAAAGTCAAATTCAAGTGTTGGGTTTTGATTTTCTTAAAGAATTATATGAAAAATATCTAGATTTTAAAGAGGCATTTGAAGTTTGTAGAAACCCTATTTTGTTAGATAGAAGCAAGTGGATGGATTATTTCTTGCAAGAGGGGCTATTATTTAAAATAAATTAGCTATGCATACCCAATTGTTCTATGAGAGAAAATTTGATCAAGGAGAAACATAGTGGTGGACTTGGAGGACATTTTGGTGTAGACAAAACTTATGAGCAGTTGAACTGGTTTTATTTTTGGGCGAAGATGAGAGCTAAAGTGGAAAAATGTGTGAAGAATTGTAAAGTCTGTCAGTATGCAAAATGAAGGAGCCAAAACACGCGTTTGTACGTTCCATTACCTATTCCAGATAGGCCTTGGGATATGGTAAGTATGGATTTTGTTTTGGGTTTACCGAAAAACTCAAAGGGGACATGATTCAACAAGTAATAAAACGAGTGATGCTACTTGGTGAGCTCTAGTATTGCAGCGATAATGTTGCAACTCCTGTGACTCCCTTCTTTTCTTTTATCAGCTCAGTAGCTCGTAACAAACATGGAAGCATCGGTGTTGTATGCACAAGTACTAGCTCTTGCCACAGCTGTCACTTGGTCAGCTAACACAAGTCCAATAGGGGCTTAAGCCAACTTCTATGAGCTCTGAGAAGAAGCTTTTTAACTGATGGATGAAAGCTAAATCAAAGGAAGCTAATCTACTTGCAGAAAGAAATTGAAAAGCTGAAAGGAAATGCAAACCCTAGCAAACCCTAATTTTACTTGCTAGCCCTACTAATGTGAAAAAGAGGATGCAAGCTACTGAAAGAGATGCCATTATCTTCTAGGAAGGTAAAATGCATGTGTCTAAGTTATCACTATCTTAAGAAAACATCTTTTTGTATTTTTGAATAAGTTGTTAGAATTATCATGCATGTGCTTTAACTATTTTTGACTGTGCAGAGGTGGATTGGTGAGAGGAAATGCTTGGAGGAGGCCGGGAAGGTTCAGAGAGGACCTAAGGGGTCCCTAACACCCTTCCAGAGAGTTTCATAGAGTTTGGATATCAAGAAACCTCATTCGTGAGCCTCTACAGGAAGTTTGCAGGGGTTCTACATGATGTCTGTAATTTTCTACAGGTTGTTCAGAAATGGGATTTTGGAGGATGGATGGAGAGAGAAAGGTGCAAGAGTGAGTATGGAGGTAGGATAAGGGTTTGAGGTGGTCCAGGACTTGATGGATGGAGTTGAGGAAAGATGTATATGGCTGGATTTGTTCAAGGAGGACTAAAGCAATGTTGCACAAAAATTAGGGTTATGTGAGCAAATGATAAACGTGAGGCAAGAATTCGAGTAGAGGATGAAGCAGGTGGGATTGATGTAGAATGGGCAGATAAATAAGGATAATAGGTGCTCTGCAAGTTGTTTTTTTAAATGAAACAAACAAGGATTTGGAAAATCGAAGACCTAGTTACATTAGTCTATTCTGACCTGGATAACATCAAAGAAATGGAAAAGAAGTTTATTTGCATTGAAATAAGATGAAATAACTATGCAACTAAGCATTCAAGAATCTGAACATGTAACCAACTTCTGCAAATGAAATCAAACACTAATGATTGCATGGCAAAGAAAAGTCAGTGTTTTTGTTGGCAGCAAGGTCACCTTGACCCCAGCTCCTGATCCCACTGAGGGAGAGGTGAAATCAGAGGTGCTTGATGGCCTTTCTCTGGAGCTTTTCCCTGTCAATAACCTATCAATTCAATATGAACATCAAAAGTCTTTCTAGTCATCAACAGTGACCAAGTTAATGAACAAGATTTAATCTACTTAACGGAAATGATTTTGCAAATACATAAAGAACAAATAACATTACATAAAGGAGGCCTTGGCACTTGGGTTGGGCCCAACCCCAAAACGTGTAAGCTCCTATAAAGAACTCAACTTTGATGCCAAGTAAATCTGCTTTTCATTACTCAAAAGTAATCATCACAAGAAAGTTATACATCAATAGCTACAAGAAAACGAGCTGAGAAAATGACAACACTATAGTGCAAATACCAACAGTTCCAAAAGTAAACTACGAAGGCTAAGGCCTTCCTATTTATACACTATGAGGGGCCTAGCAACCCTCCTAAATTCAAGGGACTCGACTGTTCCAACTGCTAGTAAACAGTCACTCTTCCCAAAGCTGCTCGGCTGCCTTTAGGATTCATTTTGGTGGCCTGTTGAGCTCAAAGTTGAGGGTGGAGATTTCTAGGAAGGGCCATTTAATGCCAGGGACAACCTCCCTACGAATCCTCACTTCAAGCTTGGCTGTCACCTGGCCCATAATTGCTTGGTTTAGCTCCAAAATTTGTCGAAAAAACCTAAAATAACCATGTATTAGCCTCCTTGGTAGAGTGACCACCCTTATTCGTTCAAATAACATAAACATACTAAAAAACATGCATAATCTATGAAAAATGGAGGATTGAACAAGGGAAATTAGGCTCATCATCACCCCCCTGCTAAATGGGTTGCTCATCCTCTGAGTAAATAGTCCAACTCATAATCCTTTATGGCTTTGATCGCCTCCCTCACGTCCCAGGCCTATGTTGTGATATCCTCTTCCCAGTCGTGGAATCCTGCTTTCCTTTCCACTTCCTCCCATTGTCTACCTTCCTCCTCTTCCTTAAACTCCTTCTAGCAATCCCAAAAGCAAAGGAGGACTGAATTTCAGGCCAATCCAATTGGCCTGCAGATTCTACATCAACTGTTTCTAGAGAGGTACCCTTGCCAAGGCTTCCCTCATCCTGGTGGGAGAGTGATATTCCTTTATCCTCAAGCTATGAGGTAGTGTGTTCCACCGCCTTGTGCAGTCATGCAGGAATTTTTCTCCCAATAGTCTCTCCATGTCCTCAAAGTGGGCAATAGCTTGAGCCTGTTTCTCAATGTATTCTCGTAGATCCTGAGGGTTGTTGGCCAAGTGCTGGTGGGTGCTTATCACTGCTGAGGGGTCATCCAGCTCTGCTCTGATCATTAGTGGCTCATTGAGTTCTCTGCCTACGATGTTGCAGACCTCTTCTACTCTCTTCTCCTCATGACTCATCCAAGAGGCCATGGCCATAAGTTGGACATCTCCTATCACACTGTTGGGATCCCATTCATTCATGTTGAGAAGGGCGAAGTTGTGCAAGTAGAACTCTGATAATTTGGCCCTATCCTCTGATGAACTACTGCCACATAGAGCTGCAAACAGATGATAATTTTTGAATGGGGTGATGCCCTTTGGGCCAAGGTGTTGATCTGAAACTGTTGTTAGAAAATTATGTATTACGGAGCAATGGAACACATAAAATATTGTAGAAATATAAACACAGAAAACGCACAAAACAAGAGAGACACAGATATACGTGGTTCACCCAGTTTGGGCTACGTCCACCCCGAACAACCAGTCCTTCCTTTCTATTATCCAGCAAAATGAAGAGATACAACCTACAACAAAACTGCTGTAATATCCTCTGTTTTCTCTCACAGTCTCACCTCTATGTTTCTCGCTCATCGAATACACATCTATCTCACAGCCTCAAATACAATGCCCTCATATAAAGAGAGGGGTTTCCTTCTAGGGCAAAAAACCCTAAACTAAACATAAGTTCTACCGTTAGATCATCCGCCTAATGAAAGGCCCAGATTGACTAGAAATTACTATACTTTTACAAGGCAATTTTACAGCTGTTTTTAGCTTCGGGGGCAGCGCCCCCGAAACCCCCCACCAGGGGGGCGCTCCCAAAAGTCGCTGCCGCCCCCCCCCTAGACCCCCCACGACAGCGATTATTTTACGGGCGGCGTTGCCGCCCCATTTTGAACTGGGGTCCAATATGCCGGTACTATAGAAGATAATCAGGCTCCACACCCAACAATCTCCCACTTGGAGACTGATTGTAGCAACTCCACCGCTGCTCCATTTGCTGGACAATGACTCCTCTTTGGACCTGGCTGTTTCTCATCTTCATCGTCATCCTTGAAGACCAACTGAAACTGAGCATATTATCAATTTCTCCCTGGTTACAACTTTTGTTAGCATATCTGCAGGGTTCTGGCTAGTGTGTATCTTTTCCAGCTTCAACTCTCCATCTTCCAACACTGATCGTATGAAATGGTGCTTGAGCTGTATGTGTTTTGTCCTGGAATGAAATGCTGAGTTCTTTGCAAGATGAATGGCACTTTGAATATCACTGTATAACGTGCCCATATCATGCTCCTTACCCAATTCACCCATAAACCTTTGTAACCAAATCATTTCTTTACTAGCCTCTGTAGCAGCAACATACTCTGCTTCTCTTGTTGAAAGTGCAACAACACTTTGGATTTTTGAAACCCAACTGACAGTTGTTCCTCCGACAGTAAATACATATCCTGTAGTGCTCCTCCTATTATCTCTGTCACCTGCCATATCTGCATCAACATATCCTTGTAGGGATATGTTTGAACCACCAAAGCATAATGCCTGATTTGTGGTACCTCTCAAATATCTGAGAATCCATTTCGCTGCCATCCAATGTTCCTTTCCTGGATTGTTCATGTACCTGCTTACAACTCCCACTGCATGTGCAATATCAGGCCTTGTGCAGACCATTGCATACATTAAACTTCCAACTGCTGATGCATATGCAACTTTAGACATATAATCCATGTCTTCTTGGGTCTTTGGGCACATTTCTTTGCTAAGTTTGAAATGGCTAGCAAAAGGTGTACTAACTGGTTTTTCATTTTGCATGTTAAATCTTTTCAACACCTTTTGTATGTACTCATTTTGAGACAATGTTAATTTTCTATTTTTCCTGTCTCTAGTTATTCTCATACCAAGGATTTGTTTTGCAGCACCCAAATCCTTCATTGCAAATGAATTTGCCAATTTTCTTTTGAGCACATTTATTTCCTGCATGTTAGATCCTGCAACAAGCATGTCATCTACATACAATAACAATATAATATAGTTTCCATCATTTTGCTTTTTTAGATAAACACAATGATCAGAGTGACATCTAGTATAACCTTGTTCAGACATAAACTTGTCAAATTTTAGATACCACTGCCTTGGAGCCTGTTTTAAACCATACAAGCTCTTCTTCAACCTGCACACAAGTTTCTCCTTCCCTTTCACCTCATATCCTTGTGGTTGCTGCATATATATCTCTTCCTCCAAATCCCCATGGAGAAAGGTTGTCTTTACATCTAACTGCTCAAGATGAAAATCTTCAGCTGCTACAAGACTTAAAATAGTTCTGATTGAAGTCATTTTAACAACAGGAGAAAATATTTCATCAAAATCAATACCTTTCTTCTGTGCAAACCCCTTCACCACAAGTCTAGCTTTATACCTCTGTTTTCCTCCATCTTCTTCCTTCAGCCTGTAAACCCATTTATTCTTCAATGTCGTTTTTCCTACAGGCAACCTGACTAAATCCAAAGTCTGGTTATGCATTAAGGAGTCCATCTCTTCTTCCATGGCTACCTCCCACTTCTTCCTGCTTTCAACCTGCATTGCTTCTTCATAACATTCGGGTTCACCGGAATCAGTCAGCAATAAATAATATAATGAAGGAGAGTATCATTCAGGGGGTCTACTTATCCTGGTAGATCTTCTAACACCACTTTCAGGTGTTTCGGGTGCCTGTTGTTGTTGTGGTGGTTGTTGTTGTTGTGGTTGTTGATTATTATTATTTTCAGGCACCTTTACGTTTTCAGTGATTTCATCAAAAACTGCGTATACCTTGTTTTCCTTTTCCTCTTTCTTTTCCTGCAACTGATTCTTATACAAGACCTTTTCATTGAATATTACATCTCTGCTCCTAATGATTTTGTGATTTTCGTAATCATATAAGCGATAACCAAAATCATTAACACCATATCCAATAAAGGTACATTTCTTTGACTTTGCCTCAAGCTTTGTTCTATTTTCTTTATCAATATGGACAAAGGCCTCACAACCAAAAGGCTTTAAAATAGAGTAGTTTACCTTTTTACCTGTCCATGCTTCCTCTAGAACACCACCATCCAAGGAACTTGAAGGCCCTCTGTTTATTAAATAAACAACAGTATCTACAACATCTGCCCAAAACTGTAAAGGCAATCCTGCATGCAATCTCATGCACCTTGCATGCTCCATGATTGTTCTGTTCATCCTTTCTGACACACCATTTTCTTGTGGTGTTCTTGGAATTGTCTTCTCTCTACAAATTCCATGCTCTGAGCAGTACCTATCAAACTCTTCGCTGCAATATTCACCTCCATTGTCTGATCTAAGACACTTCAATTTCTTTCCTGTCTCAATCTCAACCAAAGCTTTCCATTTCTTGAAAGTATCAAATACATCAGATTTATTCTTAATACAATAAATCCAAGTTTTTCTATTTGCATCATCAATAAAAGTAACATAATAACGAGAGACACCAAGAGATGATACCTGAGCAGGTCCCCATACATATGTATGCACAAGCTCTAATTTTTCATTCTTCTTTTCTTTCCCAACTCTGAGAAATCTGACTCTCTTCTATTTTCCATAAATGAAATTCTCACAGAAGTCCAAATCAACATTCTTCAAACCCGGCAACAAATTCCTTGAGTGAAGAATGTTCATCCCCTTTTCACTCATGTGTCCGAGCCTATGATGCCATAATGCTGCATCTGCTCCTTTGGAAGTTAAAGCATTAACAGAGTTAGAAATACCATTGCATAAATACAATGTACCAACCTTTTCACCTTTTGCTATTACCAGGGCTCCTTTGGTGACTTTCCAAGCTTTATCTGTGAAAGTTGTCACACAACCTTCACCACCTAACTGCCCTGTTGAAATCAGATTTTTCTTTAGATCTGGAACATGCCTTACCTCCTTTAATAGCCATTGGTTTCCATTCTGTTGTTTTACAAGAACCTTACCCATTCCAACGATTTTACAGGGTTTATCATCACCCAGACGAACTTGTCCAAAATCTCCTTGAAGATAGTCATGAAAGTATTTCTTATTAGGTGTGGCATGGAATGAAGCCCCTGAATCTACCACCCAGGAATTAGTAATATTTTCAAAAGAAAGAATCAAAGCATCTTGTAACACCTCACCTATCACATTTGCTTCATGATTGTTTTCTTGTCTAGAAATCTTCGGCAAAATCACATAATCAACCTTTTGTCGACGCGTTTCGAACCAACCAGTGTGGTTCATCGTCAGGACAAGTTGAAGAACCAATCTGGCTTAGCTCGATTAAATATAGTGTGCAGAGACTCCAACGGCTAAAATTCTAACGGCTAATTTGACCTAATGAACCTGGTCAAATCACTAAAATAGTTAATTAATATTTTCCTAGAATAGTTAAAATTGGTAAAAAGGAATTCATTTGTTAATTTAAAATAAATAGATATATTATTAATATTATTTCTATTAATAGAATCTATAGTATAAATGGTTATTATATGTTAAATGATTTATTATAATTTATTATTAAAAAAAATTTGAATAATAATAAATTAATTTAAAATTAGATATATTATTAATATTATTTCAAATCTCTAGGATAATATTAATATACTAATAATAATGGTCATTATATAATGATATATTACTATTCAATTATATTATTAAATAATTATTATTTAATAATAAATAGATATACTATTAAAATGTTAGTTAAATAGGTATATTATTAATATTGTTTCAAATATTAAGAGAATCTATAGTATGATACTCATATTTTAATTATAATGGTCATTATATAATATATAAAATGATTTATTATTATTCAATTATTATATGGTAATAAATCACTACTATTTTTATAATCTAGTTACATTAGGTAATTATGTAATAACTTAATGGTCCATTGGTAAGTTCTTTAAAATATATCATATTCATTATTTAAATATAATGGTCATTAAAATCAGTTATATAAAGTAATATAAGTTATGGTAAACTAAATAATGGTAAACTAAAAATAATGGTCCTAATAAACTATATCTTCATATAACCTATATTAATTAATATTCCCAAATTATTTAAATACAATAAATAGTATTAAATTACTATTATAATATAGTTACAATAGGTAACTGTGTATATAATTATTTAAATTTAAGGGTCCAATGGTAAACCAGATCATCATTTTATTAATTATTTAAGTTTATTAATAATCTATATTTACTTAATAAATTATAATTCTAATATTATAAATAGTATTCAAATCATTATTATGTAAATACCATAATTAAAGTACATGTTTCATATATTTCTAATACTTTCTTGTTTATCATTTAAACCTCTTATAATTAATTTAGTAATTTATATCCATTAAATTATCAGTTCAAGGCAATAACAAGGTGAAGAAGAATTAAAGACCTATGCAAAGAATCTAATCTAATTTAAAATCACCCCTGGGATAAGGTTAATACTATAATTAGCCCAAAATTACTTAATAACAATTTACTAAATCCTGCACTCCAAAACCCGCCAAAAACAGAACTTGAGGACAGGGAAGACCGAAACCCTGAGACCTAACAAAAGGGGAAAGAGGAGGCTAGGAAGACAAGGCTGGGACCCAGCAACTGCTAATCTTCCAGCCATCATCCCTATTAAGATTGTTCGGCCTTTTCTCAATCTCCAGGGCCTCTCTAAATTTGCGATGGTGAAACTGCGCAACTTTGACAATGACTTGAGCATCTTCTATACAGACATGATGCATAGTCTTCCCCGCATGCTCAGCCAGGGCTGAGGACTTGGTCCTACCATGTCTTAAGTCAGCCGAATGCTCGCTAATCCGTTGATTGATCGAGCGACCAGTCTCACCAATATAAGGGGCCCCACAGGAACAGGGAATGACATAGACGCCCTTCATGTCCTTAGGGTCAATAGGATCTTTCACAGACCTGAGGGAGCTACGGATAGTGCGGAGAGGTCTAAAGGTTGCGGGCACATCATACTTCCTCAGAACCCTCGCAATCCTATCTGTGGTCCCTTGGATGTAAGGAAGGTTCACACCCAGGATATGGTCTTTAGGGACTCTTCGAATAGAAGGCTCCTTCTTGGCCCTGAGGAAGGCTTTTCGACCCAGGTGCCTATTGTAACCATTCTTCTCAAAGACATCAAGGAGATGAGCCTTCTCCGCTTCCAGGTTCTCCTCATCCGAAATTCTTACAGCACGTGTGGCCAGCGTGCTAAGAACCCCCAACTTCTGAGTGGGGAAATGATGCGAAGACGCATGCAAGTATTGTTCAGTATGCGTCTTCTTTCTAAACACCTGATGAGAGAAGGAACCATCCACCTTCTTAGAGATGAGAACATCCAAGAATGGAAGACAACCATTATCTTCTTTTTCCATCGTGAATTTTATGGCGGCGGACTGGTTATTGAGGTGACTGAAGAAACGGTCCAGCTCGTCAGGACCATGAGACCAAACAACACCAGTGTCATCAACGAATCTTTTCCAAAGCTTCGGTAAGAGACGAGAGGAGGCCAAAGCCTTAGACTCAAACTCCTCCATGAAGAGATTAGCGACGACAGGGGACAAGGGGGAGCCCATGGCAACTCCGCAAGTCTGCTCATAGAATTCTCCCTCGAAACTGAAAAAGGTGGAGGTAAGGCAAAGCTCAACTAACTTAGCCGTATCACGGTCAGTTAGCTTATTAATTACCTTCATGGCCTCATTGATAGGAATACAAGTATAAAGAGAGACCACGTCGAAACTTACCAGAATGTCCTCGGGCTCAAGCTTAATTCTCTTAAGATCCTCAATAAAAGAAGCTGAGTCTTTGACAAAGGACTCAGTCTGCCCAACCAAGGGTCTCAACTTTGCAGCGAGGAACTTTGCCAAGAGGTAAGTCGGACCACCAATGGTATTGACAATGGGTCTCAGGGGGACCCCATCCTTATGGATTTTAGGAAGACCATAAATCCTAGGAGTGATGGGGTTACCCTCAATAAGTTTCTGGGCTAGAGGAATCGTGGAATTGCACGACTTGATCGCAAGAGCGACCGCCCTGGAAACCTTTTTGAGGGGATTTTTTGAAAGCTTCTTATAACTTCCACTATTACAGAGATGGTCAAGCATCTTACTTCTGTAATCCTTTCTATCCAGGATAACGGCAGCCCCACCTTTATCCGCTTTTAATACCACAACGTCCCGATTTTCGTTCAAGCTCTTCAGAGCCTCAAACTCAGCCTTGCTAATATTGCTACGGGGATTGTTTTCTTGCTGTGCATCTCCTTCTTTTCCCTTTCGAGATCTACAGTCTTTCTTTAGGTGTCCTTTCTTTCCACATTTCCAGCACACTATCCCCGATCTGGACTTGGATCTTCCTTTCCTTGATTTATTGCGATATCCTGAGCTCTTTCCTCTTTCCATTTTTCTTCCTCTAGACTCTGCACTCAAAGTATTTCCCGATGTCTCACCGGAGCTTTTCCGTCGCATTTCCTCGCTAAGGATAACACCGACAACATCATCAAACTTTAAAGTACTAGATCCAGAAACAGAGTTACTGATGGCCATTACCAAACCATTCCAGCTTTCTGGTAACGAGCACAAGAATAACAGAGCTCTAATTTCATCATCAAAGTTTACCCCTACAGAACTTAACTGACTTGTAACTGTATTAAAATCATTTAAATGGTCTGCAACAGATCCACCTTCCGACATCTTCATATTAAATAACCATTTCATAAAAAATACCTTGTTCCAGGCCGAGGGTTTTTCATATAGTTTCGACAACGCCTCCATCAAACCTGCTATCATGGTTTCCTTCGAAATGTTGAAAGCGACTGACACAGCAAGGCACAGCCGTATTGTTCCGAGTGCCTTTCTATTGAGAAGGTTCCATTCTTCGTCTTTCATACCCGTCGGCTTCTTTGTTTTTCCGCCCAATGGTAGGTATAGATATTTCTGATACAGATAATCTTCCATCTGCATCTTCCACAGCGAGAAGTTTTGGCCGTTAAATTTCTCTACCCTAAACTTACCATCTTCCGCCATTGCTCCCACTCGAACCAGGAACCCTTCTTTCCTGCGAGTTTATCAGCCAAATATACCTTCGGCTCTGATACCAGTTGTTAGAAAATTATATATTACGGAGCAATGGAACACATAAAATATTGCAGAAATATAAACACAGAAAACACACAAAACAAGAGAGACACAGATATACGTGGTTCACCCAGTTTGGGCTACGTCCACCCCGAATAGCTAGTCCTTCGTTTCTATTATCCAGCAAAATGAAGAGATACAACCTACAACAAAACTGCTGTAATATCCTCTGTTTTCTCTCACAGTCTCACCTCTATGTTTCTCACTCACCGAATACACATCTATCTCACAGCCTTTATCAATACAATGCCCTCATATAAAGAGAGGGGTTGCCTTCTAGGGCAAAAAACCCTAAACTAAACATAAGTTCTACCGTGAGATCATCCGCCTAATGAACGGCCCAGATTGACTAGAAATTACTATACTTTTACAAGGCAATTTTACAGTTGTTTTTAGCTTTGGGGGCAGCGCCCCCGAAACCCCCCGCCAGGGGGGGGCTCCCAAAAGTCGCTGCCGCCCCCCCACCCAACAACTGTAACCGTTGATCCTTGAGGTATAGGGAATAGGATTTGGCAGGCTGCCTACACTGCAAAGCTTCCATTGCCCAGCTCGCCATGCAGGCTAGTTGGGCCTCCTTTTCTTGTACCTGTTGTTTCAAAGACTGTATCTCCAGGCCTACTTGCAATTCTTTTTCCTGTAGTTGTCGATTCAATGTCTCAATTTCAACCTGCATCCCTTCCCTTCTTTACTATTCATCAGTGGTATCTTTGGCTGTTGTGGCCTCCTCCTGTTGCTGTTGTTCTCCCAAGATGTGAGGCATGTCTTCCTCCCTCTGTCCCTGTAACTACAGCTACTGTCTAAGCAGCTCATTTTCTTCCTGTAGCTTGACCCACTGGCTGCTCTCCACATGTCGTACCATAGCCAATTCACTTCTTGCCTCTTTGAGTTGTTCCTCCAGAGGACCTATATCTGCCACACCCTTGGACTTAGCGATCTTCATCCAAGTGTGGGTCCTCACTCTCTCTTCTTCTAGTGCAAGGAAAAGTGGCACTGTGAAGTTTCGAGGAATGATATTTTCGACCTCTAAGAAGAGATAGTAGGATCCCAAGCTGGGCTAGGGGCTAGGTTCCACAATTTTCTCCACATTTTCTTCCTCCTGTGGTGATTTAGCTTCCTCACCTTCCATTTCTTCGGTCTCCTTTAACCTAGCCAGTGTTTCCTGTAGAATAGTCTCAGCATCCTGTAGAGAGGCCTTTGTGTCCAACATTTTCATTCATTCTCTCTAGGTGGATGTCTTCGGGCTTCCCCGTTCATAAGTGATGGATGCCTTGGAGGGAGACCTCTCCTTTTGTGTAGCTGGGGTGTCCACAATCGTGATTGGTTCTTTTGACGGTGGCTGGGGTGTGCCAGTGTTTATCCTCACGCTCATTCTTGCCTTAAAATACATGGAAGGCTCCCTCTTCTGCTTCCCTTTCTGCTTTGGTGATGTTCTTAGGGTGGCTAGCACAGTTGCTGCCTCCCTAGATGAAATCTCAGGCGATTTTTCCTTTTGTTTCCCTTTTTCTAGACTTCCTGTAGAAAGTCCTGTGCTGACTGTTTTCTGGCTTCCTGTAGAAACGGTCTTCTGGCTTCCTGTAGAAACGGTTTTCACTATTTTGGCCTGCTTGGATGAGGGTGCCTTCTCCTTTAATTTTTTTGTGGTTGCCTTGAGTGTGCCCTCACTTGCTTGGACTTTTTCAGTCGTCTCTTCCCTGATTTGCAATCATTTCTCCCTTGGTGTTTGTGCCTTTATTCCACCCACAGTTTTGGCCTCAGCAGCTTGGCCTTTCCCTCGTTTCTCTTCTTGTTCCTTTTGTGGTGGTCTGTCTTGGGTTTCCTCACCCTTATCTTTCTCTTCTGCCTCAATATGCTCCCTTTCCTCACTGCTGGATGAAGTGAGTTCCTCAGCGAGAATCCAAATATCATCATCCTTTGACATATTGCGGAAAATATCCCAGGAGAGAGGGACAGTGTAGGTATGGAGGGCATCTTCCACTAGAAGCTTGATAAGCCCATGATGGGCCAGCTGGTCCGGTGTCCCTTCCTTCAATTTTGTGCCACACTCAATTAATGATTGTAGGAGGAAATAGGGGATGCTTAACTTTTGTTCTGTGGGTAAATACATCTTATGTCTGAGTTCAGTTAGCAACCATAAGTGATAAACATATACAATACTGAACCATCCCTCACAAGTAATGTATTTCATGATCTAAAGGCTGACCTCACTCCGAAATGGATGTAGGCTGGCTCTTCGGACCCCATTCTTATCCTCTAAAAACTGTTCCTCTGGTAGGAAGAATTCATTTTTGTCTTTTTGGCCCAACGGCCTCTCCTCTTTGCTCCAAGGTATCCCCAATGGCAGATCAGTGACTCGACTAATGAGTTGTGGGGTAAGCTTTAAGGTCAACCCTCTGAAATATACAGTGGCCAGTATCTTAGATTTAGGCTGCAGGGACATTAAGAACTCTTATGTTACCTCATCGTCATGACCTTGAATTTTGTCACAGAAGGTCATCCAATTGGCACGGGTAAATAGGTCTACCACCTCGTGAGTTTCTCGCAATTTCCTGGAATCCGGGGGTTCCTTTTTGATAAATCCTCCTGGCATGGTGAGAATGCTCTGTTTTGGCTTGTGCTCTGATTAGAAGGGGAATTCTGTGTATGGTTTCCTCCTTTGAATCCCAGGATAGGGTTTCTCAGATGTTTGTATTTCACTTTGCACCAATTCCCTGGTTATAATGTTGTTGCTGCCCAAAGATCGACTGCCAAAAGGGAATTAGGCTCCCACAGATAGAGTGTAGAGTTTAATTTTCATCCCCAACCACATAAGAGTCATATTCTTCATGCACGGGTTAGCCCTTACAGTGGTTTATCGTTTCTATAGGAAGAATTTCTTAACAGGAACTGTGTAGGAGAATTTGATGCAGAACCAACTGAAAAAATTCCATGTATCACACAGGAAAACTACTATTCTTGACCCACAGGCAGATTTGCTTCTAATTCTCCTAGTCCAGACAGTTTAATTCACCACCTTTCGAAATATCATGCATGGGAATGGTGTTTTCGAGCCTACCTTTCTTTGAAACTCCAATTTCGATGCAGAAAGTCTAGGTTTCTTTGCTCTCGGAGGCTATGTCGTGTTTCCTGTAGAACTCCTTCTTGTAGAGAGATTTGCCGGCTTCTAGAGGGCATCACAGTGCTTCTGAACGAGCCTGGGACGCGGGAGGATTTTGAAACGGGCCGAGAAGCTCGAGCTAACAAACTGCAGAGGAGGAGGACGCATACTTTGCTGAAAACGGTTGCAAGTGTAAATGAAAGCGGTTCATCGTGAGTTCTTCAGCCATGAAATTTGAATTACGATGAAATTCATGGCGAGGGGGTGATGTGTCCAGGCCGATTCGTTAGCCAGCGTCACGGCCATCATTCCTCAGTGTGTCTCTGACCGCCATTTCCTTTCTCTACCATTAACCGCCACCATTATTGCCAATCCGTCGATTCTCCCCAACTGGACACTTCCCACATGTCAGCTGCATGTCTATTTGGCATAACCGAGCTCATTTGGATCCCACGAGGCCATTCGACTGACTGTGGGTGGCCAGTTGACTAGCCACCGAATTCGTTCAATCCACACCATTTCACAGACATGCAGTTTTCAGAGTATAATCTATGCAATTTGACGAATAAGGTTAGACACTTGCCTGTGTGGCCGTCGACGTGTTCTGCAGGCTTCAGGATGTGGAATGATGGCTTTGCTCACTACTGCTTCGTGCATAGGCACTGGAACTCCTTCTTTCGTTGGCTGATGTTGTATGCACGGCTTCGGGACCCAATCCTCTGGTTGTAAACGCTGCATGCACAGGCTCTGTCTGATTTCAGCTATTGAGGAGGTTTTCACGTCCAAGCAGAGCTTTTTACATGTCCCTTATGTCGATTTCAGCTGCTATTGACTCCATGGTATGTGCTCTAGATGGATCAGCTGCTACAGGATTCCTGTAGGACAGCATGTAGCTGCTTCTCCTCTTGGGATGCATGCTGAAACAAGCAAGGTTGTATTCACGTTTGAAGGGTCCTGATGGAGCTTTGATAGGTAGAGTGTGCGAGCCTTTGTGTGCTTGATTTGTCACTTGGGAAAAAAAAAATCAATCTGAGGAAAACATGACTCTTTGTATGACTGTGCAGGAATACATAACCAGATTGTTGCAATGGCGGTGGAAAGAGATGAAACAGGTGATGGATGGAAGAGAGGGGTGGTTGTAGGCCTCATCACCACACTTCAAGCTTTAAATACCTTTCCAGAATTGATTTTGGCCTACCCAAAGGCTCTACAGGATGTTTCCTGTAGAAATGCAGAACTTCCTGTAGAAAGCCCCAAAACTTCCTGTAGAAAGCTCAGAACATCCTATAGGAGGTTGAATCTCGACCTGAATGTGTTCAAATTCTGGAAAAAGTGAGTGGCCATGGAGGGAGTGTCTGTAAGGATGTCTGGTAGGTTAGTATGAACCATGTCCTCGTTTTGCGCGACCTTATTTATCTGCACTGTATTCCCTGCAACCTCCAATAATTCCAGAGATTAGACTTGTTTCTTTTACTTTTTCTCTTTTTTTCTTTTTTCTCTAAGAGATAGCAGGGGCGCCTCCATGAGGTTTTCACCCCCACTATCTGCCCTGGGTGCCTTAGAGAGGTTTTCACCCAAGGATCTTTTTTATTCCATTTCTTTATTTTTTGAGAGACAACCGAGGCACCTACATGAGGTTTTCACACTCACTATCTGCCCTGGACGCCTCAGAGAGGTTTTCACCCAGGGATCTTTTTATTTCCCCCTTTTTTTTTGATGATCAAGGTGTGGGCGGAATAGAGGCAGAACCCTGCTCTACTAACAAAACTGATTTTTCCATAGTTTCAATGAATTCCTGCCTCGAAAGGGGTTTCCTATAGATTTTCAAACGATGCCCATTGACAAGCATGGGGATGGCTTCTTCATCAATGGTCCTCATAAGGACTGAACCATTGTCATTGCATTTCCCCACTGTATATGGTCCTAACCATCTTTTCCTCGGCTTTCCTTTGAAATCCTTGTATCTTGAGTCATACAGCAGTCCCAATCTCCCGGCTGGAATTTCTTTTCATTAAGGTGTCGGTCATGCCATATCTTCCTCTGGAGTTGAACTACTTCTGAGTGGACGAGGGCCTGCATTCTGTGTTCATCTAATCCATTCAACTGCAATAATCTTTCACGTTGAGCATGGGTGAGATCTAGGTCCAGTTGAGCTGCCACCCTCAATGTGTTGTACTCGAACTCTATGGACAACAAAGATTTCTTCCTGTAGACCGGCTCATAAGGTGTGAAACCTGTTGTAGTCTTCCAAGTGGTGTTGTAGGCCTAGGTCGCCTCAACCAGGCGATCTGCCCAATCCTTTCTGCTGCTACTCACCACCTTAGTCAAAATCCCTTTCAATGCTCTATTAGTGACTTCCACCTGCCCATTTGCTTGGGGATGATATGGGGTGGAAGTCCTGTGCTTGATCTTGTGATGAGCGAGAAAGTCTTCAATCAGGTTGGAGGTGAACTGGCTTCCTTGATCGGTGACTAACTCTCTTGGGTAGCCAAACTTGTAGAAGATATTTTCTTTAAAAACTCAGCCACCTTTTCTTCTATTGCTTCTTTTACTGCCTTTGTTTCTGCCCACTTGGTCAGATAGTCGGTGCACACAATTATGTAAGACCTTTTATTTGAAGGAGGGTTGATAGGACCCACAAAATCCATGCCCCACTTCTCAAATGGCTCGAAGGTCACCTGAGGTTGGAGAGGCATTTCATCCCTTGGAGTCGGTTTCCCTAACCTCTGACATCGGTCACACTGGCTGATGTATCTTCTAACATCTTGATGAAGAGTAGGCCAATAGTAGCCTACCTGTAGAATTTTGAAGGCGATCCTTTTTGCTGCAATGTGGCCTCCACAAGGTCCGTCATGATAGGTTAGGAGGATGCCAAAAAATTTCTCCTCCCTAATACAATGCCTCAAGATTTAATCTGGGCCAAGTTTAAACAGGTTGCCCCCAATCCAAGTGAATGGGGCGCTCTTCCTTACGATTCTGCTCTTCTCCTTTGAGGATAGATGCAGAGGGAACTTTGCTAAGACCAAGTAATTTTCTATATCAGCAAACCATGGAGAGAGTACTGAGATAGAAAACAGATGTTCATCTGGCATCTAGTCATGCACTGTTCCTTCTTCACCTGCAAGAAAATCCAATCTGGACAAGAAGTCAGCAACAACATTTTCCTTACCTGGCTTGTCAATAATAGTCAAATCAAATTGTTGCAACAAAAGTAACCATCTAATGATACGAGAATTTACATCAAGCTTATTCATTAAATATCTAATCGCATCATGATAATTGTGTACAAATGTTTGATAACCAGTGATGTAGTGTCTGAACTTGTTTAGGGAATGTACTATAGCCAGGAACTCTTTCTCGGTGACAATATAGTTCATTTCTGCCTTGGACAGGTTTTTGCTGACGGAGTATATGGCATATGGCAGTTTCTCCTCAACTTGTCCTAAGGCTGCCCCTATGGCTTTGTTCGAGGCATCAGTGCGGATGTGGAAAGGTAGGGCCCAGTTTGGACCTCTCAAGATCGGGGCAGACACCAGCTTATCTTTCAACTCCTCCAGTGCCCCCTGAAAATCATTAGTCCATTTGAACTCAACATCTTTCCGTAAGAGGCCAAACAATGGCGAGGCTAGCTCACTGAAATCTTTAATGAATCTTCGATAATATCCTGCTAAGCCTAGGAAACTCTGAATATCTCTTACCTTTTGAGGAGGTGGGACCTTTTGGATGATAGCAATTGTGTTAGGATCCACCTATAATCCTTGCCGAGAAATGGTATGACCTAGCACGGTCCCTTCAGTCATCAAGAATTCACATTTTTCGAGAATGAGGGATAGGTTCATCTCAATGCACTTAGTTAGGACTTTTCCCAGACTAGTCAATGCTTCTTGGAAGTTGGACCCATAAGGAGTAAAGTGATCCATATAGATTTCTACCGAATCATGGACCAAATCAGAAAAGATGCTCAATACTGCTCTCTGGAAAGTGGAAGGAGCATTGCATAGCCCAAAGGGAAGGACTCGGTAGGCAAAGGTACCCCATGGACAAATGAAGGTGGTTTTATCTTGGTCCTCTGGGCTTATTTGGATATAGTTATACCTGCTGAACCCATTTAGGAAAGAGAAGAACTTCTTCCCTGCCAGTCCGTCCAACACTTGGTCTATGAAAGGCAAAGGGAAATGGTCTTTCTTGGTGGCTTTGTTAAGTTCTCGGTAATCTACACAGATTCTCCACTTCCCATTCTTCTTGGGCACAAGCACTAGAGGTGAGACCCACTCACTATCGGAGATAGGGTAGATGAATCCTGCATCCAACAATTTTTGCAATTCTTCTTTGACAATGTCTTTAAGGGCTAGATTCATTCTCCTCTGAGGCTTCCTGACTAGTTTACAATCTTCTTTAACGTAGATGTGATGGGTATAGACCGAAGGATGGACTCCTTTCATCTCCTTATAACTCCAATCGAAAGCCTATAAATGATTATTTAGTAAACTACACATCTCCTTCTCCTGGGAGGGAGATAGGGAGGAGCTAATCTTCAAGGTTCTGTCGGGGCCAAATTCCACATTCTTGATTCTGGGAGAGGTCGGATCAATCGCACAGAGGTCTACTAAAGTGCTGACTTGGGTATCTTCCACCAGTTCCTCTAAGGACAGTGCACTGGGAGGTGGATTTTGAATCAAAGTCTTAATCAAATCATCCTCAGTTTGAGGGCCTCCCCTAGCGATTTCTACTGTGCACAATGGTGCAGCGTAGACCTCATCCTCATCTCCTTCTTCCAACCAGAGTGGTAAGTCATGTTCTAGCAGAGGTTGGGCAGGAGGATATAGGACTAGTTGCTTGGACATGGGCCCATTGTCGATTGTCATGCTTCGAGCTCGACAATTGATATAAGCCTCCACAGTGGCTAACCAAGACCTTCCCAAAATGAGGGGGTATCCAGTGAGCTTTGCCTTTGGATGAAAGACCAAGAAGTCCACAGGGTACTCCCAAGAGTCAACAAAGATCAAGACATCTTCCACAATCCCTTCGGGAGTCACGGTGGACCGATCTGCCAACTGCAGGACCGTCGAGGTCTTCCTTAAGGAACTCTAAAGGTTGAGTTTAAGCATGGTGTCCCTGGTCATCGCATTAATGGCAACCCCTAGATCGATAAAGGTATGGGGGATTATAGTGCCATTGATGTGGACATCAACTACACGACTCCCAGGGTCCAAATACTTTGGATAGATTACTGGCCCCAACATTAGATCGGACAGTTGTCCTATGACATTGATAGTCGAGGCATCTCTCTTTCGCCTGCCTGGGTGCCTGAAACACTTCTCCTTAATCAATTTGTTGTATATCGGTACATCTTTGATGGCTTGGAGAAGTGGTATTTTCACACACAACTCTTTAAGTTCTCCCAGAAGTTTAGTCTCCTCTAGGTTTGGTTGCATGGTTACTGTTAGTCACTCAACTCAGGAAAGGGTGGAATGGCTTTGGGTTAACTTTCCTGTTTCTCTCCCTCGTCCTCTGGGGGAGGAGGTTGGCGATCTGGAAGGGTATTCCTGGATCGTAGGTTGATCTCCTGGATCTCCACTACATAAGTAGGGCATGTTGTCTCCCCAGTGTATACCTGTTGGGCCTGTCGATTGTTGGGGTTCGGGTTCGGTTGAGCGGGCATCTGGGGTGGTCTTGGAGGAGCAGGAGGTAATGGTTGTCACTGAGCCAGTGGTGGAGGAAAAATGGTGAGAGGAGAGTTGTATTGGGGCCTCCACCCCGGTTGAGGTGCATTCCACTGAGGTTGCAGCTGGACATGTGAGTGAAACGAATGAGCAGTTCGTTGAGTATGGTATTGAGGTGGATAAGACCATGGAAGAGGTGTGGACGAGGAAGGATGAGTAGGGGGACCCCAAGAAGGCATGTTAGCAGATTGGTTGGGGCTATAATAAGCTTGGGATGTCCCTTGCATCCCCTGTTGGTAAGGTCTGGGCCCATGCAACCTCCTTTGGTTGAGGAAGTAGAGAGGTTCAGTGGTTGGCTCAGTCCCTTAGTACATGGCTTTAAATCCGGGCAAGGTTGGGCATTGGTTCGTGGGGTGGTTTTCCTCACAAATGAAACATACCTCTATTGAGTGCAATGGAAACTCATTCTTAGGGTGCTTCCTCGTACATCTAGGACAAAAAATGACTAAAGACCTCTCAGCTTCCTCTTTCTTTTGTTGGATTCGAAAAGTATCAAGTTACATGGCAATGGTCTGTCTCATCTCACTTTTGAGGTCTTCCATTTGATTAGCAAACTCATGCTTGGAGAAGGTAGTACTAGCTGAAAGTGGATTCCCCCTACCTCTTTTCCTGGCTGCCCTAGAGTGGTTTCTAAACACAGTGTCTATGTCCTCATAAGCTAGTTGGTAGATGTCTCCTCCAGCTAGCATGTGAAGGGTATCTAGGAGGTCTTCAGGGACTCCTCGGAGCAAAACCAGCTTTAGAGATTTAGGGTCAAGTGTGCACCTGGCCCGTTTATAGCTGAGTTGGAACCTATCCTCGTAGTCTTCTAAAGACTCATCATTTTCCATGGTCATCCAAAAGATTTCTCCCTTTGTTTCCTTTGACCTACAGTAGTCCCTATATTTGTTGTTAAAGGCTTGCTGCATCTGAGCCCAAGTGGTGATATTGTTTCTAGGTAACCCCATGAACCAGCGTAATGTTGCATCCTTGAGGGTAGAGGGAAAGAGTTTCAACTTTTGCTCGTCTTCTGCATAGTCATAAGTTCGACAAAGGACAACAAACTCGAACAGGAAGGTATCAGGGTCTTCAGTGGTCAATCCATGGAAATGAGGTAAGGCTGAGGGACTTATGTTCTTCATCTTCATGTCCCCGTTGGTCTCTCGGACGGGGAAGGTACCTCCTATCCTCTCATCATCGTCTCTACCATTTCTATTTTCAGCCATGGTCTCAAAAGGAATTTTTTCTTGCTCTTCTTCTGTTATAGGATCTTCGTATATCTCAAGAGGTTCACATATAGGTTCTTCTGGGTCACTGCCACTAAAGAAGAGAGAAGGGTGACTCAATGGAGTGGTGGGGGTGTTGGGTAGGAATTTTTCGGTATTATCTTTGTTCCTACGAGGCATGAAAAGATTTTTGGTTTCTTTTTTTTTTCTGCTTGTACCTGCAAAACTGAAACATATGGAATTGCAACTAACTAAAATCTATCTTCCGGAAATGAAAATGCGGAATTGAAATGAAAGCAGGAAATGACTAATCTATTTTGCTGAAATCAAATTGCGAGAATGAAATGCTAGACTACGCTTGTAGAATTGAAATTCTATTCTACGCTTGCAGAATTGAAAGGTGAATCTATGAAAGCAGGAAATGTCTAATTTACTTTTGCAGAAATGAAATTGCAGGATGGAACTGAAATAAACTACTTAGCAGAAGGTTAGAGTAGGAAAATAGAATAAAAAGAAGCAATCACAAATACTCTCACGCTTCCCTGGCAACGGCACCAAAAGGAGTGGTGAGCTCCAGTATTGCAGCGATAATGTTGCAACTCCTCGGACTCCCTTCTTTACTTTTATCAACTTGGTAGTTCATAACAAACTTGGAAGCGTCAGTGCTGTATGCACAAGTACTAGCTCTTGCCGCAGCTCTCACTTGGACAGCTTGCACAAGTCCACTAGGGGCTTAAGCCAACTTCTATGAGCTCTGAGAAGAAGCTTTTTAAGTGATGGATGGAAGCTAACTCAAATGAAGCTAATCTACTTGCAGAAAAAAAACTGAAAAGTTGAAAGGAAATGCAAACCCTAGCAAACCCTAATTTTACCAGCTAGCCCTACTCATGCGAAAAAAGAGGATGCAAGCTACTGAAAGAGATGCCATTGTCTTCTAGGAAAGTAAAATGCATGTTTCTAAGTTATCACTATCTGAAGAAAACATCTTTTTGTATTTTTGAATAAGTTGTCAAAATTATCATGCATGTGCTTTAACTGTTTTTTACTGTGCAGAGGTGGATTCGTGATAGGAAATGCTTGAACGAGGTCGGGAAGGTTTAGAGAGGGCCCAAGGGGTCCCTAACACCCTTTTGAGAGAGTTTCACAGAATTTGGCTATCAAGAAACCTCATTCGTGAGCCTCTACAGGAAGTTTGCAGGGGTTCTACAGGATGTTTGTAATTTTCTACAGGTTGTTCAGAAATGGGATTTTGGAGGATGGATGGAGAGAGAAAGGTGTAGGAGTGAGTATGGAGGTAGGATAAGGGTTTGAGGTGGTCCAGGACTTGGTGGATGGAGTTGAGGAAAGATGTAGATGGCTTGATTTTTTCAAGGAGGACTAAAGCAATGTTGCACAAAAATTAGGGTTATGTGAGAAAATGGCAAACGTGAGGCAAGAATCCGAGTAGAGGATGAAGCAGGTGGGATTGATGGAGAATGGGCAGATAAAGAAGGATAGCAGGTGCTCTGCAAGTTGTTTTTTTAACAAAACAAACAAGGATTTGGAAATCAAAGACCTAGTTACGTTAGTTTATTCTGACCTAGATAATAGCAAAGAAATGGAACAGAAGTTTATTTGCACTGAAATCAGATGAAATAACTATGCAACTAAGCATTCAAGAATCTGAACATGTAACCAACTTCTGAAAATGAAAATCAAACACTAATGATTGCATGGCAAAGAAAAGTTAGTGTTTTTGTTGGCAGCAAGGTCACCTTGATCCCAGCTCCTCATACCACTGAGGGAGAGGTGAAATCAGAGGTGCTTGATGGCCTTTTCCTGGAGCTTTTCCCTGTCAATAACCTATCAACTGAATCTGAACATCAAAAGTCTTTCTAATCATCAACAGTGACCTAGTTAATGAGCAAGATTTAATCTACAATAGAAATGATTTTGAAAATACATAAAGAACAAATAACAATACATAAAGGAGGCCTTGGCACTTGGGTTGGGCCCAACCCCAAGAGCTATAGGCTCCTATAAAGAACTCAGATCTGATGCCAAGTAAATCTGTTTTTCATTACTCAAAAGTAATCATCACAAGAAAGTTATACAACAGTAGCTACAAGAAAACAAGCTGAGAAAATGACAGCACTATAGTGCAATACCAACCGTTCTAAAGTAAATTACGAAGGTTGAGACCTTCCTATTTATACACTACGAGGGGACTAGCAGCCCTCCTAAATTCAAGGGACTCGGTTGTTCCAATTGCTAGTAAACAATCACTCTTCCCAAAGCTGCTCAGCTGCCTTTAGGATTCGTTTTGGTGGCCTGTTGAGCTCAGAGTTGAGGGTGGAGAATTCGAGGAAGGGCCATTTAATGCTAGGGACAACCTCCCTACGAGTCCTCACCTCAAGCTTGGCTGTCACCTGGCCCATAATTGCTTGGTTTAGCTCCAAAATTTGTCCAAAAAACCTGAAATAACCATGTATTAGCCTCCTTGGTAGAGTGACCACCCTTATTCGCTCAAATAACATAAACATACTAAAAACATGCATAATCTATGAAAAATGGAGGATTGAACAAGGAAAATTAGGCAAAATGAGCCCAATAAGTTACCCAATTTGGGGCTCATCACTACTCATGTTGCTAACTTGTTTTTTAAGGAGATTGTAAGGTTGCAAAGTTTACCAAAGAGCAAAGTTTGAGACAGAGATACCAAATTTGTTGGACATTTCTGGAATACCTTGTGGAGGAAACTTGGTACTAAACTAAGTTTCAGTTCTGCATATCATCCTGAGACTCATGGATAGACTGAAGTTTTGAACAAAATCTTAGGTAATCTTTTGAGAAGTCTTGCAGGTGAACATCCAAAACAGTGGGATCAAGTATTGGCATAGGCTGAATATGCTTATAATGATTCTCCTAAAAGGAGTACACGGTAGAGTCCATTCTAGATAGTTTATGGAATGCAGCCAAGAGGAGTATTTGAATTGAGAGATTTGGGTAAAGCTGAAATGAGGAGTGCTCAAGGAGAAGAATTTGCTTCACAGATTCAAGCAGTACATGAACAGGTAAAACAATAGCTATAGGACAACAACATAAAGTACACGAATAGAGCAGACTTGAAGAAAAGGGAAATAAATTTTGAGGTTAGAGATTTGGTTTTGGCACATTTAAGGAAAGAAGGATTTCTAGAAAGTTATTATAACAAATTAAAATTCAAGAAGATTGGACCATGGAGAGTTTTAAGGAAATTTTCAGCAAATGCATATGAAATTGAATTACCCCCTCGAATTGGAATATCCACAATTTTCAATGTTGTTGTTTTGTACAGGTATGAAAAGGGACAAGGGGACGACACAACAGAAGAAAAGGAAGAACAAGAGGTGGATTGGGTAAAACAATTACTTATAGAAAAGGCATTACAGCCACATAAAATATTGGAAAAGAGAGTGTTTAAGAAAACAAGGGAACATGAGTATTTTTAGTACTTGGTCAAGTGGAAGGATCAACCAATTGTTGATGCTCCCTCGGTAACATAAACCATGTTACAGAAGTTGGGCCATTCTGTAGAAGAGCTCATGGATAGGAGCCCATGAAGAATTTTGTCCTCAGGAGCCTAACGCATGAGCACGAGGATTAAAGAAAAAAGGCTTCATTTTATTCCAAAAATCCAAAAACAGTTTACAAGCAAAGGAGTGGGATCCTTTAGCTATCAATTTACAAAGTTTTCTAGATAGGAATTAAGTTAGAATATAGTTATTGAGAGATTTTTTAATTAATCCAAGTAATTCAAACTTAGTTGAGTTTCACGAGGAGAATATCAAACAATTTAGGTAATTATCTAGGATTAGATAGATTCAATCCATAGATTGAGGATCAGATTGTTGGATGTAAAGTATTTATGTAAGTTTTGAACAATTGTAAGAGGATTTGGCTGGATTTGAATTAGACTCTAAAAGGATTGAAATACTTCTATATCTCTGTGTATTCTTTCATAATTGGTCAATCCCGAAGGGTGGAGTTCCTTCGAAATATCATTGTGTATTGTTAATTTTCAATTGGTTAGTAGAATTAAAATTCTATATGAACTCGTGTTATTGAGTTTAAGTTCCTCACTCATTGTGTGTTAAGATAAATTGAATAATTTCGAAGTACAATGTTTTAGGTTAGCTAAATTTTGAATTCCTTAATTAAGAGCTAAACTTGGCGGAAGCGCTAAAGTCATAGTGGAAGGAGGAAAAGGTCAGATAAATTGTGAATACATGAGAGAAGCCTAGAGTTGTCTCATTAACGTGCAAGTTAGGGTCGAGGTTTAACCCAAAACGAGACTCGATATTTTATTAAACTAGGTTAATAGTACACTTGATTTGGGTCATCCGATTAGATCATCTACATATAAAGAAATCAAAACAATCATTCCCTCTTTTGACTTCTTTATATGTAGATGATCTAATCATTACAAGGAATGTTGATAATCTGATTAAAGAAATAAAGGAGCACATGTCACAAGTCTTTGAGATGAAAGAACTTGGAGAGTTACATTACTCTTTAGGTCTTGAAGTCTCGAGGGATTCTGGACAAACTTTTCTGTCACACAGTAAGTATGTGAGGAGCTTACTCTAAAAGTTCAGAATGGATGAGTGCAAAGTTGTAGGAGTGTAACCTTTACAATAGAATGTAAAACTTCAGAATGATGATGGATCTACAGAGGGAGATGTGACTTTGTATAGACAGCTAGTTGGGAGTCTAATCTACTTGACTACAACTAGGCTAGATTTGACTTATGTAGTGAGTGCATTGATCCAATTTATGTCAAAGCCCCTTGAGAGCCATTCTCTTGTAGCAAAAGGTGTTTTAAGGTATCTCCATGGAACCTTAGATTTTGGTATTGGTTACACTAATTCATGTGATGTTAAATTGAGGTGTAGATGACAAAAGATCCATTGGGCTCGAAATGTAGATGACAAACGATCCATAACAAGCTATGCATTTAGCATTGGATGAGGGGTCATTACATGGAGTAGCAAAAAGAAGAAATCCATACACAGTTTCATTTCTTTAGAGGAGAAAGTTTAGCCAAAAGAAATCTATATAAAGTATTGTAAGAGTTGTGACAATGCTCATGATATTTTTACCAAACCTCTTGGTAGTATCAATTGTTTAGAGAAGTGTTAGGCATATGTGTTACTCCATTTCTCCATTAAGGGGGAGTGTTGATATTAATGATGAAATGTATTAATGGAGTTACCATTTAACATAACCATAGTTTAGGAGTTTGTTCCTCATTTCTAGGGTGTTGTTTCAATTTCCCTAATTGTATGTAAATTATATATCTCTCATACAATAATTGTAATGGCAAAGTGTGTTTTGTAGAGCCAATCTCCACATGTTGTTCTACACGTGTGACGTGCATAAGTTTAATTCTGTAAAGTTGATTCTTCTATCTTTTTACAAAAATCACATGATATCATCATTTCTGTTTGTAAGAGAGCATCAATGTAAGCAACATACAATGCCTCGCAAAGGTCGGCAAAAATTCTTCAAATTGATCCCAAATCAGAAAGGAGTTTATCGGTTCTCAAAATGAAGGATTTGCATATGATGAAAGGACTCAAAACATTTTCACGGAAAATAATGAGGGTGTTTGTTGTGTATGGTCTAATAGATTCTATATTGGAGATAACAATAACCACTATGTTGATTCTGAAGAAGATGATGTTACAAGTATCTCAACATTCCAACTGTGATGAATCTCAAAACTCCAAAGTTGGGAGGGCCAATGAACTCAGTGACAAATTTATTATTTTCACAAATGTCTTGTACTTGAGAATTATTTGAAAAGTAGTCCTCATTCAATGGTCAGATCCAATACAATACATTTTTTAACATGTGTGTTTTATTTTATGAAAAGCTTTAATGATTCTTATTTGTAACGCTCATGAATTTATCGATCCAATACATGGTTTCACATGTGTTTTTAATTTTATAAATAGCATTGCAATATATCAATTATTTTATCTTGATATTGTCTCATATTTAATACTAAAGTCTTTTTGAATAGTTTATTTTCTAGTTATTATTAATTTCTTTGGGATGTGTTTGGTTAGTTATATTATATAGATTATTATTAATTTCATATTTTTTAAGTATCATATTAATAATTACTTTAATTTTTTTACATTTATATTTATATTCTTATTTGAAGATGGTAAAGGCTATCATTATTACTGTTAGTATTTTTGAACATCAGTATAAATAAAAATAAATACTTATAAAATCTGAATTTGAATTATAATTTTAATATTAATAATGTTATTTTAAAAGATTATATTTTTTTATATTAGTGATGTTATACTCAAAAATTTCAAAAAAGGATTAGTAATTTTTAATCTCAATAAATCAAACTAGTATTGATAACTTGATTTTAAAAGCTAAAACCAGTTATTGATCATTTCAATTAAATTGCAGAGAACTTATATCCAAATGTAATGCATGTACTCTTAATCAGTGAATTTTGTTCTATTTTTTTTGTTTGCTCATCCATATAGTTAGTAGACAACCATTAGAAACTTAGTACTCATCTAGACAATTAACCTTAACATTGCTAGATTATTTTATAACTTAGTTACAATTTAGAGCATAACTGAAAAACAATTACACTAAAGAATTAATAGAAAAACTTAAACTTAGGTACAGTTTAGAGCATATCCTTCTCAGTGATGACAAAACTTAAAGTAAGTTTTAAAATTGCACTACTGAATCTATAAAAAAAAATCACTCGCACAAGTCCTAACTTTACCTAATTAAAAATGAAGGCTTTAAATTTGAGTCATACAACATTTTATTTTTTCCATAATATTTTTAACCTATAGTTTTTAACATAATCTCTCTAATGTAGCTTATTTTAATGCATAAGATCCTAATGAATCTTTCCAAATAAATTCGGTGAGTGCACAAGCAAGTGAAAATGCCACATAGACCATGGAGCTGACCGGCAGCTGAGAAAATACAACCTCCATGAGATCAGAATTCAAGCGGTTCAAATCTAAAGTGTTGCTCGCAGATCCATCGACTTCCTAGGCGAAGATGCAACAGCAGAAGCTATGGCATCATCATCTTCCAGTCTGGCAATGGCCACTTCGATGGCCTTAGTTCCCTACTTTTTGCTGCCCTTGTCGCCTCATAGATTTTAGTGAGATGTATTGCTTCGTTTTATATGATCATAGAGCTGACTATCATTTTCTTTCTTGTATGTTTTTTTGACTGTACATCAAACTATTAGTATGAATTATTGCAGGAAATCTTTTGTATTTCTCACAAATTTCTTTATTTATTGTTTCTCCATTTAAGAATAAAGGGTCATTTCACTGTACTTTTTTCAGTACGAAAAAAGTATAATTTTATATTGATATCAGTAATGAGAGATACATATGCCATACAGTGTTCAATACATGAGCCTCATGGGCAAATCCAAAATACAAGGGAATGTCGCAAGACAACTGAAAAATATAGTCCATAGTCCACATACCGCAAGAAAACTAGATAGCAAAACAATTTTGTTCAAGATATATTCCTGTAATAGAAAATAGATAGTTCCCAGTAGATGCATCATCAAATCAATCCTGTAGTGTAGTAATGCAGCGTTATTGGATGGAGATCATGTAAAGCAGGATTAGAATCTAGATAGTACAAGTGTTGCATCAGTCTCTTCGGAAACAGATTACGCTCACATGAAAATCCTATATCATTCAGGGGGCTTCATCTACCAGACAGTGATGCAGCGTTATTGGATGGAGATCATGTAAAGCAAGATTAGAATCCAGATAGTACAAGTGTTGCATCAGTGGGTTCAGAAACAGATTACCCCCACATAAGAATCATGTATCATTCAGGGGCTTCATCTACCAGGCCTTTCTTCATAGAGTAATCTCTCTAGGCAAAACATATAACATTGGTACTAAGTTATACACCATCTATGGAGAAGACTAAAAATAGGAATTTATCCAGCTACAAGTCAATTTTAGTAGAGGACATCGTTATGCCTAGTGGCCAAGAAAACAAGTTCAAAAAGCAAAAAATAACAACAGTCATCAATTAGTCATTCATTACTGTTAGCAAGGGAAGGGGAAGTTTTCAATATTAAAGTTGTTCTGGTCTATAAAAATTGTTAAGTGCATTTTTCCAATTGACCCTGTTAAGCCCTTCTTTGATAATTCATCTGCCTTCATGTTCTCTTTCCTATCAACATGCTTGATAGTGGAATTGTTAAGTTGTATCCATAACATTTCTATTCTTGTCAACCATCCAAGAATAAGGGATTTGTGATTTTCGCTGATCTCATAATATGTTCAATAATTACTTTGGAATCTCCATGGATGTGGATGTAGGGAATATTATCCAGAAGGTTAGTGAACCATAAGAGGCAGCATAAGGCCATTACCTCAGCTTTAGTGTTCCTCTGCCACCATGCCAAAAAACAATGTCCACATATTGGTTGTTGTGCAACCCCATAAAAAAAAAACCCATGGGCTACATCTGTTGTAATTAGGTCTTCTTGTGGCTAGGGACTTTGTTGCAAATGTTTTTAGTGGCATATAAAGTGTAAAATGGGATAATGTTGTCTAAAACTAAGTTGAAATTCCTTATGCAATTTTGAAAAATGTAGTTGTTTTTCCACTTCTAGATTTGCCAAAAAATGATAGGAGCAATGATTTTCCAGACAGCTTTTCGAGTTCTCCACTTCTCCACCATAGTAGACAGTGTTTTATGCAAGCATGTTGGTGAAACTCGAAACCTAAGTAGTGAGGAGACAAGTGAGGAATATATGGTTGTTGTTTTCAGATTCCTTCTTGCAAATAGGACAGATGCCATGCCATTGCCACTTTTGTAAGTTTTTCTAGGTATATTTTTGTTATGAAAAACCAGCCAAGTGAAAAGTATGATTTTTAGGGGGATTTTGGCTTTCGAGAAAGCAAATAAGATATGTTCCTAAGTCAGGTTTGAAACCTCAGAAAAGAGAGAAAGATATGTATATGCTACATTAATATTGTCATTTTGCATCTTCCTTGACTAGATTAGCTTGTCTTGATTTCCAATTAGACAAATCCATAGCAGATTCATCCTAGTCACTATGAGCTCCCATACTAGGTTCCACAGGTAAACCCAATTCCAGTGCAGACTTCCAGATAGGATGGGGACCCCTCCAAAATCCAATGGCTTGACACTAGCAAAAAAAATGCCTCTTCTATTAAGGGAAACAATAAGTTGTTCTAGGATGTTGTGAACACCATCATAACCCAGAAGATGATCGGTTGCAATGAGAATATTGTGCCCTGTGCCAATATTCCAAACCAGATGTTTCAGAAAGGTCTTGGTGACCTTTTGGAAACTCAGCCAGATGGAGGATCCTTTCTTGGCACCAATGGTGCATTTACAGAAAGTGAAATCATGATTCTTAAGGTATTTTTGTTTGACCAGACTCAGTTCTAGTACCAAAGATGCCTCTCCAAAGACACTTCATAAGTAAAGCCTATCCAAAAAGGCCAAGATCAAGAATTCCCCATCCCCCCATGGCCTTAGGCAGAGTGATCTTACAAATTTTGGCAAGGTGATTTTTTTTTATATGATTTCCCCAAATAAAATTAGCCATGACTTGGTTTAGTGAGAGTATGAAATTATCTTTTCAACACTCCCCTTTAAATTCAAATGCTCGGTTTGATATTCTCAAAGAAAAAATAATGTTACAGTTGAAATTATATTTTCAACACTCCCTTTTAATTTCAAATGCTCGGTTATGAGTCATACCCATACATTTTCTCAAGAATTCAAAACTTTTCTGCCCCAATGGTTTAGTCAGAATATCTGCATGCTCCTCAGTCTTGCAATGTTTTAAAAAGATTTCTCCATTGTTTACCAATTCTCTGATGTAATGAAACTTTGTGTTAATGTGTTTCGTTCTCTTATGAAACACATAATTCTTGGATAATGCAATAGCTCAGCTATTGTCACAAAAAATCACAGTTGCATTTGCTTGTTCTTGGCATAAGCTCCTCAACATCCTTCTCATCCAAACTTCTTGACATGGTTCCGTTGTAGCTACCTCTGCTGTAGACAATGCTACAATAGGCTTTTTTAGAAGCCCATGAAATGGCTCCTAAACCCATGTGAAAAACATAACCGGATGTGCTTTTCTGATTATCTACACTTCCAGCCCAATCACTATCAGTGTATCGAATTAAATCTGAACATTTTAAGACAGTATATAAAATGCCAAACCTTTCAGTACCTTTAACATACCTCAAAATACTTTTCGTTGCGTGCCAATGTGCTTCTTTTGGCCTCTCCATGAATCTGGAAATTAAACTAACAACAAATATAATATCCGGCCTAGTTGCAGTTAAATACATGAGGCTCCCAACTATGCTCTTGTACAAACTAAGATCAAAATCCTTGTTCCTCTCCTCTTTGGTGAGTTTTAATCCCATCACTCTCGAAGTGATTGATGCCTTGCTCTCCTGCATGTTAAATCTTTACAACACTTCCTTAACATATTTTACCTGTGAGATAAAAATCTCATTTCCATTTTGTTCTACTTCTATTCCTAAGAAGGATCTCAGCAAACCCATGTCAGTCATTTCAAATTCTTCTTTCATAATTGTCTTGAAATTTTCAATAAGATAAAAATCATTACGTGTGAAAATAACATCATCAACATATAACACAACAATTAGAATTTTACCATCATTTTCTTTGATGTAGAGGGTGGGTTCTCCCTCACACTTTTCAAAGTTATTTTCCAGTAGATAGGAATCTATCCTACTGTACCATGCTCTTGGTGCTTGCTTCAGCCCATAAAGAGATTTCTTTAATCTGCACACTTTGTGCTATTGGCCTTTCTTTTCATAGCATGGAGGTTGTTCAATGTAGACCTCTTCCTTTAACACTCCATTTAGAAATGCTGACTTCACATCCATTTGGTAAACTTTCCACTTGTTTTGTGCTGTTATGGACAACACTGCTCTCACTATTTCCGTTCTTGCAACCGGTGCAAAAGTTTCCTCATAGTCCCTCCCATATTGTTGCTTATATCCTTGGACAACCAACCTTGCCTTGTGTCTTTCTATTTTGCCTTCAACATTACTCTTGTTCTTGTAGACCCATTTAACTCCAATGACTTCTTTTTCTTTTGGTAGCTCAACTAAATCCCATGTATTGTTTCTTTCTATGGCATTGATCTCCTCATCCATAGCTTCTATCTATTTCTTATCCTTAATTTCATCTTTGAAATGAACAGGGTCATCAACATGACAGTATAAAGCAAACAAAGAATTCATACCTTCATCATAAATGTCACTTAAATTTCTGAACTTCTTACCTCTTTCATTTGGTGTACAAGTGCTTGAAGAAGCACTTGAATTTCCTCCTTGTGGTGTGCTTGAAGAAGCACCTTCATTTCTCCTCAAGCGTATCCCTTGCTGTCCTTGTGTTGGTGCTGCTGTTTTAGGATGTATTTCAGCCATCTCCTCATCATCTTTATCATCTGACAAAGAGGTTTTAACATTCATTGTCTTCTTTATGCTGCCATCCCAAGCTTCTTCCTCAATGAACTGAACATCTCTACTCACAATGAGATTCCTGGTAGATGGGTTATACAACCTATAAGCTTTGGATTCCTCACTGTATCCAATGAAAATACATTTCTCCCCTTTGTTGTCCAACTTCTTCGTTAGCTGATCTGGAATGTGTGCATAAGCCACACATCCAAAAACTTTCATGTGGGTGACTCCTTGCTTTCTCCCACTCCATGCTTCTTCCGGAACTTTGTTCATGACTACTTTTGTTGGGCATATATTCAAAATATATACTGGACAGTGTACAGCTTTAGCCCAATAATCATTTGGCAAATGCTTTGCCTTTAACATGCTCCTCGCCATATCCATGATGGTCCTATTCTTCCTTTCGACAACTCCATTTTGCTGCGGGGTGTACCTAGCCGTAAACTGCTTATGAATTACATTTTCTCTACAAAACCGTAGAAATTCCTTGGAGATATACTCACCTCCTCTATTGGTTCTTAAAACTTTGATATGCAACCCACTTTGGTTTTCTACAAGTGCCTTAAAATTGCAGAATCTTTCAAACACTTCACTTTTGTTCTTTAGGAAGTAAACCCAAGTTTTTCTTGTAAAATCATCAATGAATGTTAGAAAATATTGGCTGCCTGGTAATGATGGAGTTTGCATCGGTCTACATAAATCTGTGTGGACAATTTCTAAGGGTGCTTTTGCCTTGATGCTTTTCCCTCATGGAAAACTTTCTCTATGTTGTTTCCCCAAGATGCAACCTTCACAAAGGTTGTATGGTTTCTCTATCAATGGTAATCCTCTTACCATTCCTTTTCTACTCAACAAGTTAAGACCTCCAAAGTTGAGATGTCCAAATCTCAAGTTCCACAACAAATTTTCATCTTTTGGTTCGCTTTGGAAAGCCTCTTGGGTCACTGCTGCTATTTCTACTCCATCTTTTAAATCTGCTTTTATCCTGAGAGGGAACATCCTGTTCCTTGTCATCTTCACTTCAGCAACGCATCATTTGCTGGGTTTTATATCCATGATGGTGCATACATCATTCTCAAAGAAAACATTGTAACCCTTTTGAACAAGATATCCAATACTCAAGAGGTTACACTTCATTCCAGGAACATAAAAGACATCTGTTATGGTTTTCTTTTCACCTCTCTTTGTAAATATTTTTACTTCTCCTTTTCCCATAACATAAACTTTACTATTAGTCCCAAGTGTTACTTGTGACATCACACTCTCATCTAACATGGAAAATAGGGCTATGTTTCATGTCATATGGTTTCTGCAACAGGAGTCTAGAAACCATACTTCTTCACTCTTTGTTTCAGCCATATTACATGCAAACAACAAATTATCTTGATTGATATTTTCTCTAGTGATATTTGCACTAGATCTATTACTCATATCATGCTACTTTTTCTTACATTCATTGGCATAATGCCTATATTTTTTACAATAATAACATTAGACATTGGATTTTTGATACCTTTGTCCTTGAGCATGATGTTGTCCACTTTGTTGGTTGGTGCCTTGGCCTTGGTTTTGATTTGGATTGTTGCCTCTTCCTTGAGCATTTGCTGGACTTTTCCTTCCACCTCTGTTTTGGCTTCTGCCTCTTCCTCTTCCAAAGGACATCTGGGTCTTGAAGGCATGCTCTACAGATGAGTTTTCATTTCTACTCAACCTCTCCAAATGTGTTATCAGTGATTCATGAAGTTCATCAACTAAAAATTTTGTGAGATCCTTTGTCTCTTCTATGGTGGTGACAATCACATTGAACTTTGAGGGTAAAATCCTCAATAGTTTCTCCACAATCCTTATTTCTTCAAGAGTTTCTCCATGAGACCTTATTTGTGTGACCAGACCAATCACATGTGTGAAGAATGAGTCAATATTGTGTGACTCCTTCATGCATAGATTCTCAAAATCTCTCCTCAGTAGCTGTGTTTTTCTCTCTTCACTTTTTCCATGCCTTGATAGGCTGTCTTAAGAGTTTGCCATGCTTCTTTAGATGTCTTGGTTTCTCCTATCCTTGGAAACACACTCTCATGCACTACTTGATACAAAAATACGAGGGCTTTTCAATCCTTCTTCTTATTGCTCTTCAAAAGATCTTTCTCTGCCTGAGTTAATCTATTAAACTCATCTTCATCTGTTGGTTCTTCAAACTCATATTCAACAAGTTTCCATAAATTTTGTGAGGCAAACAAAGCTCTCATGGATATTTCCCAATAGTCATAGTTTTTCCGATTAAACTGTGGGAGATGAGTATTAAAAATACCTATGCTAGTGCTCGTGCTGGTGCTGGCCATTCTTGCACTCCCAACTATGCTTCAATTATCTAACTGTGTATTTAAAATAACTCACTGAGTGTCTTCAATAGCAACACAAAAAAAACTTTGAGAAATACCTGGATCCTTTCTTAACTGTGTCTTCACTTTGCTGGAGAAGTTGCTGCAGCAAAGATCCTTCCTTCAGATTCTTTGACACCTTCAAAGAGCATTGAAAATCTCTGATACCACTTTTGGGATTTTTTTTTGTTTAATTCCAAAACAAATATTAACTGAACAGAAAGCGTTGTTTTAAACACAGGATCTTAACACAGCGGAAACTAAAAATTGTTTTGCTGGAGAAAGAAGTTTTCAACAACACACACAAAAACTTGTATTCATTAAGAGACTGTTGTTACAAAATATTCTTCCTCTTAACAAAGGGATTCACCAAGAAATTCAATTTCCATACAAAATAATCTCTCTCTCTCCAGAATTTCTCTATCTCACCTTGCACAAAATTACACTGTTGTGTGTGTAAAGTTTTCAATACATTTACTGCTGTAAAAAAAAATCTTTTATTTCATTTCAACAAAATTACATTTACACTGCTGCGTAATTTTTCATATGCACTTCTGCGTGCCTCCACCTTTTTTTTACTAATGAATAGCCACTTAAAAAAAACATTACATTACTTTTTTTACTTGTGCCATAAACCAAAACTACACCCTTGAATAAAAAATTAATAATATTAAAATCTTACCAATGTTTACCAACCCACAATAAATTACATTTACTATTTTTCTGACAAAACTGGCGGTCAAAATGAAACTTTTACTCCACGTCAATTTCATGTTTCAGGCGTGTACTTCAACCATTGAATTATGCGATTTTCGATTTAATCGCATCGCACAATCGCATTTGGCATTAGAAGAAAGATGGAGCACACACATATTGGTTAGATTTGCAGTTTGCGATCGGATCGCATAATCGCAATCGGCAGACATAGAAACAAAACCTTAAAACACATATAATGCAATATGTGGTTTGTGATATGCGATAAAATCGCATCGCAAAGAAAAAATAATGCTGCAGTTGAAATTATCTTTTCAACAGAGTGTGAAACCTGTAGGAATATTATCCTAGGCCATCATCATGAGAAGGGTGTCCAATTTACATTGTATGTCCCTTAGATCTCTTTTCATAGACTGTTTTTTATTTTTATGCTGGGTATTCACCACCCTGTGAGTGACTCCAGTTTGTCAAGGATATGTTCCATGGGGAGGGAGACAAAAGTATTTTCACATGAGGGAGCCAGAAGTATTTTCATAGTTCCAGGATTCCCCCAATCGCCAGATGTTTGGAGACAGTGTCACAGGGACGCCATCTCAGGTTGTCGTGCTCTAAGGGGCCATGAGGTAGGGATGTCAACAATTGGCACATCAACCAAAAATCTGTCCATAGGGGAGGAGTGGGGGTTTGGTCTATGGCATCCCCTAAAATTTCTGCTTTTTGCTTCCACCTTTTTGTGTTGCTCATTGATGTAGGGTTGATGTGGTGAGTAGGTGATCCAACACGCTTGTGGATGGTTTGTGGATGGGTGGATGGTTTGTGGATGGTAAAGGTACGCAAATCCAAAGATTTTCTATTGAGCAGAAAATCCAGGTCACTACCAATAGAGTTTGTAGGTGAGTTTGTAGGTGGAGTAACATTAATCCTAGGCCCTTTCCCAGGTTTGAAAATAAAGAAGGTGACAAGGATGGAATGTACTAAATATGGGAGGTGGAAGGAAGTCCATGAGTGAGGATAGTAGATAGATAAGCTTGTGGGAAGTCGAGGTGGGGGCGGGTGGCAGCATATGAAATTTTAGGGGGTTGTATAGTAGGGCTAGATGGAACTAGGGAGCCCTACTTCATAGAGGATAATGGGGACGATGGAACCAGAATAGGCGATCTTCCATTTAAGGAGGAATCCAGAGCAGAAGAGCGATGTGGATATGAGTTTCTTTGAATACCTATATGAGGTTGGGGAGAAAATGCATTTCGAAAGTTTGGTGAATGTCGGCTTCCCCCAACCGGTCCCTTTGGATGACCAATAAAGGGTCTACCTTGTAGTATATCTCTTGTAGTGCTTGGGCATTGTGCCCACAGATGTCCAGTGTGAAAGGAACTCCCCATAAATTTAATCTATGAAAAAAATGAGTTTCCCCTAGTATAAGTCAAATATGATTCGAGAAGCCTCCTCAGCATTCTTTCTTAATGAGGCTCAAGCTCACCCTTTTATCTTGTTCTCCAACCCTTTTATCTTGTGCTCCCACACAGCGAGGGTTGAGGTATACAAATTTTCCAATAGCATTTCCAATATCCATAATGATTTGTTTTGTCTAGAGTTCAATTGGAAATCCAGTTTCATCAAAATGAGCTTATTTTGGGGAGTGTTATGGAGTGAATTATATCCAATATACCAGTGGTGCAGTGCAAAGAAACTTTTCCAATTAATTAATGGCAAGGATTTGATTTTTTCCAAGTCCTCCTGACTTAGAAAATGAAAGATATACCACGAGTTCAGGAGCCGAACAACAATTGACATGTATCTTAACATAGTTTTCCATTTTCTCTCTACCCACTCTCTCATGCCTGAGTCACTGAAATCTGCAAAATACCACCTGCCTACCAAAGCTCAGTATGGGCCACCTTTACCTTAGTCTATAAAATGTATAAGTAACAACTCAGCGTCAGTGGTCGCTCCGATGAGGTCCGCTTTAGCAAATGAGCCTCATAGGTGTCCCCTTACATGTCAAAGTCTTGATAAGACCTCAGTAGAATATAAAGGAAATCTATGCGACAACAATTTTAATTTTGTGTGATCCAGTCAAAAAAGTAAGAATGATGTAGGTGTGGCCAAAAATAAATGCTGCAAGTCTCGAGGCGGGAGGAATCCTAAGAGGGAAAAGACTCTTATTCCACAATCACAAACAACCAAGATAATGGAGCACTATCACAGCAACATCCAAAAAGGGTAAAATGTCTGCCGTTGACACGAGGGAATGTGGGTTGTAAGAGGTCGATTAACGAGGCATCTAGGGCACATGGGAAGATGTCATGCAGACATGTGGGAAGATATGGATGTGATGTCCAAGTAAATAGTGCCACCTACCACCCACGGATCGAAACCGCTCGCAGGACAAACTGTTTTTACGAGGAGAGTGGCAAGACCTACGCCGGAAAAAGGTGAAAATAGGCCATGAATGAGAGCAGGAGGCCAATTGTGGAGACCAGGATGAGAGGATGGCCAAAAGTGCAGGGAGCTAGCTGCTGCAACAACAACAATAACATCCAAACAAGTTAACCAGATATTACAGACCCTAAAACCAATTTTTTTGTAAGGTCTAGAGATGAAACAATAACAAGGACTATGTGTTCTGATGAAAGCTAAAAAGCGAAGAAGCGGACCCGGTCATTGTACAACGAGGGTTTCTAACCATAAGTTTGAAGAGGATTCATAATCGGAAGGCATATGTCCTTCGCTGAAGGCGGAAATGTATAGTTTAAATACATAAAAGGATATAGAGAGAAATTACAAAAAGAGAAAAAAATGACAGAGCACAGAATGTAAGATGAAACATAAAAACATGTTAAATAGAACCCGAACAATACCAAAAGAGAGACCGGGAAGAGAAATACAGTTTCTAATATGGTGTCAATTGATGACATATCCCGAAATTAATACGTTTTCATAGTAATAGGTACATACCTTCTGTTACAGCGCTAATTCAGACTGTGCCTGAGCCGCTTCAAGATAGTGCCCACGAAAACCTACTTGTGCAATTCATTTGTTCTGGTGCCTTGTCTAATTTTGAAATCTTTGGTAGTATAATCCTCCCAGCTAAAAAAGGATACACGGTTGTTCACCATCTGAACGAGGAGACTAAAATCAGAGTACAAACTATGGACGTCAATCCTCGCAGAGGACACTGATAACCCCAATGGCCAAGCTCTTTTTTGGCAGTTAAATAGGTAGCTCTCTATTACACCTGATAGAGTGGGAACTCAGGCAGCTTGCCGAGGGAACCTCTTTCTTTCAAAAGAAGCACCGCACCACCAAGATCGCCCTGCACCCTGGTTCCATGAGAAGCACCCTCCTCCTCATTGGGTATCTACTCACTTCGTCATTCCTCAATCCAACATGACCTCTGATGGTTCTCTTTAGGATCTCATTTCTTTTTTTTTTCTGGAATTTCTTGTAACATTACTGTTGAAAATGTAATCTCAACTGCATTTATTCCTTGCCAAAACCGCTGCAGCGAAACCACCGTAAACTTATCAGACCGCCTTTGGTCAGTAAGCTGTTTCCGTGCAATCGACTCCGATGCAATGAAATGTCTCCACGCGTCCTTTGTACCTTTTGAGAAACCATTGCTCCATTGGAACATAACGTTTGGCAAACAAAGGGCTTCCGAAATCCACCACAATCGTCTGATTCAGCTAAGCGCTCTCCGCCGTCCACCAATCCAACTTGCGTTCAGGCCTGCATTAAATAAGATTGCGTGGAGTAAAATCAAACGTCTGTTTGACCGCCGTAAAAGTATTTAATGCAAATTTATTGTGATAGGTAAAAGGTTGGTCGAAACTTTAATTTTAATGTTTTTATTTCTTACGGAGGTATGGGTAAGAAAAAGTATGTAATTTTTTTTTTGGTTGCATACGCATAGTATGTATTATATTTCTTTTGTTCATTGATCATTCTGTAATGAAGCAGCAGAATGCACAATAGTGCGTGTGTGAATGAAAAACAGAACGAAGACGAAGACCAGAGAATGATGTGGGGAATATAACGCACAACAGTGCGAAACATAAGAAAAACCACGGTTCAAATGTAATGGGTGTGTGTTGCTAAAACAAAGGGAAGAATGCACAGTAGCATGAATGAATGTGTGAGTTTTTATTCTTGAAAATGAAACGCAATGTAAAAATTTTACAACATATGTAAAAATTGTTTTACAGTAGTATATGTAAAAGATTTTTACACCAGTAAATGTAAAACGGATTTTTATACACCAGCAGTGTAAAATCTCAGGAGGAGACAGAGTAACTTTTGTTGAATTTATTTTTGGTAAATCCATCTCAGTGAAAGAGGATGAAGTTTGTATCAAGAATTTTATTTTAATGAATACAAATCCTTTTATGGGTGTGTAATACTATGTTCTCAGAAAGTTTTTTTTAAAACTTCCCTGTGCAAAAGATCCTGGAGAAAAAGAGAGCATTGTCTCTGTGTGCAATGCGTTTGTGTGTTTTTGGGATTTTACCAGAAAAATCCCCAACAATGGTATCAAATCAGGTTTAGGCTCTTTAAAGGTGTTAAAGAAGCTGAAGGGAGGAGTTTTTTGTTGCAGCAGTAAATCTTCTCCAGCGAAGTGAAGTCTCAGGCAAAAGAATCCAAGTATTTCTCAAAGTTTTTTTTGTGTTACTGCTGAAGAAACAGTCAGTATTTCAAGAACACAATCAAGAATTTAAACCATAGCTAAGAATGAAAGGAATGGTCAGCACAAGCACTAGCATGGGTATGTTTAATACCCAAATCCCACAGTTTAATGGGAAAAACTATGACTATTGGGCAATAACCATGAGAGCCCTGTTTGTCTCTCAAGATTTATGGGAACTTGTTGAAGATGGGTTTGAAGAACCAGCAGATGAAAATGAGCTTAATAGATTAAATCAAGCAGAGAAAGACCTGTTGAAGAGTAATATGAAGAAGGATTCAAAATCCTGTGTATTTTTGTATCAAGCAGTGGACCAGAGTGTGTTTCCAAGGATAGCAGCAGCCAAGACATCCAAAGAAGCATGGAAAACTCTCAAGACAGCCTATCAAGGCATGGAGAAAGTGAAGACATCAAAACTACAGTTGCTGAGGAGAGATTTTGAGAATCTGTGCATGAAGGAGTCAGACAATATTGACTCATTCTTCACACATGTGATTGGTCTGGTCACAGAGATGAGAACTCATGGAGAAACATGTTATGAAACCAGCTAAAGAAAAGATATAAAATATAGATCAACGCCTTAGAATTCAGCCTCTTCGAGGGGGCAACCTCCTTTACATTACATAAATGAACAATTCTTGGATGATACAAATGACAAAACCTCCTTTCTATATATAGGAGTCTAAGGAGTCACAATATAATCCAGCCGACCTAACAATAATAATATAAAGCCACAAAAATAACAATAGAGGGATTATATGCAGCATAGAAATAACAATATGGGGGTAATAGGGGCACAACAATATAAATAAGGGGTATAACTACAATAGTAATGGGGTAATCACTAGTATTATAGGGACCCAACATGCCCCTCTCCTTCAAAAAAGTGTTGTCCTCAACGCTTGAGTAGTTTTGGATACTTCTACATAAAATTCTCATAGTCCCATTTGGAATCTTCAGCGAATAAGTTCTTCCACTTGATAAGATACTCTGAAATTGATCGATTTCGTAACTGTCGAGTTCTTGTTTCTGTGACTGCTTCCGGTTCCAATATAATTTTTCCTTCCTCATCAAGTTCTGGCAATATTGTTTGAATTGGGAGCTTGTCACCTATAACCTTCTTTAAACATGAAACATGGAAAACTGGGTGCAATCGAGAAGCTGCAGGAAGCTCCAATTTGTATGCCATAGTACCAATCTTTTGCAACACCTTGTACGGACCATAATACTTTGGTGATAATTTATTATCCTTCTTAGCTTGCTTTAGGGACATTTGCTTATATGGTTGTAGCCGTAGGAATACCCAATCACCTACATCAAAATTTCTTTCACTGCGATGTTGATCTGCCTGTTGTTTCATTCTATTTTGTGCCAACACGAGGTTATCCTTTAAGAGTTGGAGGACTTTTTTTTGATGTTCGATATGATGTTCCATTGCCTGAACCTTAGAATTTTCTCTTAAATATAATGTGATGGATGGTGGTTGATACCCATAAAGTTCCATAAATGGGGTCATTTTTGTTGCAGTATGGAAGGAAGTGTTATACCAACATTCAACCAGAGGCAACCATTTGACCCATTGTGTCTGTTTATCAGATACAAAGCAACGAAGATATCCTTCCAAACATTTGTTTACTATCTCAGTTTTCCCATCAGATTGAGGATGATAAGATGAGCTATGAGCTAACTGAGTACCAAGACAATAAAATAATTCTGTCCAAAAATTTCCAATGAAAATGGGATCTCTGTCACTTACAATAATCTTTGGGTTTCCATGTAGCTTTTGAACTGTTTCCATAAATGTAGTAGAAATTGTACTGGCTTTAAATGGATGTGATAATGCACAAAAGTGTGCATACTTGGTAAGTTTTTCAACTACCACCATGATGACACTCTTTCCCTCAGACTTGGGTAAACCTGTGATAAAATCCATTGAAACCTCCTCCTAACGTTGGCTTGGAATGGATAAAGGTTGTAATAGACCCGGTGTCTTAATTGTTTCAAATTTATTTTGCTGGCAAACCAAACATTCCGCCACAAACTTTTGAATATCTGATTTAAGGCCATCCCAAAAAAATTCCTTCTTAACCCTGTGGTAAGTTTTTAAAAATCCTGAGTGCCCTCCTGAGGGAGAAGTGTGCAATTCCATAAGAATCTTTTGTTTTAGCTTGGAATTCTTACAGAGGTATAAGCGATCTTTGTACCATAACGAATCATTTTTCCAGCTAAATGTATCAGAAGTACTGGAATATTGTTGTAGCTTTCGAATAAGTGCCCACACTTCTTTGTCATTCTTCCATTCCTCCCTTGCTTCATTTATCCAATCTGGTTGGATAATAAAAATGGCACACAACAATGCTTCCACATCCTCATTCTTTCTTGAGAGTGCTTCTACCACCACATTTTGCTTCCCTTTCTTGTAGATGATTTCAAAGTCAAAACCCAACATCTTTGTGACCCACTTTTGTTGCTCTTCAGAGGATAATCTTTGTTCTAAAAAGTTTTTAAGGCTATCATGATCCGTTTTTACCTTGAAGTGTCTTCCCATTAGGTAGGGTCACCATTTCTTAAGTGCAAGGAGTATTGCCAACATTTCCTTCTCATAAATAGCTTTGCTTAAAAACTTTCCCTTGATTGGATGACTTTCAAAAGCAATGGGTCTTTCATCTTGCATTAGAATAGCACCAATTCCATTTCCTGAAGCATCACATTCCACAATAAAGGTTTTTGTGAAGTCCGGTATAGCTAAGACCGGTGCTTGGCACATTGCTTCTTTAAGATGTTCAAAGGCCTTTGTTGCTTCCGAAGTCCATGAAAATGAATCTTTCTTCAATAATGTTGTTAGAGGTGCTGCTATTTTCCCATAATTCTTAACAAACTTGCGATAATACCCTGTCAACCCAAGAAATCCTCACAGATGCTTTATGGATGTGGGGATTTTCCATTCCTTAATGGCTTTAATTTTGCTAGGGTCTACCTTAACTCCTTCATGAGATACAATATGACCCAAATATTCCACCTCCTGGACTCCAAAGAAACATTTGGATCTTTTTGCATATAATTGTTTCTCCTCCAATAGTTGTAGCACCCTGTCAACATGTTCAACATGATCCTTCCAAGACTTGTTGTAGATTAGTATATCATCAAAACATACTAACACAAATTTTCTAAGGAATGGTTTGAAAATTGAATTCATCAAACCTTGAAATGTTGAAGGTGCATTGGTAAGGCCAAAAGGCATGACCAAAAATTCATAATGACCCTCATGAGTTCTAAATGCCGTTTTCGGAATGTCTTCAATCTTCATTCTCATTTGATGATATCCCGAACGAAGATCCAACTTGGTGAAGTAAATTGATCCATGAAATTCATCCAGTAATTCATCAATAATAGGAATGGGGAACTTATCTTTAATAGTGAGCTTGTTGAGCTCCCTATAATCCGGACATATGCGCCATGATCCATCCTTCTTGTGCACCAATACTACTGGAGCTGAGAAAGAACTTTGACTCGGTTGAATTATACCAGCCTCTAGCATTTCTGCAACCATACGTTCAATTTCGCTTTTTTGGACATAGGGATATCTGTACGGCCTTATGTTTGGAGGAACACTTCCTGGAATTGGATGAATAGCATGATCATGATCACACATAGGTGGGAGAACTTTTCGAGTCTCAAATACCTTGGAATGATTGTCCAGGACTTTTTGGAGATCTGGAGAAATAGATGATTCCAATGTGGAAACATCTAGCGAATATAATTGTGCAATTACACCTCTTTGCTCCTTTTTTAGAAGCTTTGTCATGCCATTAGAGCTGATTATCTTTCCTGGTTTCCCTGCAATACCCATTAATTCAACTTCCTTTCCTTCCGTAGAAAATTTGATGAAAATTTCTTGAAAATTAAAAGTTATTGTACCCAAGGATTGTAGCCATTGGACTCGTAGTACAACATCAGCACCTCCCATTGGAATGGAAAGCATTGGGCTAGTCAATACATATTCTCCCATGGATAGCTTGATATTATGGCACTTTCCAGAGCAATTTATTGTTCCTCCATATGCAATCATCACTTGACACTCTGGTGCTGGATATAGGAAGCAATTCAATTCTTTTGCTACCCTATAATGAATAAAATTGTGGGTGCTTCTTGAATCAATCAACACTATTACCTTTTTCTTCTTGATTTGTCCTTCTATCTTGATGGTTTGAGGAGTGGTAATTCCCGCCAATGCATTACAAGATATGGTTGGATTTATTTGTTCTTCATCTAGGCTTTGTTCCTTGAGTATATCTTTTTCTTTTGTCCTTTCTTGCTCCTTTTCTTCTTCCTCTTCACAATCTATGTAGAATAATTTCTTCTCAGCACACTTATGACCTTTAGTGTATTTGCTATCACAACTGTAACAAAGCCCTTTTGCTCTTTTTTCTTCCAATTGTTGTGGTGTCAACCTTATAGGTTGTGGAAGACTAGGGGCAACAACACTTCCATCTTTATAATTGTGAGTGGTATGCTTCCTGGTTGCCATAATTTTACTTTCCATTTTTCTTGCTAACCTGAATGCCTTCTCTAATGAATCAGGTTCCCAAAGGTGAACATCATGTTGGATATTATCCTTTAAAGACCCTATGAACATATCAATCCTATGCTCCTCTGGAATATCTTTTAACCTTATGTTCAATTTTTGGAACTCCTCAATGTGCTCCATTACTGAACCCTTTTGTTTGAGACTTATCAATTGGCTAAAAAAAGTGTTGATTTTTGTATCTTCATAATGTGCTATCAATTCTTCCATAAAAATTGTCCAAGTGATAAATTGTTTACGAGAGCAAAGCCATTGATACCATACAAACTGATTTGGTTCCAAATATACAGTTGCCATACGTACCTTTTGTGTGTTTTGCACATTATTGAGATCGAAGAATTGCTCCATCTGTAATATCCATGTGGCGAGATCCTTGCCATCAAACTTTGTCATATCGATTTTTGGAATATGGTGATTCTTCGAGCCAACATTAGCGTCTATGGACTCATGATTAACATTTATTTTGTTCTCACCATGAGTTTCCTTTACTACCTTTTCACCATTAGTGACCCATTCTTGTAGCAACTTCTTCAATTATTCCATGTCTGTCTTCAAATATATCTTCAAATCTGCCATGTCTCTCTTCAAATCTGTCTTCGAATCATCCATCTTAGCTTCCATTGCCTTTATCTTAGATTCCACGCCATTTATCTTAGCTTCTGTTAGCTTTTGTGAGCGTGACATTTGTTGCACTTGTTCTTGTAGTTTTGATATATCATGTAGCATTTATTCCTCTTCTTCATGAGTCATGCTAGAGCTTTCAGGTTCCTTACTAGGTGTTTGCATTTTCTTTCCTCGGGGCATCAGTTACCGATAATAATGCTTTACTATGCCCTTTGAATTCCGTTAAACCAAGCTTACACAAAAATTTAAAAAAAAACTACACACATTTTTTCACTTTATAGGAGCCTGATATTGAATCTGATGTATCTCTGTGATTTTGGATCATCCAGTTCTGAAATTTCTACCTGCAGTAGCCTCTTGTGTCCTCTTTCCAATGCCACAATTCTTAGCCAAATTGGATTCTCCAAGGAAGGGTTATGTGAAATCTCCCACAGTGACTTGCTTTTAGACTAGTTCAGTAGAGCGAACTTGTATGACATGCCACGAGTCACTGTTTTAACCTTTGAATCTGAAACACACATATAAGAAACTACAGTTTGTCCTCTTTCTGTACCTTCTTACGAAATTTTAATCTGATCCCCAGAGAGAAAGTTATGACGAGTTTCCCCAGGTCACCTGTTTTGAATGTAATTCAGGAGTCTGCAAAAAGACCAACTTCCTCAGATCATATATCCGCAAATATAGCGCGAAAAGCTCTGAAATTCGGACCCAAGGTTCAATGCAATTTCTTCTAAAATAGGTTTTTTTTTAGGCTTCTGAAACATCACAGAAAAAAACTTTTAGCGAAAATGCCACGATGACCTGTTTGCAGCAGCGAAACCCTAGAATCCAAAGCTCTGATACCAAATGTTATGAAACCAGCTAAAGAAAAGATAGAAAAGATAGAAAAGATAGATCAATTCCTTAGAATTCAGCCTCTTTGAGGGGAAAACCTCCTTTACATTACATAAGTGAACAATTCTTGGATGATACAAATGACAAAACCTCTTTTCTATATATAGGAGTCTAAGGAGTCACAATAATCCAGCCAACCTAACAATAATAATATAAAGCCACAAAAATAACAATAGAGGGATTCTATGGGGCACAGAAATAACAATATGGGGGTAATAGGGGCACAACAATATAAATAAGGGGTATAACTACAATAGTAATGGGGTAATCACTAGTATTATAGGGACCCAACAAAACCCTTGAAGAAAGGAGGATTGTGGAGAAAATATTGAGGGTTCTACCCTCAAAGTTTGATGTGATTGTCACCACCATAGAAGAGACAAAGGATCTCTCAAAATTTTCAGTTGATGAGCTTCATGCATCACTGATAACACATGAGCAGAGGTTGAGTAGGAATGAAAACTCATCTCTAGAACAAGCTTTCAAGACCCAGATGTCCTTTGGAAGAGGTCAAGGAAGAGGAAACAAGAGAAGAAGAGGCAGAAGTCAAAACAGAGGTGGAAGGAACAACCTAGCAAATGCTCAAGGAAGAGGCAACAATCCAAATCAGAACCAAAGCCAAGGCAGCAGCCAACAAAGAGGACAACATCATGCTCAAGGAGAAAGGTATGAAAAATCCAATGTCCAATGTTATTATTGTAAAAAATATGGGCATTATGCCAGTGAATGTAAGAACAAGAAGTATGATATGAGTAATACATCAAATACAAATATCACTAGAGAAAATATCAGTCAAGATAATGTGCTTTTAGCTTGTAACATGGCTGAAACAAATAGTGATGATATATGGTTTCTAGATTCTGGTTGTAGTAACCATATGATAGGAAACATAGCCATGTTTTCTGCTTTATATCAAAGTGTGAAGTCACAAGTCACACATGGGACTGATAGTAAAATTTTTGTTATGGTAAAAGGAGAAGTTAAAATATTTACAAAGAAAGGTGAAAAGAAAACCATAGAAGATGTCTACTATGTTCCTGGAATGAGATGTAACCTCTTGAGTATTGGACAACTTGTTCAAAAGGGGCACAATGTTTTCTTTAAGAATGATGTATGCACCATCATGGATAGAGAACCCAGCAGAAGATGTATTGCTGAAGTGAAGATGACGAGGAACAGGATGTTCCTCTCAGAATAAGGGCAGATTTGTGTAGAGCATTGGAAAGGTATGTTTTAATGCATAATTTAGTGATGTTTCAAGCAATGTTTGTAATCTTTTCTTTGTTATAAAGTAAGGAGAATGTAATGAGAATGAGCACGAATGACCCAATCACTAATAGTTATCTTCTCTATGCAGAAAAAGACAAAAGTAGGAAGGCGTGGTGCAAAACTGGAGTTCCATGAGAAGATAACGGTTGTCCCTTCGAAACTAACTAAAGTCCAGACCAGGGCGAGCAAATCATGGCAAATCAATCTGGGACAAGATAAGGGACTGTCAGTTCGGAAGACTAGGCAAAGAAAAGAGAGCAATTAACAGTTTAACAGATCCCTCAGGATCTTTGATCCTGAGGGATCGTTACTTTCAATTATTTTGTTGTCTGGTTAACTCCGCCATTACTAGTATAAAAGGGGTAGCATTGAAGACTTTGGGGGACTCTTTTTATCTTGTATATTTATTTTCTGTTTACAGACTTCACAGTCAGTTGAAACTCAGACTATCGAGTCTCTTTGAGACTTAGTTTTTGCTGTACTATCGTTGATGCGTTAATATAATATATTTGGTGTTACTTTCTCTCTGCGTCTGAAGTAAGTTACGGCGGTGTGCCATTGGAAGCTAAGGGCCCGGCTCCAACGGACACTGGCTGATTGTATCATTACAGTTTGGCTTTGTGTGGTTTGTTTATCATTCTTAATAATCTGATATATTTACATGATGTTCCTTTATGACTTGGTGACGGGATGGTGGCTCCTCCTTCATTTGACGGCTGGGACAGCCTATCATATTGCGAGGGGGGAGGTGACCTCATTACTCTGCCGGCCACGTGGTAACACACCATTCGGAAATGATATGGTACGAAGGTACGATATGGGTTAACGGCATGATAATACTATTTTTGCAATAAGTTGTTATTTACAATCAATTTTCATGCATGCTCTGTGTTTTTTCTAGCTGCGATTACGTTCTTTGCGACAGGTAATTGTTGTTCCATCTAGGAGCCCGAAACAGAACCATGGGAGGCAAGGCTATCAGAAGCGAGCCTAGTGAGCTAGTAGTCTCCGAAGCTGCTCGGGAGATCCTAGAAAGGGCGGAGTGGTTAACTTATTTTAGCCGCCTGCGTGAATCAAATGAAACCGTGGCCATGGAATTCCTACAGAATTTGCAGGAAGAACACTCCGTAGTGGGTGGAAAGCAGATAACGGTCACAAAGGAAATAATCGCGGAGGTAACAGGATTACCAGCCTCAGGACCAATATGGACGACAAAGAAAGAGAGGTTGCAGAAGATCATAGAGATTTTCCAAGACGAAGGACAGAATCTAACAGTAAAAGGAAAAGGAGTGCTGCCGGCAACGTTAGGAGAACCCTGGAGCGAATTGGCAAAAGTGGTGCAGAGCTACATCACCTGCGAGGGCCGAAAAGATGTGGTAAGACCGCGTCACCTTAAGATCTTGGCTGTGTTAAAAGGAAAATGTTATGTGCATCTCCCTGCATTGTTAAATTCATTATTGCATGATGCCTCTCGGAGCCTGAGAAAGGCACACCATGAAGACGCAATAGTTAGCCACCATGGGTTGATCCGCCTGATAGTGAGCTACAGTCTCACTCAGCAGTAGAGTAGCTGGGGGGAGCTTATTACAGCAATTGGAGGGGGAGTGGCATCACCATCCCCAAAGGCTAAGCACCCTGCTAGTACCTCTGAAGCACCCAAGGAGCCCAGAGCATCACCATTCCCAAAGGCTAAGCACCCTGCTAGTACCTCTGAAGCACCCGAGGAGCCCAGAGAATCACCAAAACCTAAGCGTCCCTCGGATACACCCGAGCAACCCAAGAAACGCACGGAGTTAGTAAAACGAAAACGTTCCTCTAGAGCATCTGGACATGCAGAAAAACATAAGGAACTGGCCGCAGAAGAGCGTGCTGCCTCGAAACGTAGGCATTCCTCTGGCACGCCAGAACAATCTAAAAAACGTAGAAAGGTGGTGGTGGAAGAACAGGCGGCCAGTACACCTGAGTGACCCGAGAGACCTAGGAAGTCAGCTCGGCTAGCAAGAATAAAAGGCAGGCTGGAGAAAATCCAGCCAAGCATTGACCAGCCGATCGAAATAACAGATGAGCCACCAGTGCCAGAACAGGAACCTTCGAGGGAAAATGTGGAACAAATTGAGGATGAAGCAGAAGCCGAGGAAGGAAAGAAACCTTCTGACTCTGAGGCTGAAGCCGACTATCCGAAGGCAGCCACTAAGCAGCCAATTCAGGAGGAGGAGATGGAACAATTGGGGGGCAGCCCTCCACAGGTCGCCATGGAGGAAGAAGAGCTGGCCACTATCTTGGCCAGCCTGGGAGATTATGCTTCACCTTCCAGTCCAGCAAACCCTCCTGAAGGACCCTCTGGGGAAGAGGCACGTGAAGAATTGCATGAAGAGATGGCGGGAGGAGAAAACCTCCCTGTTGTTGACGGAGAGAATGTAAATACCGACCGGGAACAATCCGTTCCCAAGACACCAGAAGAAAACCCACCTGCTAATGACGTGGGGAATGAAAACGCTTATCAGGAACAGTCCGTTCCCAGAATGCCAGAAGAAACCCTCGATGAAAGAGGAACAGAACTGAGGGCCACTCATACGGCCACTGCCGAGGCAAGAGAAATTAAGAAATTGAGAAAGAAACAGCAGAGGCTGCTGAATATTATATCCCAGCTTCGGCAAAAAATTAGAAGTTTGAAAGCCAGTCTGAGAATAAGAAGGACCATAAGGAGAAAAAGAAGAACAAATGCAGCAGGGTCCTGTCAGAAGAGAAGGCAAGGGGCTTATAGGCGTTTCGTAGGTCAATACTCTGCTGATAGACCTACGACTGTTCCAACCAACACTGAGGAACAAAATGTCGTTCCATCTGATATGGAACAGCAGAATACCATTCCGGAACAGACTGCTGTCCCAAATAGCCCATTGGGACCAACTGTCGTTCCAATCAAAACCGAGCCGCAAGACGATATTCCATTTACAGAGGGGCCATCGTACCCCTTTATCCATGTGAAGAAAGAAAGGGAAAACAAAGAAGTCCAAACTGAGGCATCACCGTTAGGGATAATTCGGGACACGAATTCCAGGCAGCGAAATGTGAAGGTACAGGTAAGACTCCCTGCCTCTAAGAAATCATGGAAAAGGGATCCAAAAACCAAGGCCTTGCACCACAAAATGAAGCAAGCCCGACAGGAGGCTGACCAGCTGAGGGAACGAATGATTCCTCGGGAAAAATACGAGGAGTTGCAGCAGGAAGCTGAGCAGTTAAAAGAACAAATGATCCCTCGGGAAAAATATGAAGAATTGCAGCAGCAACTACGGAACATGAGTCAATCAGAGAGTCAGGCCTTTGAAGGATGGCAGAAGGAACAGGAAAAGGCTGCCAAGGTAACACGTCGACTAGATGCTGTTATTAAACAATTGGACACTGTATGTTCGCTGTATGATGATGTTTTGACTTGCAGGGCCCCTGCAAAGAATTATGCTTTATTTCTCCTTGAAAGATACTTAAGATTGAAAATAAAAGCTGTCAGGGCAGGTGCCCCTATTCAGATTAATACTGTTAATCATTTTATTGATTGTTGCAAACATTATGGGGTTAAGGTTCAACGGTTGCTATGTGAATTCTATTTGCACAATATGGTGCTCGAACAGGAAACTGACTTAAACCCTGGGCCCTTCATGGGAGATATACAACTCCAAGCCTTTGTTTCGTTTGGGGTCAATCAGTTAAAGTAGCTCAGGGCTTACAATGCCTTTCAGAGGCAGGAGCACAGCCTAGATCTATGGGTCAGGGCCGAGCCTAGAGACCCAGTTCACCTATGGCAATCACACAAAAGCCTTATGAGAACCCAGCGCGTCATGGAACTGTTAGGACCCATGCATGAGGACTTGATCTGAAATAACGTGGAATTCTTTCTGGATATTAAAGATTCTGCCCTGGATACTGCCAAATTCCGTTATCGGATTTCTACCCCAAGCATCCAGCTCAGGGAGCCATTCAAATACGAGAATTTTGAGCTGGCTGCTGAACGGTTGAGCCTTTATGGCCAGCGCCTTTTGCAAGCTGGGCCGTCTTGGTTAAGATACCGGTTCCGTAGCCCAATTATTTGGCACCCTGCACCTGGATACCAGGCCTTGTATGATATGCCTGCAGATCAATTGAACTACTTCTTTGATAATCTGGTTGCTCACCATGGTTGCAGACCTCCTCACAAGATACCCTCTCCCGCCTATTCTCTTACCACTCTCCATGTTAATTATAACGTTTTCATGAGGCCATGAAACAGAGTAAGCCGGGGGGTGTGTAGAGCATTGGAAAGGTATGTTTTAATGCATAATTTAGTGATGTTTCAAGCAATGTTTGTAATCTTTTCTTTGTTATAAAGTAAGGAGAATGTAATGAGAATGAGCACGAATGACCCAATCACTAATAGTTATCTTCTCTATGCAGAAAAAGACAAAAGTAGGAAGGCGCGGTGCAAAACTGGAGTTCCATGAGAAGATAACGGTTGTCCCTTCGAAACTAACTAAAGTCCATACCAGGGCGAGCAAATCACGGCAAATCAATCTGGGACGAGATAAGGGGCTGTCAGTTCGGAAGACTAGGCAAAGAAAAGAGAGGAGTTAACAGTTTAACAGATCCCTCAGGATCTTTGATCCTGAGGGATCGTTACTTTCAATTATTTTGTTGTCTGGTTAACTCTGCCATTACTAGTATAAAAGGGGTAGCATTGAAGACTTTGGGGGACTCTTTTTATCTTGTATCTTTATTTTCTGTTTACAGACTTCACAGTCAGTTGAAACTCAGACTATCAAGTCTCTTTGAGACTTAGTTTTTGTTGTACTATTGTTGATGCGTTAATATAATATATTTGGTGTTACTTTCTCTCTACGTCTGAAGTAAGTTACGGCGGTGTGCCATTGGAAGCTAAGGGCCCGGCTCCAACGGACACTGGCTGATTGTATCATTACAGTTTGGCTTTGTGTGGTTTGTTTATCATTCTTAATAATCTGATATATTTACATGCTGTTCCATACTCGTTCATCAGTAGTTTTTCCTATTGTAAATCTTTATAACAAGTTCACATCATATTCCCAGAATTGGTCACATAACGTTGTTCTGAGTTGTTCACTTCTGTTACAGAATTTATAAGTGGAATGCTTTAGTTACATATGGTTGGAGTGACGATCATAAGAAAATGGAATTAACGTTGTAGGTGGACTACTGGTGATCATTTCAGATTATCTGTACATATGATTGACGTTTCCTGTTTATGGTGGTTTTCTGTTCCATTTTGTTAAGCTGTTTACTTGTACAAAAGATTGCTCTGTCTTTGTATATAAGTTGATGCAAAGGATTGAGAGTGTTGAACTCGTGAGACTTAGTTTCCTTACTGCTGTTCCTTTTATTGTTGTTCCATTTCTGCATTGCCGTTCCATTTTACTTTCCTGCTGTTCCTTTTTACTCGCATTCATTGGTTTGGTGTGAGAGGAGGATCAAGGCTGTCGTGAGACACAGCAGACGCTATTATGCTCCCAGATCCATGATCCATACTCTAATTTCTTTTCTTTCATCAGTTTCTAGAGGGATGGGTTACTATTTCCGCACCCTCGACTGGTAAAGTTGCTGCGTGTGATTTCTTTCTGCAAAAGTAATCTAGCCATAGTTTAGCATCCGTTTACTCTTGTATTTCTTAGACCTATACTACTAAGCATTACTCTGACAAATAGCCTCAAATTGAGATACCCTTTGCAATAACAAAACGTTCCCGGATTGACTTGTAATGTGAGATAACTAGAGGTGAAAAAGGCCCTTGTTACAGCTCTACAATTTGAAAAACAAAGAAATAATTGCGGCAGTTACCCAAGAGGCTTTCCAAAGTGTACCAAAGGATAAAAATTGGTTGTGGCACTTGAGATTTGGACATCTCAGCTTTGGAGGTCTTAACTTGTTGAGTAGAAAAGGAATGGTAAGAGGATTACCATTGATAGAGAAACCAGACAGCCTTTGTGAAGGTTGCATATTGGGTAAACAACACCGAGAAAGTTTTCCATCAGGGAAAAGCATAAGAGCAAAGGCACCCTTAGAGATTGTCCACTCAAACTTATGTAGACCAATGCAAATTCCATCATTAGCAAGCAGCCAATATTTCCTAACATTCATTGATGACTTTGCAAGAAAAGCTTGGGTATATTTCCTTAAAAACAAAACTGAAGTGTTTGAAAAATTCCGAAATTTCAAAGCACTTGTGGAAAATCAAAGTGGGTTGCGCATCAAAGTTTTGAGAACTGATCGAGGAGGTGAGTATATCTCCAAGGAATTCCTACGGTTTTGTAGAGAAAATGGAATTCACAAACAATTTACAGCTAGGTACACCCCGTAGCAAAATGGAGTAGCTGAAAGGAAGAACAGGACCATCATGGATATGGCAAGGAGCATGTTGAAGGCAAAGCATTTGCCAAATGATTATTGGGTTGAAGTTGTACATTGTGCAATATACATTTTGAATAGGTGTTCAACAAAAGCGGTGATGAACAAAGTGTCGGAAGAAGCATGGAGTGGGAGAAAGAAAGGTGTCACCCACTTGAATTTTTTTGGATGTGTGGCCTATGCGCACATTCCAGATCAGCTAAGGAGGAAGTTGGACAGCAAAGGGGAGAAATGTATATTCATTGGATACAGTGAGGAATCCAAAGCTTACAGGTTGTATATCCCATCTACCAAGAAGTTTTTGTCAGCGGAGATGTTCAGTTCATTGAGGAGGAAGCTTGGGATGGAAGCATAAAGAAAACAGTGAATGTTAAAAACTGTTTGTCTCATGATGAAGATGATGAGGAGATGGCTAAAATACATCCCCAAACAGCAGCGCCAACACAAGGACAGCAAGGGACACCATTGAGGATAAATGAAAGTGCTTCTCCAAGCACACCACAAGGAGAAAATTCAAGTGCATCTTCAAGCACTTGCACACCAAATGAAAGAGGTAAGAAGTTTAGAAATCTAAGTGAAATTTATGATGAAGGAATGAATTCCTTGTCTGCTTTGTATTGTCATGTTGATGATCCTATTCATTTCGAAGATGCAATTAACGATAGGAAATGGATAGAAGCTATGGATGAGGAGATTAATGCCATAGAGAGAAACAAGACATGGGATTTAGTTGAGCTACCAAAAGGTAAAAAATTCATTGGAGTTAAATGGGTCTACAAGACCAAGAGAAATGCTGAAGGCAAGATAGAAAGACACAAGGCAAGGCTGGTTGTCAAAGGGTACAAGCAGCAATATGGGACAAATGATGAGGAAACTTTCACACCGGTTGCAAGAATGGAAACCGTGAGAGCAGTGCTGTCCATAGCAGATCAAAACAAGTGGAAAGTTTACCAAATGGACGTGAAGTCAACATTCCTAAATTGAGTGTTAATGGAAGAGGTTTACATTGAACAACCTCGAGGCTATGAGAAGAAAGGTGAAGAGCACAAAGTGTGAAAATTGAAGAAAGATCTTTATGGGCTGAAGCAAGCACCAAGAGCATGGTACAGTAGGATAGATTCATATCTACTGGAAAATGGATTTGAGAAATGTGAGGGTGAACCCACCGTCTACATCAAAGAAAAAGATGGTAAAATTTTGATTGTTGTCTTATACGTTGATGATGTGATTTTCACAGGTAATGATAATCATCTCATTGAGAATTTCAAATGAGTCATGGAGGAATTTGAAATGACTGACATGGGTTTGCTGGGATACTTATTAGGAATAGAAAACAATGTAAACTTTGAAACGAGAACTATAAACTCAAAACGGGAACTCTGGCCAAAAAAACATCAAAAACAGTGCTAAAAATGAAAAGTGTGTATACTGGAACGATGATTTTATTTTTTAGGGGTCAATTTTGAACATCTTTTAAAAATGGCAGTGACTATGAAATTTTCATGCAAAATATAGCTTAAAAACGAAAGTGATGATACCGGAACAATGACTCTTTTTTTAGGGTCATTTATCAAAATTTTTAAAAAATGTTAGTAAAACCAAATTTTTATGTCCCAAACAAAGTTGTTTATGAGAAAAAAACACATTAATGTTTTTGGTAGGATATCATTTTTCTTTCCTAAGTATAAATTCAACATGTTTTCAACCATAACATGCTAGATACAAAAGAAAAAGGATTCCACGAATTGCCCAGCCACCAGCCGGGTGGGCGGGCAGACCGCTGGGGTGGTGCCAGCCCAGCCGCGCCACCCCGGCGGCCAGCCTGCCCACCCGGTTAGTGGCTGGTCAATTCCGGGAATCGACCAACCACTAGCTGGGCGGGTGGGCAGGCTGCCGGGGTGGTACGGCTCGTGACTGGGTGATTCCCGAAATCCCCCAGCCAGCAGCCGGGCAGGCAGGCGGGTAGCCGATGTGGCGCCAGCCCAGGCCGCACCAGCCGGGCGGCCCGCCCGCCCAGTGGCTGGGTGATTCCCGAAATCACCCATCCACCAGCCAGGTAAGTGGCTAGTGGCAGGGCAATTCCCGAAATCGCTAAGCCACCAGCCAGGTGGGAAGGTGGGCCATCGACGTGGCGTCAGCCCAAGTTGTGCCACCCCGGCGGCCTGCCCGCCTGCTCAGCTTGTGGTTGGGTGATTCCCGGAATCACCCAGCCATTAGCCGGGCGGGCCACCGGGGTGGCGCCAACCCAGGCTGGGCCACCCCAGCGGCCCGCCCGCCCGTCCGGCTGGTCGCTAGGTGATTCGTGCCACCCCACCTGCCCGGCTCGTTGGTGGCTGGGTGATTTCGAGCATCGCCCAAGCACTAGCTGCCCGCGCCTGCCCAACTCGTGGCAGCGGCTGGAATCACCCAGCCACCAGCCGGGCGGGCGGGCGGGCCACCAGGGTGGCACCAGCCCAGGCCGCGCCACCTCAGCGGCCCGCCCGCCTGCCTGGTTGGTGGCTGGGTGATTCCCTCTGCCCGGCTAGTGGCTGGGTGATTCCCAGAATCACCCAGCCACCAGCCGGGCAGGGGACTGGTGGTTGGGTGATTCACAGAATCACCCAGCCACCAGCCGGGCGGGCGGGCGGGCCGCCAGGGTGGCGCAGCCTAGGGTGGCACCACCCCGGTGGCCCACCCGCCTGCCCGGCTGGTGGCTGGGAGATTCCAGGCCGCCCCACCCCGGCAGCCCGTCTAGCTGGTGGCTGGGTGATTCCCGGAATCACCCAGCTACTAGCTAGGTGGGCGACTGGTGGCTGGTTCATTCTCGGAATCACTCAATAACTAGCTGGGCAGGTGACTAGTGGCTGGTTGATTCCGAGAGTCACCCAGCCACTAGCTGGGCGGGCGGTTGTGCGGCTGGTTGATCCCCGCAATCACCCAGCCACCAGTCGCCCGTAATTAACCCACCACCAGCTGCCTACCCAGCTGGTGGCTGGGTGATTCGGGGAATCAACCAGCGACCAGCCACCCGCCTGGTTGGTGGCTCCGTCCGGCTCGTGGCTGGATGATTTCGAGAATCAACGAGCCACTAGCAGGGTGGCTAGTGGCTGGTTGATTCCCGGAATCAACCAGGCACAAGCCGGGCAGCCAGATGGTGGCTGGTTGATTCCCGGAATCAATCAGCCACAAGCCAGGTGACCGACCCGTGGCTGGTTGATTCCCGGAATCAACCAGCCACCAGCCGAGCGGCCCACCAGTGGCTGGTTGATTCCGAGAATTAACCAGCCAATAGCCCAGCGGCTAGCCGCTGGTTGGTTGATTCCTGGAATCATCAAGCAACCAGTCGAGCGGGCAACTGGTGGCTACTTGATTCCCAGAATCAACCAGCCACCAGCTGGGTGGCCCGCTGATGGCTGGTTGATTCCTGGAATCGTCCAACCACCGGCCTGCCGCCCGGCAGGTGGTTGGTTGATTCCCAGAATCAACTTGCCACTAACCGGGCGGGCGACTGGTGGCTGGTTGATTCCGGAAATCAACAAGGCACAAGCCGCCCGCCCGGCTTGTGGCTCCGCTCGGCTGGTGGCTGGTTGATTCCGGTAATCAACCAGCCACTAGCCGCCCTGTTATAGACATTTTTGTGCCTCGCAGCATGGAGCATGAAATGTCGATAATTACAGGGATCCAAAGTCCCTAAACATGTTGTTCTTACCCCTAGAGGAACAAGGTCAGCAAACCACAGCACTTCCTATCAGTTCTCCACCTGAAAACACTCAAAAACAGGCTATTTTTGGATCATGTCAGCTGCTCCACTGAGCATCTGCGCTGAATGTCAACTGCTCCTCCTTGTACCTGCGCTGAAAGTCAAAACCAATGAAGGCTACCTGCGCTGGGCGAGATTGGCCAAGTGGCACAGTCATTCTGCAAGGTGTCAATTGCCCAGGAAGCTTCCAAACTGACACTTGGTTCAAGGAATTCGCCCTATGATGAGTAAGAGGTACTTGATCTCCATGTGGAAGCAAGGATATCCAAGTGGACTCAAGAACTGAAGTTTAACTGAAGAGAGAGAGGACACTAGTCAGCTTTATGCCAGCCTCAAGCTGACTCATCCTTTCTCCAAATCTCCTATATGTAGAGCTCTCTCATGAGGTCTAGGGAGGCTGGAATTTTGTGCAAAGCAAGGAAGTGTTGTTGGTTTACAGTTAGAGCTATTGGGTGATTGCTTTTATAGAGGAGAAGAGGAGATTTCTTGCTGCTGGGGAGGTGCTGCTGGATTGGAGCCATTTATGGTTGTAACCTTCTCATAACCTTTTTCTTCTATCAATAAAGCTTTTGATGTTCTCCTATATACTTGTATTGCAATGATGTATTGTTTTTATCTGTATATTTGATTCATTCTAATCCATGCATCAGTTATGAGTACATGTTTCTTGTAGTTTCCCTCTCTTGTTTTTGCAGGATCTTTGTGTAGCTGGGCCGGCAAAGGGAGCAAGGAGCTGGGAACAAGAGGCAAAGAGAGAAGATAGGATCGACAAAAGTGAAAGACATCGGTTGGTCAATCTTTTCTTCCTTCTCTGTATTTTCATAAAGGAAAACTATCAAAGCTTTACTTTAAGTTGTTGCTAAGGAACTATCACCCTTAGAGTCGGGATAGGGTCATTCCGAGTCGGATACTTTTCCCCACAACAAACTGGCGACTCCGCTGGGGAGCTAGTATCTTGTTGGTTTATTGTGTTTCTTGCTATTCATCTCATAAACAAGGAGAGCACCAAATCGAACTGCAATTGAGTCCTTCAATTGAAAAGTAGAGGGCAGCTGCTCTGGCTCAGTTTCTGAGCAAGTTTATGATTTGAAGAGCTGATCCACAAAGACTCTTGTGCTCTTTGTGATAGCTTTTCATCCTCTTGATCATCCCTTAGCTTGTACTTGACCTATAGCTTTTTATTTCAGCAAAAACAGTGAATTTTTGAGCTTTTTATGACCCGGAAACCCTTGTAAACGCAACTCTCGTGTCTCAGTGCAGGCTGTCCAAAGGCAGTTTGCATTTCAGCGCAGGTACTCCCTTTGGGAACTGCGCTGAGAGTCAGTTTGACAGACCAGAGCCTGCGCTGAACCAGTTAGGCTATGTCTTCCTGAGGTTTCCCACTGAGTCTTGGCCCTGTTTTCACTGTTATTTTGCTGCTGATTGCTTGTCATTTGTACTTGCTGTAAACCAACTTTCCTTGACATTATTCCGCCTCAGTTGTGTGATGAAACTGTGATTGTTCTTTCAGTATTTCTTGTTTCAGTTACAGTTTCCCATTGTGAAAAGCAAACCAGTATAGCTGTGGCCTCTTAGATCTTGAACTGTAAAAGTATCGTCGTGATCTTAAGAGCTAGTTTTATTACTGTTCATGGCTGTTTGAGTTTGTTTGTTTCTCATTTTGTGGTTTGAATCTATACATTTCCAGTGTCTAAACAAGTCGATTTTAAGGTGTCTTTTGATTTTGGACAAGCTTGTTTACTTTCACTTGAAATTAGATTCAAAGTTATACAACAGTTTCCTTTTTGTCTTACATCAACATTAAGGAAAAAGAAAAGAAATATCTGCATTGTGCATGTGCATTATTGACAGTTTGCATGTTGATTTAGGGAAAAGTGCATTTAGTGTGTGTTCTATGATCTGTGTGAAAAGTTGATGTCTTTCTTTTCCCTCAGTAGATTAAGGTTTTCAAAGTTGAAAGATTGAAAAGTTTTGCTTCTCATCTTAGATTGCATTTAGGAAGTTGTATATATACATCTCGTGGTGATCCTTAAAGGCAAACTGCTAAGCAAGATCAACATTAAAATGAATTGAATTTACATAACAACGCATTGAAACATAACGCAAACACATAGAGGTCTAAGCTAGAGACGTGTTCCGGCGTCGTTAAACGTGATATCTTAGCGTTGAGTGGTTGGGTGATTCCTCCACGGTGAAGCGATAAGTATCAATACGGACTTGTGCTCCCGCGTACCGTCGAGTATATTGGGAGACCCCTATAGGAATAAAGCCTTTATCCTTAGGAAGCCGTGTCGGCCGCCCTACTGATCGCGATGCAGTGAACACAGCATTCACGAAGATTGACCACCCGTACCGTAAAACGTATTCTGTGGTTTCGCGAAAGGTTTGGCACACCCTCTGCCTAGATCTCCAGAGAAGTTTCTTTTGGCCTTTTTCAAACTCTATAACTGAAAAAGTCCAACCGAGCATTTGTCACTTCGGGCTCGTTAATACATCGAAGGCGACTAGAGTCATCTTTTAGCTTTTTCTCGACTCTTAGAACATGAAAAAGCAAAGTTGTGTCTAATAAAGCGTCGTTATAAAATTCATTTTAAACGGAACATAATCACCTCTTATTCCTGCGTTGATCTGTAAGTTGAGAACATGGAACGCCCCAACCAAGGAAGTCCACAAGATGGAAATCCTAGTCCTTTCTCCTCTTGGGGAGAAGTTGGTGCGCCCCATATGGCCACATTGTCGCTTCCAGGACTGACAATAGGCCTGCCAGTTTGGCTGTTCTCGACCAATGTAGTTCAGGCCACCATGGTTCCTGATCAATCGAGTCAACTGTTAGATCAGTCTAGAGCTGCCCACCAGCCTTCTACTTCTGACAACTCTTCCTCCAATCCTTCATCTTCGCAAGGTAGAGCCGGAAAAAGTCAGCCTCCCAAGGAGAAGAAGGAAAAGAAGAAGAAAGAAAAGAAGAAGAAGGAGCCTAAGGCGACTGGGGGCAAGCAAAAGACATCTGACAAAAACCCACACACTGCACAGACCGGGCCTAAATCGCCATGTGTCATATGTAGAGGAGACCATTTCCATAGAGATTGTCCCTGTATTCCCCGGATACTAAGGGACTGGTCCCCTCGTCTGCACAATTCGGGGGCATCAACCTCTGACAATCAGGTTGATTGCTTTCCGTCAACCAGCGAAAGTGAAGGATCAAGACAAAAAGAGGGAGCAAGATTCCCCTGTAAGTTGTGTGAAGGCAGTCATGCCATCCACCGTTGTCCCTTCTTAGACGAAGCGAAGAGAGTTTTGGAAGATCCTCCGGTTTGACCGGTAAAACTTCCTCCTGGATACAAAAAACTCGTGCCAAGTCCTTCGTTGGTTGAAAATACAGCTGGCCCGCTCAAGTGGTCGGCTGAAGCGTCAGTCACTGAAAATGAACCTACTGAATCCAAACCGGACGAAAGTCCAAAGGTCGATACGGCAGTTGACCCGGTTCTACCTTCAGAAGTTTCATCTTCAAATGACACCGTCGCCGAAGAGTCATCTTCATGCGACACCCTCACTGAAGAGAATAAGGATGACACCATCCAGGTTCTTTTCATCAGCACCGACTCTGATGAGCGTCAGGGCAATGCGCCCATTCCTTTGTTGCAGGAAGGAACATGATCAGGGTCATATTCGGCCGTATATTCGGTCCCACCACCAAGCAACCTGGTTGTATCCTTTGATTGGAATCAACTAGGCAGACCCCGGTTGCCAGCCAGTATACCGTTCAGAATCATTGTCCAGATCTATAGAATGATTATGGCTGGTACTATCATTGATGAAGGGGCGTCTGTGAGTATCCTTTCCTTTGTTGCTTGGAAATCACTGGGTTCCCCGGCGCTTTTACCTGAGTTAAGAAATCTCTCAGGTTTTGATAAAGGAACCAGTCGACCATTAGGAATCCTCCCCAATGTGCCTGTTACATTGAAAGGGAAGACCGTTAATTTGAACGTGATGGTCGTCCAAGGACCCTTGGATTATAACCTACTCCTTGGACGTGACTATATTTATTGCATGGGAGCGATAGTCTCCTCACTCTTTAGAGTAATGTGTTTTCCACACGAAGGGAGGGTGGTCAAGCTCGTAGACCAACTTTCATTTCCGGGATCTCGCATCGCAAATAGTCAAATACCAATCCTAAATGGTCTGTTCACTCAAGATATGCCTCCACCCCCAGTCCTCCTTCCCGATGAGTGCGAGTGATTCGGAAAGAAAGACTGGAACCCAGGGGGCATGCACCCTGGTCTGCTTCGGGCAGAAGAAACCCTGGGTATAAGGTAGAATTTCCGCAGAAGAATATGACTAGTCTGTACCCCGTCCGTGGATGGAAGAGGGGTTGTTCTGGAATAGTATTCTTTTGTTAAAGTTATGTGTTTGGCAAAAGAGTCATTCACCTTTGTCTAAAGAGGTGGGCAATGCCCAAGTAGGAATTCCCTTATTGCGATAAGCAGTAACCATCTTTGGGGAAAAGCAAGCCTCACCCATTAAAACAAATGTTTTGAAGGATAAGTAGGGGCAGCCTCCAAAGAAAGAGATTCTATTGTTGTGACATAGGGTAACCATCTTTGAGTAACCTAATGATAGACATCGCCGAAGAAAGAGATTGATTTGCGGCAGCAAATAGAACCCTCTTCGGATAATAAGAAAGAGGCAAGCCTCCCTCAATAATACCAATGTTTTGTCTTTGAGTAGTGTTCTTCTCTTGTCACAAATAGCTGTTCGTTAAAAGTTGGGCCGACGGGAAGACTGAGTACCGCGTAAGACCCCTTAAAATAACGAGAAGATTAGTATCGTTAAACATTAGATTAGCAAAATGACAAGTAGCTGTGAACACCCAAAGAAAAACAGAGGTGGGGGAGAGGAGGGGCAGCCTCGAAATCCTACCCTATACCTGGGGGCATGCAAACCTTTTGGAGTGTAAGTTAGGGGCGGTTATTTATCTGGTTTTAAGATTAACCGTTTTCCGAACTTACATAAAGGAAGGATGAGTTGGAGCATAGCTTTGGTAAGGCGCAAGCTCTATAAAAAATGGAACCTTAGAGGAGGCATTCTTATCTTATGACTGGTATATCGAGCAGTTTTAGCACATAGTTCATGCTCGTTAAAAAATAAGCGCAAGATCCGAGCAGTTTTAGCGCATAGTTCATGCTCGTTAAAAAATAAACATAAGTTTATGAGCAGGCTTTCTTTTAGAGTTCAAGCTCATTCAGAAAAAATGAACCAGTAAATACCCTTCTGAGATCATAAATTCATTAGCCATAAAAGCCTTGGTCGTGTTTGTGCACCGTCACCTCCACCGTCATTTGGCCGATCATTCACTTCCATTTGTGTGTTTACCCATTTTGAGGAACATCTGCGAAGAGTGATTTCACTTAGCCATCCTTGTGACACTGCCGTGATTGGAATATTCCAACTTGTACCTGGAATCTGCTGCTGCCCTGTTAATCACTCGTTCCTCAAAAGACGAGTCTTCTTTGAGCTCTTTTCACTGACTCGTAAAATATGAAAAGTTTGCCGAGTTTTGGCCTTCCAGCTCGTTAAAGCGACCGGAAGAGCTATCCCTCCTCTAGATTTTAATCTTTTTGGACCTGAGGGATTATTGCACAAAAAGATCGAGCGCTTGTTTTGTTCGGCTCGTTAAAGCAATCGAAAATTCATCCCTTCTGTATTGTTTTATACTTTTTCGGACTTAAGGGATTAGATGACGAAAAATGAATTTCGGAGTTGACTTTATGTACCTTTTCAGACTCTCTAAAAATGAAAAGGACCGAGTTATCCTTGTCGTTAGACTCGTTAAATTCATTAAATAGCGACAAACTTGTCTTTAGACGAGAACGAGTTTCCCTATCGCTAAGCTCGTTAAATCATAGCGATGGGCTTGCCCGAAGGGTAGGTTATAGAACAAGCATATGTTATCCTCCTCAAGCTTGACAAAAATAAAGAGGTACTGGTCAGAAATGACTGGGGAAAAATTGGGAGAACATCAAAGCTTAATGGTAGCAAGTCGCTCTTGAACATGACACTTTTCTTCCGTACCACATCGGGTTGGGTTGTTTCATTCACCGGTCTCATCACCATGGTCTTCGCCAAACCATCCACATTTTGGGGTAATGCTACCGATCCATCGCATCAGTGTCGTTATATGTTCAAGAGAGGTCATTCTGAAAGTGTCAACCGTGTCCCATCCACTGCCATACATTATCCTTCATCCATTCATGATCGCCACCCTGAATCATATGTCACAGTTTGTTTTTACCTCCACTAAAATCATTAGCTCCGTTCCGTGTCATTGATGTGGGATTCATTAAGGCCCTCCTTTGACGGATCGCTTCTTGTCGACTTCAGCTCATTATCCAAGAAGTTGATCTAGGAACAACCCCATCAGTACTTTGAAGCTTGCATGCCTCAATGGCAAGTTTCTCAGTTCCGGCGACAGGTATACATCAATGCCCTTCGACCAGAAGATTTTGCGTGGCGTTCGACGCCAAGTCCTTTATTCACGCCACGTGAATTGTACTGTAGTACCTTGAAGGTCATTATCATTATCGGTGATTCCTCTCGCGCTTGTTAACGGTTTTCATCATTGACCGGTAATCAAGCGATGTCTTTCCATGTTCGACTTCAGCGAAATTCTCACATGGATCGACCTGTGCTTAGAGTGAAGATCGAACGAGTTTGAAGACCCCGGATCTAGTTTCATCCATCCGGGCTGCGATACATATTCAGGAAATATAAAAGCATTTGTCATGTACATCATTGCAGCAGATGATCATCCTACTCAAAGGATGATAATTTCAGCAGAGAATTATCAGTCTACCATCAGACGATCGTCTGTTCTATGTACCAAAATGTATTTATAAAGCTGAGCATGGGAATGCCTGCCTCAGCTAGATCATGAAAACAGAATGAAAAATAATGTATTGTATTGTATTGTATTACAGGGCACCTCTCAGCACTTGAATGAACTTCGGACCCTCTGGATAAAGCATTTCACCCGATAAGCGGCCTCATACTTTAGGGGGCAACTGTTATAGACATTTTTGTGCCTCGCAGCATGGAGCATGAAATGTCGATAATTACAGGGATCCAAAGTCCCTAAACATGTTGTTCTTACCCCTAGAGGAACAAGGTCAGCAAACCACAGCACTTCCTATCAGTTCTCCACCTGAAAACACTCAAAAACAGGCTATTTTTGGATCATGTTAGCTGCTCCACCAGCCACCATCTGACCACCCGTTTTGTGGCTGGTTGGAATCAACAAGCCACCAGCCTGCTGCCCGATTGGTTTCTTGTTGATTCCCAGAATACACCAGCCACCAGCAGGGAGGCCAACCGGTGGCTGGTTGATTCCCGAAATCAACCAGCCACCAAGTGTGCAGCCGACCGGTGGTTGGTTGATTCAAGGAATCACTCAGCAACCACTCGGACGGTCGGTTGGTGACTAGTTGATTCCGGGAATCAACCAGCAACCAGCCGACCGTCCGACTAGTGGCTGGGTGATTCCGGGAATCACCCAACCACCGGCCGATCGCTCGGCCGGTGGTTGGATGATTCCCGGAATCAAGCAGCCACCAGCCGGGCGGGCGACTGGTGGCTGGCTGATTCTCGGAATCAACCAGCCATCAGTGGCGCGGGCAGCTGGTCGCCGGTTGATTCCGGGAATCAACCAACCACTAGCCGGGCGAGTGGCTGGTGGCTATTTTATTCCGGGAATCAACCAGGCACCAGCCGACCGCCCGGCTTGTGGCTCCACCTGGCTACTGGCTGGTTGATTACGGGAATCAACCAGCCACCAGCTGCCTACCCGGCCGGTGGCTGGTTAATTCCTTGAATCATCCAGCCACCAGCTGGTCGCCCGGCTGGTGCCTGGTTGATTCGGGAATCAACCAGACACCATCCGGGAGGGTGGCTGGTGGCTGGTTGATTCCAGGAATCAACCAGCGACTAGCCGCCCGCCTGGTTGGTTGCTCCGTCCCGCTGGTGGCTAGGTGATTCTGAGAATCAACAAGCCACCAGCCGGGTGGGGGAATCAACCAGCCACCTGCCGAGCGGAGCCACGAGCCAGGAGGGCGGCTGGTGCCTTGGTGATTCCGGGAATCAACTAGCAACCAGCTGCCCACTTGATTGGTGCCTCCATTCGGCTGGTGGCTGGGTGATTCCGAGAATCAACGAGTCACCAACCGGGCAGCTAGTGGCTGGTTGATTCCTGGAATCAAACAACCACAAACCGGGCGGCCCACTGGTGGCTGGTTGATTCCTGAAATCAACCAGCCATCAGCCGGGCAGCCGACCAGTGGCTGGTTGATTCCAGGAATCAATAAGCCATAAGCCGGGCAGCTGACCAGTAGCTGGTTGATTCCGGAAATCAACCAGACACCAGCCGGGCGGCTGGCCGGTGGTTGCTTCATTCCCGGAATCACCAAGCAACCAGTCGGACGGGCGACTGGTGGCTGGTTGATTCCCGGAGTCAACCAGCCATCAGCTAGCCGCCCGGCTAGTGGCAGGTTCATATCGGGAATCAACCAGCCACCAGCCGGGTGGGTGGCTATTGGCTGGTTGATTCCTGGAGTCAACCAGCTGGCCACCCGGTTGGTGGCTGGTTGATTCCGGGTATCATCTGGCCACCACCAACCGGTCACAATGTTGATGGCTGGTTGATTCCCAGAATCAACTAGCCATCAGCTAGCTGCGCGACTAGTGGCAGGTTGATTCCGGGAATCAACCACCCACCAGCCGGGTGGGCGGCTGGTGGCTGGTTTATTCCCGGAATCAACCAGCTGGCCGCTCGGTTGGTCGCTTGTTGATTCCAGGATTCATCCGGCCACCAGCTGGTGGCTGGTTGATTCCGGAAATCAACCAGCTGCTAGTCAGGTGGGTGGCTGGTGGCTGGTTGATTCCAGGAATATACCAGCCACCAGTCGGGCAGGCGGCTGGTGGCTGGTTGATTCCACGAATCAACCAGCCACTAGCCGGGCGGTCGGCTGGTGGCTGGTTCATTCCGGCTGGGGGCCGGTTGATTCTCGAAATCAACCAGCCACAAGTCGCCCGCCCGGCTAGTGGCTGGTTGATTCCCGGAATCAACCAGCCACCAGCCGCCCGCTCGGCCAGTGGCTGGTTGATTCCCGGAATCAACCAACCACCAGCCGCCCGCCTGGACGGTGGCTGGTTAATTCCCGGAATCAACAAGCCACCAGCCGGGCGGGCGGCTGGTGGCTGGTTGATTCATGGAATGAGTGGCTAGTGGCTGGTTGATTCCTGGAATAAGCCAACTACCAGCCGGGCGGGCGGCTGGTGGTTGGTTGATTCCGGGAATCAACCAGGAATCAACCAGCCGCCCGCTTAACTGGTGGCTGGGTCATTCCCAGAATCAACCAGCCTCTGGACGGGCAGGCAGCTGATGGCTGGGTGATTCCTGGAATCAACCAGCCATCGGCCGGGGAAGTGGCTAGTGGCTGGTTGATTCCCGGAATCAACTAGCCACCAGTCGGGCGCCCGGCTGGTGGCTCCGCCCGACTGGTGGTGTTACAATATTAAAATGTCACCATGGCTATGTACAGTTAGTATGGCTCTATCAACAGTCATGCTATCCTCCTGGGCAAGTCTTAAGCCTCTGCTCTCCATGTCAAACTCCAAAAGAGAGAGAAAGTCTTTATAAATGTATTTATCTGTGGGTACGCAGGTTCTCTCAACCTTGCCTGCGGGTACGCACCTAATGTTCACAATAACCGTGTACTTGGATGCTCTGTATGTAAAGGGGCAGGTGCGTACTCCTGTAAAGGTCAAAATGCGCAAGTTTCATCTTCAAAAAGTTACTTGTGGTCATTTCTATAGCATTCTAGAAGGTTGTTTGATGAGTATTGAGCGCCTCCAGATGGTTCATGTATCCCTACCAAAGAGGAACTTATCCCATCAAGAGAGGAGCTATCCCATCCAAAGAGGGGATTATCCCATTGATGGTGGACCTCATTAACTTCCTCTTGAACACTATAAATACAACCATTGGGCCAGAAGGAGGGGAGGTTAAAAGCTAAACATTTCTAAGGGTAGATGCTGCAGGAATTAGGACTCCCATTTATAAGCTTGTGAGGAGAGATTCCCATCCTTACTTGTTCCATTTGGAAGTGGGTGAGCTTTGTTAAAGTAAAGGAGAACTCTTGATGGACCCTGGGAGGGACTTGCACAACACCGAGGCTCAGGTTGTAATTGTTCCTTTTGTTTCCTATTAATGCAAATGAGTCCATTCTTCTCAATAACTTGTTATTTATGATTTGTTTCATATACTCCTTGGTCTATATGTTAAATATGTTTTATCTTATGAGATTATCAAGTGCTATTTAATCGTTTGATTGTTAGTGGATGCAGGTTTCGAAGTGAAGGAGGAGCTCATCCGGATCAGCGAGGCTGGACTACTACAACAGCGTTGGACTACAGGTAGGATCTAAACACTTGATTTCTTGTATAGTAAATGCATGTTTAGAGAAGGATCGCTCTTGTTTGTCTTGTTTGTCACTAGAGAGTCTTAGGCTCCCAGGGAGGTTGATTCGTGTCCGCACTATCGACTCTTTCCGCCTGACAAAATGGCGACTCCGCTGGGGACTCCATTGATGTGAAAGTCTTTTCCTTTGTATGCAACTTTGATCTGAGAAAAGTCATTTATTTTCTGGTTTTTGGCTCTGTGACTTTGTATTTGGGTGGGTTAGCTTAGGGTTAGATTGAATTTAGTTTTTCTTAGCTTTTTCAGTAGTACGCACCCTCTGAGTATTGCATAGTGCGTACTGGTACGCACTGTTTCTGTGTGCACAGAGCGGGCCCGCACCTGGCTTAACAGGTTGCCTGCGTACCCTACTAAAAATTAAGAAATTTTCATTTTTTGCATTTTTCCTCTTAGATTTTGCTTTTTCTTAGATTTTACTGCCCAGATCCATTAGTCTTTTGTCAAAGATCTTCACCTGAACTTGTTTCGATAGCATTGAGTGTTTTAGTGGATTTCATAGAAGTTTAAGCCCTAGGGTTTGATTTTTGGGTAGGTCCTGTAGTGACTTTGGCGGTAGAAGTTGTCAAACCTTAGATCTCTCCGGTTTTTTCAGCCTTCTTAGAAGTCGGACCTATCATAAAGTCTACCTGTGTGAGCAACTTATCTTTGAGTTGACTCTTTGGCAAATTTCGAAGTGCTTGTTGATTGAGTATTGAATTCCATTTTACAAAAAGAAAAAAAAGATTTGAGTTTTGTTTTGACTGGTCTTTTGATTCTGCATTAGCTGGTCCTTGACTTGATTGTGGTCAAGTAAAACAACCTAGAATCATCCTTGTAGGCTTTTGCCTTGTTAGGTTTGCTTAGAGTAAATTTCTTTTTGATTTGCTTATGAGTCAAGATTTTCATAGATTTTATAGCTTTTGAGATTGGTTTTCATTAAAATAGATTTATATGCTTTATTAAATAAGAGAAAATACAAAAAAATCTCCTTTGAAAAGTTTTGTTTCAAGTAGCTTTGAGGGGTTTTGGAAGAAAAAGAGTTTTTCGTGCACGTAAGGAGTGGTCATGTTTGTATGCTTGGAAAGATAAAGAGAATTGTTTCTTTGATTGTCTTTACTAAAAAAGTTGTTTTCTATAAAATTTGCATTTCTCAACTCTCTTAGTTAGGAATTTCATTGAAAGAGAAAAATAACGTAAATCATCTTAGGTGCATCTTTGTAGTGGTTGAGTCGAGTCTACACATCATTGGTTTCATTTCCGCTACCTTTTGTCTTAAGGAAACCATAAAATTAACGCTTAAAGTAAAATCAACGTAGTAACTTTTATTTACTAGGGCTCTGACACACCAATTTAGATTAGGCTAGCGTCTTGGAGTAGGAGAGTAATTAACTCTCCAAGACAACAAAACCAAACAAGTAGCTTATCTTGTCTTAGAATAAATCTAATTGTCTCATTTTTACTCTGGGAAAGCTCCTCTGAAAGGAGAAGCACGAGCTCGTGTCCGAACCAGTGAGGGGATCAATCCTCCCTCGTTGGGAACGACGCCAGACACACACGTATTACAAATGGTAAACCTCGGATTAACCATTGTCGAGGAGCCAGGGGTCACTTGTCGGTAAACCTTGGATTATTGTCAAGGAACCGACAAGGGGATTGAGCTTGATACTCTGCCCTTGCGTGCTGTCGGAGTGTAGACTGTTCCCCCAGGTGCATTTGTTGCGGTTGGTAACCTTAGTGACCATTATCTTTAGGATTCTACCGAGGCGACGGTGGAGGGAAGATCCCACTGTGCCTGGAACAGACGTTGGCTAGACTCACTTGGATTTTCCGGGGGGTTCACTTCACTCGAGACGGTTAAAGTGGAGGAACTTGTGCCGGTCTATTCATTAAGCATGTTGCCGGGGTAACTGTTCCACCCGCCACTTCTGTACTGAATCCGGCGATGTTGGGTTTCATCTCCAACTAGCGTTTTCGGTTTGGAAGGCTACTGTTTGTGCTTGGTTTGACGCCCTAGATTCTTTAAGCGTGTGATTCAAATTTGTTTGGTTCTTTAGAGACTTTAGGTGGTTTGATTTGAGATTTTACTTTGTTTTCGTGTGTAGTAGTTAAAAGTTTTTAGCTGTGGCAGAATTACCAAGACAGTCCCGTAGACTTCGGGGCCAGTCTCCTGAAGTTGTTTCTGTGGCCGAATTATTGAGGAGATCCCGTAGACTTCGGGGTGAACCTCCTCGAGACGACCCTAGTAATCTCGAAGGTTTGAAAGTCCTCGTAACTCCTCCTAGTGGCAGTAGAGTAGGTTCACCTGAAGAAGGAGAGTCTTCGTTGGTAGTCCATCCAGATTACCAAGGTTTAGAGATAGGTTACAATCCCGAAGCTGTTACAGTTTCTGAGCTTGCTGGTAGTTTTTTGTCTACCGGTGATATAGGCGAAGAACCTGAAATATCCAAGCCTGTTACTCCAACTTCTAGTGTTCCTGATTCACCTAGGATTGAAAGAGTCATAACCGAGAATCTTCCTTCTGGTTTGATAGCTATTGAAGAACTTACTCCAAAAGAAGAAGTAGGCCATGTTCTTGAAGATCAACCTACTCTTGACTTAAGAGAGCGTGAATCTATCTTTTACAGTCCACCTAGGAGTACTACTTGGTATCTTTCGTTAACTAATTATCTTGACAACTCAGGGATAAGTTTTTCTCCACCTCGTACTCCTTATCCACCCAGAGGTATTTATACTCCTGTAAATATGTCTAGTTCGTCGTCATTGTCTACTCCATCTCCTGAAACTTCCTTGTATGGTGCTCCTTATGTTCCTACTGGGTATCAATCACTTTCTGGTACCTTTGCGGGAGCATCTCCTCAACCCATTGATCATGGGTTATTAGTTGGAAACAATGGTAATATACCATTGGGTGTAGGAGACATTTACATGATGTTAGGTTCAGTTCCCATTTCCCAACCTCAAGGTGGCCAATTACCGCTTGGGGGGCAGCCTAAGTTAACGCCTGGGGGGCAACCTCAAGGTACACAAATTGTGTCTGGGGGGCAACCTCAAGGTCAGTATGTACCTATGGTGCAATATATGCCTCAAGGCCAATCCCAGCCTCAATATGTACCCCAGGGTCAACCTCAGTATCAATATTTACCTCAAGGGTATCAACCCCAAGGGTATCAACCTCAAGGTCAAGGTCAACCCCCGTATCCGTATTTACCTCAAGGTTATCAACCTCAAGGTCAATACTCGAGTCAAAGTTATCAACCACCTCAAGGTCAGTCATATGTTCAAGGTATGAGAACTACACCTTTCAATTATCAATCCTATCCTGAATCCGGTTATGGATCTCAGTATCCTCAACCTGTTACGGGTCAATACCCCGGAATGATAGTGTGGGATCCCTCACAAGGTCAACGGGTGTTGCAGCCAAGTATACAGTCGTTACCTCAAACTGGACAACCCGTAGTTTCTGGTCCACCCCAGCAACCGCAACCTGTCCAGTCAAATGTTCAAACTTCTGTAACTTCGGTAGTTACTCAGCCGCCAATCGCACCTAGTACTCCATCTCAAACAGCTGCTGCAACTACCGCAACATCTACCACAGTTACTTCTGGAGTATCGACAGCTCTGGTTTCTACTGTCTCTGCAACCACCCCTCAGACATCTGTACCGTTGTCTGGATCCACGATTCAAACCACGGTCCAGATGCCTGTAGGGCAACCTGGTTTAAGTACTGTTGTAACAAGTCAACCACAATATACTTATCAACAGCACCAGGGACAGTACCAATACGGGCCTGCTGTACAACAACCAGTTTACCAGTATCAACCGTATCCTGGGTATACTTATCAACAACCTCAGCAACCCCAGTACGGTCCGGTTAATCCTGGTTTTCCAGGAGGATATAACATTCCGAATGCGATTCCTGTTCCAAGTTATCCTAGATATCCTCCTCCTGGAGCTAGTCTTGTGACCCAGAGTTTTAGAGATCCTAACCGGCAATTGCCGTTTATTGCAACTTTGGATTTACCCGACTTGACGCGCCTAACGAACGATCCAATAAATTATCTTTCGTTATGGCCGCCAATGCCAAATAAGTTGCCCAGCGATATACCCAAGTTCGAAGGTAAGTCTGGAGAGGATCCATCAAATCACGTGATGACTTACCACCTCTGGTGTGCTTCGAATTCTATCTCGGATGATTCGATCCATTTACGTCTTTTCCAGCGTACGCTCATTGGTCTCGCGGCCAAGTGGTACATTGAGTTACCACGGGCCTCTTTTTATAACTTTAGCCAGTTAGCTACCTCGTTCTTAACTCACTTTCAGTTGCCGGTCAGATACGATAACGGCACGGAGTTATTAACTTCACTAAAACAATCGACGTCCACATATATTTCTGATCACATTCATGAGTGGAGACGTCGAAGAAGGTTAGTGAAAGTTTTTATTCCGGACCAAATCTTAGCTGAATGGTTTGTTAAATCATTATTACCGAAGATTACTGAAGATGTAGCTAAAGCCGGAGTAGTTACTGAGGAGCAAGTCATTGCTCAGGCGCAGTACCTTGACTTAGTTTATACTCAGTCAGGTACGTTACACGAGAAGATTCCAGATCTTCCAAAATTGAATCAAATCGCTGCTGCTCCTTCGGGATCTCATGCCGCTGATGGTATGATTGGTACGGTGAACACAAAGAGTAAGAAGAAGTCTTCCAAGAATTCTACTACTCCTATAATCACCTTGCCTGATTCCCCGACAGGAGAGTCTTCTCCTGAACTTTCCGCCGATATTCATGCTATCGAGTCATCTACAGCCAAATCAAAAAACAGTGGAAAGAAGAAAGGAAAGAAGAAGGCTAAAGCTGACAAGGCTCCGAAGGAGAAAACAGAAAAGTCGGAAACCAATGACGAAAAGCGCAAACCTCGATATCCTTGTCTTATTTGTGAAGAAGATCATTTTACAAGAGATTGCCCGCATCGGGCCGAGGTTGTGAAAATAGTCAAAGGTTCTCCCACTCCTGTTGTGTTGGAAGATCCTTTTCCAAAGCAGGAGAATAAGATGATAGGTTCTTCCTCGACTGCCAGTGAAGAACCCATTTTGATGATGTCTCATGTAAGGATTGCGACTCGGTCGCAAGATTATGGTAGTAAGAATCCTGTTGATGGTAAAGAAGCAGAATCTTCTCATTCTAATCCATCAACCTCAGCTCCTAGTTCTGATCCACTACAGATCGAAAAACCTAACCCGGACTTAGTAATCAAACCACCCGCCAAGGGTGTACTTCGGAGGTCTGCTTTCAATCCACATGCGAGAGCAGCCCAGAATTACAACATTGTTGAGGACTTAGCTGTTTCACCCTCAGCAATGTCGGCTTTAGAAGTGCTGCAATCATGCCCAGCACAACGAAAATTACTTTTGTCGGCTATAGGAGTTGTTTATATTCAGGACCCGAACCTGATAATCTTCGATCTAGAAAATAGTACACTGCGTCTCCCTCATCAGATGGCTTTCCAGATTCCAGTGATAGTCAAAAACAGGCCTATTCATCGGACTGTGATTGATGAAGGAGCTTCTACGTGTATTATGTCAATTCAGTGTTGGAGATCGCTTGGTTCTCCTTCACTGAACCAATCCCCGACCATCCTTAAGGCCTTTGATGGCCGTGGGTTCCGTCCGTTTGGTATTCTACAGGAACTGCCTATAGGGGTAGAAGGTAAAACCGTTAGTCTGGATGTGGAGGTGGTTGATGCCCCTCTAGACTACAACCTTCTTTTGGGTCGAAGTTGGTCATATGCTATGACAGCGGTCGTGTCATCGGTCTTCAGAGTAATCAAGTTTCCACATAACGGCAAGATCGTGACAATTGATCAGCTGACATACTTTTCATCCGACCCAGCCTCTTCCGAGAGTATCCAGCATGTCGGTAAAACAACAATCCCTTATAGGGACATTGGCGTAGATTTAGTTAAAGATTTCGGTTTACTGGGAACTTTTCCTTTTCCTTCAATCAATGCAGACCCTTCGCTTTCATCAATTCATATGATTACATCAGACACCATTATTTATGACGATCCTTGGATTGTCCCATCTGAATCTGAGATAGACTCATTCGGTAATGCTATGCCTTTGAGTCCATATGAGATTGCTTATGAAGTCGTCGTGTCTTTTACCGACTCACTTTCAACCCAAATCGACCAAATGAATGTGGTCAGTGAGGAATCACTTTTCACACCAACCTCGGAATGGATAGCATTTCCCGAAGTCGTGTCATCTGACGAGAAACTTCGCGAAATCCTAAGTGTAGATGATCTACCATGGGAAGATATTCATCATAGATCTTCATTTTTACCTTAGGGCGATGTCTTTGAAAATGATTTTTCATTAATCTTTACCGCTGAATATGTCAAAGAAGCTCAAAATCCAACGAAACATCCTGATTCAGAGTTGAATCTAGGGAATATTTCTCGTACTATTCCCATTGACATTTCAGTGAAGCTCAGAATTGTTGAGAACATTCATATAGGTGCCTCGTGTACAGATGAGGAAATTCAAAGTTACAAGGCCCTATTTCAAGAATTCCGCGACGTGTTTGCCTGGTCCTACGAGGAAATGCCAGGAATCGATCCTGCTATTGTTGTCCATGAAATCAAGACCTATCCGGACGCTAAACCCGTCCGGCAACGGTTGCATCAGATTCACCCTCGAAAAGCAGCTGCCATTAAAGCAAAAGTCGAAAAGATGTTGAAAGCAGGTTTCATTTATCCGATCTCGTTAACGGATTGGGTATCAAATATTGTTCCGGTTAACAAGAAACAAGGAACAATAAGAATCTGTATCGACTATAGGGACATCTATCGAGCTTGTCCAAAAGACAACTATCCTACGCCCTATATCGATCAAATAATTGATGATTGTGCTGGAAGCAAAATTTTTTCCTTTATGGATGGTTTTTCGGGCTATAATCAAATCAATATTCTACCTGCCGATCAACCAAAAATGAAATTCATTTGTCCATGGGGGACATTTCCTTATTTCAAATTACCTTTTGGGCTTAAGAATGCCGGAGCCACTTTTCAACGGGCGATGTCTTATGCATTTCATGACATCAAACACATTGTGCAACCGTACCTCGATGACTTGCCTGCTCATTCTTTACATCGAGTTGATCACCTTGTCCACTTACGAGCAATCTTTATGAGGTGTAGGCATTATCGTATTCGGTTGAATCCGCACAAGTGTGTATTTTGTATAGAGGCGGGTCGATTGCTGGGATTTGTTGTTTCAAAAGCCAGCATTCGCGTTGATCCCTCGAAGGTTGAAGCTATCATCAAATTGCCTCCTCCTTCGAGCTTGCGCCAACTCCAAAGTTTGCAAGGGAAAGCAAACTTTTTACGCCGATTCATTCCAAACTATGCCGAGGTCACTAAAGGTTTTACACGGTTGTTAAAACAAAATGTTCAATTCTTTTGGGACGAGATTGCCCAACAATCTTTTGATGCACTTAAGCACGCGTTGACCCATGCACCGTTGCTGCATCCTCCCAACTACAACCAAGACTACTTCTTATACCTCGCGGCTTCGCATTCCACTATTGGAATGGTGTTAGTCCAAGAAGATGAATTTGGAATGGAACATGTGATATATTATCTTAGTAGGACATTAAACCCCACTGAGCTAAAATATTCGCATGTGGAGAAATTGGCCCTGGCAGCTGTTCAAGCTGTCCAGCGTTTTCGTCACTACATTCTTCTCCGTAAAACTATAGTTATTTCGGATTGCAACCCTATGATTTATATTTTGACTAAACAACTGCTAGGGTGCAAGTACTCTAAATGGATCGTTATCCTGCAAGAGTTCGACTTGGAGTTTGAGAAGTCCAAGTCTAAGAAATCCTTAGTTTTTGCGGAATTGATGTGTGATTTCCCGCATGCTGACACGGAAACTGTGGCAGAGGAGTCCATCGCGGATGAATCTTTGTTTCTTATCAGTACTTTAGATCCGTGGTATGGGGATATAATCATCTATCTCCAAACCCAAACCTTTCGGCCTGAAGCTTCAAAGTCAGAGCGTCAAAAAATTCGATTCCAGTCTCAGCAATACAAAATTATTGGAGATACTCTTTATTGCCGGGGGGCAGACTTGGTTTTTCGACATTGTTTAACTCACGAAGAGGCTAAGAGAGTTTTGAATGATTGTCACTCTGGAGCGTGTGGCGGTCATATGTCTGGGTATGCCACAGCTCAGAAGGTGTTGCGTGCTGGCTATTTCTGGCCATCCATGTTTAAAGATTGCATCATTGCGGTTCGAAAATGCCACAACTTTCAAGTGTTTGATCGCAAGATGCGCGCACCACCTGCTCCTCTCCACCCTATAATTGCCGTTGGTCCTTTCGCCAAATGGGGTATCGATTTTATAACTTGTAACCCTCACTCGGCCGGGGGGCATGCGTATATCATCCTCGCGGTTGATTATTTTACTAAATGGGCCGTGGCGATGCCTACATTCGATGCAAGCGGCAAAACAGCTGCAGTTTTCGTATTCAATCACATTATAACTAGGTTCAGTGTCCCGCAAGCGATTATCACTGACCATGGGAGCCATTTTCGAAACATCATGATGATTGAGCTTACAAGCTAGCTTGGTTTGCGCCACGATAGTTCTACTCCTTATTATCCACAAGCCAACGGTTGGGTTGAGTCTATCAACAAAGTTCTCGTTATCATGATCCGAAGAATCATTAGCATTCATCGGTCGAATTGGCACAACATGTTATTTTCAGCGCTATGGGCATACCGAACCTCAGTGAAAACATCAACAAGGTTCACTCCTTTCCAGCTAGTTTATGGTTTGGAAGCCGTGTTACCCATTGAATGCGAAATCCCATCACTTCAAATGGCTGTTGAATTACTCCCAGCTACTTCCGAAGAGGAGAAACGTTTATTATACTTAGCTCAATTAGATGAGACTCGACGTGACGCTGCATTGGCAATCGAGACTCATGCGAAGCGAATGAAAGCTCAGTATGATAGAAATGTGACCCCTCGAAGTTTTTCGGAGGGAGACCTAGTGTTATTATATGATCAAGCTAACGATAAGCTAGGTGCTGGAAAATTTGTTCCTATGTGGCATGGACCCTACATTGTAAAGCGAAAGCTAGCAAAAGGGGCCTATGAGCTAGTAGATTTCGATGGGGACTCTTTGGGTAAACCCAGAAATGGACTTTACCTAAAGAGGTATTATGCTTAAATGGTAGGTATGGAGAATTTTTAGTTAGGTTAGGTTTTCTTTCTAGCTAGTATGTTTGTTAGTTTAGATGGTGTGCTTAGCTTAGATAGTGTGTTTTTGTCGTTATTCTAGCTTATCTTGGTTTTACTCTTGATGTTGCAGATGTCGGCGCCTCTCCAAACATACATTGGATTTGCTGATGGTGCTTGTCGTAGTACACGAAATATCTCTTCCGCAGCTTGGGTTATATATTCGCCCTCTGACGAGTTAGTTTCTATGCATGGGGTGAGCCTCGGTCAAACAACGAACAACATTGCAGAATACAGTGCAGTGGTTGAATTATTATCTGAATCTATTTTATTTGGAATTCGACATTTGATAGTGAGGTTATATTCTGAACTCGTTGTATTATAGCTTAATAGAGTATATTCCATTAGAAATCATGTGTTATTAAGGTTATTTTTGAGAGTGCGTCTCTTGGAACGCGAATTTGATTACATTGAATATCAGCATATTCCAAGGTCTTTAAATACATTAGCAGATGCAATTGCTTCTCGACTGTTGGACAGACATTTGTGATAATCATGCAAGTAAATTTAAAAACATTTCATCATATATGTTAAACAAGATAAGCCGGTAATAATGATATATATATATATAGATAGGAGTGTGTCAAAAAATATACATCGTCTTCAATCATAGGTTGAAAAACACCTTATGATCAGCAAAATGATAAGTACAAAAAACAAAAATGACATATGTGTCTACAAAAGTGACTAGCCAATCACTGGTGGTGCTCTCTATACGAGACCACTGCCCGCGCTACCCTACACAGGAACCCTCTGATAGGTCCTGGGACTGCAACCACATAGCGCTGAAGTCGAATAGGAATGTCATCTATGGTGGTCTCTGGTATATCCGCCGTCAGACGCTCTAGATCCTGTTCCAACTCGGCTAAGGCCTCTGCGGCCGCATCCTATGGGGCGGGTGCTGGTACAGCTGGTACTCTTCTCTCAAAATCCCGGAGATTGGCCGAACGCCGTGGACCTACATCTGCATTTTGAAAATTTGCCACTATCAGTTTTGAGACGATATATATAAAAAACAAAAAAAAAATAGATAACTTAAAAACTTGTGAAAAATAAAGTACCTCTGTCATCCCATTGCTCTCCCTGTGGAAGAACCATGTCCGGATCATTCCGAAAATCCATTCCAGCATAAGGAAAATCCTGAATAGCAAAGACCTGGCCCTCTAGCCAGTGAAAGTAACCATCAGGAAATCGAACCACTGTCGTGCCCTCATCATGATGCCGGGCCATCACTGTAACCCATCTCGTCAACTTAGGCTCCCGAGGAGCCCCAACTGGAACAGTAAGCTGCTGAGGGATCAACATGGGAACTCTCTCTAGGACAAAGCTCACAACCAAAGGCCCATACCCAAAGGTCTTTAGTTTCCCCGTCTTTACCCTAGTTAGTTGGGCCTTCATGTTGGCCAGCACAGCTTCGCACGAGTTGAAAATGGTGCCTTGGTAGCAATCTATCGCTATCCGCATTTGGGACCCAGTGGCAATATGCAAGGCGACCGCGCCGTAGAGTCTGGTAACTATAAAGGCAATTACCATAAGTTCAGGCAGGGATATATATTTGATTTCTATCGCTTTCTCCTGGTTCTGATTGTTGCACCACTCTAGCCGGAGGCTAGCAAGGGATTGGCCACCCGGCCTAGTCCCGGAGAGAGTCAGTTGCTCGCCCCTGTTGGGCAAACCAGTGAGAAAATATACATCAGAGGGCTCTATCTCGAGCTTGTGCTCTCTGATGTAAAAACATTGTTCCTGGACGTTCCACCTTTCAACCAACCACTCAAGGAATGTCACTTGGCCCCTCATGCCAGCTATGGCCCAGTATTTGTATAGTCCGCATGCCTTCAAAGCATCAATGGAGGGTTGATGATTGATTGCAGCTAAATCAACGTCCTCATGCTCTCTTTCGCGCCAATCAAGCATGGTGTGCTCCCTGCACATCATAAAACATCAGTGAGAATCCATAAAATTTAAAAATTTTGGTCTATTTTTGAGGTATGAGGGTTTCAATTTACGTTTTGCGGGGTACGCACCCCGGCCTTTAGGGATAGAGCGCCCGGACGCAGGTTCCCTTAAGGCCGGGTGCGTACACCCCGTAATTTTCCCATTGGGAAAATATCGGGGTACGCAGATCAGCAGTGCATGACCTGCGTACCTCGAAGTGCGCATTCTGAAACCCCAATGCCCCCAAAAAATCAAAGAAAAGCTTAAAACTAAATTCTAAACGGATGGAAAACAAGAGAGGGGTGTTGTAGAATACCTGGTGAAACGGCGTTCGATTCTGACAGTCGGATTCTCCGCAATCTCCACGGGAAGTTTCTTGCCAAAAGCCCTTTTCTCAACCTCAACAGTAAAATGGTAAAAATGACATGGTAAGAAGTCTTTTTATAGGTTTTTTGGATAAATAAATGCTAGATTTGTTTATTTTTCACCATGAAAGGACGTTTTCGATGAATTTTTGCCCATCTTAAACAGGTATGAGTAATGTGTTGTTTCTGTGCAGGACAAAGGGAACTTAGGGTAAATTATCATTTTTCACGCCAGAGTCATCTTTTAAGCTCTTTTTTGACTCCGAAAACATGAAAAGATTGCCGAGCGTTTCTTTTACACTCGTTAAAACGGAATTAAAAGACGGTCCCCTTATAGCCCTTTTCTGACCGTAAAAACAGGAAAAGTTTGCTGGGTTTTTGTCGTTTCAAACTCGATAATGGAAATAAAACAACGTGTCCTTGATCGCTTTTTACTTTTCAGGTCAGTGACACTAATCATGAAAGTACTCCTTGGTCGCAAGATCAAGCGGTTCTCCCAAGTATTATTTTATACTTTTTCGGGCTTGGGGGACACAAATTTACGAAAAATTTCAACCTGGAGTCTTCTTAAGTTTTTCAAACTCTCTAAAATTGAAAAACGCTGAGTTTCTCCTATACTGGGCTCATTAAAATTTCACAGTAAAGGACCTGTTCAATTACAAACAGGAACGAACCACTCCTTCCTAGGGTTCGAATCAAAACTAGGTTGGACTCGTCCGAAGGATGAGCTTATAATCAAGCATATGTTATCCTCCTCAAGCTTGTTAAAAATAAAGAGGTACTTGCCAGAAATGGTGGGGGAAAAGAGAGAAGAATGAACCTATTTGTTATCTTTTGTCTCAGAAGAAACTTTCTTACCACTCTTGGACACGACACTTTTCATTCACCTGGGTTGGGAAATCCTTTACCTCACAGTTGATCGAACCATATTGAAAGTCTTTAACCGGGTTCCGGGGATTAACTTTGACTCATTCGTTACCAAGCCATCTACTGCGTCGTTATATGTTAAAGAGGTCTGCAAACAAAACTTTCATCTGCGAAATACTTGTCATCCATATTGACCATCCCTGAGTCGGTCCTTACAGCAATATTTCTTCAACTTGAACTATGAGTTTGTGTTGCGGGCTTGCCTGCGACGGGTTGCTTTCTATCGACATCAGCACATTATCTAGAGAGTTGACTTAGAAATCATCAGTACCTTGAAGTCTGCATGCATCAATGGCAGGTTTCTCGCCTTTGACGTCAGTTTACATCATCGACTTTCGATCAAAGGATTCCGTGAAATGTTCGACATCAACTCATTCATTCACATCTCATGGATTGTACTGGGTACTTTGAGAACCATTGACATTACTGGTGGTCTCTCTCACACTTGTTAACATTTTACATCATCGACTGGTAATCAAGTGGTTTCTACCATGTTCGACATCAACCCATTTAATAGCATGGCTAGAATCGTACCAATTCGGGAAGCAGAGATGAAGACCCTGGATCTAGTTTCCACCATCCAGGCTGCGAGGAGTTTTGTATTCATTATATAGTAGACCAATAATAAACAGATGGCTGCGTCCATAATGTGTCTACACAAGTCTATGATTATGATGCACTGCAAGATCATTCCTATATCAGAGTAGTTAGTCTGTTAATTAAAGTTTTGATCTGAGTATGGGAATGCCTACCTCAGTGATGATATAATCTTATACATGTATTTTGTGTTGAAAATTGCAGGTTCTAACCAGGCTCTCCACGAGATAATCCTTGAAATGATAAAGCGCTTCACCCTTCCTAGATTTACAAAACCCTAATCTACTACAGGCTTCGCACTTTAGGGGGCAATCTGTTACACTAAAAAATGTCACCATGGCTATGTACAGTTAGTATGGCTCTCTCAACAGTCATGCTATCCTCCTGGGCAATTCTTAAGCCTCTGTTCTCCATGTCAAACTCCAAAAGAGAGAGAAAGTCTTTATAAATGTATTTATCTCTGGGTACATAGGTTCTCTCAACCTTGCCTGCGGGTACGCACCTAATGTTCACAATAACCACGTACTTGGACGCTCTGTATGTAAAGGGGCAGGTGCGTACTCCTGTAAAGGTCAAAATCTGCAAGTTTCATCTTTAAAAAGTTACTTGTGGTCATTTCTAGAGCATTCTAGAAGGTTGTTTGATGAGTATTGAGCGCCTCCAGATGGTTCATGTATCCCTACCAAAGAGGAACTTATCCCATCAAGAGAGGAGCTATCCCATCCAAAGAGGGTATTATCCCATTGATGGTGGACCTGATTAACTTCTTCTTGAACACTATAAATATAGGCATTGGGCCAGAAGGAGGGGAGGTTAAAAGCTAAACATTTCTAAGGGTAGATGCTGCAGGAATTAGGACTCCCATTTAGAAGCTTGTGAGGAGAGATTCCCATCCTTACTTGTTCGATTTGGAAGTGGGTGAGCTTTGTCAAAGTAAAGGAGAACTCTTGATGGACCCTGGGAGGGACTTGCACAACACCAAGGCTCAGGTTGTAATTGTTCCTTTTGTTTCCTATTAATGCAAATGAGTCCATTCTTCTCAATAACTTGTTATTTATGAGTTGTTTCATATACTCCTTGGTCTATATGTTAAATATGTTTTATCTTATGAGATTATCAAGTGTTATTTAATCGTTTGATTGTTAGTGGATGCAGGTTTCGAAGTGAAGGAGGAGCTCATCCGGATCAGCGAGGCTGGACTACTACAACAGCGTTGGACTACAGGTAGGATCTAAACACTTGATTTCTTGTATAGTAAATGCATGTTTAGAGAAGGATCGCTCTTATTTGTCTTGTTTGTCACTAGAGAGTATTAAGCTCCTAGGGAGGTTGATTCGTGTCTGCACTATCGACTCTTTCCGCCTGACAGGTGGCTGGTTGATTCCCGGAATCAACCAGCCACTAGCCAGGGGGCCGAATGGTGGCCGGTTGATTCCGCGAATCAACCAGCCACCAGCCGGGCGGCCGGCCGGTGATTGGTTGATTCCCAGAATCACCCATCCACCAGTCGGGCGGGCGGCTGGTGGTTTGTTAATTCTGGGAATCAACAAGGCACCAGCCGCCCGCCCGGCTTGTGGCTCCGCCCGACTGCTGGCTGGTTGATTCCCGGAATCAACCTACCACTACTCGGGCGGCCAGTTGGTGGTTGGTTGATTCCAAGAATCAACCAGCCACCAACCGGTCAACCGGTCGCCCGGTTGGTGGCTGGTTGATTCCCAGAATCAACTAGTCACCAGCTGGCCGCCCAACTAGTGGCTGGTTGATTCCCGGAATCACTCAGCCACGAGCCGAGCAGGCGGGTGGTGGCTGGTGTGGCCGGCTAGTGACTGGTTGATTCTGGGATTCCACCAGCCAGCAGTTGAGTGGCCAGCTGGTGGTGGTGGCTGGTTGATTCCCAAATAAACCAGCGACTAGCTGGCCGCCCGGTTGGTGGCTGGTTGATTTACGGAATCACCCAGCTACCAACCGGGCGGGCGGCTGGTCGCTGGTTGATTCCGTAAATCAACCAGCCACCAGCCGGGCGGCCAGCTAGTGGCTGGTTGATTCTCGAAATTACCCAGCCACCAGCCAGGCGGCTGGTGGCTAGTTCATTCCGGGAATCAACCAACCACCAGCTGGCCGCCCGGCTGGTGGCTGGCTGATTCTGGGAATCAACCAGCCACCAACCGGGCGGGCAGCTGGTGGGTGGTTTATTCCCGGCTGGCTGGTGGCTTGTTGATTGCCGGAATCAACCAGTGGCCGGCTGGTGGCTGGTTGTTTCCCGGAATCACCTAGCCATCAGCCGAGTGGCCACCAGCTCATGCCTGGGTGATTCCGGGAATCAACCAGCCACCAGCTGCCCGCTCGGCTGGTGGCTGGTTGATTCCCAGAATCACTCAGTGACCAGCCGCCCGCTCTGCTGGTGGCTGGTTGATTCTGGGAATGAACCAGCCGCCCGCTCGGCTAGTGGGAATCACCCAGCCACCCGCCCGGTTGGTGGCTGGTTGATTCCTGGAATCAAAAGCAACATGAGAGATAGTTAACATTTATTAAAAACCACAATTATTGATTAACTATCTTATAGACATTTGTGAGATGAAGGAGATTGTATTCTGAATTTATTTTCTGGGACAGGTAAGTTTTATTATATGGAATTGAATTTCAATATGTTTATTTTCAATTAATATGTCATTGTACTAATTTAGTTCATTATTTCTTTTGTGCTTGATAATTAGGTACAACGCTAGCATGTTGCCTTCAAAAAGGAAGAAATCGCATTGCAATTGAAAAAGATCCAGTACAGTGCAATTTCATTCAGCAAAGAATTAATGTTGTTCAATTTCTTCCAGATGCAATGCAAGAAATCGGGTTGAACAAAGGGGATTTTAGTGAATCACGTGTGGCAAAAAATGCAAAGGAACCCCAACCACCATTACATGGAATGTTTAGAAAGACATACATTGGGAGATTTACAGACATCAAAGACCCATTAGAAGAGGAAAGTGAGTAAAAGGAAACAGAAAATATTGTGGAAAAGGACAATGATGAAACTCTAGAGGACGAAGAGTTTGGATTACGTGACATTGTTGATTAAATTTAAGTTATGCTTGTAAATTACGCTTTGCAATGTTTTGACTTTGACATTTTATGAGAATAATAAACACTCAATTAGGGTTATTATACATTCAATATTTGTAATATGTGATTTTCGTATTGATTTTTAAGTTAATCATTATTTTTTGATAAAAAATGATTATTATTATTTTTTAACATGAAATTCATAAAAAAACTATTATTTAATCGTTTTTGGTTAAAATTATCGTATAAAAATTGTGATTTTGATATGTCAATTCTAGCAAAAAATTATCAAAACATGTAGTTTTTTAGTTATATTTATGTTAAAAATGGTTATTTTTATGTCCATTGTTAAAAAATATTGTTTTTTACAAACAATTATTTCATGTGGATTCAAAAATTAATTAAGGATGTATAAATATGTAGAATATAAAAAATTCTAAATATCGACCTCCTAATTTAAAAATGCAAAACAATAAAACCTCACTAAAAAAAGTTAAAATTAAAATAAAAAACAAGAAAATGTAAAAAAAACGGCCACTTCAAAAATGATCAAATTTACAAAATAATTATTTATATTTTATACATTAGAAAATTTAAAGCCAAAATACAGGTTTTTTAAAAAAAGGGGGTGATGCAGAATACTCGCTTTTTGAAATCAGAATGAAAATCACTACCGTTCTAAAACGATTCTAAAACGTAATGTATATAAAAAAATTAAAGTGCCAAAAAATATGCTCTAAAAACAACATGTTCGTTCTGCATCACCCCTTTTCAAAATCAGGTCACTTTTTTGCTATCTCTACGAAACGTGTAACAGTATCAGTTCCCGTTTCAAAGTTTACATTGTTAGAAGTAGATCAAAATGAAAATGGAATTTTTATTTCACAAGAAAAATATGTAAATGAAGTGTTGGGCAAATGTAACATGCAAGAGTGCAAGGCAGAAATCACTCCCACAGTGATGGGATTAAAACTCAGCAGAGAGGACAGCAACAAGGATTTTGATCCTAGTTTGTACAAGAGCATTGTTGGCAGCCTTATGTATTTAACAACAACTAGGCCTGACATAATGTTTGCTGTTATTTTAATTTCCAGATTCATGGAGAGACCAAAAGAAGCACATTGGCAGGCAGCAAAAAGAATTCTGAGGTATGTCAAAGGTACTAAAATGTTTGGTATTTTATATACTGTCTCAGAATGTTTAGATTTAATTGGATACATTCATAGTGATTGGGCTGGAAGTGTAGATGATCGGAAAAGCACTTCCGGTTATGTCTTTCACATGGGTTCAGGAGCCATTTCATGGGCTTCTAAGAAGCAATCCATTGTAGCATTGTCTACAGCAGAGGTTGAATATGTGGTAGCTACAACAGCAGCATGTCAAGCAGTTTGGATGAGAAGGATGTTAAGGAGCTTAGGCCAGGAGCAGGCAAAAGCAATAGTAATTTTTTGTGACAATAGCTTAGCTATTGCATTATCAAAGAATTCAGTGTTTCATAAGAGAACGAAACACATTGACACAAGATTTCATTATATCAGGGAATTGGTGAACAATGGAGAAATTGTCTTAGAACATTGCAGGACTCAGGAATAGGTTGCAGACATTTTGACAAAACCATTGGATCAGAAAAGCTTTGAATTTTTGAGGAAATTTTTGGGTATGACTGAATGCCCAGCATTTGAAATTAAAGGGGAGTGTTGAAAATGTAATTTCAACTGCATTTATTCCTTGCCAAAACCGTTGTAGCGAAACCACCGTAAACTTATCGGACCGTCTTTGGTGAGTAAGCTGTTTCCGTGCAATCGACTCCGATGCAATGAAATGTCTCCACGCATCCTCTGTACCTTCTACGAAACCACTGCTCCATCGGAACGTAACGTTTGGCAAACAAAGGGCTTCCGAAATCCACCACAATCGTCTGATTCAACTAAGCACTCTCCGCCGTCCATCAATCCAACTTGCGTTCATCCGTGCATTAAATAAGATTGCGTGGAATAAAATCAAACGTTTGTTTGACCGCCGTAAAAGTATTTAATGCAAAGTTATTGTGATAGGTCAAAAGGTTGGTCGAAACTTTAATTTTAATGTTTTTATTTCTTACGGAGGTATGGGTAAGAAAGAGTATGTAACTTTTTTTTTGGTTTCATACGCATAGTATGTATTATATTTTTTTGTTCGTTGTCCATTCTGTAATGAAGCAACAGAACGCACAACAGTGCATGTGTGAATGAAAAACAGAACGAAGATGAAGACCAGAGAATGATGTGGGGAATATAATGCACAGCAGTGCGAAACATAAGAAAAACTAGGGATGAAATGTAATGGGTGTGTGTTGCTAAAATGAAGGGAAGAACGCACAATAGCATGAATGACTGTGTGAGTTTTTATTTTTGAAAATGAAATGCAATGTAAAAATTTTACAGCATATGTAAAAATTGTCTTACAGCAGTATATGTAAAAGATTTTTACACCAGTAAATGTAAAAGGGATTTTTACACACCAATAATGTAAAATCTCAGGAGGAGACAGAGTAACTTTTGTTGAATTTCCTTTTGGTAAATCCCTCTGAGTGAAAGAGGATGAAGTTTGTATCAGGAATTTTATTTTAATGAATACAAATCCTCTTATGGGTGTGTAACACTTTGTTCTCAGAATTTTTTTTTAAAACTTCCCTGTGCAAAAGATCCTAGAGAAAAACAGAGCATTGTCTCTGTGTGTAGTGTGTTTGTGTGTTTTTGGGATTTTACCAGAAAAATCCCCAATAGTAACAGGCGCAACTTTTTACTGTACTTGTTATCGTAAATTCTTATGAGTTAATAAAATTATTTTTGACATTCTAAAGTAGGTGGCCATTTGTATATGTTCCTTATAGTGTAGCTGAACAAATATTATAGTCAATGCAGGATCGTACTTCTTCTGCGTCTGTGTTTTTGCAAAGCGACGCATTCAGTGATCTGCGAAAATGGAGTTTGAGATTGTTTTTTCATGGAAATAAGGATATTTGTAATGTTCTTAATGCTTTTAGACTTTTCATGTTAGGTTCGCTTAGAAACCAAATCCACTCTGTTAGCCTCATGTAGCAACAGGGTTTCATTTTTCATGATTGACATTTTTACATGCCAAATATGTCATACTTTGCAGGCTGCAGTGTTCCATATTTCCACAGGATACCATAAAGTGTGCTTAGTCCAAATAGCATTGCTGTTTTCCAATTTTGATGAGTTGATCTAGTTTTGAAGAGTTTTTAAAGGGAGGTCCAGACAGTCTAATCTTGGTCTCCCTCGGTTTCAATTTCCTGTTTTAGAATATAGAGAATGTATCTGTCCAAACAATTTAATATTGGAAGATTTGTAGATAGGTAGAGAATCAAAGGGACCTAACTGCTTAATCTGGGCCCTGGTATAAATAAGTGTAGATTTAGATAGGAAACATTCAAAAGAAAAATTGTAAAGTTGGGTCTGCAAGTCTAAGTGCACCCAAATCAAAAGAAGAAAAAATGTTAGGTGAGTAGGTTGGGTAGGTAGCTGTGAGGTTGCAGAATGATGATTTATGATCAATTTTGTGTTACAAAGTGTTTTATCTTTTCAGATCACAGTTATCAGGCAGTTTTCACCTGGAGGATCTCAAGCTGGACATCACTAACTCCCCCTTCTTATAATTCCCCAAGTCACTTACTAATTTCCCCAAAGAGGTCAAGATTTGCTTGATTCCTCTTAGTTTCATCATTCTCCATGTCATTTTTCTTGGTAAAGATTTGCTTCACTCAAGGATTCTTTTCTTCTCATTTGTGAGTCACTTTCCCCAAAAAACAGCCTAAGGCCCCTTACCTTAGCGCCTGCTTATCATCTCCACATTAACTACTAACTCTAGTATATAACTCCCTATCATTTTTCTCTTTCCCTTACTAAAACTATGTATATAAACCTCCCCCATGTAAATATCCCCTCCCTTGCAATATTGCCATATTTCTTCTAAAAGTCAGGGAAAAAATGGTCCATCTGGGGCTATTTTTAACCCATCTGTGTCATAGCAGGAGTTAGATGACACCTAGTCATGCTAACAACCTCTCCCCTAGCCCTAAAACCCTCAAAAACCCACATTTCCGCCCTTATCTTAAGTTTTTGTGCATAAATCATTAAAACCCCGCTCATAAACCCTCAAAAACCCATGTGTTTACCCCTTGTGCTAAAGTCCCGAAAGTAAATATATTAACCCGCCCATTATTAACCCCCGAAACCCACAAAAGCTAAGTCTAAACCCCCGCCGCGCTTTATTTAAATCCGAATATTCCGCGGAATCCCCGCCCCTTATCCCTCCGCCATCTCACCTTCACCACCAACCGTTAGATCGCCCGCCCCATAGATCTACGGTGGGCGGGCCTTCCTGTCCCCCAACACACCCGAAGGTTAACGTCCGGGAGATGGGTGGTATTGCCACCGTACTCCCACCACGCGTCACCTCCTGGGCTGTGGCGGAGCCCCCTCCCCAGAAACCACCTCTGTCCAAAGGCGGCGCGCCCAGAAACCACTTACTGTCGTTCCCCTGTGACGTAAGCCCCACGTCACCTGCCGCATCATCTGCCTGCATGGCCTCCTGCCACTGTACCGCTGAGTCACCCTGCCACGTGTCCTGCCACCGTGTCCCTTGCCGTACTGCCATGTCACCTCCGTACGTGATGATGTCATCATACTAATGTCATCCTACCACATCATCATGATGACGCCATCCCGCCACATCATCCGTCGTACGAAGTCTGTCATGCTGACGTCATCAGCAATTTTAGCGCGAAGGGCAAAAATCGCACTCCGGAGCCCCGAAATCAGTTTCTGAGGCAGTTTTTGATGCCCGATTTGCGCCTAGAGCAAATCCCACATCGCTGGATAAAATAGGCCGAAGTTGGGAATCTTTAGGGAATCTTTTCATTACGCAGCCCCCAGCAAGCCCGAAAGGCACCGAATGACCCATTTTTATTCGCGAAGCTTGCCGAAAGGAGAAGAAGACAGTCCTAAAGGAAACAGAGGCCAAACAATGGCCATTAATTTGTGATTAGGCCCACAGCAAAGGAGAAAAGCGACCCAATTCATTTGTCAAAGAGTATCAGATGGAGAAGAAGAGCCAAAGAGTATTAGCCAAGATTTTTTAGGGGCTCGAAGCACCTGAACATTGATGAGCCCCCCAGAAAGTCAAATCAAGAGGCATAAGCCCATCCTTGCCCTCAAATCACAGTTAAAGCTTTAAATGCAGGCAGACAGCAAAGAAGCAGAAACCCATACACATTTATTTCAGAAAACACTGCACCAAGCCACTGAGGACAACATCATTTACTAAGTTTTGATACGGCAGCCCTCAGCGCAGCCCGAGATATTTTCACGCATTTATTTCTAATAGGATTAGGTCAAATTAATTATTGTTTAGGACCTGATTAGGTCAAGTTGTAATAAAAGCAGTTGTAGAGAGTTTTTCCCTATATATATCCCTCTCTACATTGTTTCAAGGGTTGGTCAATTGAGGATTTTCACTAGAGACTCACATTGTATACCTGAGTTTTTTCTATAACCAAAGATTGCCAAAAGCTTGGAGAGCAAACTGCCTATTGTAAATGAATGTTTTGAAGATATGAAGATGGAATTCTTGTGCTGCAGCCTGAAACAATAAGTGCATCTTACCTCTGTTTTATTGTTCGCCACTATCTAAATAGCAGAAAGAAAGAATAGCTTAGAATTTGTTTGAATACACTCTATGCTCAATTTTTGTTGTCTCTTTATGTTTTCCTCTGAATGAATTGGTCATGAATATGAATTCCTTCTGGCTCATATTTACCCCAAGTCACCTGTGTTTTGCCAATTAGCTAGGGATTCTTCACTGCCCCTAGGTAGAGCTCTTTTACCTCCATCTGTTAAGGTGATTGAGAGATTCTTAACTGCCTCTCGTTACTTAGCATTCTTTCCATCATTTAAACCTAAAACATTGATTCATGCGCAGCTATCTTGCTCCATTTTCCCTATGGTGACCAAGAAAACACACCAACAGTCCTCCTCCTCGACTCCACGCCAATGGTTTGAAATTTTCAGACTATGCTCTGCCTCTCTACCTGAAACATCAATTTTCCCACCAAAATGAGAACAAAAAACCCCTGAACTCAATAGCTAGCCTAAGATAATTTTCAACAAAGCTAAATCCCAAAGAGAGATCCCTCTCTGATTGCAGGCGGGCTAGAACCTACAATCCAAAGTTGGTTTGTGGTTACCTCAGCCGTATCCCTTACTCCAACCTAGGGACAACCTAAGTGATAACATAATGGCGACTCCACTGGGGAGCATCCTCAGTTAATTTCACAAAGAAGTTTGGAAAGATCCCCTGTAAAAAGGTCGATTTTCTAATTGCTGTATATTTCTTAAAACTACAGATGAAGCTTGAAGGTCAGCCAGGAAGCCTTTGAAACTGTTTCTGTTTTACATTAGCAGAAGTAAATAAAAGCTTCTTTAGTCAATCTTCATGCTAGTTTTAAGATATACATAGCCATTCCAAAATCTGATCTGTCCCTTGTTAATTACAAAAATATTCCCATAAAAATACCCAAAAAAAAGAAACAATTTGGAAGTTGGCTCCCAAGAAGAATCCATGATATACAAGGTCAAATCCAGATCCCCACCCTCCAGCTGTTTTTGAAAACCCTAACATAATCTCGAAAATTCTTAGGAAGCAAGAAAGACAGGAAAATTTCACTGATAAAACTCCTGAAATAGCTTACCCTAGCTGTATTCCGACTCCTGTCAAGGTTTTGTTTCCTTCGGCCCCTATTTCCCCTAGTTCATCATCTACACCTCGAATTCCTCCTTCCACACCTTCATTCACTGAACATACTACCACTACTGTTGTTTCCAGCGTTCCAATTACTCCTGTGATCTTCGTTGCTCCAGTCGTTCTATTTATCCCCGTTGTTCCACTTATCCCTGCCAATATGGCTAATAGATATGAACCCCTACAATTACCTGTTAATGCTGGGGCTTTACGTCAAGAGTACCAATCTAAAATCACATATTTTGATAATAGTGGCCCTTTTACCGCCATTCAACATACCAAAAAGATGCAAGAATATTTTGAAAACTACGAAATAGATGATGATGGCGTGAGAATGATAATTTTTGTTCAGAGCTTAACAGGTGATGTAAGAACTTAGTTCAGATCACTTGCTACTAACTCCATAACCACCCCAGATGAGTGATGAGCCCCAAAAATGGATAATTATTTGGGCTCATTCAACCTCCTAATTCGACTTAATCCACAATTCTCATTAGTTTATTGCATGTTTTTTATTATATTTATGCTAATAGAGTGAATTGGTTAGTCATTATGCCAACAAGTCTAATCGGTGCTTTGTGTATCCTTTTTGGTCAATTTGGAGACAAAATTGAAGGTCTTAATGAGCACTTGGCAACCAAATTCGTGGGAGAACAAGGGAGAGGATTTGTAGGAAGGTGTCCCCTTCATTTATGGCCCCTTACCTCGAATTCTCCACCATCAGCTCGGAGTTCAAGGGCCACCAAATCAATTAACACAAGGGCAGCCAAGCAAGTCAAGTAGGACTGCTCTTAACTACAAGTTTTGGGCAGCCAAGTCCCTAAAGTTTAGGAGGACTGTTGGGGTCCTCAATTTGTATAAATAAGAAGGCTTAGGGCCTCATTTTGGGTTAGCTAGTGGTTAGTCATTTTGTAGCCAGTAGTTAGTCATTTTGTATTCATTTTGTAGTCATTTTGTAGTTCGATTTTTAGGCAGTAGATTAGCTTTTCTCTCAGCACATTTTCAAGTTCTCCTTGTGGACAGTTTTGATGTAACTCTTGTTTTCTTGCTCAATAAAGATGAATCCAACTTTTCACCAGCTCTAAATCTCTCTTAGGAGGCTGTAGCTCTTGGGGTTGGGCCCATCTCAAGCGCCCAGTACCTCCTTTGTTTACTTTCATGTGTCTTTGCTGCATTCTTAGAATAAAATCTGCTAGTTAGATTTAAATCTTGTTTTGTTATTTAGGTTGTTTTTGATGCGTAAAATAGCTTTTCATGCTCAAATTTAGTTGATAGGTTGTTAACAGAAAAAGCTTTAAGAAAAGGGCCAACAAACATCTGTGGCTTCACCTCTCCCTCAGTGGGATCAGGAGTTGTGACTAAGATGACTTTGCTGCCCACAAAAACACTAGTTTTCTTTACCATGCAATCCTTAGTGTGTTGTTTTCATTTGCAGAGGTTGGTTACATGTTCATATCTTTGAATGCTTCATTTCATAGTTAATATACATGGTTTCCTTGAAAATAAAGCTCTTGTCCATTCTCGTTACTATTAGGCAGATCATATTAGGGTAGCATAACTAAATCTTTGTTTTCTTGCATGTCTTTGTTGGTTCAATTGGAAACAAAAATTGCAGAGCACTTGTACCACTTCTCTATCTGCCCAGACCCCCTCTTTTCCATCTCCTAACTTGGTTTCTTGCCTCACGTTTCCACATTGCCCTCATAACCCTACCTTTTGTGCAGCATTATTCCAGTCTTCTTAGAACAAGTCCATCCATCTACACCTTCTCCTTAACTCCATCCTCCAAGTCTTGAACTCCCCTACACCCCTATTTCACCTCCATACTCATTCCTCCACCTTTTTCCCTCCATCCATGCTCCAAAATTCCATTTCTAAACATCCTATAGAAAAATTACAGAACATCCTGTAGAAATCCCAGAACATCCTGTAGAACCCCTGCAGACTTCCTGTAGAAACTCACGAATGAGGTTTCTTGATAGCCAAACTTTGTGAAACTCTCAGGAAGGGTGCTAGGGACTCCTTAGGACCTCTTCTAACCTTCCCAACCTCCTGCAAACATTCTCTCCCACCGATCCACCTCTGCACAGTCAAAAGCTAGTTACAAGCACATGCATGATAATTCTAATAACTGATTAAAAAATACAAAAAGATGTTTTCTTCAGATAAAGGTAGTCTAGACACATGCATTTCACCTTCATAGAAGTAATGGAATCTCTTTTAATAGTTTGCATTCTCTCCTTTGCATCAGTAGGACTAGCTGATAGAATTAGGGTTTGCTAGGGTTTGCGTTACTTTTTGGCTTTCAGTTTCTTTCCGCAAGTAGATTAGCTTTCTTTGAGTTAGCTTTCATCCATCAATTAAAAAGCTTCTTCTAAGAGCTCATAGAAGTTGGCTTAAGCTCCTAGCGGACTTGTGCCAGCTGACCAAGTGACAGCTGCGGCAAGAGCTAGTAATTGTGCATATAGCACTGTCGCTTCCAAGTTTGTTACGAACTACCGGGTTGATAAAATTAAAGAAAGGAGTTCTAGGAGTTGTAGCATTATTGCTACAATACTGGAGCCCACAATCTTTTTGGCGCCGTTGCCGGGGAAGCGTCAGAGTATTGGTGATTGTCGCTTTTCTTCTATTTTCCACTACAATCTTCTGCTAAGTAGTCTATTTCATTTCCATTATGAAATTTCGTTTATGCAAAAGTAGATTAGAATTTCCCGCTTTCATAGATTAGCATTTCAATTCCGCAATTTCATTTATGCAAGCGTAGATTAGCATTTCAATTCCGCAAGCGTAGACTAGCATTTCATTCCTGCAATTTCATTTGAGCAAAATAGATTAGTCATTTCCTGCTTTCATTTCAATTCCGCATTTTCATTTAAGCAAGATAGTTAGTTGCAGTTCAATCTATTTTAGTTTTTGCAGGTACAAGCAGAAAAAAGAAAAAAAACAACCAAAAATATTTCCTTTCATGCCTTTTAAGAGTAGAGATAAGTTAGAAAAATGTTTTCACAACACCCCTCATTGCTTCACATAGCCAACCTTCTCTCTTCTTCGATGGCTGTGACTAAGAAGAACCCCTGGGTGGACATCAAGGCATATTTAAAGAACCTCTAGGGGAGAAGAAGAAGAAACAATTCCTCTGGAGCAAATTGCTACAAGCAGAAATGTTGGGAGCAATACCTTGTCCAAAGACGAATTTGCAAATCAGTTGGAAGATTTCAAGAGTGATATGAGGCAGTTTCTTGCCATGCAACTGGATACCTTATGGATCCAAAGGAAGCAAGAGGAAGCCAAGAGGGCTTTGGCCATCTTTTGTCCTAGGTGCACTAGAAAGCATCCTAGGGACGAATGTCCAATGCACTCCCTAGAAGTGTGTTTCATCTGTGAAGAATACCATCCTACGAATCAGTGCCCTTCCTTGCCTAGAATCAAAGCTGCATATCAGAGGGCAAAAGGAGCCAATGGATCACTCTACTATATGAACCAAAGGAGGCCACATGAGCCTAGATCTTATCAGCAGGAACTGCAAGGGACATCCGAGACCTATTATGACCCCTATCAAGCCACTTTCATGCCTTCTTGGGGTCCCCCTGCTCATCCTTCCTGGTTCACACCTCCTCCTTGTTCCTTCACAGATCCATATTATGCCCAACCAGCTGCTCATTCGTTTCTCTCTTATGCTCAGCCACAACCTCAGTGGAATGCACCTCATCAGGGGTGGAGGCCCGAATACAACACTCCTCCCGCTTCTTTTCCTCCACCACCTGCTCATTCACAACCATCGCCTCCTGCTCCACCAAGGCAACCCCAAATGCCTGTCCAACCACAACCCCATCCACATCCATCTCAAATATACACCCCCACTCAGCTACCCGTACCACCATTTCCAAAACCATACAATGGAGTAGCTCAACCCAATTGCAAAGCTGAGGCACAACATGTCCAAATGACTCCTCTTGAGCTCAATGATCTTCACCATAGCTCAGGAAGAGTGTTGTAAAAAAGAGACTATGTTGAAAGCATTGAAGGACCACATCAGGCAAAAGAAGATTCAGAAGAGGAAATCAAAGAGCGATGGGCTTTACTTGATGAAGAAAAGACATCAGAAGCAGAGATAAAGAAAGATCCCTCATGGTTACCATCAAATATTCCATGTATTCAAGAGAAAGATCAGTAAAAAGAGGAAGATGAGAAAGTCATGTTAGAAGGTGACATGAAACATGATCCAAATCAGCAAAAGAACCAATGATATCAGAGCTATATTGAGATATGGTTTCAGAAGGTCACTAAGTTGCAGCAGTACTCTCTTCTTCAGCTATGTTTGATCCCTTCAAAGTCAAATCATTTGGTCTCTGAGATCTGGATAGCTATCAAAGCATGCATTTCAAGCCTCCACGTCAGTTTATCTCTAATCTCGATGTGCACATGGCTCCATTGGAAGTATTCTTATACTTGAGAACGATTTTGTTTTTCAAGTAGGGTAGGGTAGAAAAAAAGAAAAAGAAAAAAGAAAAAAAGAGAAAAAAGAAAAAGAAAAAACTGAAAAAAGAGGAAAATAGAAATCTAAGGTGAAAACCTCCTTGGAGGCGCCTTAGGTTGGCTCATTGATTGAAAACCTTCATGAGGCGGTCGATGGGTTAGAAAAAAAGAGGAAAGAGAATAAGATCTCTGGGTGAAAACCTCCCTTGGAGGCGCCCAGGGCAGGCAATTAGGGTGAAAACCTCCATGAGGCGCCCTAGTTGTTTTTCAAAAAAAAGAGAGAAAAAGAAAAAGAAAAAGAAAAATAAAGCTAATTTCCATTGAATAATTTCATGTTGCAGCAATGACATTGCAGGTCAGGAGGATCACTCAAAACAAAGACAAAGGAGTTTTTGTGCCTTCTACAGGAAGTTCTATATTTCTACAGGAAACATCCTGTAGAACCTTCAAGTGAGCCAGATTTGATTTTGGAAGGGGATCTAAAGCTTGGAATCCTTTGGTTATGCCTGCAAGCATCCATGTTCCCATTCCTCACCCTTCTCCATCATCTTTTCCACCTCATTGTGCTTCTACAGGAAGTTCCTGTAGAAATTATAGGAAGCTAGAAATGGATTTCAAAAAGGTGGATTAGCGAACATGGTAGCTTCCTCAAGGGTTCAGAAGTCCTCCTGCACTTTTCAAACTCCTCCTCCATCATCTCCATGCCTGCATCACAACCCAAGCTCAATTTTCTTACCATGCAACAAAACTGCAAAATGCCTTGAAGAAAAAACACATAGAACATAATTTATTTTTGCCATAACTTGAAAACCATGCATCCATTTGAAAAACCGTTTTACAGAGAATTGTATAGGGTTGATGGCAACATGCTCGAGCAGTTTCAGGCCATTCCGGTGCACGGTTTCCAAGAAATCAGCCTCCATCACCATCAGCCATTTTTGCATTTTCTCCATATCCATGCATCCGTTTTAAAGCCTGTTTCATGGGGAGATGCACACAGGTGATAGTAGCCTACCCAAGCAGTTTCAGGAAATTCCGAAGCACGGTTTCCGAGATATTGATCTCTAAAATCTTCAGCCATTTTCCGTTTTTCTCGAAATCTGTGCATCCATGGATCACGATTTTGCTATGGGAGATGCATCATGATGATAGGAACATGCTCAGAAAGTTTCAGATCGATCCGGTTTACCGTTTGGGAGCAATGGCGAAAACAAGTTCTGGTCCTATGAAAAGTCAGTAGCAGCAGCTTGAAGGTGCAGATCTGAACGTGGAAACAAATGCCTGCAGCTTAGATCTGGTCAGAGGACACCTACACAAGGAAAAAAAATAAAAAATCATCAGCCAAGCCATCATGCAACCAAAGGATCCAGGCATGCAGTAGCAAAAAGCACTTCACAACAGCCATTTGACTTCAGGTACGTGACTAAAACCTGTTCCTCTATTGCATGAATCTAATTAAAGAAATGCATGAACGAATGGAATGGTGAAATTAAGCCATGAATATAGCAAGGTTAACTTGACATCTAGTTCTCTAGTGCTCAAGGAAAAATCACACAGCATACGTGTGTGGTCATTCATGAAAAATTTGAAAAACACAATTAGTGGTAGATCTGTTGAACTCCAGTGCACAGGACATCAGATGATTGACAGATAGAAGAAGACATGCAGTTCATAACATCACTACAGTTCTAAAAAGCCAGTGCACATGTTTTTGCCAGCTCACCACAAATCACGCAGAAACTAAAGTAGGCTCGGCTGAATCTCACGAATTGTTGTTCATCTGCACTTGCCACATCGTCAATTGAAGTTTGCACAAGCTGTTAACTTGTCGTCCTCCACCGAGCTTCTCGGTCTAGTTTAAAATTCTCCCACGTACCGGGCTCGTTTAGAGGCGCAGTGACATCCTTCACAAGCTGACAAGATTTCTACAAGAAGAAGTTCTATAGGAAGTATGGCATATCCTTCCAAAGCAGAGAAGCTTGGACTTTTCTTCATCGAGTTTGCAGTTCTGAAATAGCAAACCGTGCAAGATCTCGATTTTTGAGGTTAACAGAAGCTGTGGACAAACTTAAACTCCAGGCTGCTGCTAGTGTAAAGGCTGACAAGGAATCTTCTGCAAGAGAAATGCTTCTGGAAAAAAGAAAGTGCTGCAAGCTTTGGAGAATTGTAAATAACCATGTGGAGCTTCTTGATGAGCTTTTGACAAAGCTTGGTGAGGCAATCTCAGTAAAGGAAACCCAATTAATTAAAACGATAATGTCTACACGTTTTGACATGGATATTGAAAAAGAGACTGAGGGACCAGCCAGAGTTGTCTCTTCCAAAGAAGTTGCATCTTGTGCCAGAAAAAACTAGTAGAACATTTCAGTTGGATCCAGGCGGTAAGGATACTAATATGGATGAAGTTCTAAGAACTGCTGTAAATGATGCTGGTGAAAACGACAACAAGATAAATCAGAAAGTAGACACCAAGGGCCTTTTGGCAAAGAGAGATAAGATCGAAGATGATTACTTCCATGCAACTTTCAAAGGGATTGACTCATATCAGAGCTTCTTAATTTACCTTGACGAACAGGTCGCTGAAATGGAGTCAAATTTGCATACATTTCTCAAAATTTTCAAGTTCGATACTTGAGGATGCTAGTGTAGGTAGCATTCACCACTAGAGAGTCAGGTCTCAAGGTCTTGGAACTAGCATCAACAAAATTGAAGAAGAAGACACCCCCAGCCATGCAAGCCAAATCAGAAAGTGTAAAAATGGCTTCTACAGGAAGCCAGAAATCAGCTAGAGGACTTTCTACAGGAAGTCCTGAAAAAGGGAAGCATAAGGAGAAATCCGCTGAAATCCTAGCTAGGGCCGCCCTAAGTACCTCTCCCAAGCTGAAGGAGAAGTGAAAGAGGGAGCTTCCACTATATTTTAAGGCAAGAAAGGGTATGCAGATACTCTAGGAAAAGAAGCACAGGCAGTGGGAAGAAGCAAAGAGAAAAGCATGGTTTCATGACAGAGAAGAGGGCATCACTTCAGAAGCTTGGCATGATAGGGAGGCCACCAGGGCCATCAAAGATGAGGAGATAAATTGGTTGCTCAGAGGATGAGCAACACTTTCAGTAGGGGGGTGATGATGAGCCCCAAAAATGGATAATTATTTGGGCTCGTTCAACCTCCTAATTCGGCTTAATCCACCATTCTCATTAGTTTATTGCATGTTTTTTATTATATTTATGCTAATAGAGTGAATTGGTTAGTCATTATGCCAACAAGTCTAATGGGTGCTTTTTGTAGCCTTTTTGGTCAATTTGGAGACAAAATTGAAGGTCTTAATGAGCACTTGGCAGCCAAATTCGTGGGAGAACAAGGGAGAGGATTTGTAGGAAGGTGTCCCCTTCATTTATGGGCCTTTACCTCGAATTCTCCACCATCAGGTCGGAGTTCAAGGTCCACCAAATCAATTAACACAAGGGCAGCCAAGCAAGTCAAGTAGGACTGCTGTTAACTACAAGTTTTGGGCAGCCGAGTCCCTAAAGTTTAGGAGGACTGTTGGGGTCCTCAATTTGTATAAATAAGAAGGCTTAGGGCCTCATTTTGGGTTAGCTAGTGGTTAGTCATTTTGTAGCCAGTAGTTAGTCATTTTGTATTCATTTTGTAGTCATTTTGTAGTTCGATTTTTAGGCAGTAGATTAGCTTTGCTCTCAGCACATTTTCAAGTTCTCCTTGTGGACAGTTTTGATGTAACTCTTCTTTTCTTGCTCAATAAAGATGAATCCAACTTTGAGCCAGCTCTAAATCTCTCTTAGGAGGTTGTAGCTCTTGGGGTTGGGCCCATCTCAAGCGCCCAGTACCTCCTTTGTTTACTTTCATGTGTCTTTGCTGCATTCTTAGAACAAAATCTGCTATTTAGATTTAAATCTTGTTTTGTTATTTAGGTTGTTTTTGATGTGTAAAATAGCTTTTCATGCTCAAATTTAGTTGATAGGTTGTTAACAGAAAAAGCTTCAAGAAAAGGGCCAACAAACATCTGTGGTTTTGCCTCTCCCTCAGTGGGATCAGGAGCTGTGACTAGGATGACTTTGCTGCCCACAAAAACACTAGTTTGCTTTACCATGCAATCCTTAGTGAGTTGTTTTCATTTGCAGAGGTTGGTTACATGTTCAGATCTTTGAATGCTTCATTTCATAGTTAATATACATGGTTTCCTTGAAAATAAAGCTGTTTTCCATTCTCGTTACTATTAGGCAGATCATATTAGGGTAGCATAACTACATCTTTGTTTTCTTGCATGTCTTTGTTGGTTCAATTGGAAACACAAATTGTAGAGCACCGGTACCACTTCTCTATCTGCCCAGACCCCCTCTTCTCCATCTCCTAACTTGGTTTCTTGCCTCACGTTGCCACATTGCCCTCATAACCCTACCTTTTGTGCAACATTATTCCAGTCTTCTTAGAACAAGTCCAGCCATCTACACCTTCTCCTTAACTCCATCCTCCAAGTCTTGAACTCCCCTACACCCCTATTTCACCTCCATACTCATTCCTCCACCTTTTTCCCTCCATCCATGCTCCAAAATTCCATTTCTAAACATCCTCTAGAAAAATTACAGAACATCTTGTAGAAATCCCAGAACATCCTGTAGAACCCCTGCAGACTTCCTGTAGAAGCTCACGAATGAGGTTTCTTGATAGCCAAACTTTGTCAAACTCTTAGGAAGGGTGCTAGGGACCCCTTAGGACCTCTTCTAACCTTCCCAACCTCCTGCAAGCATTCTCTCCCACCGATCCACCTCTGCACAGTCAAAAGCTAGTTAAAGGCACATGCATGATAATTCTAATAACTGATTCAAAAATACAAAAAGATGTTTTCTTCGGATAAAGGTAGTCTAGACACATGCATTTCACCTTCATAGAAGTAATGGCATCTCTTTTAATAGTTTGCATTCTCTCCTTTGTATCAGTAGGACTAGCTGGTAGAATTAGGGTTTTCTAGGGTTTGCGTTACTTTTTGGCTTTCAGTTTCTTTCCGCAAGTAGATTAGCTTCCTTTGAGTTAGCTTTCATCCATCAATTAAAAATCTTCTTCTAAGAGCTCATAGAAGTTGGCTTAAGCTCCTAGCAGACTTGTGCCAGCTGACCAAGTGACAGTTGCGGCAAGAGCTAGTACTTGTGCATATAGCACCGTCGCTTCCAAGTTTGTTACGAACTACCGGGTTGATAAAATTAAAGAAAGGAGTTCCAGGAGTTGTAGCATTATTGCTACAATACTGGAGCCCACCAATGGGATTTACCAATCCTTTACCAACATATGGGAGAAAAAGAAAGATCCCTTGCACATACTAGCATAATATGATACAATTAAAAGAGGTCCTCAAGAGACTGTTTTGTAGTACTGTGCAAGATTCAATAATGTATATAACGCAATACCTCAGAACCTAAGGCCTCCCCCTGATCTAGCCTTGTACAAATTTCTGGATGGTTTTGACCCTAATATGGCATACCAATTAAAAGAAAGAGCTCCTCAGACCCTTGCAGACGCACAAAATGTTGCTGTGATCGTAGAAGCTAACTTAATTGCCAAGAGCAACAGGGCTAGAATGGAAAGAAGAACCACCTTTAATGAAGAACCCTCAGCCTTTGATCAAAAGCTTAATGCTATTATCAATGGCCTACAAAGGCTAGAGAAAGAGTAGAAAATGTTGAGAGAAAAGAATCATGGGAAGGACAACAGTCCAATACCATAAGGAATCCAAATTTTAGGAAAACGCAGAACACAAATGCTGGTAGGTCTAACCAAGACCATGACATATGACCCCCTTTTCAAGATAACTATGTTGAAGGATCTACTTCTAGTGAACCCATAGAGGACACTCACATGAACCTGATGGATCTAAAGGGTGAGCACCAAACTGGCCTGTCCCAAGAAGACCAAAATGAACTCGATTACAATCAGTTTCAAACTAAGTCTGGCGAGTCTTTTGATTTTAAACAAGGTTACGATACTGCTGTGTATGAAGTACACAAACAATATAAGCTGAGAACTAGGACCATTGACATTTCGGAACCTAGTAAAACAAAGGATAGCAAACAACCCAACAAGACCAAAGGCAAGGCTGTCATAACAGAACCAGTTGATACAAATGTTCCAAACCCGCATCAAGTGACTGTAGAAGACATAACAAAAATACAGCCTTCCAAAGATCAGCCTTTGCCACCTTCTCCCTTGAAAGAAAGCTCGAACAGTGTTCCAAAAAACTTTCCTGAAACTAAAAAATCACAAGCTATCAGTCCTCATAACGCTGATAAACAAGAACAAATCACAGATAATTTAAACGAAAAGGAAAAAACTGCCTTTATCAACAACAAGACTCCATTGGAAAAGCCATTTAATTTAGAGGCATAAATAGCTAAGTTGAAAATATCCATTCCCCTCTCAGAACTTGCCAAACACGATGCATATAGGCAACAAATTCAAAGGTCACTTCAAATTCCAGAAAACAAGGACGATGTAAATGTTTTAGATGATTACCTTGAACTGTTGTTTGGCCCAGAAGTCAATGGAAAGTCAACACATGGACCTGTCCCACCCTTTTATGTTAGTTTGCATATACATGACAAAGTTTTGCACAATGCTATGTTTGACTCAGGGACATCGCACAATCTAATGCCCAAAGCAGTTATTGAAAAACTAAACCTTGACGTTACAAGACCTTACAAAGACTTGTATTCATTTGACTCAAGTCAAGTGAAATGTCTAGGCCTCATCAAAGACTTGTGTGTCTCCTTAGTTCAATATCCAAATAAGACCATCCTCATGGATGTAGTGGTTGCCGACATTCCACCAAAATACAGTATTCTCCTATCAAGATCATGGGGAGAAAAGCTTCAAATATCCCTTCAATTAGACCTTTCCTATGCCACCATTGTAGTCTTCGGGCAACCAAAGAGACTGTATAGAGAAACACTCATGAAATATGTGGTAAGTAGTGAGAGCAAGCCAGAAAATTTTCCCATTTACTCAATCCATTCTGATATGGATTCCTTTATTTTGTTTAATGACGACACAAATTCTCCAACCAAAAATGAGTCGTTGGCTCTAGAACAACAAGCACACATCAATGAAGAATCAATTGCACACACTAGTGAAACTGTCACAACAGTTAACACAAGCAGCATGTTAGAAAAACTTCCCCAAACAGAAACGTTAAATCTGCCCAATCCTATAATGACTCAAACTCTTAGTGCTAACCTTGAGCAAGAAATCACATGGTATTTAGAGTTTGATGGCTCTGTTAACAAGTTAGGAGCAGGGGCAGGTGTTTGGATTCACAATACATATAACAACCATGCAGAAGGTCATGCCTACAGACTGAATTTTAAATGCACAAATAATATGGCAGAATACGAGGCTCTGCTGCTAGGCCTTAAACTGCTCAAATCTCTAGGAGCTGCAAAAGTGTCTATTTTAGGAGACTCTGATTTAATCATACAACAGAAGAAAGGTAATTTTGTAACCAATGACAACGGAATGAGAGCCTATAGGACTGCTGCCACTAATATACTCAATGCGTTCATTGAATTCAAGCTGGGCAAAATTTCAAGACAACATAACATTCATGCACACATCCTAGCCACCTTTGCTAGTACATGCAAGCTTCCTTTTGACCCAAACCATCACTTTACAGCTGAAATAAAACATAGGCCCGCTGTCCCACATAACGTTAAACATTGGCAAGTGTTCGAAAATGATACCCAGATTAATAATTTCCTCGCTCTTGAGCATGAGTTTTCAAATATCAACATTGACTTGGACACTATGATAGATCCGGAACAACAAACAAATGAAGATCAACAAGCTATAACAGCTGCAACAACCAAGCAAATCCTGAACCCGACTGTTTTTGACAAACAAAACATAGAACAACTGAAACAAATGCATTTGGAAGGCATTGCCAAAGCAGAGGCAGAGATCATTGACTTAAAGGATAACTTTCTGCCTGCTGGCCTAACCCCATTAGAAGACATGTTTGATGCCAATGACGTTCCTACAAAGCCAAAATTGCAACCCATTAACACTGGTATAGAAGAACACAACATTGGGACGACAGAAAATCCAAAGATGATCAAACTGTCCAAAAATTTGCCACCCAGTCAAAAGCCCAAATACATTGACTTGTTCAAAGAGTTCCAAGATGTTTTTGGTTGGAGCTACAAGGATTTGAAATCCTATGACACCTCGGTGATCTAACACACAATCCCCTTAAAACCAAACCAGAAACCCTTCAAACATAAACTTAGAAGAATTAACCCTATGCTTCTTCCACCGATTGAGAAGGAAGTAAAGAGGATGTTTGAAGCAGGCATCATAGCACCCATTAGATTTTCTGAATGGGTATCCAATCTTGTTCCTACAAGAAAAAAGACAGGTGAAATCAGACTTTGTGTATATCTCAAAAATTTAAACCAAGTCTCCCTAAAAGACCATTACCCTTTGTCTAAAATGGACCACATCTTGCAGAGCATAGTGGGGTCATCTAGAATCTCTTTGCTAGATGGTTTTTCAGGTTTCAACCAAATACTTGTTGACCCGGACAACCAAGAAAAAACAGCTTTTACCACACCCTGGGGAACATTCAAGTATGTAAAGATGCCATTCAGTCTTAAAAACGCTGGTGCAACTTTTCAACGAGCAATGGATATTGCATTCGCTAAAGAAATACACAATTTCCTAGTTGTTTACCTTGATGACTTAACCCCATTCTCAAAATCTGATGAAGAACACCTCAAGCACCTCAGGCAAATATTCATGACATGTAGGAAATATGGCATTTCCTTGAACCCCAAAAAGTCTCTCTTTGGCCTTGAAGAAGGCAAGTTACTTGGCCACATCATATCAAAAGATGGGATCAGAATTGACCCTGAAAGAATCCAAGCCATCCTCCAAATCCCATATCCAAGAAACATAAAAGAGCTGGAAGAATTCCTTGGAAAGATTAACTTCTTAAGAAGATTTATTCCAAATCTAACTGAACTGATAAGATTGTTAAGCAACATGTTAAAGAAGGATGCCAAGGTAAGATGGTACCTGGAAACCAGGCAAGCATTTGAAGGTATCAAAGTTGTATTAACCCAAACCCCTGTACTCACCAGCCTGTAGTTTGAGAAAGATTTTAACATATTTTCGTTTGCATCTGATCACACAATAGCCGCTATACTTTTGCAAAAAGATGAACAAGGAGCTGAAAAGCCAATCACTTTTTTCAGCCAAGCCTTAAGAGACGCCCCTTTGAAGTACCCAATCATGGAAAAGTAGGCCTACGCACTTGTTAAGGCCATCAAGGATTTCAAAGTGTACATTTTATATTCACATGTGATTGCCTATGTCCCACACGCTGCTGCAAAAGACATATTGACACAAGAAGGATTAGAAGGCAAAAGAGGCAAGTGGATTGCAAGCATCCTTGAGTATGACATAGAAATAAAACCAAACAAGCTGATAAAGGGACAAGGTTTAGCCAAACTGATGTCCGAAACAAATTTTCAAGCCTTAGACATTAACCAACTGGACAAGGAATCGGAGCTGGCGACTCCACAGATCAGTGAAATATTTCTCCAATGCCCTTGATACACTGATATTTTCTTTGTATTGTTAAACCTGTGTGCTCCCCCAGGATTGTCCAAGACCAAGAAAAGATTTTTGAAAATGAAGGCTTTAAAGTTTTGTGTTATAGATGGTGCATTATTTTGGAGAAATCATGAAGGTATATTGCTTAATTGTTTAACCATGAATGAAACTAACAATGTCATGAAAGAATTCCATGCAGGTGACTGTGGAGGACATCTATACTGGAGGTCCACCGCTGATAAAATTTTAAGGGCTGGTTTCTATTGGCCCTCTCTTTTTGCAGATGTAAAGAAGTTTTCCATGTCATGTCACAAATGCCAAATTTTGAAGGGCAAGAGAAAGTTGTTACCCCTGCCCCTGAAACCCATCTCAACCGAACAACCTTTTCAACAATGGGGTCTTGACTTCATTGGAGAAATCCATCCCTCTTCCTCAGGCCAACACAAATGGATCCTAACAGCCACTGACTATTTCACCAAGTGGGTTGAAGCCATTCCCTGCAGACAAGCCAATGACACCATCATTATCCAATTCCTTGAGTGCAATATCCTTTCTAGATTTGGCTGCCCTGAGAAAATCATCACTGACAATGCCGCTGCCTTTAAGTCCAAAAAAATGATCAATTTCTGCCACAGATTTCATATTACCTTGGGCCACTCTACAGCCTATTACCCTCAAGGAAATGGCTTGGCCGAATCATCTAACAAAAGCCTCATCAACATCATAAAGAAAGTGCTGGAAGAAAACAAGAAGAACTGGCACAAAAAGCTGGTGAACGCCCTATGGGCAGACAGACTCTCGAGCAAGAGATCCATTGGGATGAGTCCTTATGAGCTAGTATATGGCATGGAGGCCAGATTTCCTTCATCCCTGGGCATTCCTACTATCAAGCTATTACAAGAGATTCAGGCTGAACCAAATGACATTCAAAGAAGAATCAATGAGACCATTCACCTTCAGCAAACCAGAGAACAAGTGTATGACAGAGCTCAAATTTTGCAAGAAAAGCTCAAAAATATGTTTGATAAGAGAGCTAAGGGTAAGGATTTCAATGTTGGTGACAAAGTTCTAAGATGGGACTCAAGAAGAGAAGACAAGGGAAAACATGCAAAGTTTGATTTTTTATGGAGAGGTCCATTTGTTGTTTCTGCTGTTCAAGGAAATAACACATACTTTCTCAAATCTGTAGAGGATAGTTCTGCTGAAGAAGGACCTGTCAATGGTCGTATGCTGAAACATTACCATGATCCCTTTTAAAGAAAACAATGCAGCCCTGTATATATCTTTGTACAGTCTTATTTGTATATATCAGCACTCTGTTTTTTATTTATAAACAGGTCGATTGTTTAAGGAGCAGCAGTAAATTGTAAATATGCAGCCGATCAAGTAGTCCAGTTCTAATAACTCTGTCTCTACACCAATTTCAGCAAAACAGGAAGAAGAGAAATATCACACTACAAGCAATTCATGGTAGAGAAGAACTGTGTGCAGTCAAAAGTATCGAAACAGAGGAGTATTTTCAATTCATATCAACATACTTGCCCAAAGCAAGAAACAAGGCAAATACATCAGTTTAGACCCATGATTTAAAAGGCAGTGCTCCAGCACCATTGTACATAATTATCAAGCATGCAGAAGAAAACAGACGATGCTGCACAGTTCACAATAATTCAGTTGAAGAGGAGGTTGTTCATAGTTCAAAGTTTTACATTTTTAGCAGTCAAAACAAATGTTCCTAGTCTACAACAACCATAGAAGATCAAGGCAGTCTGACCTACTGTTCTTGGGTTTTCACAAGGAAACGTCATCCCCAAGTGGAGCCACTGTTAGCCTCCTGTTGCAACAGGGTTTCATTTTTCATCATTGACATTTTTACATGCCAAATATGTCATACTTTGCAGGCTGCAGTGTTCCATATTTCCACAGGATACCATAAAGTGTGCTTAGTCCAAATAGCACTGTTGTTTTCCAATTTTGATGAGTTGTTCCAGTTTTGAAGAGTTTTTAAAGGGAGGTCCAAACAGTCTAATATTGATCTCCCTAGGTTTCTATTTCCTGTTTTAGAATATAGAGAATGTATCTATCCAAACAGTTTAATCTTGGCAGATTTGTAGATAGGTAGAGAATCAAAGGGACCCAACTGCTTAATCTAGGCCCTGGCAGAAATAAGTGTAGATTTAGATAGGAAACATTCAAAAGAAAAATTGTAAAGCTGGTTCTGCAAGTCTAAGTGCACCCAAATCAAAAGAAGAAAAAATGTTAGGTGAGTAGGCTGGGTAGGTAGCTGTGAGGTTGCAGAATGATGGTTTATGATCAATTTTGTGTTACAAAGTGTTTTATCTTTTCATATCATAGTTATCAGACAGTTTTCACCTCGAGGATCTCAAGCTAGACATCACTAACTCCCCCTTCTTATAATTCCCCAAGTCACTTACTAATTTCCCCAAAGAGGTCAAGATTTGCTTGATTCCTCTTAGTTTCATCATTCTCCATGTCATTTGTCTTGGTGAAGATCTACTTCACTCAAGGATTCTTTGTTTCTCATTTATGAGTCACCTTCCCCAAAAAAAAGCCTAAGGTCCCTTACCTTAGCTCCTGCTTTTCATCTCCACATTAACTACTAACTCTAGTATGTAACTCCCTATCATTTTTCCCTTTCCCTTACTAAAACTATGTATATAAAACTCCCCCATGTAAATATCCCCTCCCTGGCAATATAGCCATATTTCTTCTAAAAGTTAGGGAAAAAATGGTCCATCTAGGGAGGTTTTTAACCCATCCGTGTCATAGCAGGAGTTAGATGACACCTGGTCATGCTAACAACCTCTCCCCTAGCCCTAAAACCCTCAAAAACCCACATTTCCGCCCTTATCTTAAGTTTTTGTGCATAAATCGTTAAAACCCCGCTCATAAACCCTCAAAAACCCATGTTTTACCCCTTGTGCTAAACTCCCGAACATAAATATATTAACCCGCCTGCTATTAACCCCCCAAACCCACAAAACCTAAGTCTAAACCCCCGCCATGCTTTATTTCAATCCGAATATTCTCCGGAATCCCCGCCCCTTATCCCTTCGCCACCTCACCTTTGCCGCCAACCGTTAGATTGCCTACCCCACAGATCTACGGTGGGCGGGCCTTCCTGTCCCCCAACGCGCCCGAAGGTTAGCGTTCGGGAGATGGGCGGTATTGCCACCGTACTCCCGCCACGCGTCACCTCCTGGGCTGTGGCGGAGCCCCCTCCCCTGAAACCACTTCTGTCCAAAGGTCATGCACCCAGAAACCAGTTACCGCCCTTTCCCTGTGACATAAGCCCCACGTCACCTGCCGCATCATCCGCCTGCGTGGCCTCCTGCCACTGTACCGCCGAGCCACCCTACCACGTGTCCCTTGCCGTACTGCCATGTCACCTCCGTACGTGATGACGTCATCCCGCCACGTCATCCGCCATACGAAGTCTGTCATGCTGACGTCATCATCAATTTTAGCGCGAAGGGAAAAAATCGCACTTCGGAGCCCCAGAATCAGTTTCTGAGGCAGTTTTTGATGCGCGATTTGCGCTATTTTTGCCTAGCGCAAATTGCGCATCGCTGGATAAAATAGGCCGAAGTGGGGAATCTTTAGGGAATCGTTTCATTACGCAGCCTCCAGCAAGCTTGAAAGGCGTCGAATGACGCATTTTTCTTCACGAAGCTTGACGAAAGGAGCAGAAGACAATCCTAAAGGAAACAGAGGCCGAACAGTGGCCATTAATTTGTGATTAGACCCACAGTAAAGGAGAAAAGTGACCCAATTCATTTGTCAAAGAGTATCAGATGGAGAAGAAGAGCCAAAGAGTATCAACCAAGATTTTTTAGGGGCTCGAAGCACCTGAACATTGATGAGCCCCCCAGAAAGTCAAATCAAGAGGCGTAAGCCCATCCTTGCCCTCAAATCACAGTTAAAGCTTTAAATGCAGGCAGACAGCAAAGAAGCAGAAACCCATACACATTTATTTCAGAAAACACTGCGCCAAGCCACCGAGGACAACATCATTTACTCAGTTTTGATACAACAGCCCTTAGCGCAGCCCGACATATTTTCTCGCATTTATTTCTGATAGGATTAGATCAAATTAATTATTCTTTAGGACCTGATTAGGTCAAGTTGTAATAAAAGCAGTTGTAGAGAGTTTTTCCCTATATATACCCCCTCTACATTGTTTCAAGGATTGGTCAATTGAGAATTTTCACTAGAGACTCGCATTGTATACCTGAGTTTTTTCTATAACCAAAGATTGCCGAAAGCTTGGAGAGGAAACTGCCTGTTGTAAATGAATGTTTTGAAGATATGAAGATGGAATTCTTGTGCTGCAGCCTGAAACAATAAGTGCATCTTACCTCTGTTTTACTGTTCGCCACTATATAAATAACATAAAGAAAGAATAGCTTAGAATTTGTTTGAATACACTCTATGCTCAATTTCTGCTATCTCTTTATGTTTTCCTCTGAATGAATTGGTCATGAATATGAATTCCTTCTGGCTCATATTTACCCCGATTCACCTGTGTTTTGCCAATTAGCTAGGGATTCTTCACTGCCCCTAGGTAGAGCTCTGTTACCTCCATTTGTTAAGCTGATTGAGAGATTCTTAACTTCCTCTCATTACTTAGCATTATTTCCATCATTTAAACCTGAAACATTGATTCATGCGTAGCTATCTTGCTCCATTTTCCCTATGGTGACCAAGAAAACACACCAGCAGTCCTCCTCCTCGACTCCACGCCCAATGGTTTGAAATTTTCAGACTATGCTATGCCTCTCTACCTGAAACATCAATTTTCCCATCAAAATCAGAACAAAAAACCGTTGAACTCAATAGCTAGCCTAAGATCATTTTCAACAAAGCTAAATCCCAAAGAGAGAGCCCTCTCTGATTGCAGGCGGGCTAGAACCTGCAATCCAAAGTTGGTTTGTGGTTACCTCGGCCGTATCCCTTACTCCAAACTGGGGACAACCTGAGTGATAACACACTCGGTTGGTTTTCTCGCCATATTTTGGCACAGAAAAGTATACAAATTAAAAAGATGTTGATTATCGATTTTCTGGTGTGGACTAACTGGTAGTTTTTTTAAGTGAAGTGTTCTTTTTTGAAAAGGTTTTTAATATTTTTGAAAAATTCAGTGAAATCACCAATTTAATGAGTAAATTTTTTATTAAAATGTTTTGTATGTTTGTTTTTAATGAGACTGAATCCATATATATATATATATATATATATAATAATAATAATAATAATAAAATTAAATAATATAAATCAAAATTTAGCCATAAATTTTCTCACGAGATTCTAACTAAAAATAAATCACAAATTCCAAAAATTCTCATTTAAACATTACTCCAAAACCTAATGGTATTAAGAAATTATTTTCATGCATGATTATGGTGATTCTTAAATGGGATGGCTTTTAATTGGGAAAATTGCTATAGTTGAATTCAATTATTTCTCCTTTGAGTGAAGTTTTCAACCATTAATAGTTATGATATTGATTTTGAACAAATGGTTATGATATTTTAATTGGGAAAATTGCTATAGTTGAATTCAATTTTCTTTTTCTCTCATTTGATTGAAGTTTTCAACCATTAATAGTTATGATATTTATTTTGAACTAATAATTATGATATTTTTAAATGATATTGATTAGACTTAAGTATTTCAGAATTAACAATATGAAGATATTAATTTTGTAAGACTTAACAATATATTTTTAAATTTGTTATTACTCCTCTCGATCTCCACTAAGTTAATGAAGACAAACTTTTGACTTGGTATCTACCCCTACCAAGCCATAGGGGGCTCTCTCCACAAAATCATAGCGAAGAGGGCTTGATGAATTAGGGTATTAGGCTAGTTATGATGTGCATAAGGGCTTGAATGTTTGAAATTGGGTTGCAAAGAGACTAGGTCACCACAAATAAGGGTATGATTGCACACATCTCATGGAGCAAGGTAGGTAGACACTCAAACATTTTAAGGTTCTTGAATGAGATGGATGGTGAGGTTCTAGAAAGAGCAAGAAAATCATGTATTTTTTCTAAACTAAAGAAAATGGACAAATTATGAATATTTCCACAAAACAAAGAATGTAAGATGTATTTTGCTTATCAACTTGAAAATCAACATATCATAGAAGTGAAATGAAACATGAGATTAGAAAACATTCAAACATATGCAACATAAGAGGAAACTATGTCAAAATTCCATACCACAGTTATTCCATCAAAATAGTTGCAACCCATTCATTAAATTTCTGCCAAATATTGAGTGTCTCTCATTAATACAACAACATACAACTTGTGAAATGAGTCAAGAAATGATAAATATAGCCATAAAACAACTTCTCCCATCCTCAGGGGTCGAATCCATGAGCTAAGGAGTTGTTCCATCAATCATAAAATTTGTGTCAAAAGTGCGGTGGGAGTGTCCTAAGCACATCACGAAATTCAGATCCGCTTTTGAGGGTGTTACTAGTGTCCAAATTGAGTCCAAGATAGCTCATTGGAATGTATGTCCTATCTAGTTTCTAGATCTACCTTTAGTTTCCAAAATGGTCAAGTTTTGACCCTCCAAATGTTGATTCGCCCAAGGCTGGTCAAAAGTGCAGCACCACCCTCCAAAATAGGGCAGAAACATGATTTTTTGGGTGTTTTTATTTTACTTCTGAGTTGACCCAAAAAATCTTAGAAAAGTTGTTTTCCTAACTTTATTTGGCCTTCTGATTGCAATGGTGGTGCCCATTTTTCATTTGGAGGCCTCGAGGAAAAGCGCGCAACGCCTACGGCGCTACGCTTTTGGCAGTGTGACTCATGTAAAAATTTCCAAAAATGCAAAAAAACTCCAAAATTCTTCAAAATATGATATGTGGAAGACTAATGAAGTATTTTAGGCAATTAGTGATCCCTCAGAAAGGACTTCAAGTGTGTCTTCCTTCTTTTGCTTGGCTAGGGTTTCAAGTCTTGTTTTGACCTTTTGGAGCTTGGACCTTGCAATTTGATTTTTCTTGAAGTACTGTTTGGCCATATTTCTTTGTAAGTCATTGTCCCTCTTTGAATTCTTCAAGAGCTTCTCAAGATGCTCATTTACCCTTTTAAAACAATATTCCTAGTCCTCATTGATCATGATGGCAAACTACTCATTCAAAGTGAGCTCATTGGAAAATTCAGCCTCTTTTTGCCTCTCTAGTTCTAGAGCTCTTTTCAACCCTCTAGTCATGGGCCTCTTTCTTGGAATTTGGTATTCTTCCTCATCAGAAACACCATACTTCCCATATGCTTCATCAAGCATGACCTTTTCTTTATTTGCTTCTCTTTGAGCCTTGATGAGTTTCACCTCATTGATCAGATTTTTGGCCTTTAGCTACTTGCTTTCCTCCTCAAGAAAAGAAATGACAAAGTTAGCTCTATCTAAGTTAGTCTGAAGATCTCTAATTTGGGCATCCTTCTCCTTTACAAGAAAACTCGAAGTTTCATGTTCATCTAGCTAATCCAAGTCAACTAGGTCAAAATCTACCTCCTCACTATGAGGATCATCATCCTATTGCATGGCTTCCTCATGCTCATCTGCTTCTGTGATCTTTTTCTTACCCTTATGTACCTTCTTTATTGATGAAGAAGGCACACCCCCTCCCATAATTTTGGGGTAAACACCTCCCTATTCCCTTTCTGATATGTTCTAGTAAATATGCCTATTTCAGCCCCTTTAGGTTTGTTGACCTCAGCTCTGCTAGGTGGCCCTGTATGACCATGCAATGGTGATGATTGTGGTGAAATAGGCTTAACTCATGGAGGAACAGATGTAGTGGGCTAAGATGGAGGGGTATATCTTCAACATGATGATCAATGGGATGAGATGAAGAAGGAATATCTTGAGCATGTGGAGTAGTGAAAATATCATTGGCAATGAAATTGTCCCATGAAAGATGCAACTGGTCAAGGTGATGAAGGAAAATGATCTTGATCAATGAGTGATGGAAAAGGCTATTCATTTGTTGGTCATAATCTCTCTTCTTTACAATGTAGTCCATTATGTCTATGCTTCTGAATATATAGTATGGGATATTGAGAAATTTAACCTTTTTGAAGTGCATAAGCAATCTAATATGATATGTGTAGAGCCTAGAGAACCTTCCTTCAAAAGAGAAGTACTTCATGAAGATTTTCATCATGGGGGTATACCTAATAAGAAGGTATGTGAAAGGGAAAACCCTCCTCCTCTCATTTCTGTACAACGGTTTGATGAATGGTTCATAATATCGATCCTCCAAATCTTTTGTTTTAAACCACCTCTCACCCATGTAAGGTCACTCCTACTAGGGTCACTTGATTATCTTTAAGGTTTGATGCAAAAAGTCTGCTCAAAATAGGGTGACACTGAACTCTTTCAATCATCTTGCAAAAATCAAGGCAACCTAGATATTGAAAACATGAGACTGCCATTGGTGAAGCCATGAGTTCATTTGTGTTAGTGGGCTCTAGCGTTAGGATTTTTCCTCCTTTGTGTGCCTCCTCTATTCTTTGTCCTCTTCTACTTGTCTATCCTCCTCTTCTTGTGTATTCTACTCTTCCACATAGTATTTGTCTTCCTCCATAGTGTTTGGTTAAGAAACCCTAGGGATAAGGTAGGTGGGAATGGGAAGTGGAAATAGGTTTAGGGAATAGGGATAGGGCTATAAAAAACTGAGGAGATGATGGGAGGGATTTTGGAGCTGTGGGAGGTGATAGGACGTTAAAATGTCAAGGGAGTTGGGAATGATAATTAAATTACAGGTTTATGGTAGAGGGTGCCTAGGAATTTTGGAAACCTAGGTCTTAGGGTTTTATGGGAAAAACGTTTGGGGACTAGGAAATGATAGTGTAGAGGTAGGGATGGGTTTAACAGTGATGTAGGAAGGTGTTGTAGGGTCTATGGGCAACAAATTTGGGATAGGGATGGATTTAAGGTTTTATCACTTGCCCTAGTGGCAATTTTGCTTAGGAACCAAAACACTAAAAACAAATGTTGTTTAGGAGTGAAAAGAGGTGGAAAATTTGTGTGACTTACTTGATAGAAGAGGAAGCAAGACTTTGTTGAATTTTTGAGAGAATTTGGAGGCATTTTGGTGTTGTGGGGGCTCATTGGGAAAAAGTGCAGTGCATTGGGAAAAAGCACAGCGCCTGTGTTAAAAATGGTATTGCTCACTGCTCTAAGTGTAGCGCCTCCCTCCTAAGCACAACGCCTCCATTTTAAATGCAATGCCTCTCTCCTAAGCCCAACGCCAAGGAAATTTTTTCCTTTAGACATACAAAATTGACTTTTTGAACCAAGGGAGTGTGAGCTTAACCTTTGAGAGTGAAAATGAATTGTCTTGGTGGCCTTTATACTTCATGAAATTGATGATTTGGGCCTTGGGACCCACTTTCTTCCTTTTGTCATTCACCTTACTCTTGGAAACTATACCTTTACACTTGACTTTTTCTTTGACAAATTGATCACTTGATATACATTGAGAACACTTTGACTTTGACATTTTGGTACTTTGGCATTTTGGAACTCTGAATTAGCAACATGGAAATCATGTGCTTATTACATGAAAGACATAAAATTACACAGTGAAAAATAAAATTTTGGCATTTAAAATCAAAATTACATGCTAAGACAAGATTTTATGTTTACAAATCATCCTCAAATAGTGAAGATATGTTATTTGATCACTATGAGACTTTTTGACATTATGCAATCGAAATGGTGTTTTATTGGACCTTGAAAACCCTAGGAGCTAATGTTAACCTTCATTGATGAGAATTGATGGTGGCATGACCAATATGATGACATGATGAATTTGACCTCATGACTGATGTACATTCAGGAAGGTATGACAATGTGCCAGCAGTAATGAAATTTAAGGGAGAATGATGTTTTTTTACTAGGGCTACCATTGGTGAGTAATTTTTTGAATGATGACCTAGTGGAAGGACAAAAATTTCTGAGTGGAACCCTAATATGATATGAAAGGAGGATTTTTATCACTCATGATGGGATGTAAACACTGATACTAACAAAATATATATTAAAGTTTCAAGGATGATGATGTGATTGCATTATTCCATGAATTTATATTAAAAAAATAAATTAGGTTAAAGCTAGAATTCAGATTATTTTGTGTTTAATTTTTTTGAATGTAGATATCTACATAGTGGTTGGTTATGGTGTAGAAGTTACTTTTTTTAGATTATTGTGCGATGGGGAGGTAAAATTTTTTGTGAATAAGAAAAGTAATAAAAATAGGTGAAGAATAAGAGAATAAAATAAAAAGAGAAAAATATTTCTAATTAAAAAGTTAAAATACAAATAAAAAAATAAAAAAATAACTAACATGTTGAAATTAAAAAGAATAATTATAAATCTTAATTTAATATTATTATTATATTTATATTTAATATTATTATATTCAGTTTTTTATATTTAAAGTTCTTAAGTTTATTTAAACAAAATAATAAGTATAAATGGTAATTTTAATGTATTATTATGGTAAATTAATAATTTATTTGGTTTTATGATGTTATTAAATTACAACTATAAAGAATAATACTATAGTTATTACCACTATTATTATAAGAGATTTGTTAGACAAATAAATATTATTATAATATCAAATATTGTTATTCATAATTATTATTAATAATTAATTGCATGGAGAGCTAAGTATATGGTAGATGTGTAGGTGTAATCTAAAAAATAATGTAAATATTTTTAGTAATAATCGGTTAAAAGTAATATAGATCCCATTATCACAAAATATTGTTATGTTCCTAAAAAATTAAAAATATGATGATGATCATGATGATTAGTGACCAATGCAATCTATGGGACCCCAAAAATAATATAAATGCTATTCTTCAAAATATTGTTTATGTGATAAAAAAGAAGAGAAAGAAGTGCTCCAAGATCACTATAGTTGGCTTAATAAGTCAAGAAGATTGGAAGTGTGGCAGATGTGAGTACGAGACGAGCAGTCTAAAAGGATGTGTTTTTCATCTTCCACCTTCTTAGTATAACAAAACTGACAAATTATATCATGCCATGGAGCCTTGGGAGTAGACCACCCCAAATTTTGCCTCATTGAGAATTAGTTATTACACTAGTGATGTTCATTTTCTCATGAGAATTAGCTCTTATCCTAGCGATGTTAATTTTTTTCATAGTGCCCATCAACACACAAAGATAATTTTGGTTATAAATTAAAATAATGATCTTGCAACCATATTTATATTAAGTTAATAATCACATAAAAACTTTAATAGCTTAGCATAGATATTATTAATTTGTAAATAGGTATTGTTACAATACCATGGGCCAATATCTTGGCTCATCAATACCACATTCCAAAAAAACATCTCTCAATTCACAAAAACAACATTTATAAATATTTTATTTGATTTTTTTTGTAGGCTTAGCAGTACATTTCATTCATTCTTTTATAAACACACAATTTACAAATATATAAGTCGTTTGGTGGCCTCAACCTACCCAGTGGAAAACTATGTTTGTTGGCCACTGAATCACATTATAAGCCATCCAAAACATGAATAGTTTGGGTATATTTAACCAAGCCTTATAATGTTGATAGTCTCGAAATCAACTAGTAAGTATAACACTGCAAACATAAATGCTACCCAAAATATACAACCAAAATTAAGTCAAACATAACATGCATAACTTCGACCAGCTAATCATCTCACGATTCCATCGAAGTAGGATCTTTAGCACTTGATCCTTGCAATTCAAATTGCGGCACACATGGGATATGCGCTTTAATGTGGCCAAGGTGAACATTCAGATTCTACAACTGAAGTTGAATAATTTCGAATGTCTTGGAGGCCCAACTTAGCCTCAATTTGCCTTGTTGTGTTGGTGGTGGCAGCGATTTCTTTGGCCACTATGCATTTCATTAATGAGTAGAGATGGGCGGACTCTCTAAACACGGTGAGACGACTGTGGGTGTACCCATTGTACGTGATTAGCTCCCCCAAATCTTCAGCTCAGGGTTCAAGCTCAACTTTCAAAATCAACTCTGCCTCCCACATTGCGATCAAATGCTTCACTTGCACGAGGGTCCCTTCAGAGTATGCATGAACCGTAGCCTGAAGAATATCAGAGTTATTTTTCTGACCCTTGTGTCACGCAGTCCTCTGCCGCATGGTCCTATGTCACACAGTACTCTACCACGTAGTACTCTTCCGTGCAGTGTGACTAGAAGACAGAGCCAACTTATTTTTCTTTGCCTTCCTAGTGTGTGTGTCCCCTTCTGCCTCGGCCCAAGGCTCCACCGTGAGGCTAAGACTTCACTATATCTGCTAAGGTTGGGCCCCATTTCTTCACCCTTCTTCCACCTTCCTGCACTCATAAACCAACCCACTGTAAACCAACACACTGTACAGAGGCCAAAACTGGATGTAGCGTAGGCGGACCATAATTTATATGCTAACCTCAAACTGATACATGCAACAACTGGGTATACCCCTATCGTTCCCATTGTCGTAAACCTATAAACATCAAACTTAGGCTCCCTAAGAAGTTGAGGACCCAAGTTTATATGCCGGAGAGATGGTCTTAACTCCACCTCCGCTCCCACCACCTATAGGCAACGAGAGTTACCAACCTTCATGTTATCACAATGAATAAGCATGTGAGGGTGTGGGGGATACCACCCACCATCCCAAACCAATAAATGATATTTCATATCAATCAAACCCAAGCAGGCCTCCAATTTGTTAGCATCCCAATCGAGGAATATTTTATTTGAATTTAATTTTATAACATTTTTTTAATTAAATCTAAAAGAAAAAATGTCTAACTCAATTGGCAATGTTATTAAAAATGAAGTCTCACCAAATGAGAAGTCTTTGGTTGAAATATTTTGCAACCCACAAGATTTAGCTGCTAGGTCCTCTCACGTCCTCTCTATACAGAGATAAATAAATAAATAAATCTAAAATAAAAACAGTATATAATTATTTTTGAGATATATGTAAACTCTAAATCATATTAAAAGATATAAATAATAATTATAAATTAAAATTCATTTTTCCATATGAATTAAAATTATAATTTAGTGTAATAATAATTTAAATAATATTATTAATTTAATAGTTAGGGCAGTATGAAGAATATTTATGTTTTAAGATTAAGAATGTAATACTAATTATTGTTATTAAAGATTTGGTATGTGTTAGTGTCAGTATTTGCATACTGCCATTAGTGATCAAAATTCCTCTTTTACTCACTAATGGTAACCCAAAATAAAAAATCACACTGCCCTCTCAAAAAAATTGTATTTGCTGACCCACCTTCATGTGCCTTGCTAAGTATCCATTGACTATAAAGGCTCATTTCATCATGTTTTATATTAGTGAAGTTCTGTCATTCAAGGTTCCATTAGGTCACCTAGGTTTCATTTTCCCAAGGTCCAATAAATCAGCATCACACTGCATATGGTTAGCAAGGTATGAGAGTGAAGTAAACAATAGCCCTTTTTTAGTTTTTTAAGGGTTTACAAGCATGTAACCATGGCTACTGAAAGTCCCAAACTTGATTTCAAGAAAGGAATTTATTCGAGTTTGTAAATTTTTACTTCAAAATAGATGTATTATTTTTTTGTTTCATTTATGTAATTTTATGCCTATTATATGTAATAAGTCACCATTTTAGTTGTCTACTCAATTCCATTGCTAATAGCATCCAAACAAAGGTCAAAATGAAGATTGCCAAAGCATCATCCACCTGTCAAAGGAAAAAAGGTCAGAAAGTCAAAGAGTATTAGTATGAAAGTTTGAAAAGTGACATGAAACATTAGAAAATGGGTTTTCAAATCATAAATCAAAACTCTTTCAAGTATAAAATCCCTCAAAGACATCATATGCAACATTCATTTGCACTCCTGCACTGTCAAAGTCTCCTCAGCAAAAGTGAAGTTTTGAATTTTAGGAAAAATAGGGGCAGAGGGAACATTTTGAAAGCAAAGGGCACATTTTGAAAGTAGAGGGTGCATTTCAAAGCTGGAGGGCACATTCAGAATTGGTGTTGCATGTTTTTCAGGAAAACCAATGTATTTTCTAAGGGCACTGAGTGCCTGTAAGTGGAGGGCACGTTTCATAGTTGTGTTGTGCCTTTGCCCAAGAACAACCAGAAGTTTCTCAAAGCACCCTACCTTGCTCCAAAAATCAAAATTTCCACCAAGGTGCTCCAACAAGCAATTAGGTCTAAATTACATTGTTCCTTTCCTTCACAATTGATTTTTATGGTGTTTCATTTGTTTTGTAGTCATACTAAGTTTAAAACCCTATTAACCTAATTCCACTCCTAAAACGCATTTCCTAGCACCCCACTACCATTCCAAAATTTCATAACTACCCCTGTCACCTCCCCATTCCAATCTCCTCAATTTTCTCACTTCCTTCCATACTCCCAACACCTACATTCCATTTCATCATTTCCCTAGGGTTTGACTCCAATAACCCATGGCTGAAGAAGAAAACAGAGGTTAGAGTGAGGAAGAAAGGTAGGAGAGGAGGATATCTAAGAAAGGAGGGGGAATCATTAGACATGATCCAAAAAATACCAGAGAACTCATGGCATCTCCCGTCATTGTGACATGCTTTAGCCAGGGAAAAACTCAAAGCTGCAAAAGAGAAGATTGAAGCCTTGACCAAGAAAGAGGAGAAAAGGAGGCTAGACATTCTTGTCGAGGCATCACTCCATGCCTCAAACACATGATCAGCTATCATCCCACCGATTTTGACAATTTTTGAAGAAATTTTTGTAACTAGTGAATTACTGTGTTTTTTGAGGCATTTTTAGCACAGTGAAAAGGTCAAACACACAACACCTAGGGTGTTGCACTCTTTTTGGGGACATATAATGAGAAAAAGGTCAACATAATTGGATTCATAGTGATGAGGACATGCACCCTGTGAATTTTCTAAGCATTTGGAGACAAACATGTTAGTCAAAAAGGTCAAAAACCACCAAAAAACCATGTTTCTACCTCATTTCTAGCTTGGGCATTGCGCATTTGACTAGTATTGGGAGAATCCATTTTTGGAGGGTCAAATAAATTCTGTTTTTAAAAATAAATGTGGATATGAAAGATAGATAGGATAAGCTTTCCAATGAGCTATCCTGGGCTCAATTTGGACACCGGAAAGGTAGTCAAAATCAACCTGCAAGATGGAGGGTGCATTTGACACACAGAGGGTGCATTTGACGAGTTGCTTGATTTTCCACTCTTTTCCTCCAGATTTTATTTTCATCTTGGGAAATCAACATTTTATTGATGTAATTTGTGATGTAAATGTAATTATGGTGTTTTTACTATTACCTAGGGTAAATGCATTAGTTAAATCAAGAAGATGAGGTGTAATGAATTAGTTCACTTAAGATAGGAGTGAGTCACTTGGACCATCCTACAAGTTAGATATCAGTTTAGATTTTTGTGTAATATCTTCCTCACCTCATGGATTCGACCCCTGAGGATGAGGGGAAGTGGTTTTCATGTCTATTTAGTCCCTTTCTTCACCATATACAAAAGGTTGGACTCCCTTGATGTTGTAATAGCTTTCAGACTTTGGCATGGAATATATTGGATGAAATTGCAGCTATTTTGGTGGGATTTGTGTGGCATGGTATTTTGATCTTGTTTCTTTTTTAGTTCCATATGTGCGAATGTTTTTTTCCTTTCATGATCCATTTCACTCTAATTATGTTTGATTTTCAAGGTGTGATAAGTAGAATTCGTCTTTGCATGCTCTGTTTTGAGAAAATAATCATAGATTGCTTCATTTCTTCAGTTTAAAAAGAATTCATGACCGTCATTACCTTTTTATCATCTCACTAGTCTAAACCATCTCATCACTATAGTATGAAGTTTAAAGTACCTTGCCTACCTTGCCCCATCAGATGTTTGCAATTCTGATTCACTTTTCCCTGACCTAGCTCATTCTCTGACCTAATTCACTCATCCTTGTGACTACCCAACCAAATCAAATCAAACAACCCTCTACACTTTACATCTAACCTAAAACCCTAATCTATCTAGCCCTCTTGGCTTTGATCCTTTGGAGACAACCCTCTTCAGCTTGGTAGGGATGACTACCAAGTCAAAAGATTGGTCTGTGGTTACCTTAGTCGGACTCTTCCTCGGCCTTGGAGATATGGAGGAGGGATAACAATATGATTATTAATAAATTAATAATGAATATTATAATACCATTTATTATTGTTATTTTATTATTATTAACAAGAATTTCTTTGAGACTAATCACATAATTATTATTTGGTCAACGTTTCGAACCAACTAATATGGTTCATCCTAAGGACAAAGGTGAAAAATCGAAAGATCCTAATGAATAAATAGCAAGGATGCATGAGAGTCCAGAATTAGCCATTAAAAATTAACCGTTAAGAATTAATTATTTAATTAATAAAATAATATTTATTAATTTTTAATTAAAGACTAGTTGTTATAAACTAGTCGTTATTTGTTTATATAAATATAAATTATTTATTAATAATATTAAATTATTATTTATATATTATGTTGAAAATAGCAATAAGAAATGCTAAATATAGAAGTGCTAAATTTAGTACTTCTATAAATAGAATTTCGGGATACTTTCGTATTTTAGTTAGTCCCTAAACTAAAATAGAGAAGTAAAAATTTGAATTTGATCTTAGGAGTTGTTTGTAAAATAATTAATTAATTCACCATGAGTTAATTAGTTGTAGAAAATCAAACATGAAGTTTATGTGCGGACATGCAACAGTTTCTCCATTAATTGAGGAATTTATCCATCAGTTAAAGAGATAATGATGAGTTGTAATATTGAGTTAACTGAGTCAAGTCTAGTTAGATTAATTCAAACTATTTGTTGAATTAATTGTGAGTTCAGTTAGTTAATGCATGTATGCATGTAACTGTTGCGCTTCAGATAATTGAATATTCTCTCATAAATAACTCATGCATGTCAGTTCAGACAAAGACCTAGTTGAGATCAGATGGAGGGACAGCGTACTATCAGTTGCAAGAATATTCCATTGTGAATATCTCTTGCATGCAAAAGGAATTCATTCCTTGGCGATTTTGCAGTTACTTCTTCAGTTTAGTGAGTGTGATGAGGCCAATTCACACATGTGACATCATTCGACCCCAAGAAAAACTGCGCAAGGAAATAGGAGGCTTGGAGGGCTTGAGGAGGACATATGTTGTGTCTATTCAGTTTGTTAGTTGTATTGTTTGATTGCAGATAGAGAAGGATAGCTTGAGAGCTTATTCTTTTTGTCACTTGAACATATTTCCAATTGTATGATAATACAGAGAATGGGGTTTTAGGCTGAGGCTTTCCCCGGGTTATTTCTTTTGTGTTATGTGTGATTGATTTCTCATTCTCAGTTATATGTGTTCTCATTGATCTTGCTCATATTCGATTAAGCTTCCGCAAAGTTTGTTATAGAAGTAGATCTTGTATTTTGCTTTAGTATATTGCATAATTTGTTGATCTACAGTGAGAATTTTTACATATTATCTATCAAATAATAATAACAAATTTGTTCGTAAAAGGGTTATAACTAATAAAATCATAAACATATTCTTATTAATTAATAAATTAACCTATCATAAATAAATAAATAGATAAATAAATCAATAATTAAATAAATAATAATAACATATATATATATATATATATATATATATATATATATATATATATATATATATATATATATATATATATATATATATATATATATATATATATATATATATATCTTAGTTATATAACTCAAAATCAACCTTTTAGTTGTTTGTACATATATGAAATTATTCATTACTACTAATAAACTATTATTTATATATATGAAATTATAATAACATATTTATAAATAAAAACATAAGGGGTAAAAAAAAAGGAGGGGGCATAATAACAAGGGAAATTAGGATTAAATAGCCGTAATACAACTCTTACTTAGTTTCCACCCATCATCCCTACGGAGATTGATTGTATGCTTCTCAATCTCAATCACCTCTCTTAGATTCCTATGGTGGAAGTGATCAACCCTCACAATGAACTCTGCATCCTGAATGCAAAAATGGTGTTTGTATCTTTTGCATGCTCTGCAAGATCTGATGAGCGTGATCAATTATGCTTGATGTCTCCTGCATGATCTTGGATTCTCTATTTAATAGAGCTGTCAGTTTCTCCAATGTAGCGAATCAAAAGAAAATGAGATCGAGTAGACCCCTTTCATGTCTTTAGGGTCTGTTAGGGTCCTATAATAATAGGATTCATAAATTTGAATTGCCTATGATTAGTATTGTAATATTGTACATACTTTTGTTTTCCGAAAATTTTTTTCCCATATTAAAAATAAAAATTGTAAAGAGGGTGAAGTCCTAAAAGAAAAATCAAAGGACTAATAAAAGAAAAATATAAAAAAAGAGTATAAAGTATAAACCCCACAAAAAAAAATATAAAAAATAGATTCTGAAAGTGATGCAAATTCAAATGCCACTACTTTTTACTTTACTTGTCAAAAATGCCAAAATCCATGATGGTCAAATAGTTTAATCTTGGTTCATTCATGCTTTAAATTTCATGCTAATAGATAGAGAATAAAGATCCAACCAAACTATTTAATCTTGGCAGATCAGTAGTTAGGTGGAGAATAATAATGAGATTAACAGTTTAATCTGAGCCATTGGAAAGTCATAAGGTTAGAATTAGATAGTTTGCTTACAAAAGAAAAATAAATAAAGGGTTAGCAAGTTCAAATGCACCTAGTAAATGAAGAAAAAATGTTAGGGTAAATGATGGGTAGGCAGAAGTAGTTGCCACAAGGCATGGAAAACATCAATTGGTTTATTTCATATTACTAACTTCCTTCCAAACTCATTTAACCCTTGTAAAGATATCCCTTCCCCTTCATTTTACCTTTTCCCTTATTTCATCTCATTTTCCCTTGTAAAATAACCCTTTTCCCCCTTATTTTACACCCTCCCCTACCCATTCTTTTAAAATGCACTAAAACCCCCTTATCCTAAGTTTAAATAATTAACATGCATCGGGCCCCATTGAAAAACCCTCCTTGATACCCTTTTAACTCATATCCCTAGTATATTTTCCCTGCATATTATTTTATTAACCCTCATCGCATAATTAATTCTCGTATTTACTTCTTAATTAACTACATTAGTTTCTAATTAACCTGACCCCACAACTTGACTCATCCCTCGCGACTTTGCCAACTGATAACCCTCCGATCACCCACCTCCATATCCAACTGCCCGCATCACATATCATATGCTCCGACATTCGAATTTTAACATCACAAAAGCATGTGTGATTAGTTGTTTTCCCCACCCGTCATTTTTCTACGTGGCAACCCCATGTTATATCGCATCCTTTAAACTAATACCATCCTACCACTTAAAGCGGTGCAATAAACCATCTTAACGCCTGCTCGCTTTAGATGAAACCGCCTTGATGTTTAAATTTAACCCCGTGCCCAAATATTAACCACTATTGGTTAAAAACGAAAAATTTGCCCTTCCCAATCTTTTCATTATTATTCCATGAAGGCTTGCAGAAAGGAACCTCTGCTGACCTATTCTACAACACTAGAACATCTACTGAACTATTTTAAGCCTTTTACTAATAGAAGACATTGTCGACTCCGATTTGAAGAACTATAAAGACCATTGAAGCCTAAGAAAGCCTTTGCTACCCCCAAAGAACCCTTCTGCATATCAATGCTTCATTTTTTCAAGCATTTTTAAAGTACTGAAGGCCTATACTTAAGCTTTATACAACATTTCTAATATTTTAATTAATTGAACCAATTTAAAAGCCTTATTGACCTAAAGAAAGCCATTATTGCATCCAAAACCCTTTTTGCAGGATGTATTCATCTTTTCAAACTACCCCAGAGGTCCTAAGCCTACTTCTTCAGCTAAATAGTGATAAATTGAATAAAATAAACAAATCTATGGCTTCCCAAAACATTTTGGATGAAAAATCTCTGCAAACTCCTCACATAGATGTTGACCACCTCCCATTAGTTGATAGATATTTCCAGATCAAAGACATAGCCTCCCCTAACAATCTGTTAAAAATCCACTACTGGAGCAAAGATAATTTCCTCAACCAGAATGATGATATTCAGCTATGGGAGTCAAATTTACCAAAATACATGTTCCCACAAGTGTACAAGTTCCCTAAAATCATCCACCTATGGCAACTCTGTTATTTCCCAAGTCAAAGAGCCATAGTCTCTTCTAACCAGCAAATTTTGTTCACAACCACTATAAGATCAATATATGAAATGTTGCAGATCCAACCAAAGCCTAATGAAGCCCCATTTTCTATTGAAAACCTAATTGATCTGTACTTAAAGCTGGACCTTCCCAAGAGATCCCAAATTTTTCAGAATTTCCTCCTAGAAAAAGCTCAAGTTCCTACAGACATTCCTCCATATGCTGCCACCTTTTTCTATGAGAGAGCAAGACAAATTGTAACCATGTTATCCTTTATTCTACGATATACTACCAATGAACATGTAGATGAGCCTATACTTGGTTTCCTTTCTATTTTTTTCCTTGGTAATTGTCCAGCTACAGTTTTCAATTTTTGCCCAATTCATGGTAGACAGAATCTATGATCAATTGATCAGATTGCCAGATGAAAGAGTATTCAAATACTCTTCAGTATGTTCCATATGTTTCTATATTTCCAATCAAAAATTTTTATAGTTAACATCCAAAAACTGGACACTAAGGGCAATCCAAGATATTTTATCTTTTGGACACCCTTAATCCAAAAATATTCGACCAATTTTAGCTACAAGGATTTCATTGATTCATTTGTTCACTAGTGCCTAACATGCTAAGTAGTAGCAAATCAGCCTAGGGCCAGTGATGAAATAAAGAAATTTTTATAGTTGTCCAAACACAATAGAACAGGAGACTGCCATTTATACTAGAGCTACACTAAAATTAGTATGTATGGATGTCAACTCACTCCATATAAGCTGCCCAAATATCTCCCCATGAGGATATTTGCACTAGAATATATCAAGCAGATCATAAATTCCGATGATGTTAATTTTCTATCCGCCAAAAAGAAAACACAGTTTAAAATCAAGAACCAACTTGGTCCTTTTATCTACAATAATAGGGAGGCTGGAGAGGAAGCAGAAAGATGTTTACAAGAAATGAAGTTCAGTGATAGTTTCAAATGGCAGTATGATCCTTTGGGTGTCATAAACAAACTAAGACTCAAGTTTAAATTGACCCCTTTTATGCATGAGTTAAATCCAGAGATTAAAAGATATGCCAACCGGTTAGAGTGGTTGGAAAACACCTTACTAGATATGGAAGAGCAGATAGATACTAGTTCCATTCTACATACTCCAGCCCTATAGGACAGAAATGAAAAAAGGACTAGAGAAGAAGGTTCTTGCTCAAACAAAGATACAACAAATAACAAATTTGAAATTATGTATAGAAAAATAACAAAGTTGAATCCAGTAAATGTGTAAGAAGAAGTAAATTATGCAATTGAGATCATTGATATAGACATTGCAATTAAATAAAATGCACTTCCATCAGTTTCAAAGGAAACTTATCAGCCTCCAACTTCTAGTGCTCAAATAATCTAGGAGCAACATAGTCTTGAAGTCTCTTCTTCAAGTGAACCAATGGACAGAGAAATAGACATCAAAGGGATATACAAAGATATTAAGGCCAAAAATGAAGAAATAAAAGTTGAAATATATTCAGTACTTGAAGCAGACTCGTCGCAACCATAACAGATTACTTTCTGCATTTTATTATAAGATAGGAAAAATGTAGATGACCTTTTGCAGCCCACAGTACAATATCCTAAGTCATCAGTAGATTACAAAAGGACAGATTATGAGATTCATGCCAAATATGTTCAACCTATATACCAAATAGAATTTCATAAGCAAGCATGAGAAATTCTTAGTCAACTATTACTAATAAATCTATGTGTGTACAACAACTACAAAATTCTCTAGAGAATATCAAAGAATAGTTAAAACTAGAGAATGCATCCTCACAAGTAAAGGATAACAAAATTAAATCACTGGAAGGCTTGGCTATTGAAGTGGGATATGATCCAAAGAATGTCAAAGGTGCAGAAGAACTCATTAAGAAAAATAATGCATACATTACTGCATTGAAGAAGCAACTAAAATTGCCTCCTACAAAACATCTACAGACCAAGGAAGTTCTAGAGAATCAAAACCAAAAAGATGAGATGATGAACTTCATTCTTGAGTTAATTTCTTAATTAACAGAAACGGAAAATGAGATGGATAAGTTAGTGCAGGAGAAAAATGCCAACATGGAATCAGTTATTGTCACTACTATTCCTACAGTTACTATAGCAATTCCAGTAGCTACAACACTTCCTACTACATCAACAAATACATCAGTTATAGAATCATCTACAACAACAACTCATCCTAGTGATGAAGCAGGTAAATTAATCAAAGCTATGCAGGATATGTTCATCCAAACAAATGAAATAAATAGACTTAAATATAAATAAAAAAGTCTAGAAGATGAAAAGAAGTTGGTATAAATCATGCATAAAGATGAAACACATAAGTCAAACAGATTGACTGAAAGAATACAAAAGTTAGAGAAAGAATTGACATTGAAAGAACCACTTGCCCAAGCAGAGTAGCAGCTGTGGGACAATATCATTAACTTAGTTAATGATATTTGGCCTTCTATATAGGTGATATTTGAGCAAAATGATTTGGTCAAAGGAGCTGGCGAGGCAATTCAAAGCGTAAGAGCCGAACCTAGAAATAAGCTAGAAGAAGCCTCAAGAATAATCTAGTTCCTTAATTCAAAAAACAAGTATGAATTGTAGGAGCTTGGAATAACTGACAGAATAGAAACCATACTAGAAGCAAAGAAAGTAATCACCAAAAAGGAATCTGATGATACAACTTGCGGAGAAATGCTAAACAATGGAGCTAGTAATGGTCAGGTTCATGGTCAAATTTGATGTTTTGAGGCAGAAAGGTCTACCTAATCCATTGGTGATTAATGATAGGTTGATGAAACAGGAAGATTATGACAAGAAAATCAGAGAAGTGGCCAAAGAACAATCCAAAAATTCCTCCATGAAAGGAATTCCTACATGAAAAGTGCTTTATTAGGCTTTTGAGAACCTCTTTTACCTCCAGCATGAGGTAAAACAACTCTTTATAAACAAGCCTACTTTTGTAAAGTACACAAAAAATGACGAAATCTTCAGAAGAATCATAAAGATTAAATTACTAGATGCAGAGCCGTGGGAAAAGTTGAATGATTTATTGTGAAAATAAAAGGTAAAACAATGAAAAAATAGGAGTCAAGAGCAGTCAAGGTAAAATAGTAAAGAGTAACAGATCAGTTAAGTTAAAGAGTATCAGATGAAAGACATAGTTTAAAAGTTAAAGGCAGAGTAAAGGGACAACCATCATAAAGCAAAACAACAAAAGATATAAAGAAAAAAAATATCAGTGAAAGCAAACAACAAAGACAAATAAATAGGACAACTTGCATTAGTTAGTTAGGTGTCTTTATCTTCTTGCATGAAGATATTTCATTTTCCTTGAATAATTCCTAAATCATTTTTCGGATATTTTGTAATAGTTTTTGTATGAATACTTTACAATTCAAAGTATTGACGAGTGGATTTCTTAAAATTTCTATAGTGGAACTCATCTACAACCTGAGGGTTTATTGTACTATTTTCAAGTCAACAGACTAAACAAGTAATAAAGGAATTTCATTATAGGATTCATGTGTTGGGCAACTTCAGTGAAGTATCTTTCAATTATTCAATTTTTTATTTCTTAAGTATTCCGTAAAATTGTATGTTTTCCAAATTTAAATGTTATAACAGGAATATTATTGCAGAATATGTTTAATTACACCCTGTTATGAACTGTTATTCATTTTTGTGTTTTCTTCTAATATCTAGAGTAGGTGTTTCCAGGAAAACTAGTGTCTATTCGATCTGCTAGTCCCACTAATATGGGTAGCTATCTTAGAAACAAACAATTGAAAGTGCTTCAAGATTTCTTATATGTATGATAGATAAGAGAGAAGCAGAGAGTATTGTAGAAATTTTGAATAATAAACACATATTCAATAGAGATTATCCTGAACATGCACTATTGTGGAATACATGCACAATACATAAGCTCCTCTACGTTGATCATCAATTTACAAAAGCAGAAACAATAACATGAGCACATAGAAGCATCAATCACACATATCAACACAGTATTTTCTCGGGGAAAGAATCTCGCTAAAAACCCCAACTATCTGTATATTATATTGATTGATAACATGTAACAAACATAGTACAATACTCCTCACAAGTACTCAGTACTATCTCCACCTGTTACACACAATATAGCTCAGATCTGATCTCCAAATCTCCTCCGCTGCTTTCCTACCTCCACTGCACAATCCCTACTGAGAATGAATGAGAATGGTTGATCCTCGTGAAAATCACCCACACTATAAATCACGTGAGCACAAGCTATATTTCACTTGGTATTGGCCCACACTACGCAGAGATCATTGGCATAACTCAATCCCATGCATGTGCATAATATCATGCACAACTGATAGCGATCTCAACCTCTAACACCTGTCCCTGTTGAACTGTACATGCACTGAGTTAACTGATGTATTCTTCAGTTGCATTATGGGTTAATAATTAGTGAATTAATTAATAACTAATTCACACAACTCATCACTTATTCTATTGTTCAGTTAGACTAAATACAACTAGTTCAACTAAGTCAAACTGAACACAACTCCATTAACTTCTCATCTAACTCCACAGAACTCAAACACATGAGTTCTTTTAACACCCAGGTTGTTCCCTTTGACTCCCAAGGGAATACGGTCGGGGTAACCACTAACCAATCTTTGGATTACAGCTTCTAGCCAAACTGTAATCAGAGAGGGCTCTCTCTTTAAGGTTTGCCTCTGCTTTGTGAAGATTTTAGGCTAGTTATGAGTTCAGGGTTTTGGTTTTATGTTTTGGTTGAGGGATATCTTTCTGTACCTAAGGTGGAAATCTTCAAATAGTTCTAATCCACTGGGTTATGGAGTCTGTGGCTACAGGTTGTTTGAAATATTGAGTTGAGTTTCTGAAACTACAGGGCCATTTAAATACTTCATGAAACAAACTTGAAATTGTGATGGTGAAGTGTGTTTAACCAGTGAAAAGCAATTAAGAATTTTCCACTAAGCTGGGAGTGTGAGAAAGAGATATACTGCACAGGAGCAGACTTGAATTCCTGAAACAATAATCACTGTGAAAGATATAGTGTGGAGGTGCAACAATTAAGAATTACACCTTTATTACTATAACTGAAGAAAAACATTTATAATAGCATAGATTGAGTTCAGGGTAATCTATGATTAAATCCTGGAACTATTATTTTTCCTTGCCATTAACTGTGAAACTCAGAACATGAATGAGCTATGAAAAGATAACAAAAACACATAACGAAGAGTTTTAAGAAAACTTATTGAGCCATGAAATACGCAGGAATCCTATAACATTCAGCTAAACACCACAATGCCTCAAATAACGCAGAGCTTTGGAAATTCCATCAACTTGTATTAGTTCTCTGAAAATTTACAGCATAAGAACTCTAGAAGAGAAATCAATAACAACCCCTGCAAGCTTATGTGAGGGGGGAATATATACAAATGGTGATACAAAATATCTGAAGCGTTGAGTCATCTGAGAAATAAATATGTTCACCAACTTGTACAGAACAACAGATAAGAAGTTATTACAACTTTGAATAAAAAATAAATGCTCTTTAATTCTGTCAGAAGACTTTTTGACCTTTGGAGGCCACTGAGTCAGTTGAACGCTCTGTTATAAATGCTGAATGATGTGTCTTTATGTCCCTGTCATCCTGTAGATTTCTCGGCCCTGTCATCTGGTGAGCTCCAGTATTGTAGCAATAATGCTACAACTCCTGGGGCTTCCTGTCTCTCATTTTATCAACTCGGTAGTTCGTACAAACTTGGAAGCGACGGTGCTATATGCACAAGTACTAGCTCTTGTCGCAGCTGTCACTTGGTCAGCTGGCACAAGTCCGCTAGGGCTCAAGCCAACTTCTATAGGCTCTCAGAAGAAGCTTGCTAATTGATGGATGAAAGCTATTCTCAAAGGAAAACTACTCTACTTGACAAAATGGACTGAAAGCAAATTAAAGCATGTAAACCTAGGAAACCCTAATTTAACTAGTCTAACCTCTATAATGCAAAGAATGTGAATGAAACCTCTACCAATGCTGTTATTACCTCTAATAAGTGGAAATGCATGGATCTAAGCTACTTGCATCATAAAAGACATGTTTTTGTATTTTTCCTTTAAGTGGATGGAACGATTGTGATTTTGTGCTAACTAGGGTTTGGTTGTGCAGATGGGATGGAGAAGGAAGGAAAGCGTGGGACAGGTTGGGGAGGCTAGGAGAGGTCCCTAGGGATCCTTAGCATCCATCCACAGAGGTTCCTCGCATTTAGATGCTCAGAAACCGAGTGAGTGGCCTCCTACCGGATGTCTGCAGGGGATCCTACAGGATACGCAGAGATTTCTACAGGATGTCTACAAATTGCTACAGGATGACCTACCGTGAGTGTTTGAAGTGAAGGAGGAGTGATGGACTGGTAGGGGGAGATGTGTAAGGTAGGAATAAGGTTGGTGATGGCTCAGAAGTGGAAGAATAGGATAGGGAGTGAGTGTAGGGAGTAGGTTGGAAGATAGAGGACTAGGTCAACGAAAGGGCTAGAGAATGAAGCTATGTGAGGAGTGAAAGACTTTGGGAGATAATAGAGTGGAGCAGGGGTCAATGATGTGTTTGCATGCGTGATCAAGATGGAGAATGAGGTAATGGAATGAGAGAGAGAGCAGTGTAAGTGAAACAAATGCTTATGACTGTCACCAAACCGAAAATGCATCAACCTAAACTACCTGTGCGTATAAATTCAATGAACAGCAATCCAAAACGCGAAGGACAATGTGCATGAAGCTGTGATGAAGGCGTGTGTGCAGGTGTGAATCATGTGGAAAGATCTATCATAACGAGAGTATGTTGCAGCATGTATGAAGTGAAGAACTGCGTGTTTTTGTGGCTGGTATAGGCTGCACTCCAATCTCCAAACGGAGGTGGCAGTGGAGACTTCCTCAACCTTTTTTGCTGGAGCTCCAATGTATTATCAACCTGCTAATCTAACTGAACAAACGAAAGCAATCAACCATAAACTAGTCCTATCTATGCTCATGAAAAAGACTAATTCAACAACCTGTAATTCAAATTAAATGTGAAAATGAACACTCAAAGTGCTGAAACGAAATGCAAACAACACTACAGCAGAGGGGATCTATGGCTCTCAGGTTGGGCCCTAACCTGAGAGCTATAGTCTCCTTAAGGAAACTCAGAGCTAGATCAAAATCTGCCTTCTTTATTCATAATCTGATGTTATGCCAAAACTGGCTTACAACAAGAACTAACACCGAGCTGTGCTCAAAAATTACAATAGTAATGCGAAAGTTTCAACAACCTATCAAAGGCTACGACCTCTATACTTATGCAAAAACGATCATCCAACAGGTCTCCTTGATTTTAGGAACTCGGCTGTCCAACTGAAGTTTAACTTGGTGATCCTGTAGAACAGTTATGACTGCTGTTCCTGTAGAACAGTTGGCTGCCTCTATGCTCGGTGCTCTATGCTCGGTGGGGAGATTGGCTGGATCTCGGAGCTACGGTGGGAATCACGAGGAAGGTCCCCAAGACTGTGGACATCCTCTCCTAAAAACCAGCAGTGCCACCTCATTGTCCCCTTGTCTCCTTTTTCGTGTCTTTTCTCCCTTTAAATGCAAAAAAACCTGAAAGCATCATGCATTAGTCACGTAGATAATATGTCTACCCTTTTTCCTACAAACAACACGAACAAACTAAGAAATGCATGCATAAGCAATAAAATATGAATGGTTTGAGCAAGTAGAATAGGCCAAAATGAGCTCAAATTGTACCAAAATTGGGGCTCATCATCACCCCCCAGCTGAACCATTTGCTCATCCTTGAGCAACCTTGCTCCTGCTCCTTGTCCTTGGCCAAGGACTTGGGACCGGAACAGACTCTTTCTTTTCCTCTTTTGATGGCCCTGCCTTCTCTGCCCCTGGTGGTGACGAGGGTGGAACTTCTTCCCTCTTTCCTGTTTCTTTGAGCCGGGCTTCGGAAGGCGATTGGCCTATCTTTTGTGTCCAGGAGGTGACCTTCGGGCTTCCTTTCTCGGGGGTGGGCGGTGTCTTAGAGGGAGTTTTCTCATTGGGTGGAGTAGGAACACTCCCTAAAGTGGTTTGGCTGCTGGGAGGAGGCTGCGACATGTCTGTTTTCATCCTCTGACTTCTCCTGGTTTCGGAAGGTAGAGGGATCTCCCTCTCCCTCTTTTCTGTTGGTTTCGCAGGTGTACTGAGGGCGGCCAGCGCAGCTGCCGCCTCCTTCTCGAGAGGATCAGCTTTCTCTCCCTTGCTTTTTACTTTCCCGGTGCTCCTTGTGGAAGGCCCTTCCCTTTCTATTTTCAGGCTTCCTGTAGAAGACCCCTCTTTATCCATTTTCGGCCCTGTAGAAGACCCCTTCTCTATTTTTGGGCTTCCTGTAGAAGACCCCTTCTCTGTTTTTGGGCTTCCTGTAGAAGCCTTCGTCTGCTTTCCTGTAGGCGTAGTTCTTGGGCTTCCTGTAGAAGCCTGCTTTTGTTTTCCTGTAGGTGTTGCTTTCGGGCTTCCTGTAGAAGCCTGTTTTTGCGTTCCTGCAGATGCAACTCTCGCCACCTTTTCTTGCTTGGCTGCATGGATTTTGCTTTTGGCTTTGACTGCAGGAGATGACGAGGTGCTTGGGCTGGCAGGGACCACCTCGGTTTTGACTGCCCTACTTTTCAACCTCTTTTCCCTTGTTGTCAGGATGGGGGTGTCCTCTTTTGCTCTGTCATCCTTTGCCTCCTCCTTCCCCTTTCGTTCTTTCTTCTGTGTTGGAGTCGGGATCTTTTGGCTTTTGCCTTTCTTATTCTTGGCTACTGGCTCTTCTTCCGCACCGCTAGAGGACCCCGTTTCTTCAAGCAACATTTTTATGTCCCCTTCTCTTGTTAAATTCCTAAATGATTCCCATGCGAGGGGGACCTTATATGAGTGGAGAGCATCCTCCACAAGAAGCTTGATTAGCCCATGGTGGGCTACCTGATCCGGAATGCCGTCCTTGAGCTTTGTAGCACACTCCATCAAGGACTGTAGTAGAAAGTAAGGAATGCTCAATCTCTGTTCTGCAGGAAGATCAATCCGGTGTCTTAGTTCACTGAGCAGCCGGAAGTGATATGCATACACAATGCTGTAACGACCCTCACAGGTAATATATTTCATGATTTGCAAACTGACTTCGTTCCATGGTGGCAACAGGCTTGTCCTTCTCACCCCATTTTTGTCCTCTGTGAATGATTCTTCAGGTGGGAAGAACTCTTTCTTGGCTTGCTGGCTTAGCTTTCGTTCTTCTTTATCCCACGGGAGACCCATAGGAAGCTCAGTGATTTTGCTGATAGACTCCGGGGTGATCTTGAAGCTTAGGCCTCTGAAATTGACTGTGGCCAGCACCTTGGATTTTGGCCTCAGGGCCTGCAAGAATTCCTCGGCCACTTCCTCATCGTACCCTTGCAACTTATCACAAAAAGACATCCACTGTGCTCGTGTAAAAAGCTCTACCACAGCCTAATTTCTCCTCAATTTTTCTGAATCTATGGGTTCTCGCCTGATAAATCCACCCGGCATGATGCACAATTTTCTTAACCGGAGGTGGTGATGGTGGAGGAGTGTGAAGTTTCGGTGACAGAGTGCAGAACAATGCGTATAATCCACAAAATTTTACAACACAGTCTAACTACTTCAACAATCCTGTAGAATGACAGTATAAGTCTACAGACAGATATTTCACCACTTTCTCTATACCCAGACAGTAACTGACAATTCTACCACCTTACATGACCATTTGCATGAGAAGTCCAGGGTTACCTCGTTACTCAGCCACCTTTTTTACGTGAACACCCGCGTTCCTGTAGAAGACTGCGTTCCTGTAGAACTGTGTTCCTGTAGGAGCAGTGCGCAAATTTCCGGGAGGACTGCAATTGGACCGCGGTTGAGGTGCGCTTCACCGGTGTTCTGGTAGCCAACAGCTCGAAATATCAAGGTGCAGAGACGATCGGAATAGCCACTCGAGTTCGAAGTGGTGGTTGATTGAATGCATGTCAAAATCTAGCCGATTAGATTTTGAATCGGCACGATCCGTGGCGCGGGGGACAGCTCATCCCCCGCCGGACCGTTGAGCGACGTCATCAACCACTCACCGGCGTATTCACTTGCTGCCGCATTCATTCCCACAGATCTGCCGCCGCCTTTTTCTGCTGAACTCATTCCCACAGATTCTCACGTGCGTGCTGCTGATTTTTTTGTGGCCGGCACCCGAACATTCAACTATACCATAACTCGCCGACGTGGCCAGTCTACTTGGCCATACGGCTGCTCAACCATTCACCTTTTCGCCATGCAAACAAATCAAAGTAATATTCATGCGATTTGATGGAAGGAAGGGGTTAGACGGTTACCTGCGTGGCTGCACACGATTTTTCCAGTTTTTCGATGATGGTGAGCGGATCTACATGCTGCATGCGCACTCACACAGACCCGGAGGCTCATGGTTACAGGTTGTTGATGATGGAGGTAATGCTGCGGTTGCATGCGCTCGCATTACCTTGGAGATGGCGGTGTTGTGAACGGTATCCACTCCAGCAGGTTGAACTGTTACAGGATTCCCGCGGGTGTCTCGTACCAGTTCTTCTTCCTTGGGTGTATGCTGCACGGTGGAGGATCTGGTCTTTCAATCCTGCTTCCGGAGCTTCTGAGGCCTGTGGTGTAAGATCTCCGAGCTTGTTTATCTTTGAAAATGCCTTTTTTCGCAAGAACTCATTGATCTGTTTTGCTGGTGCAGGGGACTTGGATGCATGTTGACGAGGATGGTGGAGCAAGGTAACAGCGTCGTGCATGGGCCCAAAAGAGGCTTGCATGCGTCCACACCAACCCGTAGTCATCAGATCTGCTCATGAAATGCATTCTGGCCCGTTCTAAGCCTCTACAGGAAGTTTCCTGTAGAAATACAGAGCTTCCTGTAGACAGGCAGCTCTTCCTGTAGAAACTGGCACCTTCCTGTAGAAACTGGCACCTTCCTGTAGAAACTCGCACCTTCCTATAGAAGATCTATGTCTTCCTGTAGGAGACTCAATCTATAATGAAAGTGCATATACCTTGAAGAACATAAGCATTCTTGGAGGAGGTGCTGGTGAGGTGTCCTGGCTGCATGATAAGGACCTTTGACTTTGAGTTGAGAGGCTTCCTCTCCTCCATAGAACACTTGCAATCTGAGGTGTTTTTTTCTTTTGTTTTTTTCTTTTTTCCCTTTTTTTTTGAAAGATAGGAGGGGCGCCTCAAGGAGGTTTTCACCCGTGCCATCTGCCCTGAGCGCCTCAGAGAGGTTTTCACTCAAGGATATTTTTCAACTTTTTCCTTTTTTTTTTTTTTTTTTTTTTTTTTAACAAAAGAAATAGGAGAGCCTCAATGAGGTTTTCACCCCTACTACCTGCCTTGGGCGCCTCAGAGAGGTTTTCACCCAAGGATCTTTATTTCTTTTTTTTTTCTCTCTCTCTTTTTTTTTTTTTTTTTTTTTTTTTTTTTTTTTCAGATCTTCTTTCAGGGTGTGCCAGAGGCAGAGGGAGAACCTTTCTCTATGACCAATACAGATTTCTCCATAGTTTTGATAAACTCTTGTCTTGAGAGAGGTCTCCTGTAGATCTTCAATCGATGCCCATTGACAAGCATGGGAATGGCTTTCTCATCAATGGTTTGAATGAGGACAGATCCATTGTCATGGCATTTCTCCACTGTATATGGTCCTAGCCATCTGGTTCTCAACTTCCCCTTGAAATCTTTGTATCTGGAATCATACAACAAAGCCCAATCTCCCGGTTGAAATTGCTTGTCATGGAGATGTTGGTCATGCCACACCTTTCTCTGAAGTTGGACCACTTCTGAGTGAAGGAGGGCCTGCATGTGGTGCTCATCCAGTCCATTCAGCTGCAGTAGCCTTTCTTGTTGTGCATGGCTGAGGTCTAGATCCAGCTGATCTGCCATCCTCAAGGTGTTGTACTCAAACTCAATGGACAGCAAAGCTTTCTTCCCATAGACCAGCTCATAAGGTGTGAAGCCGGTGGTGGTCTTCCAAGTGGTGTTGTAAGCCCATGTGGCCTCAACCAGGTGATCTGCCCAATCGTTTCTGCTGCTGCTCACCACTTTGGTCAAGATCCCCTCTAATGCTCTATTGGTGACTTCCACCTGCCCATTTGCTTGAGGATGATAGGGAGTGGAAGTCCTATGCTTGATCTTGTGATGAGCTAGGAGATCTTCAACCAAGTTGGATGTGAACTAGCTCCCTTGATCGGTCACCAGCTCTCTTGGGTAGCCAAACTTGTAGAAGATGTTCTCTCTTAGGAACTCGGCCACTTTCTCTTCTGTTGCTGCTTTGATTGCTTTGGTCTCTGCCCACTTTGTCAAATAGTCAGTACACACAATGATGTAGGATCTTTGCCTCGAAGAGGGATTGATTGGACCCACAAAGTCCATGCCCCACTTCTCAAATGGCTCAAGACTCACTTAAGGTTGGAGAGGCATCTCAACCCTTTGGGTCGGTTTCCCCATTCTTTGGCATTGGTCACACTGACTGACATATCTTCTGACATCTTGATGAAGTGTGGGCCAATAGTAGCCTGCCTGCAGGATCTTGAAGGCAGTTCTCTTTGCTGCAAAATGCCCTCCACAAGGCCCATCATGACAAGTGAGGAGGATATCAAAGACTTCCTCCTCCCTTACACAACGCCTTAAGATCTGATCGGGGCCAAGCTTGAACAGGTTGCCCCCAATCCAAGTAAATGAGGCACTTTTTCTGATGATTCTGCTCTTCTCTTTTGAAGAGAGGTGCGGAGGGAACTGAGCCGAAACAAGGTAGTTTTCTATATCAACAAACCATGGAGAGAGTACTGAGATAGCAAACAGATGCTCATCAGGCATCTAGTCATCCACCGTCCCATCTTCGTCTGCAGACAAATCCAATCTAGACAAGAAGTCAGCAACAACATTTTCTCTACCTGGTTTATCAACAATGGTTAGATCAAACTGTTGCAATAAAAGTAACCATCTAATAATACGAGCATTCACAGCTGGTTTATTCATCAAATATATAATAGCAGCATGGTCAGTATGTACAAAGGTCTGGTAACCAGTAATATAATGCCGGAACTTGTTTAATGCATGGACCACAGCCAAGAATTCCTTCTCGGTTACAGTGTAATTCAGCTCAGCTTTGGACAAGTTTTTGCTAACAAAGTAAATGGCATATGGAAGTTTCTGCTCAACTTGTCCTAAAGATGCACCTATGGCTTTGTTCGAGGCATCAGTGTGGATGTGGAAAGGTAGGGCCCAGTTTGGACCTCTCAAGATTGGTGCTGACACCAACTTGTCCTTTAACTCATTCAAACTCTTCTGACAATTGTCAGTCCACTTAAACTCCACATCTTTTGCCAACAGACCAAACAATGGCGAGGCTAGCTTGCTGAAATCTTTAATGAATCTCCGGTAGTATCCTGCTAATCCCAAGAAACTCCGGACATCCCTTACTTTTTGAGGAGGTGGAACCCTCTTGATGAGAGCAATTTTGTTAGGATCCACCTGCAATCCCTGGGAAGAAATGGTATGGCCTAGCACGGTCCCCTCAGTCATTAGGAATTCACATTTTTCAGGACTAAGGGACAAGTTCATCTCGGTGCATTTGGTTAGGAATTTCCCAAGGTTGGACAATGCTTCCTGGAAGTTGGCCCCATAAGGAGTAAAGTCATCCATGTATATTTCCACTGCATCATGGACCAACTCCGAGAAGATGCTCAAGACAGCTCTCTGAAAAGTAGCAGGAGCATTGCATAGCCCAAAGGGAAGGACTCGGTAGGCAAAGGTACCCCAAAGACAAGTGAAGGTGGTCTTATCTTGGTCTTCCGGGCTGATTTGGATTTGATTGTACCCGCTAAACCCATCCAGGAAAGAGAAGAACTTCTTTCTTGCCAGTCCATCCAACACTTGATCTATGAAAGGTAGAGGGAAATGGTCTTTCTTGGTAGCTTTGTTCAGCTCCCGGTAATCCACACAGATTCTCCACTTCCCATTCTTCTTGGGAACCAACACTAGAGGGGACACCCATTCACTATCTGAAATGGGGTAGATGAATCCGGCATCCAACAGTTTCTGCAATTCTTCCTTGACAATGTCCTTAAGAGCTAGATTCATTCTCCTCTGAGGTTGCCTAACCGGTTTACAATCCTCTTTGATGTATATATAATGGGTACAGACCGAAGGATGGACTCCTTTCATTTCCTTATAGCTCCAAGCAAAAGCATCTAGGTGGTTGGCAAACAGACTACACAGCTCCTTTTCCTGGGAAGGAGATAAGGAGGAGCTGATCTTCAATGCTTTCTCAGGGCCGAACTCCACATTCTTAACTCTGGGAGTGACAGGGTTGGTTGTACAAAGATCCACTAAGGTTCTAGCTTGGGCATCCTCCACCAATTCCTCTAAGGGTAGTGCACTGGTAGGTGGATCCTGGATCAAGGTCTCGATCAAGTCATCCTCGGTTAGGGGGTCTTTCCTAGTGGTATCTAAGGTGCACAGAGGTGCTGAGTACAACTCGTCTTCTTCTCCTTCTTCCAACCAGAGTGGTAAATCATGCTCTAAAGAAGGTTGGGCAGGAGGGTATAGGACTAGTTGCTTGGACATGGGACCATTTTTGATGGTCATGTTTCCTGCCCGATAACTTATGTAAGCATCTGCAGTAGCTAACCAAGGCCTTCCCAAAATGAGAGGATATCCAGTAAGCTTGGCCTTTGGTTGCAGAACCAGGAAGTCTGCAGGGTATTCCCAAGAATCAATGGAGACCATGACATCCTCCACAATCCCTTCGGGAGTCACGGTGGAGCGATCTACTAATTGCAGTACTGTCGAGGTCTTTCTTAAGGAACCCTGAAGATTGAGTTTAAGCATGGTATCCCTGGTCATCACATTGATGGCCGCCCCCAGATCAATCAAGGTGTGGGGGATAATGGTGCCATTGATGTGAACATCTACTACAGGACTTCCAGTATCTAGGTACTTTGGGCAGATGACTTGTCCTAGCATAAGGTCAAACAGTTGTCCTATGACATTGATAGTTGAGGCATCTTTCTTCCGTCTGCCTGGGTGTTTGAAACACTTCTCCTTAACCAGCTTGTTATATATTGGCACATCCTTGATGGCTTGGAGAAGTGGGATTTTTACACACAACTGCTTGAGCTCACCCAAAAGCTCATCTTCTTCTGGGTTAGGTTGTGTGGTGGCTGTTAGTCTCTCAGGAAAGGGTGGAATAGGCTTTGGTTCACTCTCCTGATGGTCCTCCTCATCCTCTAGGGGAGGAGGCTGGCGATCTGGAAGAGTCTTTCCAGATCTAAGATTGATCTCTTGGATCTCCACAGCATAGATAGGGCATGAGGTTTCCCCAGTGTATACCTGCTGGGCCTGTCTATTGTTGGGGTTCGGGTTCGGTTGAGCAAGCATTTGAGGTTGCCTTGGAGGAGAAGGAGGTAATGGTTGTGGTTGAACTGGAGGTGGAGGCAGAATGGCGGGTGGAGTGTTGTACTGAGGCCTCCACCCCGACTGAGGTGCATTCCATTGAGGCTATGGCTGGGTATGTGAGTGATATGGATGAGAAGTAGGTTGAGTGGGGTACTGAGGTGGATAAGACCATGGAGGAGGCATGGACCATGAAGGATGAGCAGGGGGACCCCAGGAAGGCATAGGAGTTGACTGGTTGGGGTTGTAATAAGCTTGAGATGCCCCTTGCATCCCCTGCTGATAAGGTCTAGATCCTTGAGGCCTCCTTTGGTTGAGGTAATAGAGAGGCTCTGTGGGAGCTTCGGTCCCTTGGTACATGGCTTTAAACCCAGGTAAGGTTGGACACTGATTTGTTGGGTGGTCCTCCTCACAAACGAAACACACTTCAACCAAATGCAATGGGCATTCGTTCTTAGGGTGTCTTCTGGTGCACCTAGGACAGAAGACAGCCAAGGCTCTCTCAGCTTCTTCTTTCTTCTGCTGGAGCCTGAATGTGTCCAGCTGCATGGCAATGGTCTGTCTCACCTCACTCTTAAGATCTTCTAATTGGTTTGTAAACTCGTGTTTGGAGAAAGGGACACCAGTGGAGAGGAGATTTCCTCTACCTCGTTTCCTAGCTGCCCTGGAATGATTTCTAAACACAGTCTTGATGTCCTCATAAGGCAGTTGGTAAATGTCCCCCCCAGCTAACGTGTGAAGGGTGTCTAAGAGATCTTCAAGGACTCCTCGGAGTAGAACCAACTTGAGGGATTCGGGGTCAAGTGTGCACCTGGCCCGCTTATAGCTAAGTTGGAACCTCTCCTCATAATCCTCTAAAGACTCATCACTCCCCATGGTCATCCGAAAGATCTCTCCCTTGGTTTCCTTAGACCTACAGTAATCCCGATACTTGGTATTGAAGGCTTGTTGCATCTGAGCCCAAGTAGCGATGCTATTCCCAGGTAATCCCATGAACCAGCGTAGTGCTGCATCCTTAAGAGTGGAAGGGAAAAGCTTCAGCTTTTTCTCATCTTCAGTATAGTCATAGGTTCTACAAAGGACAACAAACTCAAACAAGAAGGTATCAAGATCCTCAGTGGTCAGTCCATGGAAGTGAGGCAAGGCGGAGGGGCTAATGTTCTTCATTTTCATCTCTCCATTGGTCTCTCGGATGGGTAAAGCTCCTTCTATTCTCTCATCTTCTCTTCTATTATCAGCCATGGCTTCAGATGGAGTGGTCTCTAACTCTTCTTCTTCTATAGGGTCTTGGTATATCTCAGGATGTTCACCTATAGGTTCCTCTAGGTCACTGTCACCAAAGAAGAGAGAAGGGTGACTCAGTGATGTGGTGGGGGTGTTTGGTAGGAATTTGCCTGATCTATCTCGGTTCCTACGAGGCATGAAATGGAAAGGACTTTTCTCTTCTTTTTTGAGTGCTTTTTCTTTTTTCTTTGGTACCTGCAAAACTGAAACAGAGTGATATACAACTAACTATATTGCTCAAATGAAATTTGCGGAATTGGAAAGCTAATCTAGGAAAGCAGGAAATATTAATCTAGGAAAGCAAGAAATATTAATCTAGGAAAGCAGGAAATATTAATCTAGGAAAGCAAGAAATATTAATCTAGGAAAGTAGGAAATATTAAGCTAGGAAAGCAAGAAATACTAAGCTACTTTGGCAGAATGGAAATGAAATAAACTACTGAGCAGAAGTAAGAGTACGAAAGTCGAAGAAGAGCAACAATTACTAATACTCTAACGCTCCCCCGGCAACGGTGCCAAAAAGATGGTGAGCTCCAGTATTGTAGAAATAATGCTACAACTCCTGGGGCTTCCTGTCTCTCATTTTATCAACCCGGTAGTTCGTACAAACTTGGAAGCGACGGTGCTATATGCACAAGTACTAGCTCTTGTCGCAGCTGTCACTTGGTCATCTGGCACAAGTCCGCTAGGGCTCAAGCCAACTTCTATAGGCTCTCAGAAGAAGCTTGCTAATTGATGGACGAAAGCTATTCTCAAAGGAAAACTACTCTACTTGACAAAATGGACTGAAAGCAAATCAAAGCATGTAAACCTAGGAAACCCTAATTTAACTAGTCTAACCTCTATAATGCAAAGAATGTGAATGGAACCTCTACCAATGCTGCTGTTACCTCTAATAAGTGGAAATACATGGATCTAAGCTACTTGCATCATAAAAGACATGTTTTTATATTTTTCCTTTAAGTGGATGGAACGATTGTGATTTTGTGCTAACTAGGGTTTGATTGTGCAGATGGGATGGAGAAGGAAGGAAAGCATGGGACAGGTTGGGGAGGCTAGGAGAGGTCCCTAGGGATCCTTAGCATCCATCCACAGAGGTTCCTCGCATTCAGATGCTCAGCAACCGAGTGAGTGGCCTCCTACAGGATGTCTGCAGGGGATCCTACAGGATATGCAGAGATTTCTACAGGATGTCTACAAATTGCTACAGGATGACCTACCGTGAGTGTTTGAAGTGATGGAGGAGTAATGGACTGGTAGGGGGAGATGTGTAAGGTAGGAATAAGGCTGGTGATGGCTCAGAAGTGGAAGAATAGGATAGGGAGTGAGTGTAGGGAGTAGGTTGGAAGATAGAGGACTAGGTCAACGAAAGGGCTAGAGAATGAAGCTATGTGAGGAGTGAAATACTTTGGGAGATAACAGTGTTGGGTGTGGAGCCTGATTATCTTCTATAGTACCGGCATTTTGGACCCCAGTTCAAAATGGGGCGGCAACGCCGCCCGTAAAATGATCGCTGCCGTGGGGGGTCCAGGGGGGGCGGCAGCGACTTTATGGAGCCCCCCCCTGGCGGGGGGTTTCGGGGGCAGCGCCCCCGAAGCTAAAAACAGCTGTAAAATTGCCTTGTAAAAGTATAGTAATTTCTAGTCAATCTGGGCCGTTCATTAGGCGGATGATCTGACGGTAGAACTTATGTTTAGTTTAGGGTTTTTTGCCCTAGAAGGCAACCCCTCTCTTTATATGAGGGCATTGTATTTGAGGCTGTGATATATGTGTATTCGGTGAGCGAGAAACATAGAGGTGAGACTGTGAGAGAAAACAGAGGATATTACAGCGGTTTTGCTGTAGGTTGTATCTCTTCATTTTGCTGGATAATAGAAAGTAAGGACTGGCTGTTCGGGGTGGACGTAGCCCAAACTGGGTGAACCACGTATATCTGTGTCTCTCTTGTTTTGTGCATTTTCTGTGTTTATATTTCTGCAATATTTTATGTGTTCCATTGCTCCGTAATATATAATTTTCTAACAAACAGAGTGGAGCAGGGGTCAACGATGTGTTTGCATGCGTGATCAAGATGGAGAATGAGGTAATGGAACGAGAGAGAGAGCAATGTAAGTGAAACAAATGCTTATGACTTTCACCAAACCGAAAATGCATCAACCTAAACTACCTGTGCGTATAAATTCAATGAACAGCAATCCAAAACGCGAAGGAGAATGTGCATGAAGCTGTGATGAAGGCGTGTGTGCAGGTGTGAATCATGTGGAAAGATCTATCATAACGAGACTATGTTGCAGCATGTATGAAGTGAAGAACTGCGTGTTTTTGTGGCTGGTATAGGCTGCACTCCAATCTCCAAACGGAGGTGGCAGTGGAGACTTCCTCAACCTTTTTTGCTGGAGCTCCAATGTATTATCAACCTGTTAATCTAACTGAACAACCGAAAGCAATTCAACCAAAAACTAGTCCTATCTATGCTCATGAAAAAGACTAATTCAACAACCTGTAATTCAAATTGCATGTGAAAATGAAAACTCAGAGTGCTGAAGCGAAATGCAAACAACACTACAGCAGAGGGGATCTATGGCTCTCAGGTTGGGCCCTAACCTGAGAGCTATAGTCTCCTTAAGAAAACTCAGAGCTAGATCAAAATCTGCCTTCTTTATTCATAATCTGATGTTATGCCAAAACTGGCTTACAACAAGAACTAACACCAAGCTGTGCTCAAAAATTACAATAGTAATGCGAAAGTTTCAACAAACTATCAAAGGCTACGGCCTCTATAGTTATGCAAAAACGATCATCCAACAGGTCTCCTTGATTTTAGGAACTCGGCTGTCCAACTGAAGTTTAACTTGGTGATCCTATAGAACAGTTATGACTGTTGTTCTTGTAGAACAGTTGGCTGCCTCTATGCTCGATGCTCTATGCTCGGTGGGGAGATTGGCTGGAGCTCGGAGCTACGGTGGGAATCACGAGGAAGGTCCCCAAGACTGTGGACATCCTCTCCTAAAAACCAACAGTGCCACCTCATTGTCCCCTTGTCTCCTTTTTCGTGTCTTTTCTCCCTTTAAATGCAAAAAAACCTGAAAGCATCATGCATTAGTCACATAGATAATATGTCTACCCTTCTTCCTACAAACAACACGAACAAACTAAGAAATGCATGCATAAGCAATAAAATATGAATGGTTTGAGCAAGTAGAATAGGCCAAAATGAGCCCAAATTGTACCAAAATTGGGGCTCATCATCATCTGTGACTGTCAGTGCTGCCTTGGTGGCCGAATAGTTTTGCTGAGTTGGCTCAGTCCATTCTTCTCCATACATGCTGAATTTATCAAATTTTCCTGTGCATGATAACTTATATTTTTTGATGAAAAACTTGGTGAATGGCTTCTTGTCTATAATATCATCTGTATGGTCTTAGTCCACCATTCCTGTGTGGGAAATTGATGTCTTAGAATTGCCTCTAAAGTCTCATCTGCCTCTGTGTATTTATAGAAATTTGGAGGCACTTCAAACAAATGTTTGATCTCATTCATTATAAAGAATAAGTTTTCTACCCTGTTGTAGAGACTTTGTCCTGTTGCTGGTCCTGTTTCTTCTGAGGTACTGGGCCTTTCAGTGATCTGATTAGTAGCAAATGTATTGACCCTCTTGGCATAATTTTCATGGGAAAGTAGCCTCCCTGCGCTGTTCAGTAAGCCAGGAAGACCTCTGTTTTGTAATGCTACAAATTTGTCCATAAACTTATTAACCTCTGTCTGCATGTCCTGGCTTCTTCTTTCCAATGTATGTACCAGGATTTTTAACGTCAGGACCCTCTTTATCAGCTGGATGGTCTCGGTCCTGTTTGGAATTCCCATTGCTGCCAGCTGAGCACTTGTTCTATTATTAAGCACATTAATCATTCTATTGGCAACCTCAGGCATATTGCCTAGATACGCCCTTGCTCTGTGGATTTCCCTCTATGCTTTCCCTATGAGCTCCATCTACTCATGAATGGTCTCAATGTATTGCCATTGATCAGTGATGGATTGGCCAATGTTGGCCCACAAAACTGTTTTGAGCTCAGCTGTCACTTTATCAAGGGTGAGCTCCTTCTCCAGCTCCTTTATCTTCTCTTTCAGGGCCTTTATCTCTCTTCCTTTCTCAGCTACATTCTGTTTTGATTTATCATATTTTTCATTCAACTTGACTAAATTCTCCCTGGCCTCATTTAGTTATGTCATTTGGGCCTCTAGGGCTTGGATTTCACTCCTTAGCTTCTGCATATCCAGGCTTGGAGCCTGCTCCGTTGTTGGTGCTGGTGTTGATGTAGATGGTGCTGCCTGTTCAGTGGGAGGAGCAGTAGTTTGAGGAGGTTCCTCCAGGTTAATTATCTCTGGAGGAGGCTGAGATGTTTGACCTCCTTCCTTTTGTTGCAATGCTGCCTGCAATGCCGCCTCTGATTCTCCCAATTTCTCCTGTGTCAGGATCAGCTGTTTGTATAATGAGACCAGCATAGCTGCTGCATCTTGGTCATGTCTCAGCTGGGCAACTTCTTCAGTTTGTGGGTGAATAGTTGCTGGGACTTTAATCATTTTCCTTAGTGCTGCCATATCTGCATCTCTTAATTTCAGCAATGCTTGTACAGCCTTGATGTCCTTGTTATCATGCCCAAGCTCTATTATGATGTCCTCCAACGCTCTGATTCGGTTGTCCTTTGCTTGGGAAGATGCTCTCTCCAACTCAGGTTGGGCAGTGGTGTTGTTTAGGCTATTTTCCAGCCTGTAGTTCACCAATGTTTTATCTGCCAAGGAGGCATACACCATCTCACCCGTTTGCTTATGTAGTTCAATTTGATCCATTGGGTGGATGTCCTTGGCAAGGACCTCAAGATTAGTCCTTAAGTAGTTAGCAGGTGACTGTGGCTGCAGCGCGGTTGGCATAAAGTGGCTCATGATCATTTTGCCCTCCTGGACATCATATGCAGACATTAGTCTTTGCTAGTTAGTGGGAGCCATTTTCAACAAATGATTATATAACTGTATTCTTATGGGCTCATTCCTCTTCTTTATGTCAATGAATTGTTGCTTGATGCCCAGTTCACCTCCTCCTTGCTGGCTTGAGGAGCTGACTTCTCCTCCCACTGTCCTTTCTTGTTCCTGCTGGAAGGAACTTGCTGAGGCTTCCATACTTGGTGGGCCCATGCCCAAAGATTGCCCTATAGGCATTTCTTCCTCTGAGAGGGGATTCATCCTGTGTCTTTTCTCCCCTTGAGTTGTTGATGTTGTGAGGGGAGTCTCTCTGTCCCTCTTTCTACTTATGTCTTCTTTTTGTGGGGTTTGGAGGACTGAGGCCTCCACTGTTGTCTCCTGCCTAGGAGGCAGAGTGTCCTGAGCTTGCTGCCCAGTGGATTTTGGGGCCTGTGATGTTTGCTCTTGTTGCATTGGCTATTCCTTTTCTTGCTGCCCCCCTTGTTGCTGTTGTACCTGTTGCTGTTGCTGCATTTCCTGCTGCTGTACCTCTTCATGCTGCATTTCTTCATGAGGTGGCTGCTCTGGCTCCATCTCTTTCTCTTTGCCTTTGCTAGCAGTTTGATCAGTAGCTTTGGCTACTTGCTGATGTGCTGTGGAGGATGAGGCAGCTGCTCCCACTTGAGTGCCTGGAAGAGCAAATACCTATGCACAAAGCTCTAAGTCAGCCATCTTTTGGAGATTTTTAACTGCTTTTTGATTTAATTCTTCTTGTGTGACAGCTTCCTCTAAGGTGCCTCTCCTCCACTTTATTTGATTTTCATATTTTTCTATGTGAGGCAAGCTTAAGTGGCCATAATTGGCCAGCCTATATTTGACCCTCCTTAGGCTTATGAAATGATTGGGGTCATATGGTTTCCAAAGGAAACGGGTCTATAGGCCAAGGGATTCTAGCATTCTGTCTGCTTCTTGCCAATCTTCCTCCCTTTTGTTGTAAATGAAGTGGCCTAGTTGATTTATGACTTTGAGCTGTGCTTTCTTGCATTTGCCTGAAAAGTGTAGTACATCAGCATTCCCAAATTTCTTGAAGTATTCAAGGGCAAACAATCTCATGGGCACATATTTGGGCAATCCGTATGGGGGCAACTCACATCCATATATTCTGATGACGGTGTGGTTTTGGTAATAGTACCAATCCCCAATGCTGTATACCTTAGACAATTGAAGGACTCTCTGCATCTCATCAGTTAGCCTTCGAGGAGGAGAGCTCAGAAGCAGGGACATGGCTGGATGGATGAAGAGGTCTATAAACTCACAATAAGTGTATGGAGAACAAGATCTGTAGTGGAAGGTAGAGGACCAATAAACTAATGACCTTGGATTTCCTTGTGCATCCACTCTCTTCACAGCAAAGTGAAATTTCTCATGTTGATAATACAAAATTAAGTGGTAGATGTAGGAGGTGTATCTGAACACCCTTTCTCTTGCCAAGTTCATTAATTGCTCATGTATTTTGTTAGATATGTAGGTGGCATAGTCATAGCAAATTGGAGACTTTCCAGGGGAAAACATGAGCATCATCACCAGCGCAGTTTCATCAACAAACTCAATTGAATTATAGCCCAGAATGGGATTGATCATGTCTGCAAGGTCCCTGCCCAATTGGTTGAGGTAAACATGAGAAATGGGAGGGTACTTCACGGTGTCAGAGTCAATGTACAATTGATTTAGTTTGGTGACCTGAGCATCTGTCAATTTAGCTCCTTGCTTTATTAGATCAATCAGTGATAAAGGAACTTATTTCTTCTCAGTTTTGAAGTGCAGCATCTCTCTGATGGCTTCAGGGGTGACATAGAAAACCACTGAGCCTGAAGGGTCAATCACAGCCCTCTGAGTGGCGTCGTAGCAGTCAGCACATAGGTGGATTAGGTCAGGAAACTGGTTGACCTGAGGGAGCTTGAAGATAGGGAGGAAAGACTCCCAAATACCCAATACATTCGTTCCACTCTCATGTTTAATCTTTAATTCATTTAGCAAGTGAATGTGGTACTTGTTGTGCATTAGCATTTCTTCTGATATTTGATAATCCAGGTCTACTAGTGGTTGCCATTCCAATTCTCTCTGAGGGGCATTTAATGGAGCAATATTCAAGGCTACAGGAGCTACTGGTGCATCCATGGTTACTTTAGGATTCTGTTTGTATGCCCTGGTGTTACTATGCAGAGAAACACAAAGGAGTATTTCTTGGAAAGAGAGGTGATTTACTGAGGAACAGAGGATAAAATGGCAATGGCAGCAATTGAAACACTGCTCAGAGCACTGATAGGGCAAATGCTTGGCCTTAAAAACTCTCTTTACGGTGAATTGGTGCAGCTTGGGTTCTCAGTTCACGAATGCGCGAACTAACTGTATGTTTTGTGAAAACTCGGGTAAACAAGGCTCTGCAGGCGAATTTCGACTTTACAACTGAAAATGGAGGCTAGCCACAGGGGATTTAGCGGTAAACACAGTGTTTTCTTACTCTTTAAGCTATTGTTGGAGAATGCAGGATAAAACCAGGCGCAGAGGGAATGACTGGGATAAATACCTGGTAAACTGTCGGCAATAGTCACAAATGCAGGTGGAATTGGTGCACCAATGGTCCTCAGGTTGAATTCAATAGGTTGACGCTTGTTTGGTCATAAAATACATGCAGAGGTGCAACAGTCGTTTTTGAAAAAGTAATGAAAAACACGATTTTTCGGCCAAAATATGGATTTTTTGGTTATTTGGCGCTTTTTTTTGGATGACGTTAGCATGACGTCATCAGGTGGGGTCAAGGTCGGATGATGTCAGCATGATGTCATCGAGTGACGTGGCAGCTTGAGAGTGGTCCACGGGGATGGTGAGGTGGCGGGCAGGTCAGAGCAGTGGCGAACGGGGGCGCTGACGCGGTGGTGATGTAGCAATGACGTGGTAATGACATTGGCATAGCGGGTTAACGGAAACCGGAAATGGTAAGCGGTTTGATATCGCACCGCCTTATATACGGAAGCGAGATTGTCAGAGGGCGCTCCGATACGATTTGGGGGTGACGCGTGGCAGAGGCCCTACGTCACCCTCTGACAAATTTCGGAAGGTAACTTACGGACGTCGGGCCCGGTCCGAAATGCATGAGAGCCGTCGGATGAAAAGGGCCAGATCCGACGGTCGACGGATCGTTAAGGTGCCAGGTTGATACGGACGTGGGCGGGGATTAAAATAATATATTTTTTGGAAGATGCGCCCGGCGGGAACCTTTGGAGTTTGGCAACTTTGTATGAATTTTCAATGTATTTTATCAAAACGCGCATCGCGCCAATACTTTGGGTAAAATGGGAAAAGTGGGTTTTTATGTATATTTTGCAAATGAAGCGGGTTAGGGTTGAAAATGGGGTTTTTTACAAGGTTCTTTAGCAAATGAAGGGGTTAATGGTTTAGATAACTTCTGAAGGGAGAAGAGGGGTAGGGTTTGGGTTCTTAAACTGACGAGATGTCAATTTAATCCCTGTTTGTGAACATATGGCTATAATGCTAAGGGGGAAGGGATATTTATAGAATGCTTGGGGTTTATACACCATAGTGTTTATAATAATAGGGAAAGGGTAACATAGGGGATTTAGATAATAGGAAGTTAGGGGTTAATATGAATGGAAGAGGTGAATGAGGAGTGATATCACTAAGTTTATATAAAAACAACTTAGCTTAGGGAGTAGATCAAAATGAAAAGAATTTTAGACAACAAATGTGGCTTTTAAAGGAATAAGAACCAACATAAAACCTTAAATTCTTTCATGAACACAACTGATGAAGGGATGTTAGTAATGAATGTGAAAGGGGGGAAAAGGAAGTTAGTCATGCTCCTTTGCTTTGCTGCAACATGATGGAGAAGAGGAGCTTCTCTATGCACTAATGTTTGCTTTGTGTTAGACCAGCAAGATTCATTTGAAAGAACTGACATTTCTGCAACCCCATCTACCTACCCATCTACTTGCCTAGCATTTTTTTGTTTCTTCATGAAGGGTGCACTTAGACTTGCAGACCCTTATGTGCCTTTTCTTTTCTCTTGGCTTTTTCTTTTGATTTGCTATCTAGAACTACCCTTATTGCTTCCAAGGTCCGAGATTAAGCAGTTGGGAACCTTACTTCTCTACCTAAGCTACTGGTCTGCCAAGATTAAACAGTTTGGACAGACTTCTTTCTCTATTCTACAACAAAAAATTGAAACATGGCATGATCCAGATTAGGCTGTTGGACCATCCATCAAAATTGAGACAACATCAAGCTATATACACATCAAGCTATATACACATGTTGCCTTTCCTTGAAAATATGGGATCTTTGCATCACCAAAGCAGAGCATATTTGGAACTTTCTTTGCCAATCATGAAATATGAAACCTATTGGTATAGGTAGCTAACAGTGGCTCCACATGGGGATGGTTTTTCCATTTGAAAGACCAAGAAAAGCAGGTCAGAATGCCTTGGCCCTTGACTTCTTGTATTAAAACTTGGAGTATTCCTCTTTGAAATCCCAAAATTGTGCTCTTCCCATCTTGGTAAATCTCTGAACTTATTTGCCTTTTGCTGATAACTAATAAAACTTGAGAAACTGCATTTGTACATGTTAACGAAAAGTAATATATACACCTGAATATGTACAAGGGAAACTTAGGCTGCAGTTATGGATAGTAGTCAAAATAGTGCTTCAACATCCTGCCATTCACAGGACCTTCATCCAAATCAATTTCATCAAGATTCCTAAGGAAGTAAGTATTATTTCCTTGCACTGCTTGAACAGCAAATGGTCCTCTCCAAAGGGAATCAAATTTTCCATGTTTTCCTTTGTCTTCCCTTCTTGAATCCCACTTGAGGAATTTATCACCAATGTTGAAATCTTCAGCTTTAGTCCTTCTGTCAAAGGCTTTCTTTAACTTTTCTTGTAAAACTTGAACTCTATGATAGACTTGGTCTCTAGTTTGCTGCAAACATATTATTTGATTTATCCTTCTTTGCATATCATTGGGCTCAGCTTGACTTTCTTGAAGTAGTTTCATAACAGGGACCCCTAGTGATGAAGGAAATTTGGCTTCTAATCCATAGACTAACTCATATGGGCTGACCCCAATTGATCTCTTGGTTGTTAGTCTATCTGCCCATAAGGCATTGACCAGCTTCTTATGCCAATTCTTCTTATTTTCTTCCAACACTTTCTTTATGATGTTTACAAGGCTTTTATTTGATGATTCAGCAAGGCCATTTCCTTGGGGATAGTATGCAGTAGAATGGCCCAAGGTAATGTGAAATTTGTGGCAAAAATTCACCATCTTCTTAGATCTGAAGGCAACAACATTGTCTGTTATTATCTTATCAGGACAACCAAATCTAGAAAGAATATTGGTCTCAAGGAACTGACTGATAGTGGAATCATTTGCTTGTCTGCATGGAACAGCTTCAATCCATTTAGTAAAGTAGTCTGTAGCTGTTAGAATCCATCTATGTTGGTCTGAAGATGAGGGGTGAATTTCCCCAATGAAATCCAAGCCCCATTGTTGAAAATGTCTCTCTGTTGCAATAGGCCTCAAAGGAAGTGGCAGTAACTTTCTCTTTCCCTCAAACACTTGACATTTATGACATGAGGTGGTGAATTTCTTGACATCAGAGAAAAGAGTGGGCCAATAGTAACCAGCCCTCAGTATCTTATCCACAGTGGACTTCCAATACAAGTGTCCACCACAGTCACCTGCGTGAAATTCTTTGGTGACATTGTTAGTCTCATTCTCAATCAAGAAGTTTAACAGTATACCCTCATGGTTTTTCCAAAGCAGATTGCCGTCCATAACACAAAATCTTGAAGCTTTCATTTTTAAGAACCTACATTTAGTTATGGACAATCCTGGGGGAGCACACAGGTGTTGTAACACATAACAGATATCAGAATACCAAGGGGATTGTTCAAAGGCTACATTGATCTTTGGAGTCGCCAGCTCCGGTTCATTGTCCAGCTGGTTTATGTCTAAGGCTTGGAGGTTTTCTTCTGTCATTAATTTGGCCAAACCTTGCCCTTTTATCAGTTTTGTAGGTTTTATTTCAATATCAAATTCCAAGATGTTAGCGATCCACTTTCCTCTTCTGCCCTCTAAGTTTTCTTGAGTGAGTATGTCTTTCACAATGGGACTTGGCACATAAGCTATGACATGGGAATAAAGGATGTAAATCCTGAAGTCTTTAATGGCCTTGACCAAAGCATAAGCTTGTTTCTCCATGATCTGATATTTCAGAGGTGCATCTCTAAGGGCTCTACTAAAGAAAGCAATGGGTTTCTCATTTCCTTGGTCATCTTTCTGTAATAGAACAACAACAATGGTATGCTGGGAGGCAAAAGAGAAGATCATAAATTCTCTATCAAATTGGGGATTTGTTAAGACTGGGGTTTGGGTAAGGGCCAATTTTATACCTTCAAAAGCTTGATTTGCTTCTACCGTCCATTTCACTTTTGAATCTTTTTTAAGCATGTTATTGAGTAATCTGCTCAATTCTGCCAGATTTGGGATAAATCTCCTTAGGAAGTTGATCTTCCCCAAGAATGCTTGTAATTCTTTGATATTTCTTGGGTGGGGCGTTTGCAAGATAGCTTGTATTCTGTCTGGGTCAATTCTAATGCCATCCTTTGAGATGATATGACCTAATAGCTTACCTTCTTCCAAACCAAATAGAGACTTCTTGGGATTCAAGGAAATTCCATATTTCCTACATGTTAAGAAGATCTGCCTCAAATTCTTCAAGTGTTCTTGGTCAGATTTTGAGAAAGGTGTGAGGTCATCTATATAAATAACAAGGAAGTCATGGATCTCCTTGGCAAAAGCAATATCCATTGCTCTTTGAAATGTTTCCCCTGCATTTTTTAATCCAAAAGGCATTTTTACGTATTTGAAAGTTCCCCAGGGGGTTGTAAATGCAGTTTTGTCTTGATCATCAGGGTGCACTAGGATTTGATTAAAGCCTGAGAATCCATCAAGTAATGAGATCCTTGAAGCTCCTACCACTCTTTGGAGAATGTGATCCATCTTAGGTAAGGGATAGTTGTCTTTGAGGGACACTTGGTTTAGGTTTCTAAGATCAACACAAAGTCTTATTTCACCAGTTTTCTTTCTTGTGGGCACCAAATTTGAGATCCAATCAGAGAACCTGATTGGTGCTATGATACCAGCTTTAAACATTTTTTGTACCTCTTTCTCAATTGCAGGGAGAAGCATAGGGTTTATTCTTCTCAATTTTTGCTTGAATGGCTTTTGATTTGGCTTGAGAGGGATGGTGTGTTGGATAATAGAGGTGTCATAGGATTTTAAGTCCTCATAACTCCATGCAAAGACATCTTGGAACTCTTTGAAAAGGTCAATATATTTGGGCTTCTGATCAGGAGGTAAGGACGCAGACAATTTTATTATCTTGGGTTTCTCAATGGTTCCAATGTTGCATTCTTCAATGGCAGAATTAAGGGACTACATTTTTGGTTTTCTAGGGACATCATTTGAGTCAAAAATATCCTCTAATGGAGTTAGGCCTATTGGAATAAAATTGTCTTTCAATTGTATCACTTCAGCTTTAGCACCAGCTATTTCTTCACAACTAATTTGTTGAATTTCTTGTATGTTGTCTTTGTTGAAAAGTGTTGGATGTAGCCTTTGGTTAGCTGTTTTGGGTGATATTGGCTTGTGGTTCTGTTGATCTAGTATTTGTGATTGACTTGCTCCCTCAGGTATTTGTGATTGACTTGCTCCTTCAAGTATTTGTGATTGACTTGCTCCCTCAGTGTCAATATTTGGTCCTACAAACTCTTGTTGTAAGGTCAAGAAATTATTTATTTGTGTATCATCTTCAAATACTTGCCCGTCCTTGACATTGTTTGGGACAGAAGGTCTGTGTTTTACCTCAGCTGTAAAGCAATGGTGGGGCTCAAAAGGTAGCTTGCAGGTACTTGCAAATGTAGCCAAACTGTGAGCATGAAGATTATGGTCTCTAGAGATTTTGGTGATTTGGAATTCGGTGAAGGAGTTTAGTATTTCAGCAGCAGCAGACCTATAAGATCTCAACCTTTTGTCATTAGTGACAAAATTTCCCTTTACTTGTTGGATAATCAAGTCTGAATCTCCCATGATTGAAACCTTTGTGACTTGTAAGGATTTTACCAATTTGAGGCCTAGTAAAAGGGCTTCATATTCTGCCATGTTGTTGGTGCATCTGAAATTTAGCCTATAAGCTCGACCTTCTGCATGACTGTTTAGTTCATTATGTATCCAAACTCCTGCTCCTGCCCCTAATTTGTTGACTGACCCATCAAATTCAAGAAACCATAGGATTTCTTGTTCTAGGGGATACTTAATAGCTTCTCTGTAATCTGGAACTGTGAGTTGAAGTTCTGGTTTTTCCTTTAGTTTGTCTTCTAGGAAAGTCTCATCACTTGATTGGATCAACTTTATTTCTAGAGCAGCAGCTTGTTCATTAATGTCCTGATCTTGTTTGAGTGTCTTGGTTTCATCATCATTTGTAAGACCTGAATTATCATTGAAGAGAATATATGAATCTATATCAGAATGGACAGCATATATGGGAAAGTTTTGAGGTTTTTCTTCACTGCTGACCATGTATTTCATAAGTGACTCTCTATATAACCTCTTGGGTTGACCAAAGACTGAGATGGTTGCCTACGACATGTCTAATTGTAGGGAACCTTGGAGTTTAGCCCCCCATGATCTTGATAACAACATCCCATATTTGGGTGGGATATCAACAACTACAACATCCATCAGGATTGTCTTATTGGGATATTGGACGAGTGAGACACAGAGATCTTTTATGAGACCTAAACACTTAACTTGGCTGGATTCAAATGAGAATAGGTCCTTATATGGTCTTGTAATATCTAGGTTAAATCTTTCCATGACTGATTTAGGCATCAAGTTGTGAGAGGCACCTGAGTCAAACATTGCATTGTGTAGTATATTATCATGAACATGCAGGCTGACATAGAAAGGTAAGATCCCTGTAACTGTTGTCTTTCCATCAACCTCTGGACCGAAAAGCAATTCTAGGGTGTCATCCAACACATTGACATTATCTTTATTACGAGTAAGTTGAAGGGACTTCTTGATTTGTTGTCTATAAATGTCATGCTTGGCTAGTTCTGAAAGAGGAATAGCTACCTTCAATTTGCCAATTTCAGCTTCTAAGTCAAAGGGTCTTTCAGATGGGATCTTGGTGTTGTGGGTGACAGCCTTTTCCTTGTTCGCTAAGTCTTCTTCTTGATTCTTTTCTTGATCTTGAGGCTTGTCCTTCTTACTCATCTCTTGAGGAGTATTACTTGGGTTGCGTTGGAAGGGTGTTGTATCTACTGGTTGCTGTTTTGAGGGGGATGTTTCAGTTATTTCCTCAACTGTTACCTCATCTGTAATTGGACCAGTTTTGTCACTTGGTTCTGTGACAATAGCTTTCTTAGGCTGTGGAGTGTCCTTTGTCTTGTCAGGCTGTGTCACATTTGTAGTTCTGCTTCTTAGCTTGTATTGCTTATGAACTTCATAAATAGCTATGTCATATCATTGTTTAAAGTCAAATGACTCACCTGATCTGGTTTGGAATTGCTGAATGTCATCATCCTTATGATCTTCTTGACTCAGAAAAACTTGCTGCTCATCATTCAGGCCCATCAGGTTAATGTGGGTGTCATCTGTTTGCTCATTCGGAGTGGATGTCTCAGTATAGTTTTCCTGGAAAGGAGGTCTTATGTCTGGATCAGAAACAACCTTACCAACGTTTGGGTTTCGATTTCTCCTAAAATTTGGATTCCTGATAGGGTTATTTTGTGGTGCTTCCCATGATGACTTTCTCTTAACTGATTCTACTCTATCCCCCAATCTCTTCATACCAGTGAGTATTGCATCCAGTTTTTGATCAAAGGCTGAGGATTCTTCTTTGAAGGTGGTTCTCTTTTCCAATCTTGCCCTGTTTCTTTTGGCAATCAGGTTAGCCTCTACTGTGACAGCAACCTTTTGGGCATCTTCAAGGGTTTCAGGGGCTCTTTCCTTCAATTGATATGCCATATCAGGGTCAAAACCATCAGGAAATTTGTACAAGGCTAAATCAGGAGGAGGTCTTGAATTCTGTGGTATTGCGTTATATACGTTGTTGAATCTTGCACAATACTCCAAAACGGTCTCTTGCGGACCTCGTTTGATTGTATCATATTCACCAAGTATGTGCAGGGGATCTTTCTTTTTCTCCCATCTGTTAGTAAAGGCTTGATAAAGCTCATCATGAGTTGTGATGGTATTTACAGCCAGTGATCTAAACCAAGTTCTTACATCCCCTGTCAGGCTCTGAACAAAGATTCTCATTCTCACACTATCATCATCTATTTCATAGTTCTCAAAATGGTCTTGCATCCTCTTGGCATGCTGAATTGCTGTGAAAGGGCCAGTGGAGTCAAAATATGAGATCTTGGATTGGTAGTCCTGAGGTAGAGCTGCAGCATTAGCAGGCAACTGCAGGGGTGCATATCTATTAGCCATATTTGCAGGATTTATAGGGTTGACAGGGATAACTGGGATAACATGAATGACTGGTACAACAGGGGTAGTGGGAACGGTAGAAACTAGAGTGTTGGTCAAGGGAATATGTGCAGTGGATGGAGGTGTGAAAGGAGGGCTTTTAGATGTGGATGGTGAACTGGGGGAATCAAGGGTAGATCGAAATAGAACCTTGATTGGAGTTGGAACAAGATTTGGATAAGCTGTCTCAGGACTTAAATCAGCAAGAGTTTCCTGTCCTTGCTGCTTCCTAATGATCTTAGGGATTGTGTTAGGATTTTCAAAAACAGTTGGTGGATTGGGGTCAGGATTTGACCTTGTATATCGTGGATTCTTCTTGGGAGCCAGCTTCTGAACTTGTTTTTTAGTATGCTTTTTGGAATATTTTTGTTTCTACAAGGGCCAGACAAGATTTTAGAGTGACTGTGTATATCTTAAAGCTAGCATGAAAATTGACTGAAGCAGATTTAAGAAATATACAGAAATTAGAAAATCCTGAGGAATTCCCCAGTGGAGTCGCCAATTATGTTAACACCCAGGTTGTTCCCTTTGACTCCCAAGGGAATACGGCCGGAGTAACCACTAACCAATCTTTGGATTACATCCTCTAGCCAAACTGTAATCAGAGAGGGCTCTCTCTTTAAGGTTTGTCTCTGCTTTGTGAAGATTTTAGGCTAGTTATGAGTTCAGTGTTTTGGTTTTATGTTTTGGTTGAGGGATATATTTCTGTACCTAAGGTGGAAATCTTCAGATAGTTCTAATCCATTGGGCTATGGAGTCTGTGGCTACAGGTTGTTTGAAATATTGAGTTGAGTTGCTGAAACTACAGGGCCATTTAAATACTTCATGAAACAAACTTGAAATTGTGATGGTGAAGTGTGTTTAACCAGTGAAAAGCAATTAAGAATTTTCCACTAAGCTGGGAGTGTGAGAAAGAGATATACTGCACAGGAGCAGACTTGAATTCCTGAAACAATAATCACTGTGAAAGATATAGTGTGGAGGTGCAGCAATTAAGAATTACACCTTTATTACTATAACTGAAGAAAAACATTTATAATAGCATAGATTGAGTTCAGGGTAATCTATGATTAAATCCTGGAACTATTCTTTTTCCTTGCCATTAACTGTGAAACTCAGAAAATGAATGAGCTATGAAAAGATAACAAAAACACATAACGAAGAGTTTTAAGAAAACTTATTGAGCCATGAAATACGCAGGCGTCCTGTAACATTCAGCTAAACACCACAATGCCTCAAATAACGCAGAGCTTTGGAAATTCCATCAGCTTTGTATTAGTTCTCTGAAAATTTACAGCATAAGAACTCTAGAAGAGAAATCAACAACAACCCCTGCAAGCTTATGCGAGGGGGGAATATATACAAACGGTGATACAAAATATCTAAAGCATTGAGTCATCTAAGAAATAAATATGTTCACCAACTTGTACAGAACAACAGATAAGAAGTTATTACAGCTTTGAATACAAAATAAATGCTCTTTAATTCTGTCAGAAGACTTTTTGACCTTTGGAGGCCACTGAGTCGGTTGAACGCTATGTTATAAATGCTGAATGATGTGTCTTTATGTCCCTGTCATCCTGTAGATTTCTCGGCCCTGTCATCTGTGACTGTCAGTGCTGCCTTGGTGGCCGAATAGTTTTGCTGAGTTAGCTCAGCCCATTCTTCTCCATACATGCTGAATTTATCAAATTTTCCTGTGCATGATAACTTATATTTTTTGATGAAAAACTTGGTGAATGGCTTCTTGTCTATAATATCATCTGTATGGTCTTAGTCCACCATTCTTGTGTGGGCAATTGATGTCTTAGAATTGCCTCTAAAGTCTCATCTGCCTCTGTGTATTTATAGAAATTTGGAGGCACTTCAAACAAATGTTTGATCTCATTCATTATAAAGAATAAGTTCTCTACCCTGTTGTAGAGACTTTGTCCTGTTGCTGGTCCTGTTTCTACTGAGGTACTGGGCCTTTCAGTGATCTGTTTAGTAGAAAATGTATTGACCCTCTCGGCATAATTTTCATGGGAAAGAAGCCTCCCTGCGCTGTTCAGTAAGCCAGGAAGACATCTCTTTTGTAATGCTACAAATTTGTCCATAAACTTATTAATCTCTGTCTGCATGTCCTGGCTTCTTCTTTCCAATGTCTGTACCAGACTTTTTAATGTCAGGACCCTCTTTATCAGCTGGATGGTCTCGGTCCTGTTTGGAATTCCCATTTCTGCCAGCTGAGCACTTGTTCTGTTATTAAGCACATTAATCATTCTATTGGCAACCTCAGGCATATTGCCTAGAGATGCCCTTGTTCTGTGGATTTCCCTCTCTACTTTCCCTATGAGCTCCATCTACTCATGAATGGTCTCAATGTATTGCCATTGATCAGTGATGGATTGGCCAATGTTGGCCCACAAAACTGTTTTGAGCTCAGCTGTCACTTTATCAAGGGTGAGCTCCTTCTCCAGCTCCTTTATCTTCTCTTTCAGGGCCTTTATCTCTCTTCCTTTCTCAGCTACATTCTGTTTTGATTTATCATATTTTTCATTCAACTTGACTAAATTCTCCCTGGCCTCATTTAGTTCTGTCATTTGGGCCTCCAGGGCTTGGATTTCACTCCTTAGCTTCTGCATATACAGGCTTGGAGCCTGCTCTATTGTTGGTGCTGGTGTTGATGTAGATGGTGCTGCCTGTTCAGTGGGAGGAGCAGCAGTTTGAGGAGGTTCCTCCAGGTTAATTATCTTTGGAGGAGGCTGAGATGTTTGACCTCCTTCCTTTTGTTGCAATGCTGCCTGCAATGTCGCCTCTGATTCCCCCAATTTCTCCTGTGTCAGGATCAGCTGCTTGTATAATGAGACCAGCATAGCTGTTGCATCTTGGTCATGTCTCAGCTGGGCAACTTCTTCAGTTTGTGGGTGAATAGTTGTTGGGACTTTAATCATTTTCCTTAGTGCTACCATATCTGCATCTCTTAATTTCAGCAATGCTTGTACAACCTTGATGTCCTTGGGATCATGCCCAAGCTCTATTATGATGTCCTCCAACGCTCTGATTCGGTTGTCCTTTGCTTGGGAAGATGCTCTCTCCAACTCAAGTTGGGCAGTGGTGTAGTTTAGGCTATTTTCCAGCCTGTAGTTCACCAATGTTTTATCTGCCAAGGAGGCATACACCATCTCACCCGTTTGCTTATGTAGTTCAATTTGATCCATTGGGTGGATGTCCTTGGCAAGGACCTCAAGATTAGTCCTTAAGTAGTCAGCAGGTGACTGTGGCTGCAGCGCGGTTGGCATAAAGTGGCTCATGATCATTTTGCCCTCCTGGACATCATATGCAGACATTAGTCTTTGCTGGTTAGTGGGAGCCATTTTCAACAAATGATTATATAGTTGTATTCTTATGGGCTCATTCCTCTTCTTTATGTCAATGAATTGTTGCTTGATGCCCAGTTCACCTCCTCCTTGCTGACTTGAGGAGCTGACTTCTCCTCCCACTGTCCTTTCTTGTTCCTGCTGGATGGAACTTGCTGAGGCTTCCATACTTGGTGGGCCCATGCCCAAAGATTGCCCTCTAGGCATTTCTTCCTCTGAGAGGGAATTCATCCTGTGCCTTTTCTCCCCTTGAGTTGTTGATGTTGTGAGGGGAGTCTCTCTGTCCCTCTTTCTACTTATGTCTTCTTTTTGTGGGGTTTGGAGGACTGAGGCCTCCACTGTTGTCTCCTGCCTAGGAGGCAGAGTGTCCTGAACTTGCTGCCCGGTGGATTTTGGGGCCTGTGATGTTTGCTCTTGTTACACTGGCTGTTCCTTTTCTTGCTGCCCCCCTTGTTGCTATTGTACTTATTGCTGTTGCTGCATTTCCTGCTGCTGTACCTCTTCATGCTGCATTTCTTCATGTGGTGGCTACTCTGGCTCCATCTCTTTCTCTTTGCCTTTGCTAGCAGTTTGATCAGTAGCTTTGGCTGCATGTTGATGTGCTGTGGAGGATGAGGCAGTTGCTCCCACTTGAGTGCCTGGAAGAGCAAATACCTGTGCACAAAGCTCTAAGTCAGCCATCTTTTGGAGATTTTTAACTGCTCTTTGATTTAATTCTCCTTGTGTGACAGCTTCCTATAAGGTGCCTCTCCTCCACTTTATTTGATTTGCATATTTTTCTATGTGAGGCAAGCTTAAGTGGCCATAATTGGCCAGCCTATATTTGACCCTTCTTAGGCTTATGAAATGATTGGGGTCGTATGGTTTCCAAAGGAAACTGGTCTGTAGGCCAAGGGATTCTAGCATTCTGTCTGCTTCTTGCCAACCTTCCTCCCTTTTGTTGTAAATGAAGTGGCCTAGTTGGTTTCTGACTTTGAGCTGTGCTTTCTTGCCTTTGCCTGAAAAGTGTAGTACATCAGCATTCCCAAATTGCCTGAAGTATTCAAGGGCAAACAATCTCATGGGCACATATTTGGGTAATCTGTATGGGGGCAACTCACATCCATATATTCTGATGACGGTGTGGTTTTGGTAATAGTACCAATCCCCAATGTTGTATACCTTAGACAATTGAAGGACTCTCTGCATCTCATCAGTTAGCCTTGGAGGAGGAGAGCTCAGAAGCAGGGACATGGCTGGACGGATGAAGAGGTCTATAAACTCACAATAAGTGTATGGAGAACAAGATCTGTAGTGGAAGGCAGAGGACCAATAAACTACTGACCTTGGATTTCCTTGTGCATCCACTCTCTTCACAGCAAAGTGAAATTTCTCATGTTGATAATACCAAATTAAGTGGTAGATGTAGGAGGTGTATCTGAACACCCTTTCTCTTGCCAAGTTCATTAATTGCTCATGTATTTTGTCAGATATGTAGGTGGCACAGTCATAGCAGATTGGAGACTTTCCAGGGGAAAACATGAGCATCATCACCAGCACAGTTTCATCAACAAACTCAATTGAATTATAGCCCAGAATGGGACTGATCATGTCTGCAAGGTCCCTGCCCAATTGGTTGTGGTAAACATGAGAAATGGGAGGGTACTTCACGGTGTTAGAGTCAATGTACAATTGATTTAGTTTGGTGACCTGAGCATCTGTCAATTTAGCTCCTTGCTTTATCAGATCAATCAGTGATAAAGGAACTAATTTCTTCTTAGTTTTGAAGTGCAGCATCTCTCTGATGGCTTCAGGGGTGACATAGAAAACCACTGAGCCTGAAGGGTCAATCACAGCCCTCTGAGTGGTGTCGTAGCAGTCAGCACATAGGTGGATTAGGTCAGGAAACTGGTTGACCTGAGGGAGCTTGAAGATAGGGAGGAAAGAGTCCCAAATACGCAATACATCCGTTCCACTCTCATGTTTAATCTTTAATTCATTTAGCAAGTGAATGTGGTACTTGCTGTGCATTAGCATTTCTTCTGATGTTTGATAATCCAGGTCTGCTAGTGGTTGCCATTCCAATTCTCTCTGAGGGGCATTTAATGGAGCAATATTCAAGGCTACAGGAGCTACTGGTGCATCCATGGTTACTTTAGGATTCTGTTTGTATGCACTGGTGTTACTATGCAGAGAAACACAAAGGATTATTTCTTGGAAAGGGAGGTGATTTACTAAGGAACAGAGGATAAAATGGCAATGCCAGCAATTGAAACACTGCTCAGAGCACTGATAGGGCAAATGTTTGGCCTTAAAAATCTCTTTACGGTGAATTGGTGCAGCTTGGTTTCTCAGTTCACGAATGTGCGAACTAACTGTATGTTTTGTGAAAACTCGGGTAAACAAGGCTCCACAGGCGAATTTCGACTTTACAACTGAAAATGGAGGCTAGCCACAGGGGATTTAGCGATAAACACAGTGTTTTCTTACTCTTTAAGCTATTGTTGGAGAATGCAGGATAAAACCAGGCGCAGAGGGAATGACTGGGATAAATACCTGGTAAACTGTCAGCAATAGTCACAAATGGAGGTGGAATTGGCGCACCAACGGTCCTCGGGTTGAATTCAGCAGGTTGACGCTTGTTTGGTCGTAAAATACATGCAGAGGTGCAACAGTCGTTTTTGCAAAAGTAATGAAAAACACGATTTTTCGGCCAAAATATGGATTTTTGGGTTATTTGGCGCTTTTTTTGGATGACGTCAGCATGACGTCATCAGGTGGGGTCAAGGTCGGATGATGTCAGCATGACGTCATCGAGTGACGTGGCGGCTTGAGAGTGGTCCACGGGGATGGTGAGGTGGCGGGCAGGTCAGAGCAGTGGCGAACGGGGGCGCTGACGTGGCGGTGATGTAGCAATGACGTGGTAATGACGTTGGCATAGCGGGTTAACGGAAACCGGAAACGGTAAGCGGTTTGATATTGCACCGCCTTATATACGGAAGCGGGATTGTCAGGGGGCGCTCCGATACGATTTGGGGGTGACGCGTGGCAGAGGTCTGACGTCACCCTCTGACAAATTTCGGAAGGTAACTTACAGACGTCGGGCCTGGTCCGAAATGCATGAGAGCCGTCGGATGAAAAGGGCCAGATCTGACGGTCGACGGATCGTTAAGGTGCCAGGTTGATACGGACGTGGGCGGGGATTAAAATAATATATTTTTTGGGAGATGCACCCGGCGAGAACCTTTGGAGTTTGGCAACTTTGTATGACTTTTCAATGTATTTTATCAAAACGCGCATCACGCCGATACTTTGGGTAAAATGGGAAAAGTGGGTTTTTATGTATATTTTGCAAATGAAGCGGGTTAGGGGTGAAAATGGGGTTTTTTAGAAGGTTCTTTAGCAAATGAAGGGGTTAATGGTTTAGATAACTTCTGAAGGGAGAAGAGGGGTAGGGTTTGGGTTCTTAAACTGACGAGATGTCAATTTAATCCCTGATTGTGAACATATGGCTATAATGCCAAGGGGGAAGGGATATTTATAGAATGCTTGGGGTTTATACACCATAGTGTTTATAATAATAGGGAAAGGGTAACATAGGGGATTTAGATAATAAGAAGTTAGGGGTTAATATGAATGGAAGAGGTGAATGAGGAGTGATATCACTAAGTTTATATAAAAACAACTTAGCTTAGGGAGTATATCAAAATGAAAAGAATTTTAGACAAGAAATGTGGCTTTTAAAGGAATAAGAACCAACATAACTGATGAAGGGATGTTAGTAATGAATGTGAAAGGGGGGAAAAGGAAGTTAGTCATGCTCCTTTGCTTTGCTGCAACATGATGGAGAAGAGGAGCTTCTCTATGCACTGATGTTTGCTTTGTGTTAGACCAGCAAGATTCATTTGAAAGAACTGACATTTCTGCAACCCCATCTACCTACCCATCTACTTGCCTAGCATTTTTTTGTTTCTTCATGAAGGGTGCGCTTAGAATTGCAGACCCTTATGTGCCTTTTCTTTTCTCTTGGCTTTTTCTCTTGATTTTCTATCTAGAACTACCCTTATTGCTTCCAAGGTCCCAGATTAAGCAGTTGGGAACCTTACTTCTCTACCTAAGCTACTGATCTGCCAAGATTAAACAGTTTGGATAGACTTCTTTCTCTAATCTACAACAAAAGATTGAAACATGGCATGATCCAGATTAGGCTGTTGGACCATCCATCAAAATTGAGACAACATCAAGCTATATACACAAGATCAAGCTATATACACATGTTGCCTTTCCTTGAAAATATGGGATCTTTGCATCACCAAAGCAGAGCATATTTGGAACTTTCTTTGCCAATCATGAAATATGAAACCTATTGGTATAGGTAGCTAACAAGTTCTAACTAATGTCCTACATGCAGTAGCTCAACTGACTCACAAGAAAACGTATTTCCTTCTAACAGCTGCATGTGCCACATCTGTAGCTCAAACTGAAGTGCTCCAAGAGGATAAGATAATGTTTATAGTATAAACAGATTATGAGACAATAATATTTGACTTTTCTATTTTTGACTAGCAGTCTAAAAATAGACTCTGATCACTCCTGGTGTGATCACACCTGCTGTGATCACTCCTGCTGTGATCACTCCCGCTGTGATCCAAAAATAGACTTTGCACCATAGTTTGCCTGCGGGCCCACTTAGTGAAGGCGATTCCTTTCCACTAAGCTCCATCATCTTGTTGCATTCTCATCAAGAATTTCTTGTCGCAGAATTTTCAACAAGTACCAACCTATATCTTCCACTTGGCTCCTTTCTTGTTTCCTCTCTCCTTTGATATAGCTGACCACTCTTCTCCTACTTGTCCTGCTTTAGAGAATATCTATAGAGGAAAAGCAACAACACACCATCAAAGCATCGACATCTATGATAGCATAAACAATGCAGAATCAAAAATACATTAACCATACAATTGTATCCACAAGTAACAAGATTTACAAATACACAATTATATGGAGGAGAACTCAAAGAACTTTATTGATAGAAGAAGTAGAAGAGAGGATTACAACCCAGCTGTTTGATCCAGCATCATCCTCCCAGCATGAAAGCCATATTCACCTCATGAAAAGCAAGATCACCCAACAATACAATGTTTCTTCTCAAAGAGAAACCAATAACACTTCCTTACAAATTACAAAATTCCAGCCTCTAGATCTCTCAGCTGAGGGATCCATTTATAGATATCTGCAGAGGGGTGAGTCAACTTATGGGTTTTTTATTAGTGTCATTTCACTTATAGTTCTTGGTTCCACTTGGAGATTTCATGGTCTCTTACTCATCCCTAGGCGAATTCAAAGAGTCAAGTGTCATATGAGAAGTTTCTAGAAGATTCTATGGGTTTCCACTTAGCAAACTGTCTCTGCCATTTGTCTACTCTCACCTATCGCACCCCATAGAAGGCTCTTTCAATATGCATCACACCTGGCCAGTGTAACAACCAATATTCATTGCACCCTTAGCATGGGGCAGTTTGTATGGTCTGGTTTTGACCAGTTCTGAGTGGATTTTCAGGTGGAACTTCTGGGACATGATGTAATCAATTGACCATGATCCTTTAGGGTGTGAAACAAAACTTTTAGCAGTTTAAGAGCCCTTGGTTTATCAACATATGTGATTGGGGTTGCAGTGCCCAAATATGTCTATAACAGTAGGGAAATCTTCATTGCTCCCTAGTTTAGATTGATCTCTTTCATTTCCTTCATTATCCAGTTTTAGGAATCCTTAATTGCTTCTTGATCCCAATTGAAAACCACTTCAACCTTTAGCCTAAAAGATCTAAATTTTCTTAGCTACCTTGCCCCGTGGACACTTCCCTCAAAACTTGATTCAGTGTTGTTTTCTTGACACATTAACTTTGTTGTCCCTTAAGAAACCAATTTCTTGGCTATGTACAAATTGTGATTAATACATTAATTTTTATTGTTTATGTCACTTAGTTGTCACTTAATTGTATGTTGTGTTCTCGAATGAAGGCCCTGTGAGACTTTGTTTTTAACCCTCAATACTTAGGTGGTATGAAAATATCAGAATGCCATTTGATTGCTGAATATAAATGATGAATGAAGAAAGCTTGAAGAAGTCATAGAAATATGTTGTTTTACACAGAATCTACTATCTGTGACCCTTGGAAAAGTTAAAGATAATATGTTGTCTTACACAGAAACTACTATCTGTAACTTAGAAGAATTGCAGAGGTAGGAACTTCAAGTATAGGAGCGCTCTTTTAAGGGATTTTAACTTCATTTACATAAGCAAATAAAGACCTACAACTTCATTACCATACTTAAAGGAAGAAAACATATGATGGCACATAACAAAGAAGTCACAAAATCATACCCAGCAATGTGTGGAAAACTTCTAATTCTCTCATTAATCAATAGTTGTATCAATAATACAGTGGCCTAGTCTTTAGGTCCTCCCAAGTTCGAATCCGTTCTCCCTAAATTTTCCTCTTTTTATACATTATGAGATGGTTGGTAGCCACCAAAACTATCAAACCACTTAACTATTCTCCTAACTCTCTAAAGTGAAAGTTATGGCAGAATATTACATAGAGGATAAAATACACCTTGTAAATAAAATAGCAAGAAGTAATAGAATCAAGAAAAATTATGATGATTGTTTGCTTTTCAGATTTGTTGCTTCACTGCTGATGAAGTTTCTTTGTAGATTCTTTAATAATGGTTTAATTGTTTTAACATAAAAAACTACATTTGACAAAACCCCGTCTGTGGACTTGGGCCCATGTATGTATCGGGAGTGTTTTCATTGGAAAAAAAACAAGGAAACCCAACCAATCAATGCCCCTTTGAAGTTTTAATCATCTCCCTCTAACTTTGGTTATTTTTCTTAAACAACGAAATCAACTAATCTATGCGGAAAATAGTTTACCACAGAACTAAAAAGGATTAACAGATTAGTTCATAAACCTATTGGGTTTGGCTAAGTTGTACGTGATAACTATCTGATCACTCATTCAATAAATAGTCTGATCCTTCAGAACTCATGAAACTTTAAAATTGTTTGAACTAAACCTTATCGAGTCTGCTTTTTCAATGCCCCTTTAACTCCCATATTTTTCTTTAATTTTTTGATAAAACTGCAAATAAAACTTAAATAACAATGGATGCTACAACCTCTGACTCCACATGGGGATAGTGCTTTTTCCACAGAAGCACTAAGAACCGTAGATCACTACCTTCACCTCGGGCATGGATTCATATATTTCTTAACCAATTCAAATTATATGGAATTTGTACACTGAATTCATGGAATTTGTACTTCTCATAGGTTTCTCAAGTTCAAAAGCCATCAATCAAATAAAATAAGTTATTTCTTTTAAACTTTGCAGGGGTAAAGAATGTACAGGAGCTTCAATGAGGTTGAACCCCTGCAGTAACTTAAGGCCACACATTGTGGTCAACCATGCTAACATCACGGTCAACTGTGGGGGTTGAGCTTTGATTAATCTTCATGCTCATTGCTTCCCCGCAGCACACCTCATCATACTCATCAAGCTATCACTTGATCGCACCTCTTGAACCTACATGACCTTTAGACAATGGTTTTATTTTTTTTCAATTTTTTATTTTTCTTTCATTTTGTGATAAAACTTCAAATAAAAGTTAAATAACAATGGATGCTACAACATCTGGTGATCTGAATTTATCCAGGACAAAGAATTAAAGGTATTACAGACTCATGTGCATCAGTGTGCCTATGTTAATTTATGCAATGGATCGATAAGATTGCAGAATACATAGACACTGAGGCAGTTAGAGAAAACATAACAGGTAAACATGCAAACACAACAAGTTTAATAAGGAGTTCACCCAATGCTCCTGGGCTACATCTGCAGGTCTAGCCTTCATTGGTGGCCTCTCTATTATGTTTTCAAAGTAGAGTTTTACAACAGTGAGTTCAATTTGAGTCTCACTTAACAGATATAAGTCAGTAGGATTGGAGTACATAGACTCTCCTTACTGAAACTCAACCTCTACTAGTCACAGTAGTATGACAGGCCTATGCTGAGGAGTTTGCTTGAACCTCTCAAGCCTTCTCTGGAGTACACAGACTCTCTAACTCTCTCTGGCTCTGTCTGGCTCGATGCTACCTTCTTTTTAGCTCGGTTTCTACTCTATGTTCTCTACTCTTAGCCTTCTTACTGCTCGCTCGTGTTGTCCTCTGCTTCTGTCAGTTCATGGCTTTAGAGCCAGTCTATTCTCCGACTATTAGTTTCCACTTCCCAGTTTTCTGGTTTCCTGCCTTTATCCATTCGAATTCCTCTACTCTGCGTCATCATCACAGGGTAATGCCTCGCAGGGAGGTGGCCAGTTGTTTCTTAACGAACTGAGTGTGTCAGATTCCTTGAATCGTATTTCAATTGTCGTTATTTCCGTTTTCTCCAAGATCACCCGCGAAACATGAATATTTTTCCAACTCATTGTCCATGTCAGACTTCAAATCCCATGTAATCTTGCTTTATGACCTGTCAAATCCGGTCATTTTTCAAGACACGCATATGCTGTTGATTTGGGCCCCCCAGATCCTACGGTCATCATTCTTAACGGGCGGGCAAGTTGCATGACATTTACACATATGATGCGAGCGGTTTTCTCTCTCTTCTGCCGAATGTGTGTCACTCAATGTGTGGCATCAGACAGGACTCAGTAAAAATTGCTTACCGCCTCAAGGCCTTCCGATATCCTGCTAGTTTGTGGAATCCCGCCCTACGGAACTGAAGTAATTACTTTCCCGCATTTCATAGTAATTTAGGGTCCGGGCACTTCGGGGCTTTACTTCACTAAGGGGGACGCCCTGTGATATGCAATCAGCACTAATCGCATATCAGAAACTACCCCTGTTTCTTGAATTAGCCTCTAGTTTTTCCAGTTTGTGCCAGCGTGCATTACCATGGGCCAAAGTTCTGTGCGCTCGACCGAGAGTCCTCGTTGCTTCACGTTGATCACAACTGCAACTGTCACGAGGATTGCTTTTGATAGCTTGATCTTTCTAGGAATTGAATCTTTTTGGCATAACTTGAAAGGGTTTATGAAAACTTAGAGAGTGTTTAGGATCTGATTCAGATCACGACCTTCCCACTGAAAAAGATTTTGGACCACCAAAAGTTGGTTTTCTTTTAAGCATCAATCAAGTGAGGGTATAGATTCCTTGCTTGCCCAATTTCTATCCATTTCGCACTCCTTGGTTTTGAAACTTTGAGTCCAATCATGAGGTACTCAACATCCCATCTGCCCATGGTTCTCACCTTCTTGTCCAGAAATGTATATTCCTATAACTCATTTAGATATTTAGGCAATAGATCGTCAATAGAAGGCATTTGACTCTGGTCTTCGAGATCTTTGATTAATGAAGGTTCAAATAGTCTCAAGCTGTCTGCATTAACAACTGAGTAGATGTGCATGTAAGCTGGTAGATCAAGGCGAAAAGCATTCTCACCAATTTTCTCAAGTATCTTGAAAGGTCCATACCTTATTGGCTTCAGCTGCTTACCTTCACCTTGCATTCTGTCTTTTCTTATATACAACCATACTTGATCACCAACTTGGAAACTATGCTCCATCCAATGCTTGTCATGCCTTGCCTTGTACTTGGCTTGGCTCTTTTTTAGCCGTTCCTATACTACCTGGTGAATCTCTTGGATTTGTTCAATGAAATTGGTTGCCTTGTTCACATCACTATGTCCATCAACTGCTATGTCTTTACCAAAATCCAAGGGAGACCTTGGTGTGAAACCAAAACAGGTCTCAAAAGGAGATCTCTATGTAGAAGAATGTTTAGCTCGGCTACAAGCATGTTGCACATAACGTAGATGTTCATCCCAAAGCTTGGGATGCTTGCTACAATAGCCTTTGAGCAACTGGATCATTGTCCTATTGACCACTTCTATTTGGCCATCTGTTTACGGATGAAAAGCTATGCTCTTTTTTATTTTGGTGTCCATCAATTCCCACAAACTCGACCAAAATTTCCCCACAAATTGGGTATCTCGATTGGATATAATGGAAGTGGGTAATCCAAAATCAACCCATACATGCTGAAAGAACAACTTTGTAGTTTGTTAAGCTGTAATATGTTTGTTACAAGGTATTAAAATACACATTTTTCTGAACCTATCCACAATAACATACAAATAGTCAAGACCTTACCTAGATTTAGGCAGTCCTCCAACAAATTCCATGGAAACACTTTCCCAAGGATGAGAAGGAACTAGTAGTGGAGTGTACAAGCCTAGTTTTCTATTACTGGGTTTGCTTTTAGCACACATGGTACACCTTGTTACAGGGAAAAGTGTCTATGCACAACTGCTAATCCCACTAAGGTGTGGTAGCTACCTTAGAAACAAACAAAGTAAAACTACTTTCGTTTTCCTTTATGAAAGATAGATGAGAGAAGAATAAAGGAGACCAACCTTTGTCTTGTGCTTGCTTCCTTGCTCGATTCCTCTCTCTTTTGATAGTCCTTTGCTACTCGCTTCCTTGTATACCCAGCTTCAAAGAGTACCTGTAGAATCAAAGCAGCATAACACTATACAAGAACATGGATCTATTATCATAAAGAATCTAAGATCAGATATAAATTGACCATACAAATGCACAAAACATAGATTACACAAGAGTATAGAGGAAAACTTGAATATCTTTATTGATAATCAAGAAAGAGCCAAGAGAGTTACAACCAGTTGTTCTGACCCAGCATCATCCTCTCAGCAAGTAAGCCCTTCTTCACCTCATGCAAAGCTTAGATCACCCAATACTATCATGTTGCGTCAAGAAACCAACAACAGTTCCTTACAAGATGCAAAATTCCAGCCTCTGGATCTCTGGGATGAGGGATCCATATATAGATATCTGTAAGGGAGATGAGTCAGCTTGTGATTTGATTAGTGTCTTCCCTCTGATAGTTCTTGCTTCCACTTGGAGATTGATTATCTCTTACTCATCCTTGGTTGAATTCAGAGAGGCAAGTGTCACAAGAGAAGTTTCTGGAAGATTCCATGCCTCTCCACCTCACGGATTGACACTGCCATTTGTCTCTTCTCGCCCATCGCACCCCATAGAAGGGATTTTTAAAATGCAATGTACCCACAGAGTGTACTTAGATGAGATGTTGTTGGGTCCTTGTAATACTAGTGATTACCCCGTTACTATTGTAGTTATACCCCTTATTTATATTGTTGTGCCTCCATTGCCCCCATATTGTTATTAATGTGCCCATAGAATCCCTCTATTGTTATTTTTGTGGCTTTATATTATTATTGTTAGCTTGGCTGGATTATATTGTGACTCCTTAGACTCCTATATATAGAAAGGAGGTTTTGTCATTTGTATCATCGAAGAATTGTTCACTTATGTAATGTAAAGGAGGTTTCCCCCTCGAAGAGGCTGAATTCTAAGGCGTTGATCTATCTTTTCTATCTTTTCTTGAGCTGATTTCATAACATTTGGTATCAGAGCTTTGGATTCTAGGGTTTCGCTACTCCAAACAGGTCATCGTGGAATTTTCGCTATAATGTTTTTTTTGTGACGTTTCAGAAGTCACAAACAAAACCCATTTGAGAAGAAATCACGCTAAACCTTGGGTCAAAATTTCAGAGCTTTTCGCGTGATATTTTCGGAGATATGATCTGAGGAAGTTGGTCTTTTTACAGACTCCTAAACTACACTCAAAACAGGTGACCTGAGGAAAATCGTCATAACTTTCTTTCTGAGCATCGGATTGAAATTTCGTAAGAAGGTCACTGTGGGAGATTGTGCATAACTATTTCTTGGAGAATCCAATTTGGATTAGACTAGTGACATTGGAAAGAGGACATAGAAGGCTACTACAGGTCACAATTTCAGAACTAGATGATTCGAAATTACAAAGATACATCATATTCAATATCAGGCTTCTAGAAAGTAAAAAAAAGTGTGTAGTTTTTTTTTTAATTTTTGCATAAGCTGGGTTTGAAGGAATTTAAAGGGCATAGTAAAGCATTATTATCGGTAACTGATGCCCTGAGGAAAGAAAATGCAAACACCTAGTAAGGAACCTGAAAGCTCTAGCATGACTCATGAAGAAGAGGAAGAAATGATACATGATATATCAAAATTACAAGAACAAGTGCAACAAATGTCACGCTCACAAAAGCTAACAGATGCTAAGATAAATGGCGTGGAATCTAAGATAAAGGGCATGGAAGCTAAGATGGATGATTTGAAGATAGATTTGAGGACACATTTGAAGACAGACATGGCATATTTGAAGACAGATTTGACAAATTTTCTACAAGAAATACTTACTAATGGTGAAAAGGTTGTAAAGGAAACTCATGATGTGAACAAAATAAATGTTAATCATGATTCCATAGACTCTAATGTTGGATCGAAGACCCACCATATTCGAAAAAATCGATATGAGGAAGTTTGATGGCAAGGATCCCGCCACATGGATATTACAGATGGAGCAGTTCTTCGATCTCAATAATGTGCAAAACACACAAAAGGTACGTATGGAAACTTTATATTTGGAACCAAATCAGTTTGTATGGTATCAATGGCTTTGCTCTCGTAAAAAAGCTATCACTTGGGCAATTTTTACGGAAGAATTGAAAGCACATTATGAGGATACAAAAAGCAACACTTTTTTTAGCCAATTGATAAGTCTCAAACAAAAGTGTTCAATAATGGAGCACATTGAGGAGTTGCAAAAATTGAACATAAGGGTAAAAGATATTCCAGAGCAGCATAGGATTGATGTGTTCATAGGGTCTTTAAAAGATAATATCCGACATGATGTTCGACTTTGGGAACCTGATTCATTAGAGAAGGCATTCAGGTTAGCAAGAAAAATGGAAAGCAAAATTATGGCAACCAGGAAGCATACCACTCACAACTATAAATACAGAAGTGCAGTTGCCCCTAGTCTTCCACAACCTATAAGGTTGACACCACAACAATTGGAAGAAAAAAGAGCAAAAGGGCTTTGTTATAGTTGTGATAGCAAATACACTAAAGGTCATAAGTGTTCTGAGAAGAAATTATTCTACATAGATTGTGAAGAGGAAGAAGAAAAGGAGCAAGAAAGGTCGAAAGAACAGGGTATGCTCCAGGAACAAAGCCTAGATGAAGAACAAATAAATCCGACCATATCTTGTAATGCATTGGTAGGAATTATCACTCCTCAAACCATCAAGATAGAAGGACAAATCAAGAAGAAAAAGGTGATAGTGTTGATTGATTCAGGAAGCACCCACAATTTTATTCATTGTAGGGTAGCAAAAGAATTGAATTGCTTCCTATATCTAGCACCAGAGTGTCAAGTGATGATTGTAAATGGAGGAACAATAAATTGCTTTGGAAAGTGCCATAATATCAAGCTATCCATGGGAGAATATGTATTGACTAGCCCAATGCTTTCCATTCCAATGGAAGGTGCTGATGTTGTACTAGGAGTCCAATGGCTACAATCCTTGGGTACAATAGCTTTTAATTTTCAAGAACTTTTCATCAAATTTTCTACGGAAGGAAAGGAATTTGAATTAAGGGGTATTGTAGGGAAACCAGGAAAGATAATCAGCTCTAATGGTATGACAAAGCTTCTAAAAAAGGAGCAAAGGGGTGTAATTGCACAATTATGTTCGCTAGATGTTTCCACATTAGAATCATCTATTTCTCCAGATCTCCAAAAAGTCCTGGAAAATCATTCTAACGTATTTGAGACTCCCAAAGGTCTCCCAGCTATGCGTGATCATGATCATGTTATTCATCTAATTCCAGGAAGTGTTCCTCCAAACATCAGGCCGTACAGATATCCCTATGTCCAAAAAAGTGAAATTGAACGTATGGTTGTAGAAATGCTAGAGGCTGGTATAATTCAACCGAGTCAAAGTTCTTTCTCTACTCCAGTAGTATTGGTGCACAAGAAGGATGGATCATGGCGCATGTGTCCGGATTATAGAGAGCTCAACAAGCTCACTATTAAAGATAAGTTCCCCATTCCTGTCATTGATGAATTACTGGATGAATTTCATGGATCAATTTACTTCACCAAGTTGGATCTTCGTTCAGGATGTCATCAAATTAGAATGAAGATTGAAGACATTCCGAAAACGACATTTAGAACTCATGAGAGTCATTATGAATTTTTGGTCATGCCTTTTGGCCTTACCAATGCACCTTCAACATTTCAAGGTTTGATGAATTCAATTTTCAAACCATTCCTTAGAAAATTTGTGTTAGTATTTTTTGATGATATACTTATCTACAGCATGTCTTGGAAGGATCATGTTGAACATGTTGACAGGGTGCTACAACTATTGGAGGAGAAACAATTATATGCCAAAAGATCCAAATGTTTCTTTGGAGTCCAGGAGGTGGAATATTTGGGTCATATTGTATCTCATGAAGGAGTTAAGGTAGACCCTACCAAAATTAAAGTCATTAAGGAATGGAAAATCCCCACATCCATAAAGCATTTGCGCGGATTTCTTGGGTTGACAGGGTATTATCGCAAGTTTGTTAAGAATTATGGGAGAATAGCAGCACCTCTAACGACATTATTGAACATCTTAAAGAGGCAATGTGCCAAGCACTGGTCTTAGCTACACCATACTTCACAAAAACCTTTATTGTGGAATGTGATGCTTCAGGAAATGGAATTGGTGCTATTCTAATGCAAGATGAAAGACCCATTGCTTTTGAAAGTCGTCTGATCAAGGGAAAGTTTCTAAGAAAAGATATTTATGAGAAGGAAATGTTGGCAATACTCCATGCACTTAAGAAATGGTGACCCTACCTAATGGGAAGACACTTCAAGGTAAAAACGGATCATGATAGCCTTAAATACTTTTTAGAACAAAGATTATCCTCTGAAGAGCAACAAAAGTGGGTCACAAAGATGTTGGGTTATGACTTTGAAATCATCTACAAAAAAGGGAAGCAAAATGTGGTGGCAGATGCACTCTCAAGGAAGGATGAGGATGTGGAAGCATTGTTGTGTGCTATTTCTATCATCCAACTAGATTGGATAAATGAAGCAAGGAAGGAATGGAAGAATGAAGAAGAAGTGTGGGCACTTATTCGAATGCTACAACAAGATTCCAGTACGTCTGATACATTTAGCTAGAAAAATGATTCGTTATGGTACAAAGATCGCTTATACCTCTGTAAGAATTCCCAGCTAAAACAAAAGATTCTTATGGAATTGCACATTTCTCCCTTAGGAGGGCACTCAGGATTTTTAAAAACTTACCACAAGGTTAAGAAGGAATTTTTTTGGGATGGCCTTAAATCAGATATTCAAAAGTTTTTGGCAGAATGTTTGGTTTGCCAACAAAATAAAGTTGAAACAATTAAGACACCAGGTCTATTACAACCTTTATCCATTCCAAGCCAACGTTAGGAGGAGGTATTAATGGATTTTATCAGAGGTTTACCCAAGTATGAGGGAAAGAGTGTCATCATGGTAGTAGTTGACAGACTTACCAAGTATGCACACTTTTGTGCATTATCACATCCAATTAAAGCCAGTACAGTTTCTACTGCATTTATGGAAACCATTCAAAAGCTACATGGAAACCCAAAGATTATTGTAAGTGACAGAGATCCCATTTTCACTAGAAATTTTTGGACAGAATTATTTTCTTGTCTTGGTACTTAGTTAGCTCATAGCTCATCTTATCATCCTCAATCTGATGAGCAAACTGAGATAGTAAACAAATGTTTGGAAGAATATCTTCGTTGCTTTGTATCTGATAAACAGACACAATGGGTCAAATGCTTGCCTCTGGCTAAATGGTGGTATAACACTTCCTTTCATACAACAACAAAAATGACCCCATTTATGGCACTTTATGGGTATCAACCACCATCCATCACATCATATTTAAGAGAAAATTCTAATGTTCAGGCAGTGGAACATCACATCGAACATCAACAACAAGTCCTCCAACTCTTAAAGGATAAGCTCGTGTTGGCACAGAATAGAATGAAACAACAGGCAGATCAACATCGCAGTGAAAGAAGTTTTGATGTAGGTGATTGGGTATTCCTACGGCTACAACCATATAAGCAAATGTCCCTCAAGCAAGCTAAGAAGGATAATAAATTATCACCAAAGTATTATGGTCCATACAAGGTGTTGCACAAGATTGGTACTATGGCATACAAATTGGAGCTTCCTGCAGCTTCTCGATTGCACCCAGTTTTCCATGTTTCATGCATAAAGAAGGTTATAGGCGACAAGCTCCCAGTTCAAACAATATTTCCAGAACTGAGCTGGTTTCATAACAGATGCAACACAATTTGCCTATGGAGCAGGTGCAATGATCCTGTTTTGACCAATTCTGAGTAGTTTTTCATGGAGAACTTCTGGGAGAAGCTGTAATCAGTTGACCTTGTTGCTTTAGGGGTTTGAACAACGCTTTTAGGGACTTAGGAGCCCTTGGTTTATGGAAATTTTATGCTTGGGGTTGCAGTGCCCAAAAATGTCTATAACAATTGCCCCCCTAAAGCATCAGGTCGTTAATCTTTTTTTATGTCGGGTGAAATGCTTTATCATGAGGATCTGAAGTTCTTTCAAGCTGGGAGGAGACCTATAATAAGATACAATACAATACATTATCTTCATAATATTTTTCATGATCTAGATGAGGCGGGCATTCCCATGCTCAGCTTTATAAATTCATTTTCATGTACATAGGACAGACAATCGTTTGAGTGTAAACTGATGATTCTGGTAGAGCCATCATCCTTTTGATTGGATGATTATATGTGCCGTAATGATTTACATTTGATGTATTGATTTTCCTGAATATATATCGCAGCTCGGATGGATGAAACTAGATCCTGGGTCTTCAATCTCATTTGATCTTCACTCAAAGTACAAGTCGATCCATGTGAGAGGTGTTCTAGAGTCGAACATGGAAAGACATCACCTGATTACCAGCCAATGATGTAAGTTGTTAACAGTCACGAGAGGAATCACCGATAATGATAATGACCCTCAAGGTACTGCAGTATAATTCACGTGGTGTGAATAAAGGACTTGGTGTCGAACACCACGCAAAATATTTCGGTCGTAGGCCAAAACCTGTCGCCGGAAGTGAGAAACTTGCCATTGAGGCATGCAAGCTTCAAAGTACTGAAAGGGGTGTTCCTAGATCGATTTCTTGGATAATGAGCTGATGTCGACAAGAAGTGATTTGTCATAGGAGGGCCTTAATGAATCCCACATCAATGACACGGAACGGAGCAAATGATTTTAATGGAGGTGAAAATTATCTGGTGATATAAGGTTCAGGGCGGCGGTCTTGAAAGAATGGAGCGTAAATGTATTGCAGTGGGTGAGACACAGGTGAATTCTCTAAGTGACTTCTCTTGAACATATCGGCGACACTGACGTGATAGATTGGTAGCATTAACCCCGAATGTGGATGGAGTGATGGGACCATGGTGATGTGACCGGTGAATGAGACAACCCAACCCAACTTGGATGCGGAGTGAAAGTGTCATGTTCAAGAGCGACTTGCTACCAAAAAAGTTTCTTCAAGTTTTCTTCCCAATTTTCCCCAGTCATTGCTGACCATAACCTCTTTATTTTTGTCAAGCTTGAGGAGGATAACATGTGCTTGTTCTATCATTTTCCCTTTGGGCAAACCCATCGCTATGTTTTAACGAGCCTAGCGACAGTGAAACTCGTTCTTGTCTGCTATGGAAAAGTTTGTCCCTATTAGGTTTTAACGAGTTTAACGACAAAGATAACTCGGTCATTTTCAATTTTAGAGAGTCTGAAAAACTACGTAAAGGAAACTCCAAAAATCCTTTTTCGTCATCTAATCCCTTAAGTCCGAAAAAGTATAAAACAATATAGAAGGAATGAATTTTTTATACTTTTAACGAGCCGAATAAAATAAGCGCTCGATCTTTTTGTGTAATAATCCCTCAGGTCCAAAAAGATTAAAATCTAAAGGAGGGATAGCACTTCCGGCCCTTTTAACAAGCTGGAGAGGCCAATGGCTCGGGAATCTTTTCATATTTTACGAGTCAGTTGAAAAGAGCTTAAAGGAGACTCGTCTTTGAGGAACAAGTGATAAAATTGGGTAGCAGTTGATTCCAGGTAAGGTTTGGAATTTTCCAATCACGATAGTGTTACAAGGATGGCTAGCAGGATCACTCTTTGCAGCTGTTCCTCAAAAGGGGTAAAAAATCAAATGGAGGTGAATGATCGGCCAATACAGAGTGGAGGTGAATGATGGGAACACGACCAAGGCTTTAAAGTCTGAAGTACTACATTCACGATGGTTATTTACCGGGAATTGGTTCATTTTTTATTGAGCTTAAACGCTGGGGGAAACATTTGCTCATTGCTTATGTTTATTTTTTAACGAGCATGAAGTCCGCGTTAAAACTGCTCGATATATCCAGTCGTATAATAAGGATGTCTCATATATAAAAACGACAATTTTTCAAATCTTTTCCCCACATCCTTTCTTTATGCAAGTTAGGAAACGACCAATCCTACGAGTTTAAAGGGTTAGAGGACCTACAAATTAAAAAAATAAATGGTCGCTCTTCGCTTGCACACCAAAAGGGTTGCATGCCCCTTGGTATAAAATAGAGTTTCAAGGTCACCTTCTATTTTACCAACAAGACATTCGTTTTGTCAGGAAAGGTTTACCTCTTTCAGGTTACCAAAGATTGTTTTATCTGGACTTCAAACAAAACACTTATTTGGCGATGCCTACCAAAATAGACAAAGGCGAGTGGCGCAGACACCTCCACCCACATAAATTTGACAAGGGAATCTTATTCCAGTCCAACCCCCTTTTCCAATCACGGACGGGAGCCTCAGACTAGTCATATATCCCTCGCAGAAACCTACCCTATACCTGAAGTTTTCCTGCCGAAGCAGACCAGGGTGCATGCCCCCTTGGTTTTAGTCATGTCCTCCGAATCACTCGCGCTCATCAGGAGGACGGACTGGGGATTGATGAGACATTCCTTGCATGAAAAGACCATTTAGAGATGGTATATGACTATTTTCTATGTGTGAACCGGGAAATGAAAGCTGGTCTATGAGCTTGACCACTCTTCCTTCGTGCGGAAAACACATTACTCTAAAGAGTGATGAGACAATGGCTCTCATGCAATAAATATAGTCTCGTCCAAGGAGTGGATTATAATCCAGGGGTCCTTGGACTACCATTACATTCATTTAAACGGTCTTACCTCTCAATGTTATGGGCACATTGGGAAGGATCCCTAACGGTCGACTGGTTCCTTTGTCAAAGCCTGTTAGATTTCTCATCTCAGGCTAAAGCGATGGAAAACCAAGTGCTTCCCAAGCAGTCAAGGAAAGGATACTCGCAGAAGCCCCTTCATCTATGATGGTATCGACCATAACCATTCTATATATTTGAACAATGATTCAGAATGGTAGACTAGCCGGCAAACGAGGTCTTCCTAGTTGATTCCAGTCGAAAGAAACAACTAGGTTGCTTGGAGGTGGGACCAAATAGATGGCCGCGTACGACTCTGATGAACTTCCTTCCTGTGGTAAAGGAATGGGTAAATTGCCCCCATGTTTAGTGGAGTCTGTGTTTACGAAAAGAATTTAGACGGTGTCATCCTTGTTCTCTTCAGTGACTGTATCATCTGAAGATGGAACCTCTGAAGGCAAGACCGGGTCAACTGCCACCTCGAGCTTTTGACTTTCGTCTGGTATGGGTTCAGAAGGTTTATCTTCAATGATAGATGCTTCGGCCGACCACCTGGGTGGATCAGCCGGATTTTCAACTAGCGACAGACTCGGCAAGAGTTCCTTATATCCAGGAGGAAGTCGTAATGGTGAAACCGGACGATCGTCCAAAACTCTTTTAGCCTCGTCTAAGAAGGGACAACGGTGGATGGCATGATTGCCTTCACATAGTTTAGAAGGAAATTTGCACTTTCCTTTTTGTCCAGGGGCTTCACTTTCACTAGTTGAGAGTGTGTTTTTAACATTATCATCAGAGGTTGATGACACCGGGTTGTGAAAACGAGGAGACCAGTCCCTTAAGATCCGAGGGATGTAGGGACAATCTCTATGATAGTGGTCTCCTTTGCAAATGACACATGGCGATTTAGGCCTGGTTGGTGCAGTGTGTGGATTTTCGCTAGACGATGCTTGGTTGCCCCCTTTCGCCTTTGGCTCCTTCTTCTTCTTCTCTTTCTTCTTCTTTTCCTTCTTCTTCTCAGATACTTGATTTTTGGCTTTACCAGCCCCACCAAGCGAAGAGGAAGGAGGAGAAGAAGAATTGGATGAAGTAGAGGGTTGGGGGATAACTCTGGAATTGTCTAGTTGCTGACTCGATTGTTCAAGAATCGCGGTGTTCTGAACGACGGAGGTTGAGAAAAGCCATACGGGCAAGCCAATCGTCAATCCTAGAAGTGACAATGTGGCCATGTGGGGTACACCATCATCTCCCCAAGAGGAGAATGGACTAGGATTTCCTCCAAGGGTAACTCCTTGGTTGGTGGACTCCATTCTCTCAACCCAAGACCAACGTAGGAAAGGTGACGATTATTCCGTTCAAAATAAATTTTAGACGCTTTGACACAACTTGTTTTTTCAATTTTAAAGAGTCAAGAAAAAACAAAAGATAACTCTAGTCGCATTCGATTTTTAATGAGCTTGAAGTGACAAGTGCTCAGATGGGCCTTTTCCGTTAAGGAGTCTAAAAAGGAACGAAAGGGACTGCTCTGGAAATCTAGGCAGAGGGATTACCATACCAATTGCAAAACTGCAGAATACTTTTTACGGTACAATAGTCAATCTTCCCAAATGCTGCGTTCAGTGCATTGCGATCGATAGGGCGGCAGACACAGCTTCCTAAGGATAAAGGATTAAGCCTATTGTGGTCTCCCAAAATATACTCGACGGTACGTGGGAGCACAAGTCCGTACTGGCACTTATCATCTCAAAGTGGAGGAATCACCCAACCAACAGTGAGAACAACAATTACCAGGCTTTACGACGCCGGAATACGTCTCTAGCCTAGACTTCTAGATGTTGTGTGTTAGGTTCCAAATCGTTGTTAGATTCATTAAATTTATTTTATAGTTGATCTTGCTTAAGAAATTTTCCTTTCAGGTTCACCGCGTGATGTAGATGTACAATTCCTAAAATGCAATCTAAGATGATAAACAATCTTTTTATCTTCTTTGTGCAATGAAAATCCTAGCTACTAAGGAAAGAGAGATAGTATTCTTTCACAAAGAGAATAGAGCACACATTATATGCACTGTCCTAAATCAAACCAATCAAACAGCCTAAATGCAAATGCACATGCATGTATTTGTTTTCAGCGTTCTTAATATGTGAATGATAAAAAGAAAGCTAATGCCCAAATCTGAATTAATTTTCAAGTGACAATTACTAACAAGCTTCTTTTCAAAATCAAAATGAGGACAATGACAACACTTTGCGATTTGGAAATGAAGACTTGCTTTCAACACTAGAAAAACTTACTAATTTAGATCAAATACAATAGTAACAGGGTAATCGACTATCAAGGGCAATCAGACTCTCTTCTATGACTGAAAACGACACTTGCGACGCTTTCAAATCAAGAAATGACAGTACAATTACATTACTTTTTTGTAAAGGATAACTGAAAATGACTCAACAAATACACAAAAACATTTGCAGTTCTTTGCACAATGGAGGCGGAATAACAACAAAGAAAGGGGTTTCAAACAGAGGTATATTGACTACAAGCAGCAAAATTCTTGAATAGATCTGAAAAGAGTGAACACAGAAACCAACATTCAGGAACAATGCCTAGTCTGATCAGCGCACCTGTAACACAGTGAATTTGAAATGCAGTGCACCTACTACACTCGGGAAATGCGCTGAATTTCAGATTCACAAAACAAAGACTGCGTTGGGCCAGGGACGAGACTTTGCTTGGGTTCCGGGTCATAGTTTGCAGTTCAGTTCAGGGATTTTGGCCGAGCAAGTCATAATTAGTAAATCAACAACATGGATAGATCTAAGGAGGTTACTAGAGCTACCACAAGGGCAATTATAGATTTTGTAAATCGGTTATTTAACTCATAAACAAAACCCGGAGATTGACTGAAGCGGCATTTATCTACTTTGCATTTGCATAGAAAATGCAGTTCGAAAGCTACCTGGCTCAACTTCAGGCTCCATCTGTAAGTTTATAAAGTAAACAAAGGTAGATAAACAAACAACCTAGTCGCTCCCCAGTGGAGTCGCCATTTTGTTACAGGGAAAGGTGTCTATGCAGAACTGCTAATCCCACTAAGGTGTGGTAGCTACCTTAGAAACAAACAATGTAAAACTACTTTCGTTTTCCTTTATGAAAGATAGATGAGAGAAGAATAAAGGAAACCAACCTCTGTCTTGCACGTGGTTCCTTGCTTGATTCCTCTCTCTTCTAATAGTCCTTTGCTACTCACTTCCTTGTATACCCAGCTTCACAGAGTACCATTAGAATCAAAGCAGCATAACAGTATACAAGAACGTGGATCTATTATCGTAAACAATCTAGGATCAGATATAAATTGACCATACAAATGCACAAGACATAGATTAAACAAGAGCATGGAGGAAAACTTGAATAGCTTTATTGATAATCAAGAAAGAGACAAGAGAGTTACAACCAGTTGTTCTGACCCAGCATCATCCTCTCAGCAGGTAATCCCTTCTTCACCTCATGCAAAGCTTAGATCACCCAATACTATGATGATGCCTCAAGAAACTAATAGCAATTCCTTACAAGATGCAAAATTCCATCCTCTGGATCTCTAGGATGAGGAATCTATATATAGATATCTGTAAGGGAGATGAGTCAGCTTGTGATTTCATTAGTGTCCTCCCTCTGATAGTTCTTGCTTCCACTTGGAGATTTATGATCTCTTACTCGTCCTTGGTCGAATTCAGAGAGGCAAGTGTCACATGAGAAGTTTCTGGAAGATTTCATGCCTCTCCACCTCGCGGATTGACAATGCCATTTATCTTTTCTCGCCCATCGCACCCCATAGAAGGGATTTTTGAAATGAAATGAACCCACAGAGTGTACTTAGGTGAGATGCAACACACTTTGCCTATGGAGCAGGTGCAATGATCCTGTTTTGACCAGTTTTGAGTAGTTTTTCTTGGAGAACTTCTGGGAGAAGCTGTAATCAGTTGACCTTGTTCCTTTAGGGGTTGGAACAACACTTTTAGGGACTTAGGAGCCCTTGGTTTATGGACATTTTATGCTTGGAGTTGCAGTGCCCAAAAATGTCTATAACACGCCCTCTTGCATACCTAGAAACTGTCTCATTCTTTTTTGGCCAATAAAAAAATCTTTGTAGCTGTGCAACTGTTTTACCTACACCAAAGTGACCCGGTATTAGAGAAGTGTGTGCCTCTCGAATTATCTTTACTCTTTCAGTTTGTGGAATGCATAGCTTCCCAAATTTATACAAGAGTTGTTCCTTAACATGATAATCCAATTATCCTACTTGTTTGCCTTGACTTAAAGTTGCATACACGTCTTTAAAATCTATATCTTGAGAATATTGTTAAATGTAGCTTTCATGCAATACTGAATTATACTTAAATATAGTAGATGCATTTATAATTGGTCTGGACAACATGTCTGCAACTTTATTGTGTATGCCTTTTTTATATCTGATAACAAGATGAAACTGTTGTAGAAAACCCATCCACCTATAGTTTCTTGATTGTTGCAACTTAGTTTGGGAGTGTAAATATTGAAGTGGTTTATGATCAAACCTAGGGAAATTTTGGAGTGATAACAGGGTCTATAAGGCCTTTAACAGATCTATGAGAATTTCTAATGGTATAAAGGGGTTTGAAAGTAGAAGAAACTTTATTCATCTTAAGAATATGGGAAATATTGTAAGTGGCCCCCTCGATAAATGGGAGCTGCACCTTAGAGATTCGGTCATCACGAGGAGGTTTAACCCTTGATTCTTTATGGGAACTTTGAAAAGATTTGAGGCCTTGAGATTTGCTATAGCGATTATTTTTAAAAACTTTAAGAATATGAGATTTTTCTTCTTCTAGGTGTTTCTCATCCGAAATTGTTAAAGCATGGGTGGATAGAGTACTTAGAACCTCAACTATTTGTGTTGGACAATGATGAGGACTGGAATGAATATATTGTTCTGTGTGAGATTTTTTGGGAAAGACTCAGTGAGAAATGGAACCATAATTCATTCTAAAGAGAGGAATGTCAAGGAAAGGAAGACACCCATCCAATTCAACCTCCATTGTTAATTGGAAGGAATCAAATTTAGAATTAAGATAGTTAAGAAACAAATCTAACTTTTTGTGTCCATGACGCCAAACGACACAAGTATCATCAAAAAACCTCCTTCATTTCTTAGGGCAAAATTGGGCGGATGCTAATGCTTTAGTCTCAAAATTTTCCATGAATAAGTTAGCAACTATAGGGGAAAGAGCAGAATCCATTGCTACCGCACATGTTTTTTCAAAGAACTCACCTTGGAAACTGAAAAAGGTAGAGGTGAGGGAGAGGCCACCTAATTTGGCAATGTCATTGTGAGTGATATGATGTATGACATCAATGGCCTCTTGAATAGGAACAATGGTATAACGGGAAACATCATCAAAACTTACTAACAAATCCCCAAGATCCAACCTAATATCCCTCCATTCTTTAACAAAGGAAGCAGAGTCCTTAACAAAGTAATCAGTGTGACCAACAAGAGGTTTGAACTTCTAAGCTAATAATTTAGCGAGAAGATATGTAGTCCCACCTATTGGGTTAAAAATAGGTCTCGGGGGGACCCCAGCCTTATGGATTTTGGGAAGGCCATAAATTCTAGTGGTAAGGGGATTGCTTTCAATAAGCTTCTTATAGAGAGTTTTAAGGGAATTAATGGAATTAATGACAGTGAATATTTCTTTATTAAATTTTTTAATAGGATTCTTATTGAGATTGATGTAACTACCGCTATTATAGAGATGGTCAATCATTTTGTTCACATAGTCTGATTTATCAAGAATGACGATAGCTCCACCTTTGTAAGCTTTAAGGATGTGTTGTGGTCACCAACAACCCCCCTCTTTGTTTGATATTAGTAATAAAACCAAGCAAAGGGGGACCCTTCACCAAAAATCCAAAAAAATATTTTGTTTTAAAAACCAAATCTTTTGTATTAACTCCCTAAGAGCTATATCGTGTCACAAAGGTAGAGAGAAGCGTTTTCCCAAAGCGCATAAATACACTGAAAAAGAGCGACGCAAGAACCCATCGCATCGCGTGCATTAAAAGCGCTCAAAAAGGGAAAACCTAAGGAATCACCGACGGCCGATATGCGACGTCGCACGTCGCAATGTCGCATAAGCAACACAGAGTGATAAAGTGAAAATCTTGCGATCTTGCGATCTGCGATCATACAAAACTGCGATCTGCGATATTGGCAATTTGCGATAACACTTAATGACGTCGCAGTCCTAGATACTACGATTCCAATTGTAGAAAGGACTCATCGCAAGAATCCTCCGACATAAACGGTAAACCCAAAATTGAGCGCGCACCTTAAGGGAAATTAATGATCGCATGCTTAAGTATCCAAGAATGATTGTATCGCGTTTTTCGAAGAGTCAAATCATGATGAGTGTCAGAATTACGCATTCATTAGAACTTAATGCTTTCATGTCAATCTTTTCTTCATTTCTCTTCTTCTTTGCGTAAACTGCAAGACATGTAACTGATATAAATCTATATGCAGGAAACATCTAAGGAAAAGAGGAAAGTGCCAATGGGGTAACAGAGAGAAGATGCCTCCGCAAATGGATGCCACATGCAGCAGAACCGCGAATTCCAGAGTATCACCCAACAGGCGTTGATGAAAATAGACTATCTAAGACTCAGAATCAAAGGCACACAAAAGTAGCGTGTTTGCAAAAGATCTTGAAGCTCAGACTGGGTAAAGCAAAAAGAGAAACGCAAAAGAAGGAGGACGCTCCAGAAAAGCCTGGAACAAAGAACGGAAGCAATTCTCGATACAGGGGATTGTCCATACAACGCGACTCCTAACTCATTGAGTCATTCGCATGACCGGAAACCGAAATAGCAACAACAAAATCAGTTCGAAAGGAACCTGGGTTGTACTAAGTATACGCACAGTGAATACACCCAGCTAGAGAAAGGTTTTCGAAAATATCTTCTAGTCTATCAGAAAGAGGTGCCAGCTCTTGTTGTTTCTAATTTTCAAGCTCGAACAAAAGGAAAGGACAACCAGCCGATTCTTTCAGGGCGAACAGCGCATTGCTTACAGCACTAAGGAGCAGATACAGAAACGGTTAGAAATTAGATTTGATTTTCAGAAATAAATTTGCTTTTAGTAAAAGGGCGGTCATTTGAAGCCGTTCCCTAAATTTGTGTAATTAATATTAATTAGTTAGTAGTATTTAACCCTTCTCATGGCATTTGGAGAAGGGTCCGGAAATCTGTCAAAAAACTTGTCCTCAGAACATGCACTTTTGCACCCTCGGAGGGGGTTTTTGATGAATGGATGGATCGAGATTTATTTATGTTTGCATTTTAATGTCTGTTACTGATGTTGTACTTCTGTACTCTTAGCAGATATTAGAACAAGTAGGAATAAATCGTTATTGCTTGAAGTTTATTAGTGATATCAGTCATAAATGGTACTTTTATCTCTTGACTAATTTCTGCTTATATTCCTAAAGTGATATGGAGCTGAGTTCTTTATATGTTAATGTATGAATGTGTGTATTACCATTTGGCACTTCTGTATGGTGGAGTCATTTATTTGTGCTTGACATATGAATAACTAATTATGCGATATGCTGTTCACAACTGTTTTTCCTAACTTTTTATGTAGAATGGTTTATCTTAATGGATTTCTATTCTTATGATAGCTGAATGATCTTTATTACCAGCTATTGTTCGAAATCTTTTTAGATCGCATAATAGAAGAAAAATACCCCGGGTTAGCGTAGATTAGATGTATTGTTTTTCATTAGATTACAATAGCATAGAGTTAGTTTAGAAGTTAGAATTAAATTAGCTTAAAATACCCCTAGATCAATACCATCAAACTCTACACACACAGACACCCCTCACATTGGGAAACTGGTCCCATTACCCCCAGTCGGACCCGCTACATCAAACGGGCACGGAGCCGCCAACCAGGTTCCCGACCGGGTGGGTATCCCCCTTGTTGTTGACCCGATTTCGGGGCCCTCAACATATTTGGCGCTAGAAGGAGGGCACAAGATATGAATGGCACATAAATCAAAATCTAAATACCATTCTGAGAGAAAATCACCCTCACCAACTCCCCCGACTTCTCCGGTACGATTAAACTCAGAGCTAGAAGTCGCTCGGGAATCCACCGCTGCTACACACTCTAATATATCAGACCAACTTATCATTGATCCCCCTGAACTTCAAAGTTTAATTCGTAAACTCCAGGGATTCTCTATTTTTACTCGGAGGTCTGATAAATCTAAAGGCAGCGTGACTTCGCAGTACAATCCTGCTCAACCCCTGACCAGATTGAAGAGTGAAAAGTTTGGAATCCAGCCAACTGAAATCCCTCTCCCCACTAGGAAAAGAGCAAGGAAAGCACTTCCAGAGTCTGACAAAGAGACTCTTTCATCTACCTCGTCCATTTCAACTCCCTCACCGCGAAGTCAGCCACCCACATCTTCACCCGAGATCACTCATCCATCTTCCGCAACCCTTCCTCTTCGATCATCGAAGATCATAATATCTCCATCTTCTCAGCATCAGAGATCATCTTCTGAACTTCCATTGACTAGCAGCTCAACGATGGCCCAGTCTCCATGGAACAACCCTGGGGCGGTTTTAATGCCTCCACCCCTGAGCCCTATACCGGCCCATCCTGAGAAATGGCTGCCTAAATTTAATCCAGAAGCAAGCATGCTAGCCGAAGAACACATCAATAATTTCATGCTTTCTGTTAATCTCAATGGAGTTACTAACGAAGACGCTGTTGTCCGGCTTTTCCCTTATACAATGCAAGGAATAGCCGGGTCGTGGTACATTTCGTTACCTTCCGGATCCATCACAAGCTGGGACATTTTTCAAAGTCAGTTCCTCACCAAGTTTGGTGATGACAGATCCACGGTGACATTGATCAATGACCTATCTAATCTTAAGGCTGAGGCTAGAGAACCCATTAAATATTTTAACTTACGGTTCAATAAGATCCTCAACAAAATCCCCGTTGCTTCACAACCCAGCGAGGAAGTAAGATGTGAATGGTACATCACGGCCTTACCATCTAACTTGGCTATCTTCGTAGATAGGGCAAGCAAGACAATCTTAGTTGAAAACTTAACAGAGGCGTTAGCAGTTGAAAAACGCGTAGTAGCCCTTGAAAAGAGATCTGCAATTGAAGAACGTAAATCTAAGAAGATCTATTTCAAATAAGACACCAAGAAGAAGCGAACGAAAGATCCTTTCGATATGGGAGGACTACAAAAAGTATTAAAGGCCATGTCCAATGAGATGATTGATATAAGAAAACAAGTAACAGAAACGTCTTCAAGAAATCCTTTCAGGACTTTTAAAAGAAACCCTCCCATGGAGACGAAGCCACCCAACGTTGTTTCAAACGTTGAATCTGAAGAAGAAGAAGAAGAAGAGAATACCATCGAAGCATAGACCGACGATGAAGAAGTGGTGGAACTACAAGGAATGTGGGATTTCATCCTCCCACAAGAAGAGGATCAAGAAGCATTTCCGGTTAGCACGCAAAGCAAAAATCAACTTGATCCTCCCCAAACTACCCCTGAACAGAAGGGCGCAAGCCCTGCAGCAAAAGATAAGGTCGCAACAAAGAAAACAATCGCCAGAGCGACCCAGTTTAGCCCAGTCCAATCTAATCAAGCACCTCCATCAAGAACACTGATAGTGTCGGATGAAATGGAGTATAACATCATTGATGACATGAAGAAGACTAGGGCTAACATCACTCTTTATGAATTGAGTAAATTGAAACACCAGCAAAAAATAATGATGAAAGAATTACATGCTGTGCCTACTACATCTTTACCTACAGCTGTAGCTTCCCACAATCTGGGAAGGCCTCCAACCAACGCGATCAATAAGATTGATCCAAATGACATCGCCTTGATTGGAGGAAGATCAAGATCCCATCCTCCTCCTTTTCTTCTCACATATGAAATCTTCAATAAAAACGTGCACAATTGCTTGGTCGATTCTGGTGCTTCAACGAATATTTTACCCAGGTCAATATGTGCCAAATTGAATGTGCAACCTCAAAAATCCGCAGTACGTATAGTTCAATTTGATCGATCCCAAGTCGAAGTGATTGGTGAACTTAATGAGGTGACCATAAGATTGTCGTCTAACCCAAAAGTGTGTCAGGTTATCGACATTCTAGTAGCTGATATCCCTGAGTTCTATGGTTTGATTCTTAGCAGGGATTGGTCGGAGAAACTCCATGGATATTTCTCAACCGACTAGTCGCACATGTGGTTACCACACAATGGTAAACCAAATCAGATAAAGGTTGAACGAGAGTTGCACCAAAAATACATAGTGACAGAACTGGAAGGAGAAAATGAATCCATAACATACAATAGCAGCATTGTAGGCAATTACGCAGTAGATTCTTTCCTCGGCAATTTCAATGCTCATATTTCACCTTACTTAGAGAATTCAGTTTTATCCCAAGTTGAAAATTTCTCCCAAACTGATGACTCAAAATGTTTTATTTTTTTAGATAATTCTGTAAATACATCTTTATTTTGGAAATTATATTTTGACGTGTCTAAATCCAATGAGGGAGCAGGAGCAGGATGCGTTCTGATTAGCCCGGACGGGAACAAGATTACGCTCACATGCAGACTTGAGTTCGATTGCACGAACAACACGGCGGAGTACGAAGCCTTGGTTCAAGGCCTATACAAAGCAATCGGATTGAACGTTAAATATCTTCAAGTCTTTGGAGATTCTGAGATCGTCGTAAAACAGGTACGTAACACCATACATTGCCTGTCAAGTCATTTAAAGCACTATCAATCGTTAGTTCAATATCTCACTGCACATTTCATAGCATTCAACATCTCGTCAATTCCAAGAATTCAAAACGCGAGCGCAGACCTGTTAGCTAACGTAGCCTCTAGACTTATTCCTTCCGAAGATTTTAGTCCTGATAGGTTTTCAATAGAATTAATCTTTAGGCCATCCATCCTTGACAACATCACCAATTGGAGAGTATTCAACGACGATCCTGACATCGTAAATTTCCTTACTTTTGAAGGATCCTACTCAAACCAGATAATCGACGAAGACTGTCATGATCACCAAATACAACAAAGTAGCACTGACAATGCTATACGGAAATCAGTGGTCAAGTCAGAAGATTTACATGATTTGAAAAGTCGGTTTAAAAGGTCCGCCAATGCTAAACTTTACAGTTCTACCCTGAACTATGAATTAGTAAACCTAGGGACCGATCAGAAGCCACAAAACGTTAACCTTGGCCACGGCCTAGCCCCTGAAGAGAAATCAGCATATATCCATCTTCTGAGACAGTACACAAACGTTTTTTCCTGGAATTACGATGAGCTGAAGACTTACAACACTTCTATCATTCAGCACACTATCCCTATGATTGACAATGAAAAACCTGTCCAGCAGAAGCTCAGAAAAATACACCCTAACTTAGAAAATCAGATAAAAACTGAGCTTAATAAGTTTTTGAGAGCCAGAATAATTTTCCCGGTCAGACATTCCAAATGGGTATCCAATATGGTACCCGTTAGAAAGAAAAACAGAGATATTAGGATCTGTATCGACTTCCGAAATCTCAACAAAGCCTGCCAGAAAGACAATTTTCCCCTCCCACCTATGGAGAAAATATTATAGGCAGTAGCAGGCTCAGAATTAATGTCTTTCCTGGATGGATTTTCAGGATAAAATCAAGTACTGGTGCATCCCGATGATCAGTTAAAGACTACGTTCCGAACCAAATGGGGCACTTATGCATATCGGAAGATGCCATTTGGTCTGATCAATGCCGGAGCTACCTTTCAGAGAGCCATGGACATCGCATTTAAAGGGTTAGTCAATAAATCAGTAGTGATTTACGTGGACGATATAACAGTGTACTCCAAGAATCAAAGCGACCACCTCAAATATTTGAAGCAAATCTTTCAAAGATGTTTAAGGTATGGGATCTCACTCAACCCAAAGAAATTTTTCTTTGCATTAAGCGAAGGGAAATTGCTAGGATTCATAGTGTCAAAATCTGGTATTCACATTGAACCTGACAGAATCAAAGAAATTTCCGAGATATCCATGCCCCATAACAAAAAGACCATGCAATCCTTCCTTGGACAGATCAATTTTGTCAAAATATTTGTCCCGGATTTTTCACATATTATTTCTCCCTTACAAAATATGATAAAAAACAATTCAAACTTTAAATGGGGTCTAGACGAGCATGAAGCATTCAACTTAATCAAACAAGCCATCATCAACACTCCATCTCTAGCAACCCCAAATTTTTCAGAACCTTTTATCTTATACACGTTTGCCTCAGAGAAATCTTATGCTGCGATTTTAACTCAAGCGAATCAAGAAAAGGCAGAAGCTCCAATCGCATTCTTTAGCTCGAACTTACAAGGTGCTGAAATTAATTATTCAGACGTAGAGAAACAGGCATATGCCGTTTTCAAAGCGATCAAATATTTTAGACCTTTCTTGCTAAAAGCCCATACCAAAGTCATAGTACAGTTCCCAGCGGTAAGAAACCTCCTGATACAGAAGGACGTGGGCGAAAAGAGAGCGAATTGGATCACCGCCTTACAAGAGTACGATCTTGAGATCAAGCCAGCAAACATTGTGAGAGGTCAAGGCTTCAACAAGATGTTAGCTGGAGCATCGCAAATTCCTAAGAACTCGTCTGAAGAGGTACACACGTATGAGGTAAGCCTAAACGACGCAGAATCATTATATGCTGACACCATTTATTTTCTTAAGAACGGGTATGCTCCATTTCACCTGGATCACACCAAGAAGAGAGCCCTGAGGTTGAAAGCTAAACAATACCAGCTCATAAATGATGTTCTGTTTAAAAGAAATTACGATTCTGTGCTTCTTAGATGTCTTGAGAAAACTGAAGCCGAAAAGGTTTTGCAGGAACTTCACGATGGACCAGCAGGTGGACACTATGCTGGAGAAGCCACCGCACATAAAATCTTGCGTGCAGGATATTACTGGCCCACGCTGTTCAAAGACTCATACAATTACGTAAGGAAATGCCAAGTCTGCCAGACTGCTGCAGGGAAACAAAAGAAGTCATCCATGCCACTGCAGCCGGTTAACATTGAGCAACCGTTCAGTCAATGGGGCCTGGACATAATAGGTGAGATTGTTCCTCACTCTTCTAAACAACATAGGTATATCCTCACGACAACTGACTATTTTACCAAATGGGTAGAAGCAGTTCCTCTCAAGACAGCTAATTCTGAAAACATTATTGAATTCATAGATCAATTTATCATCACTAGGTTTGGATTGCCAACGACCTTAATGTTTGATAATGCATCATATTTTTCTGGAAATGCAATGACTGAGTTTGTGCTCAAAAGAGGGTTCAAACTGAAGTATTCTGCCAACTACTATCCGCAAGGTAACGGGTTGGCCGAATCAAAAAACAAGAACCTAATAAGGATTATTAAAAAGACAGTCGACCAAAACCAAAAGAATTGGCACAAAGCGCTGGTAAATGCCTTATGGGCAAATAGAATTACAAAGAAAGCTTCTATCGGCACTTCTCCCTTTAATTTAGTTTATGGGAGAGAAGCGGTTCTTCTGACTCACCTAGTCATTCCCTCTTTGTCCTTAGTTCAATACATCGATGAAGTACCTACTTCTTCCTTACAATTAAGACAAATGGAAATAACCAAACTAGAAGAATGGCGAGAACAAGCTAGGAAAACCCATGGTCATCACCAAGCGTTAATAAAATCATCTTTTGACTCAAACATAATGACCAGGAAAAACTTTCAGATGGGAGATTTAGTTCTAAAATTGGATAAGGCTCATGAAGAAAAGGGCAAACATACGAAATTCCAGAAGTTGTGGCTTGGTCCTTTTCAGATTGTAGAGGTCATAGGCCCATCGACTTTTGTGTTGATGGATTTAACAGGCAGGAGAGATTCTATGCCTGTGAATGGACAAATTCTCAAAATATATTTTCCATAGAAGAGAAATCTTCCAATTTTTGTAGGATAGATTTAATTTTTAGTTTTTATTTTGTTTTGTTTTTCTCTTTTTATGAATAAAACCGGTTGTAAATGATCATTTAAAAGGATTCATGAAAGAGCACGCCAATTCTCTATCAGATTTTGATTTCGCTTGTACAAATAGCAAATTTCGTTTCTGAAAATCTGAATCTTATTATTGACAAATAGAGTTAACTTCACCCTGATTACGATATTAGTTTCAACCTCAAAAAAAAAACAACTTTGACGAAAGCAACCTTTGGTAAAGAATTGTTTTGTATCAGCACAATGAAAGGTATCATCAATAATAAAATAAGTATTCTCTGCAAAACTGTTGTTTTCAAAAACTCTATTATTGTCGTCCAGAGCTTTCTTAAGGAAAAATAATGACTTCCTCCCTACTAAAAGGAAATTGCAGCATTCAGAGAAACAATCCAAGGAAAACACTATATCTCAAAGAATAAGAGGTCTCATCACGAGCCAGCTTATCATGATCACAGATATTATAACTTGCTGACTTTGCCAATACTGTCTATCAAAACAGAGCAACGACTTAAGATTGTTGCAATCAAAAGATAAGAGGTCTCATCACGAGCCGGCTTGTTCAACAAAAGTGTAAATCAAGTGATTGACTGTGTCATAATTTGGCCACCAAACCAAGACATTGTTCTTTAGAGAATTAAAAAAGGAAAAGTGTGTCAAAAAGGATTTTTTTTCTCTGGAATGTTGCGAGTAACCTCAAGCAGGAAAAAGGATCATTATTGGATAACATGGTAACCCTGTCGAGGCTATGGACGCTTGTGGGCAGCAGAGGCTCTACCTACGACAAATGAGCATACTTTTAAGCCAGTACGCAGAGAAGACCTTATTTTATCTTTAATCAAGACCAAGTAATGTCTGGTGCGAATGCAAGAAAAAGCCTGAGGAAGCAAGCAATTGGGATATAAAAAGGTTGAGACAAAGTATCGTTGACGAGGTGAGGGGTAATCTACTCTATCTGTCCATAACAAAATTTAGACATATAAAAATTTTGATGTTTCGGAAGTGAACGGTCAATAGAAAAGCAGAGGTAACTGGTTCTTCACAGTGAATCGCCATTGTTGTGGTCACCAACAACCCCCCTCTTTATTTGATATTAGTAATAAAATCAAGCAAAGGGGGACCCTTAACCAAAAATCCAAAAAAATATTTGTTTTAAAAAACAAATCTTTTGTATTAACTCCCTAAGAGCTATATCACGTCGCAAAGGTAGAGAGAATCGTTTTCCCAAAGAGCATAAATACACTGAAAAAGAGCGACGCGAGAACCCATCGCATCGCGTGCATTAAAAGCGCTCAAAAAAGGAAAACCTAAGGAATCGCCGACGGCCGATATGCGATGTCGCACGTCGCAATGTCGCATAAGCAGCACAGAGTGATAAAGCGAAAATCTTGCGATCTTGCGATCTGCGATCTGCGATCATACAAAACTGCGATCTGCGATATTGGCAATTTGCGATAACACTTAATGACGTCGCAGTCCTCGATACTGTGATTCCAATCGCAGAAAGGACTCATCACAAGAATCCTCCGACATAAACGGTAAACCCAAAATTGAGCGCGCACCTTAAGGGAAATTAATGATCGCATGCTTCAGTATCCAATAATGATTGTATCACGTTTTTCGAAGAGTCAAATCATGATGAGTGTCAGAATTACGCATTGATTAGAACTTAATGCTTTCATGTCAATCTTTTCGTCATTTCTCTTCTTCTTTGCGTAAACTGCAAGACATGTAACTGATATAAATCTACATGCAGGAAACATCTAAGGAAAAGAGGAAAGCGCCAATGGGGTAACAGAGAGAATATGCCTCCGCAAATGGATGCCACATGCAGCAGGACCGCGGATTCCAGAGTATCACCCAACAGGCGCTGATGAAAATAGACTATCTAAGACTCAGAGTCAAAGGCACACAAAAATAGCGTGTTTGCAAAAGATCTTGAAGCTCAGACTGGGTAAAGCAAAAAGAGAAACACAAAAGAAGGAGGACGCTCCAGAAAAGCCTGGAACAAAGAATGGAAGCAATTCTTGATACAGGGGATTGTCCATACAACGCAACTTCTAACTCGTTGAGTCATTCGCATGACCGGAAACCAAAATAGCAACAACAAAATCAGTTCGAAAGGAACCTGGGTTGTACTAAGTATACGCACAGCGAATACACCCAGCTAGAGAAAGGTTTTCGAAAATATCTTCTAGTCTGTCAGAAAGAGGTGCCAGCTCTTGTTGTTTCTAATTTTCAAGCTCGAACAAAAGGAAAGGACAACCAACCGACTCTTTCAGGGCGAACAACGCATTGCTTACAGCACTAAGGAGCAGATACATAAATGGTTAGAAATTAGATTTGATTTTTAGAAATAAATTTGCTTTTAGTAAAAGGGCGGTCATTTCAAGTCGTTCCCTAAATTTGTGTAATTAAGATTAATTAGTTAGTAGTATTTAACCCTTCTCATGGCATTTGGAGAAGGGTCCGGAAATCTGTCAAAAAACTTGTCCTCAGAACATGCACTTTTGCACCCTCGGAGGGGGTTTTTGATGAATGGATGGATCGAGATTTATTTATGTTTGCATTTTAATGTCTGTTACTGATGTTGCACTTCTGTACTCTTAGCAGATATTAGAACAAGTAGGAATAAATTGTTATTGCTTGAAGTTTATTAGTGAAATTAGTCATAAATGGTACTTTTATCTCTTGACTAATTTCTGCTTATATTCCTAAAGTGATATGTAGCTGAGTTCTTTATATGTTAATGTATGAATGTGTGTATAACCATTTGGCACTTCTGTATGGTGGAGTCATTTATTTGTGCTTGACATATGAATAACTAATTATGCGATATGCTGTTCACAACTGTTTTGCCTAACTTTTTATGCAGAATGGTTTATCTTAATGGATTTCTATTCTTATGATAGTTGAATGATCTTTATTACCAGCTATTGTTCGAAATCTTTTTAGATCACATAATAGAAGAAAAATACCCTGGGTTAGCGTAGATTAGATGTATTATTTTTCATTAGATTACAATAGCATAGAGTTAGTTTAGAAGTTAGAATTAAATTAGCTTAAAATACCCCTAGATCAATACCATCAAACTCTACACACACACACACCCCTCATATTGGGAAACTGGTCCCATTACCCCCAGTCGGACCCGCTACACCAAGCGGGCACGGAGCTGCCAACCAGGTTCCCGACCGAGTGGGTATCCCCCTTGTTGTTGACCCGATTTCGGGGCCCTCAACAGGATGACAATGTCAAGGTTCTCCTTTAGAGCTTTAAGGGTAAGAAATTCATCTTTGATAATGTTTATTTTGGGAGGCTTAGCCTTCGTAAGAATGATAGCATAGTCTTTCCTATTAACCTCCTTAACATTATCATACAGGTCTTTGATACTAAATTCAATGTTACAAATAATGTTATTAATGGGAATCTTATTAGGGGCAAGGGAAAAAATATGACCCTTATTTAAGAGGTTAAAAATGTATTGACTAAAATTTTTACTAGCTAAATTAATAACATTTTTAAAAGGAGAAGATAAATTATTATTATTATTATTATTATTATTATTATTATTATTATTATTATTATTATGGTTCATATTAATATTATAACTATTATTTGAATTGTTATAATGTAGGTTGTGATTATTAATAAACTCGGAATTATTCAAATCCTTAATACTATCTTTTTTTTAGTGTGGTTCACAAACACCCTAGTGAGTGAGTGGTCACTACGTCCATGGAAAAATCTGGGCTAATTGCCCCTCGGCCTACTGGTAAGACCTAACCCCAAGGGCTTCAGGCAGAATCGACCCTGTGACCTCCCGATGCCGAGGCATGGTTTTTGACCAACTGAGCTAACCGTTGGGGCTATTAAAATCCTTAATACTATCATTTCTAATGTTCATATTATTATTAACAAAATCTAAATTATTCGAATCTTTAATAATTAATTTGTTATTAATCAAATTATTATTATATAACAATTCATTAGAATTGTCACTTAAATAATTAGAAAATGAACTTTTAGGGAATAATAGATTATTAGACTTACGATTATGTTTATCAAAGTTAAATCTGGATAAAGAATATGATACTATTCGACTGAGAGAGGTATGATCGAAACAATTAGTAAGGAGGTCGTGTGATAGGAAGGTTGAACATAGGTAAGAGGAGATGAATGGACGTCATAGTAAAATCAATTGTTATTAATAGTAAAAGTAATTACTATAATATCAATAAAAGGAATAGTATTGAATAATGAAATTATTCAATTAGCTTATTATTTTAGATTTTTCATAATACACACACACAGATGTGTGTGTGTGTGTGTGTGTACCATAATGTAACTATTATTATTATTAAATAAAAGGAATGGTAAAAGTGAATAATAAAAAAATATAATGCTATAATAAATAATAATATTTGTAATTATTATAATATAATTATACTAGCCTAGATCCAATGGCCTAGAAGGATGAAATATGTTTTCACTATAAAAGAGGTATGAATGTCAAGAGATTTGATTCCTCTAGGCCCTTGGTAGATCTCAAGTTAAGAAGGATAGAGGCTACTTTATTTCCCCTCTTTAAATAGGATATATTCTACATTAATACTATGCGTAACATGTCTCAATATCATGGGTCATTTTTATTTTTATTTTTATTTTATTTTTTTAGGTTTTTTTTTTAAGTTAAAAAGTTTATACTACATTACATTAATCATTTTATTTTATCAATATAATTTGACATAGTCAAAATGTTAAACATTACATTACGACATCAATATCACCTTGGTGCAATTATAATAATGATAGGAACAATAAAGTTAAAAAATTATAACTGAGATTGGAAAATCTTTATGAGTTAATGGGTATACACATATACATATACATATACGTATACATATATGTATACATATACGTATACGTATACGTATACGTATACGTATACGTATACATATACATATACATATACATATATATATATAGTAAGTATATATTTATATTGGAATACAATATATGATATTAATGATGATTAACGTCCACAGAAACCAATATGGTCTATGGGACCTTGAGAAGGCAAGCTAGATGTTCTTTAATATTTTATGTCTATGATTATAAAAAAGTGAGATAAGCATTCCAAGATCTTTGGGATGAATTAGAAAGTCATGGAAGTTGGTAGTGTAGAAAATATTTTGAAAAGGAGAACATATATGAGTTAGATTCAGACATTCCAAGATAAAGTGCTTATCATATTCAACCCTATTAGTATCACAAAGGGGGTAGATTTGTTTGTCCCAATGTGTTTTGTGAATAGATTAGGGCATGGATTAACTCTAGAGCTCATGGGAATTAGCTCTTATCTTCACATTGTTCGAAATATATAGTCATTGTGCCTTGGTATATCCATAGTTATGGATCTAGTCTAGTCCATAAAAACACCCATCTTTAAGCACAAGGGCTTTACTATATTGACGAATATATTTCCATGTTTATTCATTAAGGTGTTTTAAAATTCTAAAAGTTAGGTTCAATACATGGTAGGTATCTAAGGGGGTTGGGGGAAGGAGGTGGGGTAGGGACATGTAGGAATATGAGGTTTATAACTATTTAAGATGTTATAAAAAGGATAATTTTGTTAAATAAGGCAATTTTCATTAATAAAGGGTATTATTTCTTTTAGAAATATGGATTTTGGAAGTATTTTATCAATATCTAATAAGATTATAGATATTATTTACCGTCCCATGAACACATGTGCTATGGCACATGTTTGTTAAGTGAATACCCTACACCTATAGGTTATGTTCAAAATCAAATGTACTTTCTTTCTGAAGACCAAGGATGATCGTGCATCAAACACCCTTGGTAAGAAAACATGAGTTTTGATGTCATGTAAAAGTAACTAGAGAATCTGTGTGAGATGAAGACCTATTTTTAGAGTTCCACTAAAGAAGGATTATCTAATGTATGATCCTACATCTAAGGAAAATTTATTCCAAGATATGGTCATTTTCATGAGAACAAAATTCAAGATCCTCTTCCCTTTCTTACTGATCTTTAACCATTGATAATGGTTTTAATCATTATGACGATTTTGTAGAGATGGTAGAAAAGGAAGGCTTTGATGAATGTCCTTAACTAGAAGGAAATATGCCAACATCACCATTAGAGCCTAAGTAGTTAAATAAGGAGCAGTATGTTCGAATATGTCCGAGATGAAAGCTTGAGGAGGATCCTTCATAAGAGATAAAAGCCTGATAGATATGGATATGATGCTACATATTTCAATTTTCCATCCTAAAACTAAATATAGTTCAAAGGAATCTCTTTTTTTGGTAATTCCATTTAAGAAGGTCTGCAAAATTTTCTGATATTGTTGGAATACCTAAGTGGGAAGCTTCCATGACTAATGGGTATTATTCTTTGACGAAGAATCCGATGTGGAATATTTCCCCTCTTCCAAAGGGGCATATGTTGGTATGTTGCAAGTGTGTCAAAAGAACTTCATGTGTTACAGATGGCTTTGTCGACAAACATAATTAATGGCTTGTGGCCAAGGAGTTTTTAAAATTTGAAGGAATAAATTATTTCAAAACTTTTTCCCATATTGGGAACATGGATTCTATAAATCTTATTCTTTCTCTAGTTTTCTCCCAAGGCCGGTCAATTTTCCAGATGGATGTAAATAGTTTCTTTCCACATGGAGATCTACATGAGGCAATTTACATTGAATATCACCCTTATATTTGTGCATTGTTCATCACTTGCTTGCAAGAATTTACATTCCTTGTATGGTCTGAAACAAGATCCTAGAATTTGGTATAAGAAGACAATTTTTTTTCCTCATTCTAGGTTCAATCCTTCTCATTCTAATCCTATAGTTTGCACTCAAAGACAAAGCTCAGATTTATTGATTATAATTATTAATTTTGATTATTTAATCCTCACAGATAGTTCATAATCTATGATTTAGAATGTTAAGGAAAGATTATTGTGATATTTGTCTATGATAGTTTTTGGTTTTCTCCATTACTCTCTTGGTTTATAGGTTCACTAGTATTTAGAAGGGATTTCCATCCTCTTGCAAAATATTCCCTTGATTTACTTGAGTGTTTTGGTATGGCTAATTTTAATCTTGCACCTACTTGTTTTTAATCCAATGTTACTCTTACCACCACACATCAATCCTACATTGTACCACCAACCAGTTGGACGTCTACATCATTTGAAACACACATAACCTAGCATTGCTTATGCAATAGGGTTGATTTCTAGATTCTTTTACAATCCTCATCACAGTTGCTATAAAGCAACAAAGAGTATTCTTAGATATATTCAAGGCACTTCAAATTTTGGAATTTACTTTAATATTGGTTCTCCTAAGCTTATCGGTTTCATAGGTTATGAAGAGACTAGATCAATGGATTTTTAAAGTTCAATCTCTATATTTTTTTTTTGTCTTTGTTTTCCTCCTATTGCTTGACCTCCTACAAGAAATGGTTAGTAATTGCATTATCTACAACAAAAATTTAGTGTCCATTTTCATCTCTTGTAAATCAAGAATTTTGTTAGCTACAATACTTGTTAATTGAGCTTAGCATTACAGGATCAAACTACTCTTCTCCGATGTGATAATAAAATTGCATACATATTTTAGAAATCTTGTGGAGCATTACAATACAAAACATATTGAGATCCACATGCACTTCATTGGGCAACTTATTGAAGATGCCATTCTTAGAATGGAATATGTACCCACTAAATATTAAGTAGAAAAATTTTCACAAGGTTGTTTCTATCACCAAGGTTTCTTTAGTTATAACTATTTCTTTGAGTGAAGGAATTTTAATTAGGGGATTATCTTGAGTCCACCTTCCTTCACCTCCTCATTTTACTATTTCTTTCTTTCCTTTTTCATGTACTATATGGGTGGGGGGGGGTTGGGGTTTGGAGTGGAGGAGTTTTTTTCCTATGGATATTTCTCTTGTCCATCACTTATGAGAGGTTATACATGGGTAATTAAGCAAGCTTTGTTTATGAGAGTGTTTTTTTTCTTTTTCTTTTTTATCATTATTTCGTCCCTACGTTTTGCTTATGGGTAGTTGCTAGATATCCAATAAAGAAGTATTTTAACTTGTAATATTATGTATCATATTTTTATATTTTTTTGTAATTCTTATCTTCTTAATTTCACTAGAAACTTCCATGAATCCTATAAATTTGGTTGATGTACAATGTGTTTCCTCAAGAAATGAATTATTTTCTTCATTATTTGATTTTCTTGATCTCTTTCATGGAATTCCTTTAGATCTTGTAGGATAAACCATGGGTATTTTCCAACCATAATCCTATGAAGGTGATCCAACTATTGTTACGAAATCTATTATCACAATTCAATTTTCATATGAAATTTGATAGAATCTAGTTTCCAAGTTTAAAAAATAAAAAATTTCCATGCTCACAACATTTTTGTCAAAATTGATTTAGCGATTAAAAAAAAGGTGTTGCCAAATTTGTTGGCAATGAATGGTTTAAGTGTTGAACAAGTGAGTACTAAAAAATCTATTGGTAGCATAGTTTATTATCATCTGATAGATGGTGTTGACAAAACAAATGGAGACAATTTGTTTTAGTTTGTTTTTTCTTGTTTTAGTCATCAACTTTGGGCATGGTTTTCGAGAAATTGAAAATGAATTTTCCAAAGATGAAAGAGTCTTTAATCGAAAACTAGCTTAGTTACAAAAACCTCTTTTAGTTCATACACAAATATCACGGTTTTGGATATTCTAAAGGATCATTGGACCTTATGTTTCAAGAATTCACCAGATTTATTTTGTTTAAAATTCTTAGTCATCAGTTGATGAGCCACCTAATAAATTCAACTTGACGATCATATCGAGTATCTTTAGACAATAAGAAATGCGTTGGAAATATATTTGGTAGAAAGTCATGAACCAAAAACCTAAAATCAAATTTTGAGGAGCTAGTTGAAAATTCAAAGGGTTGGAAAGAATAAAAAATGGCATTTCCAGTTTGAGGGGTTGTTTTTAGGTATCTAATTAACAACCAATGATCAATCCAAGTTGCATCAAAAATTATCTTCAGGTTTCTAGTATTTTTTCATTATCTTCAAGTGACATTCGATATTCAAAGGACACGTGTTGGACATTGGATAAACTAGTGGTCCCAATGTGTTTTCCGACATGTGCTTAACCACCTCTCCTAGATTCATTAACTCTAGAAATGTTTCTAGTTACTAACAACTATGGATTTTTCTGTAATGACAATTGTGATTCGAACAAGTGGTATCATAGCCAAAGGTCTCGAGTTCGAGTCACACCTGACTCGCACTGGGGGGGGATTGTTTGACATTGGATAAATGCGCGCTACTCATGTGTTTTGCAACATCTTCTTAACCACCTCAGGTGGATCTCTTAACTCTGGCAATGTCCCTATTTACTAACACCCACAGGTATTGGTGTAGTGGAAATGATCTAGGTGGATATTGGTTTCCATCGACCTATTCCACCTAGAACCCCTAGTCAATTTCATTTGTTTCCTCGTTCATTTCAAGATTTACTATTTTTAGTAGTTTTTCGGGTCCTAAACTTCCGGAGTAGTTTTGACCCCCTAAACGACGTTTTTTTTGGGGTTTGTGATAGGCCCACAACCATAGGCATGGGCTTGCAGCGAAACCAAAACCTATAGCACTAGGCGAGACCATTCGAACAAGGGATCATACGTGCCAAACGGAGATAATATGACCAAGTTACGAGCCCGGGATGTTGGCTACCTAACTAACCCCAACGGGGCACAAAAAATCTTGGTGTTACATCTCTTGGGGTTAGGGTTTTGGCTTTTTAGGTTTTTCTCATGTTTTCCAATATGAAATAGGTTGTTGAGCCTCATTCTAACATAGTTTAGAGGCATGTGGCCACCACATCTCTTCTCAAATATAAGCTACCATCACCCGAGCTATCTTATTTCCATTCTATTTGTAAGCATAGTTCAATATTTTTCTATTAATGGAATGGATTATTTTCTACTTCATCTCTATGTTTATGATTATATATGTAAGTTGTTGTATTCCTGTTTAATTTTGGATCAGTGGTATTAGATCGGTCTACTTCTCTAGTTTTCTTTGCATGTCCCCAATTAGGTCAAGGTAGAAGGAGTTAGGGCTTTATTTGGTTGAACCATTGAAACATTAGCCTTGTGAAACCAAGTGACCTACCATGGTGGAAGAAAAGAAAGATGAGGGGGTGGAACCCTTCGACATGTGGAAGACTACCTTAAATCCAAGGAGGGTCTTTTCGAATGGTTGTTCATGTCATTTGGATTGACAAATGCCCCTCCAACCTTCATGAGACTAATGGAAAACATCTTGTGACCCTTCACCAAAGCATTCATGGTGGTGTATTTAGATTACATCTTGATCTTCAACCAGAGTTGGGAAGAGAACCTCCACCATATTTGACAGGTCTTTCAAACCCTGCGACAACACAAGTTGTGTGCTAACTTGGAGAAATGAACCTTTGGCATGGCCTAGGTGCAATATCTGGGATACATCATTGATGAGAAGGGTGTACATTTGGACCCATCCAAGATACAAGTCATTCATGATTGACCAATCCCAACCATTCTAATAGAGCGCCACAACTTTTGGGTCTTGCCAATTTCTATCATAAACAATGTAAACTTTGAAACGGGAACTGATACTGTTACCCGTTTCGTAGAGATAGCAAAAAAGTGACCTGATTTTGAAAAGGGGTGATGCAGAACAAACATGTTTTTCTTAGAGCATAGTTTTTGGCACTTTAATTTTTTTATGTACTTTACGTTTTAGAATCATAGTGATTTTCATGCTGAATTAAAAAAGTGAGTATTCTGCATCACCCCCTTTTTTTATAAGACCTATTTTTTGGCTTTAAATTTTCTAATGTATAAAATGTAAATAATTATTTTCTAAATTTGATCATTGTTGAAGTGGTCGTTTTCTTCACATTTTCTTGTTTTGTATTTTAATTTTAACTCTTTTTTTTAGTGAGGTTTTTATTGTTTTGCATTTTTAAATTAGGAGGTCGATATTTAGAATTTTCGATATTCTACATATTTATACATCCTTAATTAATTTTTCAATCCACATGAAATAATTGTTTCTAAAAAACAATATTTTTTAACAATGGACATAAAAATAACCATTTTTAACATAAATATAACTAAAAAACTACACGTTTTGATAATTTTTTGCTAGAATTGACATGTCAAAATCACAATTTTTATATGATAATTTTAACTAAAAATGGTTAAATAATAGCTTTTTTTTATGAATTTCATGTCAAAAAAATAATAATAATCACTTTTTTTTTCAAAAAATAATGATTAACTTAAAAATCAATGCGAAAATCACATATTACAGATATTGAACGTATAACAACCCTAATTGAGTGTTTATTCTTCTCATAAAATGTCAAAGTCAAAACATTGCAAAGCTTGATTTACAAGCATAACTTAAATTTAATCAACAATGTCACGTAATCCAAACTCTTCGTCCTCTAGAGTTTCATCATTGCCTTCTTCCACAATATTTTCTGTTTCCTTTTGCTCATTTTCCTCTTCTAATGGGTCTTTGATGTCTGCAAATCTCGCACACAACCCCCGGCGCCCGAACCCTCTCAACCCCCCCCTCCACCGGCCCGGGCGCCCTCACCCGCCCCCCCAACCGACACCCCACCCTACCCCGTCACCCTCACCCACCCTCACCTGCCCCCCACCCCGGCCCGGGCACCCTACCAACCCCACCCGCCCGGGAGCCCACACAAACCCCCGCGCCCCAACTCTCTCAACCACCCCCGGCTCGGGAGCCTCACCCGCCCCACCAACCGCCCCCCCACCCAGCCCCGGCACCCTCACACGCCCCCCGGCCCGGGCGCCCTCACCCACCCTCACCCGCTCCCCCACCCGGCCCAGGCGCCCTCACCCGCCCAACTCGCGCGGCCTCACCCGCCCCCTGCCCGGCGCCCTCACCCGCCCGCCCTCACCTGGCGCCCTGCCAGGCGGGGGCGCGGGCTACCCGGGTGGCGCGGAAGAGGCAGGCGCCACCCGGGCGGCCAGCGCCCCCGCCCGACAGGCGGCAGGGCGATTTCCAGAATCGCCCTGCCGCTTGCCGGGACGGGGCGGGGCCGCCCGGGTGGCGCGGATGAGGCAGGGTGGGTGAGGGCGCCCCGGGGGGGCGGAGGGCGGGTCAGGGCGCCCAGGCAGGGGGGCGAGCGGGTCAGGGCGCCGAGCGGGTGAGGTGGGTGAGGCTGCCGGGGGAGCGGGCAGCAGCGTGAGGGCGCCGGACGGGCAGGCGGGTGAGGGTGTCGGGCGTGCAAGGGCGCCGGACGGGCGGGCGGACGAGGGCGCCTGGGGGGCAATGCGGGTGAGGGCGCCGGGCGGGCAGGCGGGTGAGGGCCGCCCAGGCGATTGCCGGAATCGCCCTGCCGCCTGCCGGGGGGGGGCGGGGCCGAGGCAGGGTGGGTGAGGGTGGCCGGGGGGTCGGCGGGTCAGGGCGCCCGTGCGGGGGGGCGGGCGGGTCAGGGCACCTGGCGGGCAAGCGGGTGAGGGCGCCGGGCGGGCGGGTGAGGGAGCCGGGGCGGGCGGGCGGGTGAGGCTGGTGAGGGCGCCGGGCGGGCAGGTGTGGCGAGTAACGGCGCTGGGAGGGCAGGCGAGGGCGGGCGGGCGAGGGCGCCGTGCGGGTGAAGGTGGGTAAGGGCGGGCGGGCGAGAGCGCCGGGCAGGCGAGGGCGGGCAGGCGAGGGCGCCAGGCGGGCGAGGGCGGGCGGGCGAGGGCGCCGGGCGGGCGAGGGCGGGTGAGGCGAGTGAGGGTGCCGGGCAGGCGGGCGGGCGAGGGCGCACGGGCGGGTGAGGCGGGTGAGGGTGTCGGGCGGGCCGGCGAGGGCACCGGGCGGGGGAGGGCGGGCGAGGGCGTCGGGCGGGGGAGGGTGGGCGAGGGCGGGTGAGGCGGGTGAGGGCGCCGGGCGGGCGGGCGGGCGAGGGCGCCCGGGCGGGTGAGCTGGGTGAGGGCGCCGGGCGGGCGGGCGAGGGCGCCCGGGCGGGTGAGGCGGGTGAGGGCGCCGGGCGGGCGAGGGTGCCGTGCGGGTGGGCGGGTGAGGGCGCCGGGCGGGCGAGGGCGCCGGGCGGGCGGGCGAGTGAGGGCGCCCGGGCGATTCCCGGAATCGCCCGGGTGGCCTCACCCGCCCGCCCGCCCATGCCCTTGTCCGCCCGGCGCCCTCACCCGCCTCACCCGCCCGGCGGACGGGCGGGTGAGGGCGCCGGGCGGGCGGGCGGGTGAGGGCGCCCGGGCGATTCCGGGAATCGCCCCGCCCCCAGGGCGGGCGAGGGTGCCGGGCGGGCGAGGGCGCCGGGCGGGCGAGGGCGCCGGGCGGGCGGGCAGGTGAGCGCGCTCGGGCGATTCCCGGAATCGCCCGGGCGCCCTCACCCGCCCGCCCGCCCGGCGCCCTCACCCGCCTCACCCGCCGGGCGGGCGAGGGCACGGGCGGGTCAGGCGGGTGAGGGCACCGGGCGGGCGAGGGCATGGGAGAGCGGGCGGGTCAGGCGGGTGAGGGCGCCGGGCGGGAGAGGGCACGGTCGGGCGGGAGGGTGAGGGCGCCCGGGCAGGTGAGGCGGGTGAGGGCGCCGGGCGGGCGAGGGCGCCGGGCGGGCGGGCAGGTGAGGGCGCCCGGGCGATTCTGGGAATCGCCGGGGCGGCAGGGCAATTCCGGGAATCGCCTGGTCGGCAGTGCGATTCCGGGAATCGCCCGGGCGCCCTCACCCGCCCGCCCGCCCGGCGCCCTCACACGCCTCACCCGCCCGGCAGGTGAGGCGGGTGAGGGCGCCGGGCGGGCGAGGGCGCCGGGCGGGCGGGCGGTTGAGGGCGGGTGAGGTGGGTGAGGGTGCCGGGCGGGCGGGCGAGGGCGCCCGGGCGAGTGAGGTGGTTGAGGGCGCCGGGCGGGTGAGGTGGGTGAGGGTGCCGGGCGCGCGAGCGAGGGCGCCCGGGCGGGTGAGGCGGGTGAGGGCGTCGGGCGAGCGAGGGCGCCGTGCTGGCGGGCGGGTGAGGGCGCCGGGCGTGCGAGGGCGCCGGGCGGGCGTGCGGGTGAGGGCACCCGGGCGATTCTCGGAATCGCCCTGCCGCCCGAGCGATTCCCGGAATCGCCCTCACCCGCCCGGGCGCCCTCACCCGCCCGCCCGCCCCTGCCCTCGCCCGCCCGGCGCCCTCACCCGCCTCACCAGCCGGGCGGGCGGGCGTGTGAGGGCGCCCGGCGGGCGAGGGCGCCGGGCGGGCGGGCGGGTGAGGGCAGCCGGGCGATTCCCGGAATCGCCCTGCCGCCCGGGCGATTCCCGGAATCGCCCTCACCCGCCCGGTCGCCCTCACCTACCCGCCCGCCCGTGCCCTCGCCCGCCCGGCGCCCTCACCCGCCTCACCCACCCAGGCGCCTTCGCCCGTCCGCCCTCCCGACTCCCTCGCCCGCCCGCCCGACACCCTCACCCGGCTCACCCACCTGGGCGCCCTTGCCCGCCCGGCGCAAGGCGATTCCGGGAATCGCCCGGGCGCCCTCACCCGCCCTCCCGGCTGCGCCCTCGCCCGCCCGGCGCCCTCACCCGCCTCACCCTTCCAGGCGCCCTCGCCCGCCCGCCCGCCCGACGCCCTTGCCCGCTCGCCCGGCTCCCACACCCGCCTGGGCGCCCTTGCCCGCCCGGCGCCCTCACCCGCCCGGGCGCCCTCTCCCGCTCGCCCGCCCGGGGCCCTCACCCGCCTCACCCGCCCACCCGCCCGGCGCCCTCGCTCGCCCGCCCAGGCGCCCTCACCCGCTCACCCGGGTGATTCCCGGAATCGCCCTGCCGCCTGCCTGGCGGGGGCGCAGGCCGCCCGGGTCGCGCCGCTGCGCGGCGGAGCTAGGCTTCACCCGGGCAGCCCGCGCCCCCGCCCGGCAGGCGGCTCGCTCCGCCCCCCGGCAGGCGACAGGGCGATTCCGGGAATCGCCCTGCCGCCTGCCAGGCGGGGGCGCGGCCGAGGCAAGTTGGGTCAGGGCGCCCAGGCTGGTAGGCGGGTGAGGGCACACAGGGGGGGGGGGCGGGTGAGGGCGCCAAGCGGGTGGGGGCGCCCGGGCCCGGCGGGTGAGGGTGCTCGGGCCGTTGAGGGCGCCCGGATGGGGGGGCGGGTGAGGGCGCCGGGCGAGGGGGCGGGTGAGGGTACCCGGGCCTGGCGGGCGGGCGGGCAGGCGGGTGAAGGTGGGTGAGGGCACCCGAGCCCGAGGGTGGGTGAGGGCGCCGGGGCCGGGTGGGGGGGTGGTTGTGGGCGCCCGGGCTGGTGGGAGGGGGGGTTGAGAGGGTTGGGGCGCGGGCGATTGTGTGGGCGCCCGGGCGGGGGGGGGTTAGCAGGGTGCCCGGGCCGGGTGGGTCGGCGGGTGAGGGTGGGTGAGGGCACCAGGGCCGGGGGGCGGGTGAGGGCGCCGGGCCCAGGTGGGGGGTTTGTTCTGGGGGCGGGTGAGGGCGCCCGGGCCAGGGGAGGGGGGCGTTGAGAGGGTTTGGACACGGGGGGTTGTGTGGGCGCCCGGGCGGGGAGGGTTGCAAGGCGCCCCGGCCGGCGGGGGGGGGGGGGGGGGGGGGGGGGGGGGGGGGTTGGGAGGGTTGGGGGGGCGGGGGTTGAGAGGGCGCCCGGGCCGGGCAGGGGAAAGGGTGAGGGCGCTCGGGCAGGCGTTGGGTTGGGTTGGTAGGGATTAAAGGGGCTAGGGGTGTGGGTTGTGGGTGAAGGTAGTAAGGGTGTCGAGAGGGGGGTTAGAGGTAGGGGACGAGTCGCGCTGTGGCGCCACCCTAGCATGTTATGGTTGAAAACATGTTAAATTTATACTTAGGAAAGAAAAATGATATTCTAACAAAAACATTAATGTGTTTTTTTTCCTCATAAACAACTTTGTTTGACACATAAAAATTTGGTTTTATTAGCATTTTTTAAAAATGTTGAAAATTGACCCTAAAAAAAAAAATTCATTATTCCAGTATCATCACTTTCATTTTGAAGCTATATTTTGCACGAAAATTTCATAGTAAAGTTCGTAGTTACTGCCATTTTTAAAACATGTTCAAAATTAACGCCTAAAAAATAAAAACATCGTTCTAGTATACACACTTTTCGTTTTTAGCATTGTTTTTGATTTTTTTTGGGGTTTTTTGGCCAGAGTTCCCGTTTTGAGTTTATAGTTCCCGTTTCAAAGTTTACATTGTTCATAGGTTCGTGTTGGGGGTTCTCTCATATCACTTGGCCTTTAAGTCAAGTCACCAAGGGTGGAGTGAAAGAAAATTTGTTTTGGTGATAAACCTGTTGAAGCCTTGAAAATCAGGTCTACAACAAGAGGAATACCCACCCAGTCCGAACCTTGAAAGTAGCTCCTTTTCCGTTTGGGATGGTGGGTCCGACTGGGGATAATGGGACCAATTTCCCAATTTGTGTGTGTTGATAAGAATTGATATTTATGTTTTCTAAATATTTCTAAATAAAATGCTTTTAATCTAAGTCTAATTTAAAACATGCAATTGTATTCTAATGAACAAAAATACTTAAATCTAAAACTAACCCGAGATTCAAATTTTCGCTTAAGCGATATAAAATAATTTCTATCGGCAATTGGTAATAAAGATCATTAAATTGCTATAAGAAAAAAATTCAATAAAGATGAATTGTTTCATATAAAAAGTTATCTAAAATAATTGTGAGAAGTATATCGCATTATAAGTCATTCATACATTAAGCATAAACAGAATAGTCATTACCGTACAAAAGTGCCAAATATTAACTCAAACATTCAAGCTTTTATATATAAATAATTGATCATAAAATATTACTTTGACACATAAGCAGAAATGATTAAGAGATAAAAGTATCATCGATAACAAGTTCTACTCATGAGCTTTGGCAATATAGATTTATCTCTTTCTAATTCAACATCTACTAAGAGTAAAAAAGTGCATTTCAGTAGCAGATATTAAACACAAATATCAATAAATCTTGTTCCATTCATTCATCAAAACCTCGTCTGAGGGTGCAAAAGTGCATGTTCTGAGGAAATGTTGCTGACAAATTTCAGTACCCTTCTCTAAATGCATGAAAGGGGTTAAAATACTACTACCTAAATACTAAAAATAGTTTATTACAAAAATATAGGAGGAGATTTGAATGACTGTCCTCATCTAAGGGAAAAATAAATCAAAATTAAAACTAAAACTGAATCTAGAAATCAACTATCTATGTATGTGTTCTTTGAGGTTGCAAGCATTCAGCATCGGCTTAAGGAGCATCAGTTGGCCAACCTATGATTTTAGTTATCCTGCGAAAACAAAATTGGCAAGTGTTGGCACTATCTTCTTGATAGAGTTTGTAAGGCATTTGAGAGTCATGCATTGATTGTGCAGTTTAACCAAGTACTGCCAGTAAGTATCCCAGTTTAACTTGGTTAACTTCTTAATGGACTCTTCCCTTTCCTCAGCTTTCTGTATCCAACCTATCTGTATTTGTTGTGACTTTGAGAGGAATTCGGGAGCCGTCTCTGAAACGAGGTTTGCTCTGTGAAGGTTTTCATTGACACAATCAATGATGTTCTTTGCTGCTGTAGCCGCTTCTTTTGCTGCCACACGTCAAGTGTTGATTCGAATTGCTAGATTTCAGCCAAATCCACTTACCACCTAAGGGTATACCTGATAAATACTGTTGGTTTTGGAGCGCAGGTCCTACCTTTAGTCTTTAGCATTTTTCCCCGCAATTTTCTGGGTTACATGCGACTGAGTGCACGGGGGTTTTCCATTTCGAGGGGTTTTTCCCAGTGATGCACGACTAGCACTAAGCGCTAATCACACATCAGAAACTGCCTCCTTTTCCTGATGCATGCTTCCCAAGTGCTATTTTTTTCCTTCTGCGTAGTCTCAATGGGCCTTCGTTGGCGTGCTTTGCTCTTTTTTAATGGTTCTTCCCTTACCAACCAATTCTTAGTGCATTTTGCCAAATTTTCATTTTCTTTGGCGAACTTCTCCACGAACTATTTATTATAGGTTGCTTGAGGCTCTACTAGATGATACATAACCCTTAAATCTTGTGCAGTGAACGACCCAATTAGGTCTTGGCCTTGAGTCTTGAATTGTCTGTCTTTTATATCGGCACTGTCTAGTACCCACTTGACCATGTCTATGTATGGAAGAATCTTCGGTCTTGCCACTATTCGATGCAAGAATGAACATGCAAGTCCAGTAATTGATGCCTCAGATGACCCGCGTGAGTTTGCAGTTGCTTTAACCTCCATAATTCTATGCTTTTCTTCTTCAAGTAGATTGTACATGCCTTCCCAAGTAGTTATGCTAGCATCTTTGTTACAGGTGGTGTTTGTGTATAAGGGAATCATTTCTTTGTCTTCTGCAACTGGAGCTTTTCCCTTCTTTACCATTATGTTCTGCACACTGCTGCGTATATTACTCTACTTGTTGCTCCTACAAATCTACAAGTCAGGAAAGCATAATGACAAGAGATAAAGTGACGAGAAAGCTCTTTAATTCTGAAATCATATCCAATATACCACCATATGTGAAATGACCTTTCGATTAGATTTAAATCTTATCTCATAAATAACAACCAACTAACCACTAAATTGACATTAATGCCCATAACTTGATATCAAATTACGAGAAAAACTTTATTGAAGGATGAGCCCTGCAGATCTCCGATAAAGTAATTTTGCGATAAAATGATTTTGCGATTTGCTTCACAATATCACAGATCGCAATATTGTTAATCCGTTTGTTAACAATCATTTATTACCTTATAGTCTGCGAGATGCGATTTTTGAGATTCGCTATCACATATCGCCAGATTGGGATATTTTACCTTAGGTGATACTTGCGGCGTATAAAATATGTGATGCGCAATGGGTTTTCAAGGCGCACGATCTCACATTTCATTTTCACAATTTTGGAGGTTTGTTTGTATGTTGTTCCCACGTTACCTTTTGCGATGTGATGTCCTTTCATTAAGAGAACGGTTTTATTCAGAATCTATCATAAAACTTATGTTTTTTTGGGTTTAGCCGGTGTTCTCCTAAGTTTATGATAGCATGTTTTATTCAAAGGGAAACATAAGTGCTAGTTTTTTTTTTTTTTTTTTTTTTTTTTTTAGAAGGGTCCCCATTTATTTAGCTTTATTACTAAAACTAAATAAAAAGGGGGGTTGTTGTTGGCCACAACAATTGGCGATTCACTAGGAAGAACCAGTTATCTCTGATTATCTTTTGAATTTTCTAGACTTCCAAAACAGAAAAGTTTTCTAAAAAATCAAACTTTATCATAGAAATATAAAGTGTGTCATGCTTTCAACTATCAATGGTAGTTTTTTTCTCCTATGTTAACTCTAATTATTTACTTCCCAAAGGTAGTAATTGTATTTACATCAGCCACTACTTATTTTAAAAAGATAAAAACAAAGACTTCTCTGTAGATCAGTTTTAAGTATGCTCATTTGTCATAGGTAGAGCCTCTGCTGCCAGCAGGCGTTCATAGACTTGAAAAGGTTACCTGTTATCCAGCAATGATCTTGTATCCTACTTGGAGAAATATACAATTTTCAAAGATAAATCCAAATTCACACTTGTTTTCTTTTATTTCTTAAAGAACAATGTCTTGGTTTGGTAGCCAAATTATGACAGTGCCATTTACTTGATTTATAACTTTGCTGAAAAAGCTGGCTCATGATGAGACCCCTTGTCTTTTGATTGCAACAATCTTGAGTCATTTCCCTATTTTGGTATGTAGTTTTGGCAATGTCAGCAAGTCATAATATCTATGACCATGATAAGTCGGCTCTTGATGAGACCTCTTATTCTTTAAGCTTATAGTGTATCATTGGATTATTCCTTGAAACTCGTAGTTCCCTAGGTGGGGAGGAAATCATTGGTTCCTTAAGAATAGCTCTAGACGACAATTATAGAGTTTTTTGGAAGGAGATTTTCTACAGAGAATCTTTGTTTTGTTATTGATGCTTTTCATTGATTGATATAAAACAAATTCCAACTAAAGGTTGTTTTTCATCAAATTTCATAAGACTGAAACAAGTACCCTTTCCAGGCTTATAGCACTTGACTATATCTTTCAAAACTAATGATCGATTTTCCAAATCAGATCCATTTATACAAGTGAAAAAACAAAATCTAAAAGAAATACTAATCTTTTTCATGAATTCCCAAAGTTTAACCATTTACAACCTGTTTTATTATCAAAATAAAGCTACAAATACTAATTTACAAAAATAGAAGAGGTCATCTTCTATGGAAAGTATTTTTTGAGAATTTTCCCATTAACAGGTAAATATTCTCTTTTCCCTGCTAGATCTTGCAACATGAAAGTGGAAGGACCTATGATTTCTACAACTTGGAATAGGCCAATCCACATTTGTTGGAATTTAGAATGTTTGCCTTTTTCTTCATGAGCCTTATCCCATTTCAAAACTAAATCTCCAATTTGAAAATCTTTCCTAAATACCATGCTTGAATCAAAGGAATCCTTTACTAATGCTTGATGATGAGTGTGTGTTATTTTAGCCTGTTCTTGTTGCTCTTCTAGCTTAAGGATCCGCAGCTGTCTTAGTTGTAAAGATGAAGTTGGTGTTTCGTCAATAAATTGAACTAAGGCCAAAGAAGGAATTGCTAGATGAGTTGGGAGAACTACTTCTTTCCCATAAACTAAATTAAAAGGAGAAGTGCCAATTGAAGCCTTCTAGGTTATTCAGTCTACGCACAGAGCATACATTAAGGATTTGTGCCAATTTTTATGATTTTGATTAATGGTTCGCTTAATGATTTTGATTAAGTTTTTATTCGTTGATTCAACCAACCCATTCCCTTGTGGGTAATAATTGGCAGAATACTTAAGCTTGAAGCCTCTTTTAAGTACAAACTCAGTCATAGCATTGCTAGAAAAATATTATGCATTATTAAACATTAAGGCAGAGGGTAAACCAAACCTAGTGATTATGAACTGATCTATGAAATCAACGATATGTTCAGCATTAGTTGTTTTGAGTGGAACTCCTTCTACCCATTTAGTAAAATAATCTGTAACTGTAAGGATATACCTATGTTTTTTAGAAGAGTGAGGAACGATCTCACCTATTATATCGAATCCCCATTGATCAAAAGGTTGATTGATATTGATTGGTTGCAAAGGAAATGATGGTTTCTTTTGTCTCCCGGTAGCAGTTTGACAAATTTGACATTTCCTCACATAGTTATGTGCATATTTAAATAATGTAGGCCAATCATGCTTAATCTTATGTGATGTAGCATCTCCCAAATAATGTCCACTTGCTGGTCGATCATGGAGTTCCTGCAACACATTTTTAGCTTCAGATTTCTTAAGACATTGAAGGAGAATAAAATCATAATTCATCCTAAAAAGTACATCATTTATGAGTTGATACTGATTAGCCTTCAATCTTAGAGCTCTTTTCTTTGTATAATCTAGATTTGAAGGAGCATATCTGTTCTTTAGATAAAATATGATATCAGCATACCTCGATTCAATATTGTTTAGGCTTATCTCATACATTTGTACCTCTTTATTTGGAGATGATATTTCATAAATAAGCGATGCTCCAGCCAACATCTTTCAAAAGCCTTGTCCTTTTACAATATTTTCTAGCCTGATCTCAGCGTCATATTCTTGTAAGGAAGTTACCCAATTTGCTCTCTTTTCACCCACATCTTTCTGTACTAAGATATTTCTTACCATTGGAAACGACACTATGATCTTTGTATTGGTTTTAAGAAGAAAGGGTCTAAAATATTTGATTACTTTGAAAACAGCATAAGCTTGTTTCTCAACATCAGAATAATTTAATTCAGCCCCTTGTAGATTTGAACTAAAAAAGGCAATTGGGGCTTTCGCCTTATCTTGATTGGCTTGAGTCAGTATCGCAGCATATGATTTATCACAAGCAAATGGATAAAAAATAAAAGGATTAGAAAATTTTGGAGTCGCTAAAGATGGGGCATTAATAATTGCTTTCTTGATCAGATTAAATGCTTCATATTCCTCCTGCCCCCATTTGAAGAGTGAATTCTTCTTTATCATTACTTGTAATGGTGACACAATCCTTGAGAAATCCAGAATAAATCTTTTAACAAAATTAATCTGGGCAAGGAAGGATTGCATGGCTTTCTTATTTTATGTGGTAAGGATATTTCAGAAATCTCCTTAATTCTATCGGGATCAATATGTATTCCAGATTTTGACACTATAAATCCTAGAAGTTTTCCTTCACTTAAAAAAAGGGACATTTTTGGGTTAAGTGAAATTCCATACCTTTGGAAAAATTGGAAGATCTGTTTTAAGTCTCTAAGGTGATTACCATGTTTTTTAGAATATACTGTTATGTCATCCAAGTAAATCACCACTGATTTGTTTACTAATCCCTTAAATGCAATGTCCATGGCCCTTTGAAATGTGGCACCAACATTAATCAGACCAAACGACATCTTTTGATATGCGTAAGTACCCCATTTAGTTCTCAACGTGGTTTTTAGTTGATCGTCAGGATGGAATAGAACCTGGTTGTAGCCAGAGAAACCATCTAAAAAGGAAATTAATTCTGATCCTGAAACTGCTTGCATTATTTGTTCCATAGGAGGCAATGGAAAATTATCCTTTTAGTAGGCTTTGTTAAGATTTCGAAAGTCAATAAAAATTCTAATATCTCGATTTTTCTTTCTAACTGGAACCATACTGGAAACCCATCTATACTATCAAACGGGAAAAATAATTTTGGTTTTCAATAATTTATTGAGCTCTGATTTAATCTGACTTTCCAAATTAGGATGGATCTTCCTTAGCTTTTTCTGGACAAGTTTTTTATCAGCTATCATTCGGATAGTGTGTTGAATGATCGAAGTGTCGTAAGTCTTAAGTTCATTGTAGTTCCAGGCAAAGACACTTTTGTACTGTTTCAGGAGATGAACATAGGCTAGTTTTTCTTATGGGGTTAGGTCAAGAACTAGGTTGATATTCTGTGGCTTGGTATCCATTCCTAGATTTACTAATTCATAGTTTAGAGTTGAACTCTGAAGTTTTGAATTGGTAGATCTCTTAAACGGGTCTTTCAAATCATATAGGTGTTCCAACTTGACTACAGATTTTGGTATAACATTGTTAGTGCTTTCTTATTGTAATTGTTTGTCATGCTGGTCCTCATCAATTATCTGATTAGTATAAGATCCTTCTGATGTCAGGAAACTCACAATATTAGGATCGTCATTGAAAATTCTCCAGTTTGTAAAATTATCAGGGATGGAAGGCCAGATGATCAATTCGATTTAGAATCTGTCTAGGCTATAGTCTTCTGAGGGAATGAGCTTGGATGCTACATTAGCTAGGAGGTCAGCACTAGCATTTTGGAGTTTGGGAATAGGTGAAATATTAAATGTTATAAAATTTTCAGTCAGATCTTGCACTAAAGATTGATAATTCCTCAAATGACTTGATACACAATGCATAGTATTTCATACTAGTTTAATTATGATCTCAGAGTCTCGGAAGACTTGTAGATATTTGATATCTAATCTGATTGCCTTGTACAATCCTTGGACTAGAGCTTCGTATTCTGTAGTGTTTTTTGTGCAATCGAACTTGAGTCTACATGTTAGTATAGTTTTGTTTCCCTCTGGACTAACTAAGACACTTCCTGCTCCTGCTCCATCATTAGACTTAAAGCCACCAAAAAATAATTTCCAAAATAAAGATTTATTTACAGGACTATCTATAAAATTAACACATTCAGAACTATCTGTTTGAGAAAAATTTTCCACTTGAGATAAAACAAAATGTTCTAAGTAAGGCGAAGTATGAGCATTAAAATTTACTAAGAAAGAGTCAACAAAATAGTTGACAATTATATTGTTGTTGTATGCTACAGGTTCATTTTCTCCTTCAAATTCCGTCACTATGTATTTTTGACATCTTTCTTGCTCAACCTTTATTTTATTTGGTTTACCATTATAAGGGAGCCACACATGTGACCAGTCGATCGCAAAGTATCCATGAAGCTTTTCAGACCAATCCCTACTAAGAATTAAATCATAAAATTCGTGAATGTCTACAACTAAAATATCAATAACTTGACATACCTTTGGATTAGATGACAACCTTATGGTAACTTGATTTAGTTCACCGATTACTTCAACCTGCAATCGGTTGAGTTGAACTATGTGTACTGCAGATTTTTGAGGTTGGACGTTTAACTTTTCACATATTGTTTTAACTAAGATATTAGATGAAGCTCCTGAATCTACCAAACAATAATGCAAGTTTTTATTGAAAATTTCGTAAGTAGGAAGGAAAGGAGGAGGAGTATGGGATTTTGACCTACCTCCAATTAAAGCGATATCATTGGGATCGATTTTATTTGTCATATTAGTTGGAGGACTTCCCATCTCATGAGTAGCTTGCGAGATTACAACGGCATGAAGAGGTACAACGAGTACTGCATGTAACTCTTTCATAAGCAGCTTTTGTTGATGTTTCAATTTGCTCAACTCATGAAAAGTAATGTCAGCCCTAGTCTTCTTCATATCTTCAATGATATTATATTCCATCTCATAAAAAACAATCAGTGTTCTAGATGGAGTTGAGGGATCAAATTGGACTGGTTTGAGTCACTTTTGGTGATGATTTCTTACCTGCGACTTTATCTTTAGATATCGAGTTTGTGCTCTTCTGTTTAGGACTAGGTTGCGGAGGATCGAGTTGATTTCTACTTCTTGTACTAACTGGTAATACCTCTGGATCCTATTCATCTGGAAGAATGAAGTCCCACATTCCCTGTACTTCTACAACTTCATCTTCGTCAGTGGGTTCCTTGTTAGAAACTTCTTCTTCTTCTTCTTCTTCTTCTTCTTCTTCTTCTGCATTTGTTATAGCATTGGGTGGTTTTGAATTGGTTGAAGGATTTTTTCTATAATGCTTATAGGGCTTTTTCGAAGAAGTCTCTGCTACTTGTTTCTTAATGTCAACCATTTCATTAGACATGGTTTTTATGACTTTTTCCAATCCTACTAAATCCAATGGGTCTTTTGATTACTTTTTCTTAGGATCGTCTCTAAAAGAAACCTTCTTAGATTTTCTTTCATCAACAACATTTTTCTTTTCTAAAGCTAAGATACGTTTCTCTACCACTATCGCTTCCTTCATGTTTTCAGCTAATGTTACCTTAGCAGCCCTGTCAACAAAGATAGCTATGTTAGATGGTAAAGCAGATATGTACCATTCACTTCGAACTTCTTCGCTAGGCTTGGAAGCAGTTGGAATTTTATTCAAAATCTTGTTGAAACGCAAGTTAAAATCTTTGATAGGCTCTCTTGATTCAGCGTTTAGATTTTATAGATCATTGATCAGTGTTGTTGTAGATCTATCATCGCCGAACTTAGTCAAGAATTTCTCTTGGAAAATGTCCCAACTAGTGATGGATCGTGATGGTAATGAAAAATACCAGGATTCAGCTGCTCCTTGTAATGTATAAGGAAAGAGTCAGACAACGACATCTTCATTAGTAACACCATTTAAATTTATTGATAACATAAAGTTGTTTATGTGTTCTTCTGCTAGCATGCCTGCTTTAAGATTAAACTTAGGCAGCCATTTTTCAGGATGGGTGAGTAATTGACTCAATGGGTTAGGCATTAATACTACACCTGGGTTATTCCATGGAGTTTAGGCGATCGTTGAACTACTTACAGAAGAAAGTGCAGACGAAGTCACTGGTGGAAGGGATGAGGAAGTTAAAGTTCCAGTAGTCTGATGGATGATGATTTGAAGTGGAGAGGTGGATGGTTGACCTTGCAATGGAGAAGTTGGAATGGATGTTGATGATGAAAGAGTCTCACTATCAGACCCTTGAGGTGACTTCCTTGCTCTTCTCCTTTTTGGTAGAGGTAATTCGATTGGTTCGATACCAAACTTTTCACTCTACAATCTGGTTAAAGGATGAGAAGGATTGTATTGTGAAGTCACAATACCTTGAGATATTTCAAACTTTTGTGATGATATGGAAAATCCTTGAAGTTTATGAATCATAGATTCAACTTCAAGAGGTTCGATGGTAGATTTGTCTAAAATGTTTGGGTTTGTAGTAATGGTTTTTTTTTTCTCAACTGCTCGCATAGGATTTAAATATTTAGAATGCGAAGGAGAAGTCGGGGGATATATTGAGGGCTATTTAAATATTTAGAATGCGATGGAGAAGTCGGGGGATATATTGAGCACCAAATATGTTGAAGCCCTGAAAATCTAGTCTATAACAAGGGGGATACCCACCCAGTCTGGACCTTGAAAGAAGCTCCTTTTCCGTTTGGGATGGTGGGTCCGACTGGGGATAATGGGACCAGTTTCCCAATTTGTGTGTGTTGATAAGAATTGATATTTCTGTTTTCTAAAGATTTCTAAGTAAAATGCTTTTAATCTAAGTGTAATTTAAAACATGAAATTGTATTCTAATGAACAGAAATACTTAAATATAAAACTAACCCGGGATTCAACTTTTCACTTATGCAATCTAAAATAATTTCTAATAGCAATTGGTAATAAAGATCATTCAATTGCGACAAGAAACGAATTCGATAAAGATGAATTGTTTTGTATAAAAAGTTAGCCGAATAAATTGTGAGAAGTATATAGCATAATAAGTCATTCATACATTAAGCATAAACAGAATAGTCATTACTGTACAAAAGTGCCAAATAATAACTCAAAAATTCAAGCTTTTATATATAAATAACTAATCATAAAGTATTACTTTGACACATAAGTAGAAATTATTAAGAGATAAAAGTACCATTGATAACAAGTTCTACTCATGAACTTCAACAATGTGGCTTTATTTCTTTCTAATTCAACATCTACCAAGAGTACAAAAGTGCATTTCAGTAGCAGATATTAAACATAGATATCAATAAATCTCATTCCATTCATTCATCAAAACCTCCTCTGAGGGTGTAAAAGTGCATGTCCTGAGGAAACGTTTTTGACAAATTTCAGGACCCTTCTCTAAATGCATGAGAGGGGTTAAAATACTACTACCTAAATACTAAAAATAGTTTATTACAAAAATATAGGATGAGGTTTAAATGACCATCCTCATCTAAGGCAAAAATAAAGCAAAATTAAAATTAAAACTGAATCTAGAAATTAGCTATCTATGTATCTGTTCTCTGAGGTCGTAAGAATTCAGCATCGGTTTAAGGAACGTCAGTTGGCCGACCTCCGATTTTAGTTGTCCTGTGAAAACAGAATTGGCAAGTTCTGGCGCTATCTTCTCGACAAAGTTCGTAAGGCATTTGAGAGTCATGCATTGACTATGCGGTTTAACCAAGTACTGCCAGTAAGTATCCCAGTTTAACTTGGTTAACTTCTTAATGGACTTTTCCCTTTCCTCAGCTTTTTGTCTCTAGCTTATCTGCAGTTGTTGTGCCTTTGGGAGGAATCCAAGAGTGGTCTCTGAAATGAGGTTTGCTCTGTGAAGGTTTTCATTAACTCAGTCAATGATGTTGTTTGCTACTGTAGCCACTTCTTCTGCTGCCACACGTTGAGTGCTGAGTAGAATCGCTAGATTTGAGCCAAATCCACTTACCTCCTAAGGGTATAATTGATAAATACTGTCGGTGTTGGAATGTGGGTCCCGCCTTTAGTCTTTAGCATTTTTCCCCACAATTGTTCGGCTTACATGCGACCGAGCACTTGGGGGTTGTCCATTTCAAGGGGTTTTTCCGAGCTATGCATGATTAGTGCTAAATCGCGCATCAGAAACTGCCTCCTTTTCCTAATGCAGGTTTCAGAGGTGTTATTGTTTGCCTTCTGTACAGTCTCGACGAGCCTTGGTCGATGTGCTTTGCTCTTTTTTAATGGTTCTTCCCTTACCGATCAGTTCTTAGTGCATTTTTCCAAATTTTCATTTTCTTTGGCGAACTTCTCCATGAACTGTTTGTTGTAGGTTTCCTAAGGCTTTGGTAGATGATACATAACCCTTAAATCTTGTGCAGTGAATGACCCAATTAGGTCTTGGACTCAAGTCGTTAATTGTCTTTTTGTTATATCGGCATTGTCCAGTACCGACTTGACCATGTCTGTGTATGGAAGAATCTTTGGTCTTGCTACTATTCGGTGCAAGAATGAACATGAAAGTTCAGTAATTGATCTCTCAAACAACCTGCATGAGTCTGCAGTTGCTTTAACCTCCATAATTCTCAGCTTTTCTTCTTTGAGGAGACTGTACATGCCTTCCTAAGTAGTTATGCAGACATATTTGTTATAGTTGGTGTCTGTGTATAAGGGCGTCATTTCTTTGTCTTATGCAACTGGAGCTTTTCCCTTCTTTCCCATTACGTTTTGCACACTGTTGTGTATATTACTATGCTTGCCACTCTCGCAAATATACAAGTCAAGAAAGAATAATGATAAGAGATAAAGTGACGGGAAAGCTCTTTAAATATGAAATCATATCCAATATACCACCATACATGAAATGACCTTTCGATCATATTTGAATCTTATCTCATAAATGACCACCAACTAACCACTAAATTGACATTAATGCCCATAACGCGATATCGGATTACGAGAAAATTTATTGAAGGATGAGCCTTGCAGATATGTGATAAAGCGATTTTTTGATTTGCTTCGCAATATCGCAGATCACAATATCGTAGATTGCAATATCACTAATCCATTTGTTAACAATCATTTATTACCTTATAGTCCACGAGATGCGATTTGCGAGATTTGCTATCGCATATCGCGAGATCGGGATATTTTACCTTAGGTGATACTTGCGGCATATAAAATTTACATGCGCGATGGGTTTTCAAGGCGCACAAACTCGCATCGAATTTTCGCAATTTTGGAGGTTTGTTTGTATGTTTTTCCAGTGTTACCTTTTGCAATGCAATGTATTTTTGTTAACAGAATAATTTTATTCAGAATCTATCCTAAATCTTAATTTTTTTTGGGTTTTGCGGGTGTTCTCCTAAGTTTATGATAGCATGTTTTATTCAAAGGGAAACATAAGTGCTAGTTTTTTTGGAAGGGTCCCCATTTATTTAGCTTTATTACTAAAACTAAATAAAAAGGGGGATTGTTGTTGGCCACAACAAAACCCAACAAAAAGTTTTCTTCACATTGAAGAATCACCTCTGTTCTGCACATTGAAGTTTCATGTTCATCTAGCTAATCCAATTCAACTAGGTCAAAATCTACCTCCTCACTATGAGGATCATCATCCTCTTGCACGGCTTCCTCATGCTCATGTGCTTCTGTGATCTTTTGCTTTCCCTTATGTGCCTTCTTTATTGATAAAGAAGGCACACCCCATCCCATAATCTTTGGGTTAAACACCTCCCTATGCCCTTTCTGATATGTTCCAGTAAATATGCCTATTTCAGCCCCTTTAGGCTTGTTGACCTCAACTCTGCTAGGTGACCCTATATGACCATGCAATGGTGATGAATGTGGTGAAATAGGCTAAACTCATGCAGGAATAGATGTAGTGGGATAAGATGGAGGGGTATGCCTTCAACATGATGATCAATGGGATGAGATGAAGAAGGAATATCTTGAGCATGTGGAGTAGTGAAAATATCATTGGCAATGAAATTGTCCCATGAAATATGCAACTGGTCAAGGTGATGAAGGAAAATGATCTTGATCAATGAGTGATGGAAAAGGCTATTCATTTTCCGGTCATAATCTCTCTTCTGTACAATGTCGGCCATTTTGTCTATGCTTCTCAATAGATAGTATGGGATATTGAGAAATTTGACCCTTGTGAAGTGCATAAGCAATCTAATATGGTATGTGTAGAGCCTAGAGAACCTTTCTTCACAAGAGAAGTACTTCATGATGATTTTCATCATGGGGGCATACCTAATAAGAAGGTATCTCAAAGGGAAAACCCTCCTCCTCTCATTTCTGTATAGCGGTTTGATGAATGGTTCATAATACCGATCCTCCAAATCTTTTGTTTTAAACCACCTCTCACCCATGTAAGGTCACTCCTACTATGGTCACTTGATTATCTTTAAGGTTTGATGCAAAAAGTGTGCTCAAAATAGGGTGACGCTGAACTCTTTCAATAATCTTGCAAAAATCAAGGCAACCTAGATATTGAAAACATGAGACTGTCATTGGTGAAGCCATGAGTTCATTTGTGTTAGTGGGCTCGAGTGTTAGGATTTTTCCTCCTTTGTGTGCCTCCTCTATTCTCTGTCCTCTTATAGTTGTCTACCCTCCTCTTCTTGTGTATTCTACTCTTCCACATAGTCTCTGTCTTCCTCCATAGTGTTTGGTTAAGAAACCCTAGGGATAAGGTAGGTGGGAATGGGAAGTGGAAATAGGTCTAGGGAATAGGGATAGGGCTATAAAAAATTGAGGAGATGATGGGAGGTATTTTGGAGTTGTGGGAGGTGATAGGAGGTTAAAATGTCAAGGGAGTTGGGAATGATAATTAAATTACAGGTTTATGGTAGAGGATCCCTAGGAATTTTGGAAACCTAGGTCTTAGGGTTTTATGGGAAAAACGTTTAGGGACTAGGAAATAATAGTGTAGGGGTAGGGATGGGTTTGACAGTGATGTAGGAAGGTGTTGTAGGGTCTATGGGAAACAAATTTGGGATAGGGATGGATTTAAGGTTTTATCACTTGCCCTAGTGCCAATTTCACTTAGGAACCAAAACACTAAAAACAAATGTTGTTTACGAGTGCAAAGAGGTGGAAAATTTGTGTGACTTACTTGATAGAAGAGGAAAAAAGACTTTGTTGGAATTTTGAGAGAATTTGGAGGCATTTTGGTGCTGTGGGGGCTCACTGGGAAAACGTTTAGTGCATTGGGAAAAAGTGCAGTGCATTAGGAAAAGGTGCAGCGCGTGTGTTAAAAAAGGTATTGCCCACTGCTCTAAGTGTAGCGCCTCCCTCCTAAGCACAACGCCTCCCTTCAAAATGCAATGCCTCTCTCCTAAGCCCAACACCAAGGAAATTTTTTCCTTTAAACCTACAAAATTTACTTTTTGAACCAAGGGAGTGTGAGCTTAACCTTTGAGAGTGAAAATGAATTGTCTTGGTGGCCTTTATACTTCATGAAATTGATGATTTGGGCCTTGGGACCCACTTTCTTCCTTTTGTCATTCACCTTACTCTTGGAAACTATACCTTTACACTTGACTTTTTCTTTGACAAATTGAACACTTGATATACATTGAGAACACTTTCACCTTTGACATTTTGGTACTTTGGCATTTTGGAACTCTGAATTAGCAACTTGGAAATCATGTGCTTATTACATGAAAGACATAAAATTACATAGTGAAAAATAAAAATTTGGCATTTAAAATCAAAATTACATGCTGAGACAAGATTTTATGTTTACAAATCATCCTCAAATAGTGAGGATATGTTACTTGATCACTATGAGACTTTCTGACATTATGCAATGGAAATGGTGTTTTATTGGACCTTGAAAACCCTAGGACCTAATGTTAACCTTCACTGATGAGAATTGATGGTGTCATGACCAATATGATGACATGATGACTTTGATCTCATGACTGATGTACATTCAGAAAGGTATGACAATGTGCGAGCAGTAATGAAATTTAAGGGAGAGTGATGTTTTTTTACAAGGGCTACCATTGGTGAGTAAATTTTTGAATGATGACCTAGTGGAAGGAAAAAAATTTCTGAGTGGAATCCTAATATGATATGAAAATAGGATTTTTGATCACTGATGATAGGATGTAAACACTGACACTAGCAATATATATATTAATGTTTCAAGGATGATGATGTGATTGCATTATTCCATGAATTTATATTAAAAAAAAAAAAAATTAGGTTAAAGCTAGAATTCGGATTATTTTGCCTTTTATTTTTTTGAATGTAGATATCTACATAGTGGTTGGTTATGGTGTAGAAGTTACTTTTTTGAGATTATTGTGCGATTGGGAGGTAAAATTTTTTGTGAATGAGAAAAGTAATAAAAATAGGTAAAGAATAAGAAAATAAAATAAAAAGAGAAAAATATTTCTAATTAAAAAAGTTAAAATACAAATAAAAAATAAAAAAATAACTAATATGTTGAAATTAAAAAGAATAATTATAAATCTTAATTTAATATTATTATTATATTTATATTTAATATTATTATATTCAGTTTTTTTATATTTAAAGTTCTTAAGTTTACTTAAGCAAAATAATAATTATAAATGGTAATTTTAATTTATTATTATGGTAAATTAATAATTTATTTGGTTTTATGATGTTATTTAATTACAAATATAAACAATAATACTATAGTTATTACCATTATTATTATAAGAGATTTGTTAGACAAATAAATACTATTATAATATCAAATATTGTTATTCATAATTATTATTAATAATTAATTGCATGGAGAGCTAAGTATAGGGTAGACGTGTAGGTTTAATCTAAAAAATAATGTAAATATTTGTAGTAATAATCAATTAAAAGTAATATAGAACCCATTATCATCGAATATTGTTATGTTCCTAAAAAATTAAAAATATGATGATGATCATGATGATTAGCGACCAATGGAATCTATGGGACCTCAAAAATAATATAAATGCTATTCTTCAAAATCTTGTTTATGTGATAAAAAAGAAGAGAAAGAAGCGCTCCAAGATCACTATAGTTGGCTTAATAAGTCAAGAAGATTGGAAGTGTGGCAGATGTTAGTGAATTGAGAGCAGATGTGAGTAAGAGACGAGCATTCTAAAAGGATGTGTTTTTCATCTTCCACCTTCTTAGTATAACAAAACTGACAAATTCTATCATGCCATGGAGCCTTGGGAGTAGACCACCCCCAATTTCGCCTCATTGAGAATTAGTTATTACACTAGTGATGTTCATTTTCTCATGAGAATTAGCTCTTATCCTAGTGATGTTAATTTTTTCCTTAGTGCTCGTCAACACACAGAGATAATTTTGGTTATAAATTAAAATAATGATGTTGCAACCATATTTATATTAAGTTAATAATCACATAAAAACTTTATTACCTTAACATAGATATTATTAATTTGTAAATAGGTATTGTTACAATACCATGGGCCAATATTGATGCGGGAGCATCCAAATCAAAGGGAATTATTGTAAATAATAGACATAGGGGTCATGCATTAGTTTCTAAATTCCAAGTTAATTAGATATTCTCAAAATAAATAAAACTAGGAGAGCTTTTAGGCATAAAGGAGTGGATGTGGATCATTAAGTGATAAGGATAGCTTTTCTATTTTAGAATAGGAAAAATACAGAATAAAGCTAAAACATGCTTTTCCATGTGTATGCATTGCATGTAGAGTGAGAGCTTTTAGTTGAGTGATTTTAGGATTTTTTATCATGCTTAAGTTTAATAAATTAGGGAGCCTCAAGGCATTGAAGGAGGGAATGTGTGAGGAGTGAGTGGGAAGAGTGATCAAGGATTCTCCTTGGGAGCCTTCAGGTAGTTTGTAAAAGGGCCATGGATTTACATATCTGGCCAAGAAGAACAAGTTTGTAAGTAGTCTCTTTTGTTTTATGTAACCAATGTTTCATATGTATATATATATATTATTGATTGCATGATAAAGGCGTGGGATTGGTACTAATTTGGAATGTTCCTTGAGTCCACTGGTTCTATATATTGAATTCAAATCAGTTGAATCCGAATGAATGGCTTATTCCAGAAGCAATGAATAATTACGCCTTGTATTCAGCGTTATCTATTAATCTGCCTTCCATAGATCGAAGTGCAGATGTGAAATCTCTAATCGATTGCAAAGAGGACGAATTGTGTTGAATAGCGCTCTGCGTTTTAATGGGCGTAAGGGGTTTGCCTGCGTATGGTAATAAACATTTAGCCCAGGATATAACGCACATGTATACATGGTAATTATAGATGTATACAGATGACTGGATGGTAATTATATATATATGTTGGATCCATATGGCTGCGTTTGGTAACAACTCTATATAATGCATATGTAGAAACTGGAAGAAAAGTTCGTCGTTTTGGGAGCTGCTTGCTGTTTCGAGCTGACAGGTATATAACAAGTAAGAGCCAGTAAAGGGACGTAAGGAATTCCGTGGGGCATATAGAGTAAGAGCCAGTATAGCCAGCAGCGATATGAAAGAAAGGGGAAGAGTTTGCTGCGGATATTAGGCGTTGACCGACACTGTATATCCATGACTGTTATGCGACTTACAAACCGGGATTGTTATAGCTATATAACTCGGTTGTGAAGAAGGCTGGAGGAGCAGAGACCTATTCCGGTGCAGTCATATTTATATGTCAGCGGCGATGGTAAAATTACATTTATAAGTTGTGTTATTGGGAAATGAACTCTGGTCCATTAGAAGGTAATGCGCACTCTTGGAGTGAGTTCAGCCATATATATATATATATATATATATATATATATATATATATATATATATATATATATATATATATATATATATATATATATATATATATATATATATATATATATATATATATATATATATATATATATATATATATATATATATATATATATATATATTGAGATTATTTATAGAAATAAGGTGTTGTGTGAATTAAATTTGATGCCAACCATGGGTTTTATAGCATAGTTTTATAAATCATGAAAGTACAACATCATTGAGCAAGCTTTTATGAGCTTGGTGGTCAGAGATCCTGGTAGAAGTGGCCTGGGAGTGGCCTGGGCTGCATCAGGTGGTATCAGAGCAGGTATACTTTGTTGAAGATTGTTTGTTTCTTGAATGAGTACAGTCGAAAACTGAAGTATGTTTCTTTGAATGTGTGATGAATGATTTTTTTATCTGATATGCAAATTACACAAGTGAACAGGATTGCAGAAGAGGAAGGAGGATAAGATCATGTAAGATCTTAAGAGGTGAGATTATTTTTCTGACTTGAAATTTGTAATTGAAGTTTATGGTTGCAGAAAAGTGGCAGTGAACTGAAGAATCCAATAAGGAATTGGATAAAGAGGACAACTGAAGTGTTCTCAGGAGACAAAAGGAGATTGCAGAAGCATAGAGGGAGCAAAGGTGTTGCTCAGAAGAAGGTTCTAGACAAAGGACCGTGCTTACCAAAAGACTAAGTAAGGAGAGCTTAGTGAGCTAAGATTGCAGCCAGGAGGACTAGCTGTTGCATAGGCTTGTTGCAAAGGAGAATCAACAGAGGTTGAAGAAAGTTGCAGATGAGAGAAGCCTGAAAGAGCAATGGAGAATGCTCGAAAGGTTCCAGCAGAGGACCAATGATTACCAAAAGACCAGATCCGGAGGGAAGGATTGGTGAGGTAAGTGGCAGCAAGAGAGGTTGCTGTGGTAGAGGCTTCATGCAACTCATAGGTGAGGAACTCATGGCGAAGGAGAAGATGACTACTGATAGTCATAGCAGAGGTTCAGGAAAAAGCCACGGTAGAGGACATAAGAAAGAGGATGCCAAGGTAAATGGCAAGAAGATAAGTCCAGAGGAAGTTGAAGAATACATTTGTGAACCAGAACAAGGAGAATTTCTGGGAGATAGTGAAGATGAAGGCTTGAAGACTGAAACTTCAAGTAAGACCAAAGGGTCATATATTTTTAAATCTGACAATTTGTGGATGTTTGCAGGTGAAAGACAATTGGCTGATACTGTCATGAAGAAGGAAAAAGACCAGCAGAATCAAAATTCTGTTATGGAAAAGTAGAAGGTAGATAGGCCTTATATTCAGCTAGAGAAGGTGATCATGGAGAATCAGAGAAGAGATCTAGAGAAATGGCACAGAAATGGGATGACTGCAGGAGTTCAAGAAAGAGAGATTGCAGTAATGAAGGTACAATTGCAGGTACTGGAAGAATGGCTGCAAGAGCAGAAAGATCAAAATGGAAAGTGGATCTTTCCACTGAAGGGAAAGAGAGTGATTTGGCGACAGTTGCAGAGAAGGTTGAAGCAAATTATGATTGCCTTGTTGAAAAAGGGACTTAGAGTTCTTGCGCCAGAGTTGGAGTTTGAAATTCTCGCATGTAGATATATTAAGAGAAAAATGTTGAAGGAAGCAGTCAAGACTGAAAAGTCTCATAATTTAAAAACTAATGAGTTGTGTATGTTTGCAGGTACAGAACAGGAAGATAAACAAACTTTAGAGTTTGTGCAAGAAGAATTGAACCTGAAAGCTATTCAGATCGATAATGAGTTAGCAAGACCTCAGAAGCAGATGGAGAAGAAGGAGTCTAATCAGGATGATGATGCAGAAAGAGAAGGACCAGCTGGTGATTGGTCAAACACTAGTGGAGGTATAGAAAATCATGTGAAATTTCCAAGGTCTACTCCTAATGAAGTTGTTGAATTGTATAGGAAACTAGATCTCCAAAGAAGAGAGTTGGAGAGATAGAGGACTTATTGGATGGAGAAACAAGGGAAGAGACTCGTTATGAATGACAATCATAAATCTGAAGATGGTAAGAAGGAAGGACTAGCTAACAGTCTCATGGTGAAGGCAAATCAGCATACTGATGTGTTGATTGGGATGAAACAACATACTGAGATACTGGCAGAGGGAAGTAAGGCACTGATGCCTTGTGATTTTTGTTTTAACATGTGTTTTGTGAATGCAGGTATGGTCTCCAGTACTGAGAAACATTTGACTCAACTGAACAGTCAATTAAAGGGGAAAGAAGTTCTCTGTTCCAGAAGACAAGAGGGGGTGGATGATCGGGTGGCAGTCAGAACAGAGACCAGCATAGAAGCAAGAAATCAGCAGCTTGAAGATTTATTGGACAAGGAAATTGAATTAATCATAAGAATCATGCTGAAAATGTCTCAGAAAAATACATCAGCAAAGAAGAGAAGTAGCAGAAGCAGTAAGAGGAAGACAACAGAAGATTGCAAGAGTGCGGCTAGTGCAGCAAAGCAGCATAAAATGTGGAGACCTGGAGAAGAACAACAGACAGAAGCAGCGGCAAATCCAAAGTTACAGTACAAGATATGGGATCCAGGCAAACATGGAGCTGAACACATGATCGGGAGATCGTGAAAAATTTCTACCTTGGTAGTATGATGCGGGAGCATCCAACTCAAAGGGAATTATTGTAAATAATAGACATAGGGGTCATGCATTAGTTTCTAAATTCCAAGTTAATTAGATATTCTCAAAATAAATAAAACTAGGAGAGCTTTTAGGCATAAAGGAGTGGATGTGGATCATTAAGTGATAAGGATAGCTTTTCTATTTTAGAATAGGAAAAAGACAGAATAAAGCTAAAAGATGATTTTCCATGTGTATGCATTGCATGTAGAGTTAGAGCTTTTAGTTGAGTGATTTCAGGATTTTTTATCATGCTTAAGTTTAATAAATTAGGGAGCCTCAAGGCATTGAAGGAGGGAATGTGTGAGGAGTGAGTGGGAAGAGTGATCAAGGGTTCTCCTTGGGAGCCTTCGAGCAGTTTGTAAAAGGGACATGGATTTACATATCTGGCCAGGAAGAACAAGTTTGTAAGTAGTCTCTTTTGTTTTATGTAACCAATGTTTCAGATGTATATATATATACATATTATTGATTGCATGATAAAGGCATGGGATTGGTACTAATTTGGAATGTTCCTTGAGTCCACTGGTTCTATATATTGAATTCAGATCAGTTGAATCCAAATGAATGGAATATTCCAGAAGCAATGAATAATTACGCCTTGTATTCAGCGTTATCTATTAATCTGCCTTGCATAGATCGAAGTGCAGATGTGAAATCTCTGATCGATTGCAAAGAGGACGAATTGTGTTGAATAGCGCTTTGCGTTTTAATGGGCGTAAGGGGTTTGCCTGCGTATGGTAATAAACATTTAGCCCAGGATATAACACACATGTACACATGGTAATTATAGATGTCTACAGATGACTGGATGGTAATTATATATATATGTTGGATCCATATGGCTATGTTTGGTAACAGCTCTATATAATGCATATGTAGAAACTGGAAGACAAGTCCATCGTTTTGGGAGCTGCTTGTTGTTTCGAGCTGATAGGTATATAACAAGTAAGAGCCAGTAAAGGGACGTAAGGAATTCCGTGGGGCATATAGAGTAAGAGCCAGTATAACCAGCAGCGATATGAAAGAAAGGGGAAGAGTTTGCTGCGGATATTAGGCGTTGACCGACACTGTATATCCATGACTGTTATGTGACTTACAAACCAGGATTGTTATAGCTATATAAATTGGTTGTGAAGAAGGTTGGAGGAGCAGAGACCTATTCCGATGCAGTCATATTTATATGTCAGCGACGATGGTAAAATTACATTTATAAGTTGTGTTATTGGGAAATGAACTCTGGTCCATTAGAAGGTAATGCACACTCTTGGAGTGAGTTCAGCCATATATATATATATATATTGAGATTATTTATAGAACTAAGGTGTTGTGTGAATTAGATTTGATGCCAACCATGGGTTTTATAGCATAGTTTTATAAATCATGAAAGTACAACATCATTGAGCAAGCTTTTATGAGCTTGGTGGTCATAGATCCTGGTAGAAGTGGCCTGGGAGTGGCCTGGGCTGCATCAAATATCTTGGCTCATCAATACCACATTCCAAAAAAACATCTCTCAATTCACAAAAACAACATTTATAAATATTTTATTTGATTTTTTTGTAGGCTTAGCAGTACATTTCATTCATTCTTTTAGAAACACACAATTTAGAAATATATAAGTCATTTGGTGGCCTCAACCTACCCAGTGGGAAACTATGTTTTTTGGCCACCGAATCACATTATAAGCCATCCAAAACATGAATATTTTGGGTCTATTTAACCAAGCCTTATAATGTTGATAGTCTCGAAACCAACTAGTAAGTATAACACTGCAAACATAAATGCTACCCAAAATATACAACCAAAATTAGGTCAAACATAACATGCATAACTTCGACGAGCTAATCATCTCACGATTCCATCGGAGCAGGATCTTTAGCAATTGATCCTTGCAATTCAGATTGCGGCACACATGGGATATGCGCTTTAATGTGGCCAAGGTAAACATTCAGGTTCTACAACGGAAGTTGAATAATTTCGAATGTCTCGGAGGCCCAGCTCAGCCTCACTTTGCCTTGTTGTGTTGGTGGTGGTAGCCATTTCTTTGACCACTATGCATTTCATTAATGAGTAGAGATGGGCAGACTCTCTAAACATGGTGAGACAACCGTGAGTGTACCCAAGGTCCGTGATTAGCTCCCCCAAATCTTCAACTCACGGTTCAAGCTCAACTTTCAAAATAAACTCTCCCTCCCACACTGTGATCAAATGCTTCACTTGCGCAAGGGTCCCTTCGGAGTATGCATGAACCATAGCCTGAAGAATATCAGAGTTATTTTTCTGACCCTTGTGTCACGCAGTCCTCTACCGCATGGTCCTATGTCACACAGTACTCTACCACACATTACTCTTCCATGCAATGTGACTAGAAGACGAGCCAACTTATATTCCTTTGCCTTCCTAGTGTGTGTGTCCCCTTCCACCTCGGCCCAAGGCTCCACCACGAAGCTAAGACTTCACTATATCTACTAATGTTGGGCCCCGTTTAGTCACCCTTCTTCCACCTTCCTACACTCATAAACCAACCCACTGTACAAAGGCCAAAAGTGGATGTAGCGTAGGTGGACGAGACTTTATATGCTAACCTCGAACTGAGACATGCAACAACTAGGTATACCTCTATTGTTCTCATTTTTGTGAACCTATAAACATCAAAATTAGGCTCCCTAAGAAGCTGAGGACCAAGTTTATACGTCAGAGAGATGGTCTTAACTCCACCTCTGCTCCCACCACCTATAGGCAACGAGAGTTACCAACCTGCATGTTATCACAGTGAATAAGCATGTGAGGGCATGGGGGATACCATCCACCATCCCAAACCAATAAATGATATGTCATGTCAATCAAACCCAAGTGGGCCTCCAATTTTTTAGCATCCCGATCGAGGAATATTTTATTTGAATTTAATTTTATAACATTTTTTAATTAAATCTAAAAGAAAAAATGTCTAACTCAATTGGAAATGGTATTAAAAATGAATTCTCACCAAATGAGAAGTCTTTGGTTGAAATATTTTGCAACCCACAAGATTTAGCTGTTAGGTCCTCTCACGTCCTCTCTATACATAGATAAATAAATAAATAAATTTAAAATAAAAATATCATATAATTATTTTTGAGATATATGTAAACTCTAAATCATATTAAAACATATAAATAATAATTATAAATTAAAATTCATTTTTCCATATCAATTAAAATTATAATTTACTGTAATAATAATTTAAATAATATTATTAATTTAATAGTTAGGGCAGTATGAAGAGTATTTATGTTTTAAGATTAAGAATGTAATACTAATTATTATTATTAAAGATTTGGTATGTGTTAGTGTCAGTATTTGCATACTGCCATTAGTGATCAAAATTCCTCTTTTACTCACTAATGGTAACCCAAAATAAAAAAATCACACTTCCCTCTCAAAAAAATTGTATTTGCTGACCCACCTTCATGTGCCTTGTTAAGTATCCATTGACTATAAAGGCTCATTTCATCATGTTTTATATTAGTGAAGTTCAGTCATTCAAGGTTCCATTAGGTCACCTAGGTTTCATTTTCCCAAGGTCCAATAAATCAGCATCTTACTGCATAAGGTTAGCAAGGTATGAGAGTGAAGTAAACAATAACACTTTTTTAGTTTTCTAAGGGTTTACAAGCATGTAACCATGGCTACTAAAAGTCCCAAACTTGATTTCAAGAAAGGAATTTATTCCAGTTTGTAAATTTTTACTTCAAAATAGATGTAATATTTTTTATTTCATTTATGTAATTTTATGCCTATTATATGTAATAAGTCACAATTTTAGTTGTCTACTCAATTCCATTGCCAATAGCGTCCAAACAAAGGTCAAAATGAAGATTGCCAAAGAATCATCCACCTGTCAAAGGAAAAAAGGTCAGAAATTCAAAGAGTATTAGTATGAAAGTTTGAAAAGTGACATGAAACATTAGAAAATGAATTTTCAAATCATAAATCAAAACTCCTTCAAGTATAAAATCCCTCAAAGACATTATATGCAACATTCATTTGCACTCCTGCACTCTCAAAGTCTCCTCAGCAAAAGTGAAGTTTCAAATTTTAGGCAAAATTGGGCGAAAATAGGGGCAGAGGACACATTTTGAAAGCAAAGGGCACGTTTTGAAATTAGAGGGTGCATTTAAAAGCTGGAGGGCGCATTCAGAATTGGTGCTGCATGTTTTTCAGGAAAACCAGTGTATTTTCTAAGGGTGTTGTGTGCCTATAAGTGGAGGGCACATTTGACAGTTGTGTTGTGCCTTTGCCCAAGAACAACCAGAAGTTGCCCAAAGCACCCTACCTTGCTCCAAACGTCAAAAGTTTCCACCAAGCTGCTCCAGCAAGCAATTAGGTCTAAATTACATTGCTCCTCTCCTTCACAATTGATTTTTGTGGTGTTTCATTTATTTTGTAGTCATACTAAGTTTAAAACCCTATTAACCTAACTCCACTCCTAAAACTCAATTCCTAGCACCCCACTACTACTCCAACATTTCATAACTACCCCTGTCACCTCCCCATTCCAACCTCCTCAATTTTCTCACTTCACTCTATACTCCCAACGCCTACATTCCATTTCATCATTTCCCTAGGGTTTGACTCCAATAACCCATGGTTGAAGAAGAAAACAGAGGATAGAGTGAGGAAGAAAGGTAGGAGAGGAGGATATCTAAGAAAGGAGGGGGAATCATTAGACATGATCCAAACAATACCAGAGAACTCATGGCATCTCCTGTCACTATGACATGCTTTAGCCAGGGCAAAACTCAAAGCTGCAAAAGAGAATATTTAAGCCTTGACCAAGCAAGAGGAGAAAAGGAGGCTAGACATTCTTGTTGAGGCATCACTCCATGCCTCAAACACATGATCAGCTATCATCCCACCAATTTTGAGAAGTTTTGAAGAAAATTTTGTAACTTGTGAATTACTGTGTTTTTTGAGGCATTTTTAGCACAGTGAAAAGGTCAAACGCACAACAACTAGGGTGTTGCACTCATTTTGGGGACATACAATGAGAAAAAGGTCAACATAATTTGATTCATAGTGATGAGGACATGCACCCTGTGAATTTTCTAAGCATTTGGAAACAAACATGTGAGTCAAAAAGGTCAAAAACCACCAAAAAACCATGTTTCTGCCTCATTTCTAGCTTGGGCATTGCGCATTTGACTAGTCTTGGGAGACCCCATTTTTAGAGGGTCAAATCAATTCCATTTTTCAAAATAAATGTGGATGTGGAATATAGATAGGATAAGCTTTCCAATGAGCTATCCTAGGCTCAATTTGCACACCGGGAAGGTAGTCGAAATCAACCTGCAAGATGGAGGGTGCATTTGACACACAGAGGGCGTGTGTGACGAGTTGCTTGATTTTCCACTCTTTTCCTCTAGATTTGATTTTCATCTTGGTAAATCAACTTTTTACTGATGTAATTTGTGATGTAATGTAATTATGGTGTTTTTACTATTACCTAGGGTAAATGCATTAGGTAAATCAAGAAGACGAGGTGTAATGAATTAGTTCACTTAAGATAGGAATGAGTCACTTGGACCATCCTACAAGTTAGATATCAGTTCATATTTTTGTGTAATATCTTCCTCACCTCATGCATTCGACCCCTGAGGATGAGGGGAAGTGGTTTTCATGTCTATTCAGTCCCTTTCTTCACCATAGACAAAAGGTTGGACTCTCTTGGATGTTGTAATAGCTTTCGGACTTTGGCATGGAATATATTGGATGAAATTGCAGCTATTTTGGTGGGATTTGTGTGGCATGGTATTTTGATCTTGTTTCTTTTTTCAGTTCCATATGTGTGAATGTTTTGTTACTTTCATGATCCATTTCACTCTAATTATGTTTGATTTTCAAGGTGTGATAAGTAGAATTCGTCTTTGCATGCTCTGTTTTGGGAAAATAATCATAGATTGTTTCATTTCTTTAGTTTAAAAAGAATTCATGACCCTCATTCCCTTTTTATCATCTCACTAGTCTAAACCATCTCATCACTATACTATGAAGTTTAAAGTACCTTGCCTACCTTGCCCCATTAGATGTCTGCAATTCTGATTCACTTTTCCCTGACCTAGCTCATTCTCTGACCTAATTCACTCATCCTTGTGATTACCCAACCAAATCAAATCAAAAAACCCTCTACACTTTACATCTAACCTAAAACCCTAATCTATCTAGCCCTCTTCGCTTTGATCCTTTGGAGACAACCGTCTTCAGCTTGGTAGGGCTAACTACCAAGTCAAAAGATTGGTCTGTGGTTACCTTAGTCGGACTTTCCTTGGCCTTGGAGATCTGGAGGAGGGATAACAATATGATTATTAATAAATTAATAATGAATATTATAATACCAATTATTATTGTTATTTTATTATTATTAACAGGAATTTCTTTGAGACTAATCACATCATTATTATTTGGTCAACGTTTCGAACCAACTAATATGGTTCATCCTAAGGAAAAAGGTGAAAAAATCAAAAGATCCTAATGAATAAATAGCAAGGATGCATGAGAGTCCAGAATTAGCCATTAAAAACTAACCGTTAGGAATTAATTATTTAATTATTTAATTAATAAAATAATATTTATTGATTTTAAATTGAAGACTAGTTATTATAAACTAGTCATTATTTGTTTATATAAATATAAATTATTTATTAATAATATTAAATTATTATTTATATATTATGTTGAAAATAGCAACAAGAAATGCTAAATATAGAAGTGCTAAATTTAGTACTTCTATAAATGGCATTTCAGGATACTTTCCTATTTTAGTTAGTCCCTGAACTAAAATAGAGAAGTAAAAATTTGAATTTGATCTTAGGAGTTGTTTGTAAAATAATTAATTAATTCACCATGAGTTAATTAGTTGTAGATTATCAAACATGAAGTTTATGTGGGGACATGCAAGAGTTTCTCCATTAATTGAGGAATTTATCCATGAGTTAAAGAGATAATGATGAGTTGTAATATTGAGTTAACTGAGTCAAGTCTAGTTATATTAATTCAAACTATTTGTTGAATTAATTGTGAGTTCAGTTAGTTAATGCATGCATGCATGTAACTGCTGCACTTCAGATAACTGAATATTCTCTCATAAATAACTCATGCATGTCAGTTCAAACAGAGACCCAGTTGAGATCAGATGGAGGCACAGTGTACTATCAGTTGCAAGAATATTCCACTGTGAATATATCTTGCATGCAAAAGGAATTCATTCCTTGGAGATTGCGCAGTTACTTCTTTAGTTTAGTGAGTGTGATGAGGCCAATTCACACATGTGACATCATTGGACCCCAAGAAAAACTGTGCAAGGAAATAGGAGGCTTGGAGGGCTTGAGGAGGACATATGTTGTGTCTATTCAGCTTGTTAGTTCTATTGTTTGATTGCAGATAGAGCGAGATAGCTTGAGAGCTTATTCTTTTTGTAACTTGAACATATTTCCACTTGTATGATAATACAGAGAATGGGGTTTTAGGCTGAGGCTTTCCCCAGGTTATTTCTTTTGTGTTATGTGTGATTGATTTCTCATTCTCAGTTATATGCGTTCTCATTGATCTTGCTCATATTTGATTAAGTTTCCGTAAAGTTTGTTATAGAAGTAGATCTTTTATTTTGCTTTAGTATATTGCATAATTTGTTGATCTACAGTGGGAATTTTTACATATTATCTATCAAATAATAATAACAAATTTGTTCGTAAAAGGATTATAATTAATAAAATCATAAACATATTCTTATTAATTAATAAATTAACCTATCGTAAATAAATAAATAGATAAATAGATAAATAAATCAATAACTAAATAAATAATAATAACACATAAATATAATTTTTTTCTATTTTTTAGTTATATAACTCAAAATCAACCTTTTAATTGTTTGTACATATATGAAATTATTCATTACTAATAATAAACTATTATTTATATATATGAAATTATAATAACATATTTATAAATAAAAACATAATCAAAAAAATGTAGGGGGCGTAATAACAAGGGAAATTAGGATTAAATAGCCGGAATACAACTCTTACTTAGTTTCCACCCGTCATCCTTACGGAGATTCATTGTATGCATCTCAATCTCAATAACCTCTCTTAGATTCCTATGGTGGAAGTGATCAACCCTCGCAATGACCTCTGCATCCTGAATGCAAACATGGTGTTTGTATTCTTTTGCATGCTCTGCAAGATCTGATGAGTGCGATCAGTTATGCCTGATGTCTCCTGCATGATCTTGGATTCTCTGTTTAATAGAGCTGTCAGTTTCCCCAATGTAGCGAATCACAAGAACATGAGATCGAGTAGACCCCTTTCATGTCTTTAGGGTGTGTTAGGGTCCTATAATAATAGGATTCATAATTCTGAATTGCCTATGACTAGTCTTGTAATATTGTACATACTTTTGCTTTCTGCAAAATGTTTTCCCATATTAAAAATAAAAAATGTAAAGAGGGTGAAGTCCTAAAAGAAAAATCAGATGACTAATAAAAGAAAAATATCAAAAAACAATATAAAGTATAAACCCCACTAAAAAAATATAAAAAATAGATTCTGAAAGTGATGCAAATTCAAATGCCACTACTTTTTACTTTACTTGTCAAAAATGGTAAAATCCATGATGGTCAAATAGTTTAATATTGATTCATTCATGCTTTAAATTTCATGCTAATAGATAGAGAACAAAAATCTAACCAAACTGTTTAATCTTGGGAGATCAGTAGTTAGGTGGAGAATAATAATGAGCTTAACACTTTAATCTGAGCCATTGGAAAGTCATAAGGTTAGAATTAGATAGTTTGCTTACAAAAAAAATAAAAATAAAGGGTTAGCAAGTTCAAATGCACCTAGTAAATGGAGAAAAAATGTTAGGGTAAATGATGGGTAGGCAGAAGCAGTTTCCACAAGGCGTGGAAGGCATCAATTGGTTTATTTCATATTACTAACTTCCTTCCAAACTCATTTACCCCTTGTAAAAATATCCCTTCCCCTTCATTTTACCTTTTCCCTTATTTCATCTCATTTTCCCTTGTAAAATAACCCTTTTCCCCTTTATTTTACACCCTCCCTTACCCATTCCTTTAAAATGCACTAAAACCCCCTTATCCTAAGTTTAAATAATAAACATGCATCGGGCCCCATTAAAAAACCCTCTCTGATACCCTTTTAACTCATATCCCTAGTATATTCTCCCTGCATACTATTTTATTAACCCTCATCGCATAATTAATTATCATATTTACTTGTTAATTAACTACGTTAGTTTCTAATTAACCTAACCCCACACCTTGACTCATACCTCACAACTCTGCCAACTGATAACCCTCTTATCACCCACCTCCAGATCCAACTGCCCGCATCACATATCGCACACTCCAACGTCCAAATTTTAACATCACAAAAGCATGCGAGATTAGTTGTTTTCCCCACCCGTCATTTTTCTACGTGGTAGCCCCATGTTATATCGCATCCTCTAAAATAATACCATCCTACCACTTAAAGCGGTGCAATAAACCACCTTAACGCTGTCACTTTAGATGAAACCGCCTTGATGTTTAAATTTAACCCCGTGCCCAAATATTAACCACTGTTGGTTAAAAACGAAAAAGTTTCCCTTCCCAATCTTTTCACTGTTATTCCATTAAGGATTGCGGAAAGGAGCCTCTGCTCACCTATTCTACAACACCGGAACATCTACTGAACTATTTTAAGCCTTTTACTAACAGAACACATTGTCGACTCCGATTTGAAAAACTATAAAGACCATTGAAGCCTCAGAAAGCCTCTGTTACCCCCAAAGAACCCTTCTGCATACCAACGCTTCATTTTTTCAAGTATTTCTAAAGTACCGAAGGCTTGTACTTAAGATTTACACAACATTTCTAATAGGTTAATTAATTGAACCAATTTAAAAGCCTTTTCGACCTAAAGAAAGCCATTGTTGCATCCAAAACCCTTTTTGCAGGATGTATTCATCTTTTCACACTACCCGAGAGGTCCTAAGTCTACTTCTTCAGCCGAATAGTGATAAATTGAATAAAATAAACAAATATATGGCTTCCCTAAACATTTTGGATGCAAAATCCCTGCAAACTCCTCACATAGATATTGACCACCTCCCATTAGTTGATAGATATTTCCAGATCAAAGACACAACCTCCCCTAGCAATCTGTTAAAAATCCACTACTGGAGAAAAGATAATTTCCTCAACCAGAATGATGATATTCAGCTATGGGAGTCAAATTTACCCAAATACTTGTTCCCGCAAGTGTACCAGTTCCCTAAAATCATCCACATATGGCAACTCTGCTATTTCCCAAGTCAAAGAGCCATAGTCTCTTCTACCAGCAAATTTTGTTCACAATCACTGCAAGATCAATAAATGAAATGTTGCAGATCCAGCCAAAGCCTAATGAAGCCCCATTTTCTATTGAAAACCTAATTATCTGTACTTAAAGCTGGACCTTCCCAAGAGATCCCAAATTTTTCAGAATTTCCTCCTAGAAAAAGCTCAAGTTCCTACAGACATTCCTCCATATTCTGCCCATTTTCTATGAGAGAGCAAGATGAGTTGTAGCCATGTTATCTTGTATTCTACGATATAATAATGATGAACATGTAGATGAGCCTATACTTGGATTCCTTTCTATTTTTTTCCTCGGTAATTGTCCAGCTACAGTTTTCAATTTTTTCCCAATTCATGGTAGACAGAATCTATGATCAATTGATCAGATTGCCAGATGAAAGAATATTCAAATACTCTTCAGTATTGTTCCAAATGTTTCTATATTTCCAATCAAAAAGGTTTATAGTTAACATCCAAAAACTGGACACTAAGGGCAATCCTAGATATGCTATCTTTTAGACACCCTTAATCCAAAAATATTCCACCAATTTCAGCTACAAGGATTTCATTGATTCATTTGTTCACTAGTGCCTAACATGCTAAGTAGTAACAAATCAACCTAGGGCCAGTGATGAAATAAAGAAAGTTTTATAGTTGTCCAAACACAATAGAATAGGAGACTGGTATTTATACTAGAGCTACACTGAAATTAATATGTATGGATGTCAACTCACTCCATATAAGTTGCCCAAATATCTCCCCATGAAGATATTTGCACTAGAATATATCAGGCAGATCATAAATTCAGATGATGTTAATTTTCTATCCGCCACAAAGAAAACACAGTTTAAAATCAAGAACCAACTTGGTCCTTTTATCTACAATAATAGGGAGGCTGGAGAGGAAGCAGAAAGATGTTTACAAGAAATGAAGTTCGGTGATAGTTTCAAATGGAAGTATGATCCTTTGGGTGTCATAAACAAACTAAGACTCGAGTTTAAATTGAGCCGTTTTATGCATGAGTCAAATCCAGAGATTAAAATATATTCCAACGAGTTAGATTGGTTGGAAAACACCTTACTAGATATGGAAGAGCAGATAGATACTAGTTCCATTCTACATACTCCAGCCCTATAGGACAGAAATGACAAAAGGACTAGAGAAGAAGGTTCTTGCTCAAACAAAGATACAACAAATAACAAATTTGAAATTATGTATGGAAAAATAACAAAGTTGAATTCAGTAAATGAGTACGAAGAAGTTAATTATGCAATTGAGATCATTAATACAAACATTGTAATTAAAGAAAATGCACTTCCATCAGTTTCAAAGGAAACTTATCAGCCTCCAACTTCTAGTGCTCAGATCATCTAGGAGCATCATAGTCTTGAAGTCTCTTCTTCAAGTGAACCAATGGACAGAGAAACAGACATCAAAGGGAGATACAAAGATATTAAGGCAAAAATGAAGAAATAAAAGCTGAAATATATTCAATACTTGAAGCAGACTCCTCGCAACCATAACAGATTACTTTCTACATTTGATTATAAGATAGGAAAAATGTAGATGACCTTTTGCAGCCCACAGTACAACATCCTAAGTCATCGGTAGATTACAAAAGGACAGATTATGAGATTCTTGCTAAAGATGTTCATCCTATAGACCAAATAGAATTTCATAAGCAAGCAGGAGAAATTCTTAGTCAACTATTACCAATAAATCTATGTGTGTACAGCAGCTACAAAATTCTCTAGAGAATATGGAAGCATAGTTAAAACTAGAGAATGCATCCTCACAAGCAAAGGATAACAAAATTAAATCACTGGAAGGCTTGGCTATTGAAGTGGGATATGATCCAAAGATTGTCAAAGGTGCAGAAGAACTCATTAATAAAAATAATGCATACATTACTACATTGAAGAAGCAACTAAAATTTCCTCCCACTGAACATCTACAGACCAAAGAAGTTCTAGAGAATCAAAACCAAAAAGATGAGATGATGAACTTCATTCTTGAGTTAATTGCTTAATTAACATAAACGGAAAATGAGATGTATAAGTTAGTGCAGGAGAAAAAGGCCAACATGGAACCAGTTATTGTCACTACTATTCTTACAGTTACTATAGCAGTTCCAGTAGCTACAACACTTCCTACTACATCAACAAATACATCAGTTATAGAATCAACTACAACACCAACTCATCCTAGTAACGAAGCAGGTAAATTAATCAAAGCTATGCAGGATATGTCCATCCAAACAAATGAAATAAATAGACTTAAATATAAATAAAAAAGTCTAGAAGATGAAAAGAAGTTGCTACAAATCATGCATAAAGATGAAACACAGAAGTCAAATAGATTGACTAAAAGAATACAAAAGTTAGAGAAAGAATTGACATTGAAAGAACCACTTGCCCAAGCAAAGTAGCAGCTGTGGGCCAATATCATTATCTCAGTTAATTATATTTGGCCTTCTATACAGGTGATATTTAAGCAGAATGATTTGGTCAAAGAAGCTGGCGAGGAAATTCAAAGGGTAAGAGCCGAACTTGGAAATAAGCCAGAAGAAGCCTCAAGAATAATCCAGTTCCTTAATTCAAAAAACAAGTATGAATTGTAGAAGCTTGGAATAACTGACAAAATAAAAACCATACTAGAAGCAAAGAAAGTAATCACCAAAAAGGAATCTGATGATACAACTTGAGGAGAAATGCTAAACAATGGAGCTAATAATGGCCAGGTTCATGGTCAAATTTGATGTTTTGAGGCAGAAAGGTATGCCAATCCATTGGTGATTAATGATAGGTTGATGAAATAGGAAGATTATGACAAGAAAATCAGAGAAGTGGCCACAGAACAGTCCAACAATTCATCCATGAAAGGAATTCCTACATGAAATGTGATTTATTAGGCTTTTGAGAACCTCTTTTACCTCTAGCATGACGTAAAACATCTCTTTATAAACAAGCCTACTTTTGCAAAGTACACAAAAATGATGAAATCTTCAGAAGAATCGTAAATATTAAATTTCTAGATGCAGAGCCTTGGGAAAAGTTGAGTGATTTATAGTGAAAATAAAAGGTAAAACAATGAAAACAGAGGAGTCAAGAGCAGTCAAGGTAAAACGGTAAAGAGTAACAGATCAGTTAATTTAAAGAGTATCAGATGAAAGAAAAAGTTTAAAAGTCAAAGGCAGAGTAAAGGTACAACCATCATAAAGTAAAACAACAAAAGAGCTAAAGAAAAAAAATATTAGAGAAAGCAAACAACAAATCCAAATAAACAAGACAACTTGCATTAGTTAGCTAGGTGTCTCTATCTTCTGGCATGAAGATATTTCATTTTCCTTGAATAATTCCTAAATTATGTTTAGGATATTTTGTAATAGTTTTTTGTATGAATACTTTACAATTCAAAGTATTGAGGAGTGGATTTCTTAAAATTTCTATAGTGGAACTCATCTACAACTTGAGGGTTTATTGTATTATTTTCAAGTCAACAGACTAAACAAGTAATAAAGGCATTGCATTATAGGATTCATGTGTTGGGAAACTTCAGCCAAGTATCCTTCAATTGTTCAAATTTTTATTTTCTTAAGTATTCCGTAAACTTGTATGTTTTCCAAATTTAAATGTTATAACAGGAATATTATTGCAGAATATGTTTAACTACCCTGTTATGAAATGTTATTCATTTTGGTGTTTTCTTGTGATATCCAAAGTAGGTGTTTCTGGGAAAACTAGTGTCTATTCGATCTGCTAGTCCCACTAAGATGGGTAGCTAGCTTAGAAACAAACAATTGAAAGTGCTTCAAGATCTCTTTTATGTATGATAAATAAGAGAGAAGCAGAGAGTACCAACCTATATCTTCCACTTGGCTCCTTTCTTGTTTCCTCTCTTCTTTGATAGAGCTCACCACTCTTCTCCTACTTGTCCTGCTTTAGAGAATATCTGTAGAGGAAAAGCAATAAAACACCATCAAAGCATCGAGATCTAACATATCATTAACAATGCAGAATCAGAAATACATTAACAATACAATTGCATCCACAAGTAACAAGATTTACAAATAAACAATTATATGGAGGAAAACTCAAAGAACTTTATTGATAGAAGAAGTAGAAGAGAGGAATATAACCCAGTTGTCTGATCCAGCATCATCCTCCCAGCATGAAAGCCCTCTTCACCTCATGAAAAGCAAGATCACCCAACAATACAATGTTTCTTCTCAAAGAGAAACCAATAGCACTTCCTTACAAATTACAAAATTCCAGCGTCTAGATCTCTCAGCTGAGGGATACATTTATAGATATCTGTAGAGGGGTGAGTCAACTTATGGGTTTTTTATTAGTTTCATTTCACTGATAGTTCTTGGTTCCACTTGGAGATTTCATGATCTCTTACTCATCCCTGGGCGAGTTCAGAGAGTCAAGTGTCATATGAGAAGTTTCTAAAAGATTCTCTGGGTTTCCACTTAGCAAAATGTCTCTGCCAATTGTCTACTCTTGCCCAATGCACCCCACAGAAGGCTCTTTCAATATGCATCGCACCTAGCCAGTATGCATCGCACCCTTAGCATGGAGCAGTTTTTATGGTCCTGTTTTGACCAGTTCTGAGTGGATTTTCAGGTGGAACTTTTGGTAAATGATGTAATCAATTGACCATGATCCTTTAGGGTGTGAAACAACACTTTTAGGGGTTTAAGAGCCCTTGGTTTATCAACATATGTGATTGGGGTTGCAGTGCCCAAATATGTCTATAACAGTAGGGAATTGTTCATTGCTCCCTAGTTTAGATTGATCTCTTTCATTTCCCTCAATATCAAGTTTTAGGAATCCTTAACTGCTTCTTGATCCCAACTGAAAACCACTTCACCCTTCAGCCTAAAATATCTGAATTTGCTTAGCTACCTTGCCCCGTGGACACTTCCTTCAAAACTTGATTCAGTGTTGTTTTCTTGACACATTAACTTTGTTGTCCCTGAAGAAACCATTTTCTTCGCTGTGTACAAATTGTGATTAAGACATTAATGTTTATTGTTTATGTCACTTAGTTGTCACTTAATTGTGTGTTGTGTTCTCAAATGAAGGCCTGGTGAGACTTGGTTTTTAACCCTCAATACTTAGGTGACATGAAAATATTAGAATGCCATTTGATTGATGAATATAAATGATGAATGAAGAAAGATTGAAGAAGTCATAGAGAATATGTTGTTTTACACAGAATCTACTATCTGTGACACTTGTAAAAGTTAAAGATAATATGTTGTCTTACACAGAAACTACTATCTGTAACTTAGAAGAATTGCAGAGGTAGGAACTTCAAGTATAGGAGTGCTCTTTTAAGGGATTTTAACTTCATTTACATAAGCAAATAAAGACCTACAACTTCATTACCATACTTAAAAGAAGAAAACATATGATGGCACATAACAAAGAAGTCACAAAATCATACCCAACAATGTGTGGAAAAATTCTGATTCTTTCATTAATCAACTGTTGTATCAATAATACAGTGCCCTAGTCTTTAGGTCCTCCCAAGTTCGAATCCCTTCTCCCTAAATTTTCCTCTTTTTATACATTATGAGATAGTTGGTAGTCACCAAAACTATCAAACTACTTAAAACTATTCTCCTAACTCTCTAAAGTGAAAGTTATTATAGAATATTACATAGAGGATAAAATACACCTTGTAAATAAAATAGCAAGAAGTAACAGAATCGAGAAAAATCATGATGATTGTTCGCTTTTCAGATTTGTTGCTTGGATGTTGATGAAGTTTCTCTGTAGATTATTTAATAATGGTTTAATTGTTTTAACATAAAAACTATATTTGACAAAACCCCGTCCGTGGACTTGGGCCCATGTATGCATCGGGAGTGCTTTGATTGGAAAAAACACAAATAAACCCAACCAATCAACGCCCCTTTGAAGTTTTTATCATCTCCCTCTAACTTTGGTTATTTTTCTTAAACAGCGAAATCAACTAATCTATGCGGAACATAGTTTAACACAGAACTGAAAAGGATTAATAGATTAGTTCATAAACCTATCGGGTTTGGCTGAGTTGTACATGATAACTATCCGATCACTTATTCAGTAAATGGTCCGGTCCTTCGGAACTCCCGAAACTTTAAACTTGTTTGAACTAAAACTTATCGAGTCTGCTTTTTCAATGCCCCTTTAACTCCCATAATTTTCTCTCATTTTTTGATAAAACTACAAATAAAACTTAAAGAACAATGGATGCTACAACATCTGACTCCACATGGGGATAGTGCTTTTGCCATAGAAGCACTAAGAACCGCAGATCAGTGCCTTCACCTTGGGCATGGAGTCATATATTTCTTAACCAATTCAAATTATATGGAATTTGTACACTGAATTCATGGAATTTGTACTTCTTGCAGGTTTCTCACATTCAAAAGCCATCAATCAAATAAAATAAGTTATTTATTTTAAACTTTTCGGGGGTAAAGAATGTACAGGAGCTTCAATGAGGTTGAACCCCTGTAGTAACTTAAGGCCACACATTGTGGTTAACCATGCTAACATCACAGTCAACTATGGGGGATGAGCTTTGATTAATCTTCATGGTCATTGCTTCCCCGCAGAACACTTCATCGTACTCATCAAGCTATCACTTGATCGCACCTCTTGAACCTGCATGACCTTTAGACAATGGTTTGATTTTTTTTCATTTTTTAATTTTTCTTTCATTTTGTGATAAAACTGTAAATAAAAGTTAAATAAAGATGGATGCTACAACATCTAGTGATTTGGAATTTATCCAGGACAAAGAATTAAAGGTATTACAGACTCATGTGCATCGATGTGCCTATGTTACTTAATGCAGTGGATAGATAAGATTGCAGAATACATAGACACTGAGGTAGTTAGAGAAAACATAACAGGTAAACATGCAAACACAACTAGTTTATTAAGGAGTTCACCCAATGCTCCTGGGCTACATCTGCAGGTCTAGCCTTCATTGGTGGCCTCTCTATTATGTTTTCAAAGTAGATTTTTACAACAGTGAGTTCAATTTGAGTCTCACTTAACAGATATAAGTCAGTAGGATTGGAGTACAGAGACTCTCCTTACTAAAACTCAACCTCCACTAGTCACAGTAGTATGACAGGCCTATGTTGAGGAGTTTGCTTGAACCTCTCAAGACTTCTATGGAGTACACAGACTCTCTGACTCTGTCTGGCTCTATCTGGCTCGATGCTACCTTCTTTTCAGCTTAGTTTCTATTCTCCGTTCTCTTCTCTTATCCTTCTTACTGCTCTCTCATGTTGTCCTCTGCTTTTGTCAGTTCATGGCTTTAGAGCCAGTCTGTTTTCCGACTATTCGTTTCCACTTCCCAGCTTTCTGGTTTCCTGCCTCTATCCATTCGAATTCCTCTACTCTACGTCATCATCACCGGGTATTACCTCGCAGGGAGGTGTGTTGTGGGGAAAAATGCCTATGCAAGACGATCCTATCCACCTAAGGTGTGACAGTGCCTTAGCAACAAACAGAAACAGCTATTCTAGTATTCTTCCTTTATGAATTAAGAATGAAGAGAGATGGATGGACTAACCGGTGTCTTCCGTTTGTCCCTCGATCCGATTCCTCTTCTCTTTGAGAGTTCTCAGCTACTTGCCTTCTCGCTCGCCCAGCTTCAACAGGTCCCTGCAAGATCACAAGAAGAGAACACTACACAAAGACATAGATTCATATTAATAACTAGTTCAGGATTAGAAATAAACTAAACATACTAATGCAATCATACATCAAAGATACATCAGTATATAGGAGAAACCAAGATAGCTTTATTGATGAATAACAAGGTTTAGGAAGAGATACAACCAAGAAGGTTCCAATCCAGCATCTCTTTCCCAACAAATGGAATTCCTATCTTCACCTCCCTTCAAAGCATTAAGCACCCAATGGTTCCAGTCTCAAACCAACAACAATTCTTTGCAATAACAGAATTCCAGCCTCTGGATCTCATGGAGGAGAGATCCATATATAGATGTTTGGAGAGAGGATGAGTCAGCTTGAGATCTGACTAGTGTCCTCTCCCTCTGTTAGTTCTTGCTTCCACTTGGAGGTTGAGAACCTCTTACTCATCACTAGTCGAATTCACTGAGGCAAGTGTCATTGGAGAAGATTCTGGAAGCTTCTAGGGTCTTGACACCTCTTTGAATGAACTTGCCATTTGTCAATTCCTGCTCAGTGCACCCTGGTAGTGCTTCTACCTGCATTGCAGTGCAGGTAGCCAGTGTAGACTTTGCATTTCAGTGCAGACAGCTAGTGGAGCCTTTGAATTGATCCTGAATCGACTTGTTTTTGAGGAGTTTATGGTGGAGAACTTCTGTGAATTGCTGTGGTTTGTTAGCCTTGTTCCTCTAGGGGTAGGAACAACATGTTCAGGGACTTTGGATCCCTTAGATTATGGACATTTCATACTCAATGCTGTAAGGCACAAAAATGTTTATAACAGTTGCCCCCTAAAGTATGAGGCCGTTTATCGGGTGAAATGCTTTATCAGGAGGATCCGAAGTTCATCCAATGCTGGGAGGAGACCTGTAATAAGATACAATACAGTACATTATTTTTCATACTGCTTTCATGATCTAGCTGAGGCAGGCATTCCCATGCTCAGCTTTATAAATTTGTTTTTCTGTACATAGAACAGACAATCGTCTGATGGTAGACTGATAATTTTGATGAAATTATCATCCTTTGGGTAGGATGATTATCTGCTGCAATGATGTACATGTCAATGTCTTTATCTTTCCTGAATATATATCGCAGCCCAGATGGATGAAACTAGATCCGGGGTCTTCAAACTCGTTCGATATTCACTCTAAGTACAAGTCGATCCATGTGAGAAATGTTCTGAAGTCGAACATGGAAAGACATCGCTTGATTACCGGTCAATGAGGTAAATCGTTAACAAGCGCGAGAGGAATCACCGATAATGATAATGACCCTGAAGGTACTGCAGTACAATTCATGTGGTGTGAATAAAGGACTTGGCGTCGAACACCACGCAAAATCTTTCGGTCGAAGGTCATTGATGTATACCTGTCGCCGGAAGTGAGAAACTTGCCATTGAGGTATGCAAGCTTCAAAGTACTGAAGGGGGTGTTCCTAGATCAACTTCTTGGATAATGAGCTGATGTCGACAAGAAGCGATCCGTCAAAGGAGGGCCTTAATTAATCCCACATCAATGACACGGAACGGAGCTAATGATTTTGATGGAGGTGAAAACAATCTGATGATATATGATTCAGGGTGGCGGTCATGAAAGGATGAAGGATAATGTATGGCAGTGGATGGGACACGGTTGACTTCTCTGAACGACTTCTCTTGAACATATGGCGACATTTATGCGATGGATTGGTAGCATTACCCCAAATATGGATGGTATGGCGAGACCATGGTGATGTGACCGGTGAATGAAACAACCCAACCCGATTGTGGTACGAAGGAAAAGTGTCATGTTCAAGAGTGACTTGCTACCATCAAAGTTTTCTCGAGTTTCTCCCAATTTTCCCCAGTCATTGCTGACCAGTACCTCTTTATTTTTGTCAAGCTTGAGGAGGATAACATATGCTTGTTCTATAACTTGCCCTTCGGGCAAGCCCATCGCTATGTTTTAACGAGCCTAGCGATAGTGAAACTCGTTCTCATCTAAAGACAAGTTTGTCGCTATTTAATGATTTTAACGAGTCTAACGACAAAGATAACTCGGTCCTTTTCATTTTTAGAGAGTCTGAAAAGGTACGTAAAGTCAACTCCGAAAGTCCTTTTTCGTCATCTAATCCCTTAAGTCCGAAAAAGTATAAAACAATACAGAAGGGATGAGTTTTCGATAGTTTTAACGAGCCGAACAAAACAAGCGCTCGATCTTTTTGTGCAATAATCCCTCAGGTCCAAAAAGATTAAAATCTAGAGGAGGGATAGCACTTCCGGTCGTTTTAACGAGCTGGAAGGCCAAAACTCGGCAATCTTTTCATATTTTACGAGTCAGATGAAAAGAGCTTAAAGAAGACTCGTCTTTTGAGGAACGAGTGATGAAACGGGTTAGCAGCTGATTCCAGGTACGAGTTGGAATTTTCCAATCATGGCAGTGTCACAAGGATGGCTAAGTGAAATCACTCTTCGCAGCTGTTCCTCAAAATGGGTAAACAATCATATGGAGGTGAATGATTGGCCAATGGAAAAGTGGAGGTGATGGTGCAAATAGGACAAAGGCTTTAATGGCTGATAATTTACGTTCGCAGTGGTTATTTACCGGGTAGTTCATTTTTTAATGAGCTTAAACGCGGATTGAAACACTTGCTCGATCTTATGTTTATTTTTTAACGAGCATGAACTATACGATAAAACTGCTCGGATCTTGCATTTATTTTTTAACGAGCATGAACTTTGTGCTAAAACTGCTCGAATCTTGCGTTTATTTTTTAACGAGCATGAACTGTGTGCTAAAACTGCTCGATTATATGGTCAAATTTTGATTTTTTACCATGACTAGCTTTGCCCTTTTCAAAGATAGTATTGTATCCTCAATTGCTGCATCAAACTAGTTAGAAATGAATAACATTTTCTTGAAAATGAGATTAAAACCCTAATATTTCGCTTTGAACTACGTAAAAAGCAATTAAAAAGTGTTTTTACCTCTCATTTTACCATTTCATTTGAACTTGGTTTGTTGGAGCTTTGGAGGTGCCTCTTTCCCCTTGATTTTCATCAGCTGATTCCGGGAGATTCTGCGAACAATTTTCGGCGCCGTCTGGACCAGGTAGGAGCTAAACTTGAGCTCTTTCATTTCATGGTTTCTTTTCTGCATTCTGTGCTTGTTTCCTATTTTCCTGAGCTCTTGGGGTTTTATTGGGTCGCTATGCCATCAGCGCACCTGGTTCACTCGAAACCTGCGCTGAATGTCAAGCTGCATGAAGGCAGTTTGACCTTCAACGCAGGTGGAACACTGGCTAGTTGCGCTGGGCACAGAAAAATAGTTTTGTTGCACAGTTTTTGATGAAAATTTTGCCAGTTTCTCATCAAATCCAGGATCTAACTCCTCTCATGTTAGTTTTTTAGAGATTATTGGAGCAAAATGACCCTTACATGGCGAGAACGAGAACATGAAGAAGAGGACATGATTGCCTTACATGACCCTGTCACGGTGAACGCGCTGCGGAGCTGTGGTCTGCTGAAGTTCTTCCGTATCTCTAGTATGAGACAACAGATCTCCCTATTGTAGTATATGCTTGATGCTTGGGATCCTATCAACCAAGTATTTCAGATTAGGAGAAAATCTATCCCTTTGACCGTGGTAGACATTTACTTCTTGACTGGCTTGTCGAGGCGGGGTGCCCCCATTTCTTTGTCAAGTTCGGCCTGAGGGAGTGACTCTGTGAGAGATTATGTCCACCAGTATTGCAGGGAAGGATCTCAGCCGAGCAGAGACGGCAAGATAGTTATCCGTGAGATTGCTGACAGGTCTCTCAGGTCCATTCTGTATACTATTGGTAGGATGGCCGGTAGTGCATCTCTTCACGTTGCCAATAGATCCTATGTGCAGCACGCCTTGGAGTGCCTCCAACCGAAAATATTCAACTGGTGTGATGCAGTACTTCTTCAGATGAAAAGTCAGTTGACCAAGGTAAAGGATGGGAAGTTGAAGAACTTTGGATTTGGTTCTATTTTGACTGCCTTTGCCTTGGAGAAGATACCACTGATGCAGCCTCAGTACATTGCACTCGACTTGCCTTCTCCTACCGAGCCACGCATGCAGAGATGGGTTGATCACATGTCTAGGCATGTTGGTCATTCTCAGATTTCTTTCACTGATACCTTCTTTAGGTGGTTCGAGCGTCAGGAGATGGTCTATTCCGAGTATCCATATATTGGCATGGATTTCTGAGGTGATCCAGATTTGGTACTGCCGGATGGCGAACTGTGGGGCGCTATTGGTAAAATCTTCGACCATATCACTGTTTACTGTTTTTATTTATAATTTCCTTGTGCTTTATTCTATCAAGACTTTAATCAAACTCATGTGTGCATGCAGATGTTGGTCTTGTTCGTCCAACAGTTTGCCCAAGAGCGCCAGTCACTGCCCCATCAGGGGAGACTGCTGGGAGGGTTATTCTTCGCGACCTTGACGTGGCCGAGACCCTCACAGCTGTGCAGGAGCAGGTTGAGAGCCTTACTCTTGGTATTCTGGATGTGAGGATCGATGAGTTACCTCTACAGTTGCAGCGACATACTACTGGTGTGCCCAGACGATGGACTCGTCTCTTACGTATGATTGCACAGGTCGTGACGTGCTATCATGAGCATCACTAGGCTAGGGTGCCCCCTAGCATTTTTGAGTTTTTGGGTCATGCGACCAATTTTTGTCTTGGTTAAATGATAAACAGCTTATATATATATATCTATATCTATATATATATATATATATATATATATATATATATATATATATATATATATATATATATATATATATATATATATATATATATATATATATATATATATATATATATATATAGATAGATATATTGATTTTCGGGGTTTATTCTGGTTGAGTTATATGATCCATATGTACCACATTGATGATGTGTTTCCTTTTATAAATGTCGTAAATGTCTGTCTAACACATAGTTTGCTAATGATTCGGTTAATGTGTTTAAGTTTCTGGAAATATGTTGGTATTGAATTAAATCAAACCATCTTTCCAAAATCTTAACCCTTAGGAACATGCGATAAATAGCTGAATTGCGGACGGAATATATACCATTGAGTTGTAGAATTACGAGTTGTGAGTCTAGCCTGATGATTAGTCGGCGTATACCATCGGTGATGGCATCGGAGAGCAGTTCTAGCAACGCGCTATACTCAGCGATGTTATTTGTTGATTGACCAATACATACACCTCTGAAACTTACTAACTCACCGCTTGGATCAAAAATGGCCCAAGCCGCGGAGGACATGTTCCGCGAACTACGACTCGCTCCATCAGCATATCCCACACATGTCTCCAAAAGGTTCGACATCTGCAATAAATGTAAAAAGGTGGATTACTCGACCAAAACAACCACTTTAGCGAAAACAAAATACAACAAAATAACATTGGTTACTATTTAAGCATAGTAACGCTTAAGGTACAACCCATTGCGAGGTTGCGCTAGTGGAATTCCGTCATAATCCATTAACTCATAGGCTCCTTTTGCTAACACTCATTTAACAATATAGGGGCCCATCCATAAAGAATTAAACTTACCTGCTCCCAATTTGTCGGATTCTTGGTCGTAAAGCAAGACCAAGTCACCTTCTGAGAAGACACGGGGTTTGACATTTTTGTCGAACTGCGCCTTGACTCGTTTCTTATGGGCTTCGTTAGCCAAAGCGACATCACGATGGGTTTCATCCAATTGGATTAATTCCAAGAAACGAGCCTCTTCCTCTGAAGTTCCGGGGAGGAGATCAATTGCGAGTTTAAGAGACGAGATTTCACACTGGACTGGCAAGACTGCCTCTAGGCCATACACCAGTTGGAAAGTTGTAAACCCGGTCGCATTCCTTACCGAAGTTTGGTAAGCCCACAAGGCTGAGTACAGGATTAGGTGCCACCTTCTTTTGTGGACTCCGATCATCCTTTGCAACATACGCTTCAGGACCTTGTTGATCGCTTCAACTTGTTCGTTGGCTTGCGGATAATACGGGGTAGAGCTGTCGTGAGATAGCCCTAGCTTGGCAGCTAATTCAACCATCATGTGATTGCGAAAATGCGATCCATGATCTGTAACTATAGCCTGTGGTACGCCGAACCTGGCGACTACATGATTTAAAAAGAAAAGGGCAGCTGTTTCACCAGTGTTATCTAATGTAGGAATCGCCTCGGCGCATTTGGTAAAATAGTCAACGACGACTATGATATACCCATGCCCCCCAGTCGAGGTGGGGTTACATGTCATGAAATCGATGCCCCATTTGGCGAATGGCCCAACAGCAACTATTGGTTGTAAAGGTGCAGGTGGTCTTATGGTTTTTCTATCAAAAATTTGATAAGCATGGCAACTTCTGACTGCGGTTATGCAATCTTTGAACATGGTTGGCCAGAAGTATCCTGCTCGTAAGATTTTTTGTGCTGTTGCATATCCAGATTGATGCCCCCCACACGCGCCCGAATGACACTCATTCAGGGCTTTTTCGGCCTCCTCATGGGTGAGGCACCTCCTCAGAACTGTATCGATACCATGACGGTAAAGCGTATCACCGACGATCATGTAGTCTTTTGCTTGGTATCGTATACGTTTCTGTTCAGAGTGAGAGGTGTTAGGCCTGAACTTTTGGGTTTGGAGATAAATTATTATATCTCCATACCACTCATTGCTTGTAGATATCAGAAACAAATTCTCGTCCACGATTGATTCTTCGGATGTTTCATCGTTGGACGACGATGGGAGATCGCACAATAATTCTGCGAAAACTAGAGCTTTCTTTGATTTGGATTTTACAAATTCCAGATCAAACTCTTGAAGGATCGCTATCCATTTTGAATATTTTCCCCCCAGCAACTATCGCGACAATATATAAGTCATGGGGTTGCAATCTGATAAAATGGTAGTTTTCCGAAAGAGGACATAATGTCGAAATCTTTGAATCGCTTGAACAGCTGCAAGCACTAGTTTTTCAACATAAGAATATTTGCTTTCTGTATCATTCAAGTTTTTACTTAAATAATATATAGGATGTTCAATTCCATCGACTTCTTGAACTAAAACCATCGCAATGGTCGTATCCGCTGTAGCCAGATACAGGTTAAAATCTCTTTGATAGTCCGGGGCATACATTAATGATGCTTTTACTAGAGAATCTTTCAGAGCGTCAAAGGAAGCTTGCGCCACCTGATCCCAGACAAAAGGTACATCCTTTTTCAAAATACGAGTATAACCTTTAGCAAGTTCTGCGTAATTTGGAATGAACCTCCTCAGAAAGTTTACTTTCCCTTGGAGTTTCTGAATCTGAAGCAAATTTGAAGGTGGAGGAAAATTAATGATTGCCTGAACCTTGCAAGGGTCGAGATGAATCCCATCCTTAGAGACTACAAAGCCAAGTAAACGACTAGAACCGACGCAAAATACACATTTGTGCAGATTGAGTCTTATCTTGTAGTGTCGGCAACGTAGAAATATCGCTCTTAACTGCTGCGGATGATCAGTCCGCTTTCGCGAATGAGCCAGAAGGTCATCGAGGTATGGTGGAACGATGTTCTTGATGTCATGGAAGGCATAATTCATTGCCCTCTGAAACGTCGCCCCTGCGTTCTTTAAACCAAAGGGTAATTTTCGATAAGCGAATGTGCCCCAAGGACAAATGAATGCAGTCTTTGACTGGTCCTGTGGGCGGATATTTATTTGATTATACCCGGAAAATCCATACATGAATGAAAAGATTTCACATCTGGCGCATTCGTCAATTATATGGTCGATGAAGGGTGTAGGGTAGTTGTCTTTCACACAAGCTTGGTTTACATCCCTATAATCGACACACACTCTAATTGTCCCTTGTTTCTTCATAACAGGGACAATATTCGATACCCAATCGGTTAGAGGAACCGGGTAGATGAAACCAGCATGGAGAAGCTTTTCAACTTCTTCCTTAATGGCAGCGGCTTTCTTGGGGTGCACCTGCCTGAGTCATTGTCTTACCGGTTTGACATCTAGATACATCTTAATTTCGTGTTCAACGATACTCGAGTCAATGCCTGGCATTTCATCATATGACCAAGCAAATACATCTCTGAACTCGCGAAAAAGAGCGTTATATATTTCCAGTTCTGAAGGAGAGCAACCTTTGCCGACATAAATATTCTCTACAACATTTGTTTTAGTCGAGATATTTATGGCTATAGTCTCTTCAATATTGGATAAGTTTCGCTCGTAATCCACCGTATTTACAGTATTTGATAGGAATTCAAAAACTGAAGGGTGATAAAGGTCATGTTGAGTATCTTCTTCATAATCTGGAAGAAGGGAACGATGGTGGCAATCATTCCATGGTGCCCCCTCCATCAACATTGATTGTAGGATTCCTTCGTCGGTTCCATGCACTCTCGACCAAGGATCTAATGGGGTACCATATTCTCTAGACCTATCTACCCAAACGCTTGATGAGCGTTGATTTGGGTTCGCCTCCCATGCCCGAAACATTGATTGCTACAATATTTCTATTGGGCTTGGGGGCAAAACCATTTCATGATCCATGTTGATATCGTCTTCTGAGATCTTCGTGGAAGATATCATGTTGCAGACTCCTACCAACGCTACTTCTCCTATATAGATTGGAGGTAGAAGTGCGAAAGATCCCATTAATGTGGGCTTTTTCAGTAGGCCTACTCCGATATTTTGAAGCGAATGGTTGCTTCCGTGGATCATTGGAATGCTTCCTATAACTTGTGAACCATTAGGGAGGAAGTTTTTTTGGTCGACGATCGTAATCCCTCCTTGAAAAGGGAATGCGATCTTTCTAAAATAGGTCGACACTACAGCTGCCATGGCATATATCCATGGTCTTCCCAGTAGGATGTTGTAATCAAGATTCCCATCAATGACTTCAACATCTATTTCTACTGTTTTTCCCCCTAGTTCAACCTTCAAGTTATTTAGGATACCGTACGGGGTATATGTCCTTCCGTCGAATGATTTTAATGTCGTTGAAGATCGCGACAAGGTTGGAGATCCTAAAGTTTTCCAGCAACTCATCGACATAATACATGTAGATGCCCCCTCATCAATAATTGTTCGGTGAATAGTTTTGTTGAGGGCTTTCACTTGAATAAGGAAAACTAGTTGAGCTGGTAACTGAGGATCGTATCCTTTGTGGTAGAAGGATAGAAGATTGGAATCCTTAGGATCAACCCCACCAATGGCTGATAACAAAGCCTGCCTTTGGGATGGACAATTTTGTAGTACTTCAAGAGTCGACATAGCGGATGGCGATTGGGCCAAATCTTCCACTATGTTATAATGCTGCGCCGCTCTGGCGTGAGGATTAAATGTTGACTTGTGTACTACTCCCTTTGGCGATTTTATTGTTAATTCAGGAATGATGGGTGGTACAACTTCTGTCGAAGTTGTTGTCGAACTACTTGGTTGATCTTTACCTTTGTCGTTCGACAACTGCAGATTCCCGTAATCTTTATTCCTTTTCGAAATCAAAGCGTCATTTTGTTGCTTGGAAATTGACAACATTAGCACTTGCGACGGGGAAGCATTTCCACTATCAACCAGATTTGCACCTGGATTTGGAAACGGATCAGTTAACACAACTGAGGTTTGCGAACTTTTGAAGAACCTTTTAAGCTCAGCTTTGTATGGACAATCGGCTGTCCAATGATCCTCGTCACATATAAGACATGGACTTTTTGGTTTCCCTTTCCCAGGAGGGTTTGAAGAAGTTTTTCCAGGAGATGACTCACCTTGTTTCTTATTCTTCCCTTTGTTTTGCTTCTTCTTGCTTCCTGGTTGATTGGTTTCTTTGCCTTTATCTGTTGATACGGCATTTACTTCTGAAGCAAGAATTTCGTCTTTTGCATTTTGATCTGAAATCTTACAGGTTTTCTTGGACGAAGCCTTTGTCGATATTGCGTTTGTCGTGCCAATCACGCCATCGCCGGAATGAGAGTCATTATTTGATTTAGGAGGAGGAGGAATTGAGAATTCCGGTGTAGGGGCATCAGGTATTTTGTCATAGAGCGTGCCAGACTGAGTGTAGACTAAGTCTAGATATTGTGCACGAGCAATAACTTGCTCCTCCGTTACGACTCCCCCCTTGGCCACATCTTCCGTTATGGCAGGAAGTAACGACTTGATAAACCATTCAGCTAATAGCTGATCGGGAACGTACGTTTTCACCATCCTACGACGACGAAGCCACTCATGTATATGATCGGATATATGAGTGGCCGTCGTCTGTTTGAAGTTGGTTAAGGTTTCCGTTCCCATTTCATACCTTATCGGTAATTGAAAATGGGTTAAGAAAGTCGTGGCTAGGGAGCTGAAATTGTCGAATGAGGCTCTAGGTAATTCAATATACCATTTTGCCGCTGGACCCGTTAACGTCCTCTGAAAAAGGTGAAGCCTTATCGAATCATCGTTTAGGGTGTTTGATGAACACCACAGATGAAATGTCATCACGTGATTCGATGGGTCTTCACCTGGATTTCCATCAAATTTAGGAATGTCCGATGGAAGCTTGTGAGGAATCGCTGGCCACCAAGGGGCGTAAGCAATTGGATCGTTTGTTAACCGGTGTAAATCGGGTAACTCTAAAGTTGCCACGAATGGTAACTGTTGACTCAGGTTAGGTGAAGCATACCCAGGGTACGATGGAACTGCCTGAGCAGTTGGCCTTTGCATACCAGCATAATGCAATTGATGTTTGTATGACTGATACGGTTGGTGGACTTGACCACTGTAAAGTGGTTGATTCTGACCGTTTTGAATGTACGGTTGCCCACTGTTCGCAAAGATCTACTGCTCAGAACCTTGGTACACTTGTTGGAATTGTGGTTGTTGGTATTGCACCAGCCATGGTTGTGAAGCCATGCTCTGTTGTGCTATACTAACCGTCGGACCAAGATGTGGGGTAATTGTACCCGTTTGGACCTGTGTCGCCCCACCAGTTGGCGATTGTGGTTGAGTCACAGGGTCAAGGGGCTGTTGCATTACAACCTGAGAAACCTGAGGTTGACATACAACAGGCATCATTTGAACCTGTGACACTGTTACAATAGCTGGTGTTGTCGGGATGTTCGACATAGGTACACATTGTTGCATGGAATACACAACTCTTGGTTGTTGGGGTAGTGTAGGTACCCAACCACTTGTCGTAACTCCAGTATAACCTGAATACTGTTGTGAACTCCCGTATGGATATCCTCCCGGAGGGGGTAATGAAAGGGCATATTGCCCCCCATACGGTGGAAATCCGGAACTCAAGGGGATTGTTTGTCCTTGGGAACTGGATTGCCCAAATTGACCTCCAAATGGATCAATCTGGCGAGTCTCAACATAAGAGTTGCCAGATATTATTCCGGAGGAACAAACTGGAACGGACCACACTGTCAAAATAGTCCCTGGGTGGACTCCTTCTAGCGGTTGTGAGCTAGTCGGGACAGATGGTATGCCGACAAACATTGTCGGGGTGACGACAGGGAGTTCTGCTGTCGCTGTGTCATTCGACACAGTCCTAGATGTTGACAGTTGTTCAGACATTTTGAGTCTATCGAATATATTGCCTAGCGATTCTACTGGAACTTCCACTGGTGATAGACTAACTTCTGACGTAGAAGGAAATAGAGTGACCCCGACTCCAAAATGTGTTGGAGTACTTGCTTGTGGATCTTCTACAATTTCCTCTATCGCAATCAAACCAGGTGGAAGGGGAAGACCGTCAGGTCCATAAAATATTTCTGGTGCCGAAGAAGGGGTTGAATCAACATCGACAGATGTTTGAAGAACAAGACTCTCTGGACCGGTTACAGATGGAACTGGTTCAGTAACACAAGTGTTTGTTCTCAGACTAGGATCAGTATCACTGTCCCTATGTGGCTGTTGAACTTCTTCTATAGAGGCAGGGTTTCCAGAAATGTTTGGAGTAACCCGAATCTCAGATGTTGTTGGAACACTTGTTCTAACTTTGATAGGAGATTTCGAACTGGTTAAACGAGTTCGCTTTGTCCGTACTGTTTTCGATTCCAGAGACAAAGACGGTTGACTCGTAAGCCTCCGCGAACGACGGGGTTTCAATTGACTTTTTTCCACGATTGCGGATTACTCGATCAAACAAAATACAAAAAGGGGAAAGTGTGTTTCCGAATTAAATGAATTTTTAGACGCTTTAGACACAACTTGCTTTTTCACTTTTAAAGAGTCGAGAAAAAGCTAAAGATGACTCTAGTCTCCTTCGATGTTTTAACGAGCCCGAAGTGACAAATGCTCGGATGGACTTTTTCCGTTATAGAGTCTGAGAAAGGCCAAAAGGAACTACTCTCGAGTTCTAGGAAGAGGGTGTGCCAAACTTTTCGCAAAACCGCAGAATACTTTTTAGGGTATGGGCGGTTGATCTTCCTGAATGTTGTGTTCAGTGCATTGCGATCAGTAGGGCGGCCGACACAACTTCCTATGGATAAAGGTTATATTCCTATAGGGGTCTCCGAATATATACGCGACGGTATGTGGGAGCACAATCTGTACTGGCGCTATCGTCCCTCAGGAGGAATCACCCACCATCAACGAGATCGACAGTCACCGGGCTTTACGACGCCAGAACACGTCTCTAGCCTAGACCTCTATGTTGTGCGTTATGTTGCAAAGCGTTGTTAAGTTCATTCAATTTATTTTAGGTTGATCTTTTTAGAAGTTTGCCTTTCTGGATCACCACAAGATGTATGATACAATTCCTAAATGCAGTCTAAAGATCATAAGCAAGCTTTTATATCTTTTCAACTATGAAAATCCTAGCTACAAAGGGAAAAGAAAGACACCATCTTTTCTCAAAGAGCAATCAGCACACTCTAATGCACTTTTCCTAAATCAAGCATGCAAACTATCAAGATGCAAATGCACAATGTAGGTGTTTGTTTTCCACTTTCTTAATATTGATGCCTAAAAAGAAAGCTTTTTGTACAACTTTGAATTTGCTTTTAAATGACAAATACAAACAAGTTTACTTTTTCGAAATTAGAAAGGGTAGAAGAGAATACAACACTTTACGACTTTCGAAATGAAAACTTGTTTCGACACTTAAAAGAGACAAACTCAAACCAAAAGAAAAAGTAGATGTATAATCAACTGTAAACAACCAATGAACTCTCTCCTAAGATCACAATCAACAGATCTGAATCAAGGGCTACAGGATGATTATTTCACTCTTGCAAAGGAAAACTGTAAATGACGCCACAAACACATAAAAACACTCATACTCTTTTTGTACAAAAGGAGGCAGAATTTAAGCAGAGAAAAGGAGTTATCAGACAGGTACCTATGCTAGTTACAGGTTGCAAAAATCAGAGATCAAAACAAGGCAAAACAGAGCAGAGAACCCCAGCTGCACAAGGCCTAACTGGATCAACGCACCCTCAACACAGGGGTTTTGACATTCAGCACAGGTAGCCTTCACGGGACTTGCGTTGAAATGCAGAACCTCTTCACAGGGTCTGCGCTGAAGGAGAAACGAGAGTTTCTCACTGGGTTCTAGGTCACAGTTTGATGATTAATCTATGGTTTCAGGCTAAATAAAAGCAACAAGCAAGGTACAATCAAAGGGCTGCTTTGAGGGAGGACTAAGATCTATCACAAAGGATGATCAAATCATTTGTGAGTCCATTATTCAGATCATAGACAAATCCAGTGATTGGATCAAAGCAGCAGCTGTCTACTTTGCATCTGAGAATAGCAGATGCAGTTCGATTGTTGTTGTTGAGTCTATGAAACAAACAATGATAGAGAAACAAATAAAATGACTAAACAGATCTCCCTAGTGGAGTCACCAATTTGTTGTGGTGAAAAATGCCTATGCAGGACGATCCTATCCACCTAAGGTGTGACAGTGCCTTAGCAACAAACAGAAACATCTATTCTAGTATTCTTCATTTATGAATTAAGAATGAAGAGAGATGGATGGACTAACTGATGTCTTCCATTTTTCCCTCGATCTGGTTACTCTTCTCTTTGAGAGTTCTCAGCTACTTGCCTTCTCACTCACCCAGCTTCAACAGGTCCCTGCAAGATCACAAGAAGAGAACACTACACAAAGACATAGATTCATATTCATAACTACTTCAGGATTAGAAATAAACTAAACATACTAATGCAATCAGACATCAAAGATACATCAGTATATAGGAGAAACCAAGATAGCGTTATTGATGAATAACAAGGTTTAGGAAGAGATACAACCAAGAAGGCTCCAATCCACCATCTCTTTCCCAGCAAATGGAATTCCTATCTTCACCTCCCTTCAAAGCATTAAGCACCCAATGATTCCAATCTCAAACCAACAGCAATTCTTTGCAATAACAAAATTCCAGCCTCTGGATCTCATGGAGGAGAGATCCATATATAGATGTTTGGAGAGAGGACGAGTCAGCTTGAGATTTGACTAGTGTCCTCTCCCTCTGTCAGTTCTTGCTTCCACTTGGAGGTTCTTGCTTCCACTTGGAGGTTGAGAACCTCTTACTCATCAGTAGTCGAATTCACTGAGGAAAGTGTCATTGGAGAAGATTCTGGAAGCTTCCAGGGTCTTGACACCTCGTTGAATGAACTTGCCATTTGTCAATTCCCGCTCAGCGCACCCTGGTAGTGCTTCTACCTACATTGCAGTGTAGGTAGCCAGTGTAGACTTTGAATTTCAGCGCAGACAGCTAGTGGAGCCTCTGAATTGATCCTGAATCGGCTTGTTTTTGAGCAGTTTCTGGTGGAGAACTTCTGTGAATTGCTGTAGTTTGTTAGCCTTGTTCCTCTAGGGGTAGGAAAAACATGTTTAGGGACTTTGGATCCCTTAGATTATGGACATTTCATGCTCAATGCTGTAAGGCACAAAAATGTCTATAACAAGGTGGCCAGTTGTTTCTTAACGAATTCAGTGTGCCAGATTCCTTGAATCGTATTTTAATGGCTGTTATTTCCGTTTGCTCCAAGATCATATGCGAAACATGAATATTTTTCCAACTCATTGTCCATGTCAGAATCCAAATCCCATGTAATCTTGCTTTATGACCTATCAAATCCGGTCATTTATCGAGACGCGCATATGCCATTGATTTGGGCCCCCCAGATCCTACGGTCATCATTCATATAGGGCGGGCAAGTTGCATGACATTTACCCATCTGATGCCGACAGTTTTCTCTCTCTTCCACTAGATGCGTGTCACTCAATGTGTGGCATCGGACAGGACTCAGTAAAAACTGTTTACTGCCTCAAGGCCTTCCGATATCCTGCTAGTTTGTGAAATCTCGCCCTACGGAACTGAAGTAATTACTTTCCCGCATTTCATAGTAATTTGAGGTACGGGAACTTAGGGGCTTTCCTTCGTTGAGGGGGACGCCCTGCGATATGCAATTAGCACTAATCACATATCAGAAAGTACCCCTGTTTCTTGAATTAGCCTCTGGCTTTTCTAGTTTGTGCCAGTTCGCGTTACCATGGGTCAACGGTCTCTGCGCTCGACCGAGGGTCATCGTTGCTTCGCGTTGATCACAACTGCAACTGTCACAAGGATTCCTTATGATATCTTGATCTTTCTAGGAATTTAATCTTTTTGGCATAATTTGAAAGGGTTTATGAAAACTTAGAGAGTGTTTAGGATCCGATTTAGATCACGGCCTTCCCACTCAAAAGAGATTTTGGACCACCAAAAGTTGGTTTTCTTTTAAGCATCAATTAAGTGAGGGTATAGATTCCTCGCTTGCCCAATTTCTATCCATTTCGCACTGCTTGGTTTCGAACCTTTGAGTCCAATCTTGAGGTACTCAACATCCCCTTTGCACATGGTTCTCACCTTCTTGTCCAAAAATGTATCTTCCTATAACTCATTTAGATATTTAGGCAACAGGTCATCAATAGAAGGCATCTGACTCTACTCTTCGCGATCTTCGATTAATGAAGGTTCAAATAGTCTCAAGCTATTTACATTAACAACTGAGTAGATGTGCATGTAAGCTGCTATATCAAGGCAAAAAGAATTCTCACCAATTTTCTCAAGTATCTTGAAAGGTCCATACCTTATTGGCTTCAGCTTCTTACCTTCACCTTGCATTTTGTCTTTGTTGATATACAACCAGACTTGATCACCAACTTGGAAACTATGCTCCATCCAATGCTTGTCATGCCTTACCTTGTACTTGGCTTGGCTCTTTTGCGGCCGTTTGTGTACTACCTGGTGAATCTCTTGGATTTGTTCAATGAACTTGGTTGCCTTATCCACATCACTATGTCCATCAACTGCTATGTCTTTACCAAAGGAAAAATTTAAGGGAGACCTTGGTGTGAAACAAAAATAGGTCTCAAAATGAGATCTTTGTGTAGAAGAATGTTTAGCTCGGCTGTAAGCATGTTGCACATAACATATATGTTCATCCCAAAGCTTGGGATGCTTGCTGCAATAGCCTCTGAGAAACTGGATCATTGTCCTATTGAACACTTCTGTTTGGCCATCGGTTTATGGATGAAAAGCTATGCTCTTTTTTATTTTGGTGTCCATCAATTCCCACAAACTCAACCAAAATTTCCCCACAAATTGGGTATCTCGATCGAATATAATGGAAGTGGGTAATCCAAAATCAACCCATACATGTTGAAATAACAACTTTGCAGTTTGTTCAGCTATAATCTATTTGTTACAATGTATTAAAATACACATTTTGCTGAACCTATCAACAACAACGTACAAATAGTCACGACCTTTCCTAGATTTAGGCGGTCCTCCAACAAAGTCCATGGAAACACTTTGCCAAGGATGAGAAGGAACTGGTAGTGGAGTGTACAAGCATACCTAGAAACTGTCTCATTCATTTCTGGACAATAAAAAAACCTTTGCAGTTGTGAAATTTTTTTACCTACACCAAAGTGACCCGATATTAGAGAAGTGTGTGCCTCTCGAATTATCTTTACTCTTTCAGTTTGTGGAATGCATAGCTTCCCAAATTGATACAAGAGTTGTTCCTTAACATGATAATCCAATTCTCCTACTTGTTTTCCTTGACTTAAAGTTGCATACATGTCTTTAAAATCTATATCTTGAGCATATTGTTCAATGTAGCTTTCATGCAATACTGAATTATAATTAAATATAGTAGATGCATTTATAATTGGTCTGGACAACATGTGTGCAACTTTATTGTGTATGCCTTTCTTATATCTGATGACAAGATGAAACTGTTGTAGAAAACCCATCCACCTATAGTGTCTTGATTGCTGCAACTTAGTTTGGGAGTGTAAATATTGAAGTGGTTTATGATCAGTGTGTATAGCTGTCTCTTTGCCCATTAAGTAATGTTTCCACTTCTTCACACACTGTACTAATGCATACAATTCTTTATCATATGTGGGATAGTTAACTAGTGCAGAATTAAATGTCTTAGAATGATAGCATATGGGTTTACCATGTTGCATCAACATTGCTCCCATGGCATAGTCACTGGCATCCGTTTCAGTCTCAAATGGTCTTTGAAGATCGGGCAGTGTTAGTACTGGTGCTATACTAATCTTTTCTTTCAAGGTGTTGAAGGCTTTCTGCTGTTTGCCTCCCCACTGAAACACCTTGTTCAACCCTGTTAAAGCATGTAAGGGAGTTGCAATTAAGGAAAAGTTAGAAATGAACTTTCCCCAATATTGTGCTGCTCCTAGGAAGCTTCTAACTTCTGTAGCTCCTACAACAAACAACAAATCCAAATAAACAGGACAACTTGCATTAGTTAGCTAGGTGTCTCTATCTTCTTGCATGAAGATATTTCATTTTCCTTGAATAATTCCTAAATCATTTTTAGGATATTTTGTAATAGTTTTTTGTATGAATACTTTACAATTCAAAGTATTGAGGAGTGGGTTTCTTAAAATTTCTATAGTGGAACTCATCTACAACCTGAGGGTTTATTGTACTATTTTCAAGTCAATAGACTAAACAAGTAATAAACGAATTGCATTATAGGGTTCATGTGTTGGGAACCTTCAGTTAAGTATCTTTCAATTGTCCAAATTTTTATTTTCTTAAGTATTCCTTAAACTTGTATGTTTTCCAAATTAAAATGTTATAACAGGAATATTATTGCAAAATATGTTTAATTACACCCTGTTATGAACTGTTATTCATTTCGGTGTTTTCTTATGATATCCAGAGTAGGTGTTTCTGGGAAAACTAGTGTTTATTCGATCTGCTAGTCCCACTAAGACATGTAGCTATCTTAGAAACAAACAGTTGAAAGTGCTTCAAGATTTCTTTTATGTATGACAGATAAGAGAGAAGCAGAGAGTACCAACCTATATCTTCCACTTGGCTCCTTTCTTGTTTCCTCTCTCCTTTGATAGATCTCACCACTCTTCTCCTACTTGTCCTGCTTTAGAGAATATCTGTAGAGGCAAAGCAACAACACACCATCAAAGCATTGAGATCTATGATATCATAAACAATGCAGAATCAGAAATACATTAACAATACAATTGCATCCACAAGTAACAAGATTTACAAATACACAATTATATGGAGGAAAACTCAAAGAACTTTATTGATAGAAGAAGTAGAAGAGATGATTACAGCCCAGCTGTCTAATCCAGCATCATCCTCCCAGCATGAAAGCCATCTTCACCTCATGAAAAGCAAGATCACCCAACAATACAATGTTTCTTCTCAAAGAGAAACCAATAGTACTTCCTTACAAATTACAAAATTCTAGCCTCTAGACCTCTCAACTGAGGGATCCATTTATAGATATATGCAAAGGGGTGAGTCAACTTATGGGTTTTTTATTAGTGTCATTTCACTGATAGTTCTTGGTTCCACTTGGAGATTTCATGATCTCTTACTCATCCCCAGGCGAATTCAGAGAGTCAAGTGTCATATGAGAAGTTTCTAAAAGATTCTCTAGGTTTCCACTTAGCAAATCATCTCTGCCATTTGTCTACTCTCACCCAGTGCACCCCACAGAAGGCTCTTCCAATATGCATCGCACCTTGCCAGTGTAATAGCCAGTATGCATCGCACCCTTAGCATGGAGCAGTTTGTATGGTCCTATTTTGACCAGTTCTAAGTGGATTTTCAGGTGGAACATTTGGGAAATGATGTAATCAATTGACCATGATCCTTTAGGGTGTGAAACAACAATTTCATGGGTTTAAGAGCCCTTGGTTTATCAACATATGTGATTGGGGTTGCAGTGCTCAAATATGTCTATAACAGTAGGGAATTCTTCATTGCTCCCTAGTTTAGATTGATCTCTTTCATTTCCCTCATTATCCAGTTTTAGGAATCCTTAACTGCTTCTTGATCCCAACTGAAAACCACTTCACCCTTCAGCCTAAAATATCTGAATTTTCTTAGCTACCTTGCCCCGTGGACACTTCCTTCAAAACTTGATTTAGTGTTGTTTTCTTGACACATTAACTTTGTTGTCCCTTAAGAAACCAATTTCTTCGTTGTGTACAAATTGTGATTAAGACATTAATGTTTATTGTTTATGTCACTTAGTTTTCACTTAATTGTTTGTTGTGTTCTCAAATGAAGGCCCTGCGAGACTTGGTTTTTAACCCTCAATACTTAGGTGACATGAAAATATCAGGATGCCATTTGATTGCTGAATATAAATGATGAATGAAGAAAGCTTGAAGAATTCATAGAGAATATGTTGTTTTACACAGAATCTACTATCTGTGACACGTGTAAAAGTTAAATATAATATGTTGTCTTACACAGAAACTACTATCTGTAACTTAGAATAATTGCAGAGGTAGGAACTTCAAGTATAGGAGTGCTCTTTTAAGGGATTTTAACTTCATTTACATAAGCAATAAAGACCTACAACTTCATTACCATACTTAAAGGAAGACAACATATGATGGCACATAACAAAGAAGTCACAAAATCATAACCAAAAATTTGTGGAAAACTTTTGATTCTTTCATTAATCAACAGTTGTATCAATGATACAGTGGCCTAGTCTTTAGGTCCTCCCAAGTTTGAATCCCTTCTCCCTAAATTTTCCTCTTTTTATACATTATGAGACAGTTGGTAGTCACCAAAACTATCAAACTACTTAACTATTCTCCTAACTCTCTAAAGTGAAAGTTATTATAGAATATTACATAGAGGATAAAATACACCTTGTAAATAAAATAGCAAGAAGTAACAAAATCGAGAAAAATGATGATGATTGTTCGCTTTTCAGATTTGTTGCTTGGCTTCTGATGAAGTTTCTCTGTAGATTCTTTAATAATGGTTTAATTGTTTTAACATAAAAACTATATTTGACAAAACCCCGTCCTTGGACTTGGGCCCATGTATGCATCGGGAGTGCTTTGATTGGCAAAAACACAAGTAAACCCGACCAATCAACGCCCCTTTGAAGTTTTTATCATCTCCCTCTAACTTTGGTTATTTTTCTTAAACAGAGAAATCAACTAATCTATGCGGAACATAGTTTACCACAGAACTGAAAAGGATTAATAGATTAGTTCATAAACCTATCGGGTTTGGCTGAGTTGTACGTGATAACTATCCGATCACTCATTCAGTAAATGGTGCGGTCCTTCGGAATTCACGAAATTTTAAACTTGTTTGAACTAAACCTTATCGAGTCTGCTTTTTCAATGCCCCTTTAACTCCCATAATTTTCTTTCATTTTTTGATAAAACTACAAATAAACTTAAATAACAATAGATGCTACAACATTTGTCTCCACATGGGGATAGTGTTTTTTCCACAGAAGCACTAAGAACCGTAGATAAGTGCCTTCACCTTGGGCATGGAGTCATATATTTCTTAACCAATTCAAATTATATGGAATTTGTACACTGAATTCATGGAATTTGTACTTCTTGCAGGTTTCTCACATTCAAAAGCCATCAATCAAATAAAATAAGTTATTTCTTTTAAACTTTGCGGGGGTAAAGAATGTACATGAGCTTCAATGAGGTTGAGCCCCTGTAGTAACTTAAGGCCACACATTGTGGTCAACCATGCTAACATCACGGTCAACTATGGGGGTTGAGCTTTGATTAATCTTCATGCTCATTGCTTCCCCACAGGACACTTCATCATACTCATCAAGATATCACTTGATCGCACCTCTTGAACCTACATGACCTTTAGACAATGGTTTGATTTTTTTTCATTTTTTTAATTTTTCTTTCATTTTGTGATAAAACTGTAAATAAAAGTTAAATAACAATGGATGCTACAACATCTGGTGATCTGGAATTTATCCAGGAAAAAGAATAAAAGGAATTACAGACTCATGTGCATCGATGTGTCTATGTTACTTTATGTAGTGGATCGATAAGATTGCAGAATACATAGACACTGAGGCAGTTAGAGAAAACATAACAGGTAAACATGCAAACACAACAAGTTTAATAAGGAGTTCACCCAATGCTCCTGGGATACATCTGCAGGTCCAGCCTTAATTGGTGGCCTCTCTATTATGTTTTCAAAGTAGAGTTTTACAACGCTGAGCTTAATTTGAGTCTCACTTAACCGATATAAGTCAGTAGGACTGGAGTAGACAGACTCTCCTTACTAAAACTATACCTCTACTAGTCACAGTAGTATGACAGGCCTATACTGAGGAGTTTGCTTGAACCTCTCAAGACTTCTATGGAGTACACAAACTCTCCGACTCTGTCTGGCTCTGTCTGGCTCGATGCTACCTTCTTTTCAGCTCAGTTTCTACTCTCTGTTCTCTGCTCTTAGCCTTCTTACTGCTCTCTCGTGTTGTCCTCTGGTTTTGTCAGTTCATGGCTTTAGAGCCAGTCTGTTTTCCGACTATTCATTTCCACTTCCCAGATTTTTGGTTTCTTGCCTCTATCCATTCAAATACCTCTGCTCTGCATCATCATCATCAGGTAATGCCTCGCAAGGAGGTGGCCAGTTGTTTCTTAACGAACTGTGTGTGTCAAATTCCTTGAATCATATTTTAATGGCCGTTATTTCCGTTTGCTCCAAGATCACTCGCAAAACATGAATATTTTTCCAACTCATTGTCCATGTCGGACTCCAAATCCCATGTAATATTGCTTTATGACCTACCAAATTTGGTCATTTATCGGGACGTGCATATGCCATTTATTTGGGCCCACCCGATCCTACGGTCATCATTGATGTTGGGCAGGAAAGTTGCATGACATTTACCCATCTAATACGGGCGATTTTCTCTCTCTTCCACTGGATGCATGTCCCTCAATGTGTGGCATCAGACAGGACTCAGTAAAAACTACTTACCGCCTCAAGGCCTTCCGATATCCTGCCAGTTTGTTGAATCCTGCCCTATGGAACTGAAGTAATTACTTTCCCACATTTCATAGTAATTTCAGGTACGAGCACTTCGGGGCTTTCCTTCACTTAGGGGGACGCCTTGCGATATGCAATTAGCACTAATCGCATATCAGAGACTACCGTTGTTTCTTCAATTAGCCTCTGGTTTTTCTAGTTTGTGCGAGCGCGCATTACCATGGGCCAACGGTTTGCGCACTCGAACGAGGGTCCTCGTTGCTTCACGCTGATCACAAATCCAATTATCATGAGGATTCCTTCTGATAGCTTGATCTTTCTAGGAATTTAATCTTTTTTGGCATAATTTGAAAGGGTTTATGAAAACTTAGAGAGTGTTTAGGATCTGATTCCGATCACGGCCTTCCCACTGAAAAAATATTTTGGACCACCAAAAGTTGGTTTTCTTTTAAGCATCAATTAAGTGAGGGTATAGATTCCTCGCTTGCCCAATTTCTATCCATTTCACATTGCTTGGTTTTGAACCTTTGAGTCCAATCTTGAGGTACTCAACATCCCCTTTGTGCATGGTTATCACCTTCTTGTCCAAAAATGTATCTTCCTGTAACTCATTTAGATATTTAGGCAACAGATCGTCAATAGAAGGCATCTGACTCTGCTCTTCTAGATCTTCGATTAATGAAGGTTCAAATAGTCTCAAGCTGTCTTCATTAACAACTGAGTAGATGTGCATGTAAGCTGGTAGATCAAGGCGAAAAGCATTCTCACCAATTTTCTCAAGTATCTTGAAAGGTCCATACCTTATTGGCTTCAACTTCTTACCTTCACCTTGCATTCTGTCTTTGCTGATATACAGCCAGACTTGATCACCAACTTGGAAACTATGCTCCATCCAATTCTTGTCATGCCTTGCCTTGTACTTGGCTTGGCTCTTTTCCAGCCCTTCCTGTACTACCTGGTGAATCTCTTGGATTTGTTCAATGAACTTGGTTGCCTTGTCCACATCACTATGTCCATCAACTGCTATGTCTTTACCAAAGACAAAATCCAAGGGAGACATTGGTGTGAAACAAAAATAGGTCTCAAAAGGAGATCTCTATGTAGAAGAATGTTTAGCTCGGTTGTAAGCATGTTGCACATAAGATATATGTTCATCCCAAAGCTTGGGGTGCTTGCTGCAATAGCCTCTGAGAAACTGCATCATTGTCCTATTGACCACTTCTGTTTGGCCATCTGTTTACGGATGAAAAGCTGTGCTCTTTTTTATTTTGGTGTCCATCAATTCCCACAAACTCGACCAAAATTTCCCCACAAATTGGGTATCTCGATCGGATATAATGGAAGTGGGTAATCCAAAATCAACCCATACATGTTGAAATAACAACTTTGCAGTTTGTTCAGCTGTAATCTGTTTGTTACAATGTATTAAAATACACATTTTGTTGAACGTATCCACAACAATGTACAAATAGTCATGACCTTTCCTAGATTTAGGCAGTCCTCCAACAAAGTCCATGGAAACACTTTAGCAAGGATGAGAAGGAATTGGTAGTGGAGTGTACAAGCCTAGTTTTCTATTACTGGGTTTTCTTTTACGACACATGGTACACCCTCTTGCATACCTAGAAACTGTCTCATTCATTTTTGGCCAATAAAAAAATCTTTGCAGCTGTGCAACTGTTTTACCTACACCAAAGTGACCCGATATTAGAGAAGTGTGTTCCCCTCGAGTTATCTTTACTCTTTCAGTTTGTGGAATGTAGAGCTTCCCAAATTGATACAAGAGTTGTTCCTTAACATGATAATCCAATTCTCCTACTTGTTTGCCTTGACTTAAAGTTGCATACATGTCTTTAAAATCTATATCTTGAGCATATTTTTCAATGTAGCTTTCATGCAATACTGAATTATAATTAAATATAGTAGATGCATTTATAATTGGTCTGGACAACATGTCTGCAACTTTATTGTGTATTCCTTTTTTATATCTGATGACAAGATGAAACTGTTGTAGAAAATTCATCCACCTATAGTGTCTTGATTGCTGCAACTTAGTTTGGGAGTGTAAATATTGAAGTGGTTTATGATCAGTGTGTATAATTGTCTCTTTGCCCATTAAGTAATGTTTCCACTTCTTCACACTCTATACTAATGCATACAATTCTTTATCATATGTGGGATAGTTAACTAGTGCAGAATTAAATGTCTTAGAATGATAGCATATGGGTTTACCATGTTGCATCAACATTGCTCCCATGGCATAGCCACTGGCATCCGTTTCAATCTCAAATGGTCTTTGAAGATTGGGCAATGTTAGTACTGGTGCTATACTAATCTTTTCTTTCAAGGTGTTGAAGGCTTTCTGCTATTTGCCTCCCCACTGAAAGACCTTGTTCAATCTTGTTAAAGCATTTAAGGGAGTTGCAATTAAGGAAAAGTTAGAAATGAACTTTCTCCAATATTGTGCTGCTCCTAGGATTTACAATGACTGCAACCTTAGAGAGATCTATCTTCAGTTCACCACCCCCTACTATATGACCCAAATAATTCAAAGATGTTTCGCCAAATTAACATTTTGAGAGTTTAACATAAATATTTTCTCTTTTCAAAACATCTAGATTCTGCTTAACATGCTTTAAATTTTCTTCCCACATTTTGCTAAATATAAGAATGTCATCCAAATATACAATGACAAAATCATCAATAAAAGGTCCGAGTACATCATTCATTACTCTCATGAAAGCAGTAGGAGCATTAGTTAAGCCAAAAGGCATAACCAACCACTCATACAATCCCTATTTTGTTTTCAAAGTAGTCTTCCATGCATCTTGCACTACAACTCTGACCTGATGGTATCCACTATGCAAGTCTAACTTGGAAAAATAAGCAACTTATTTCAACTGATCTAACAGATCATGTATGCGAGGAAGGGGATAATGATTTTTTATTGTTATTTTATTCAATGCTCGGTAATCAATGCACATTCTCCATGAGCCATCTTTCTTTCTCACCAAGATAATTGGAGACCCACATGGCAATGTGCTAGGTCTTATGAACCCTTTCTCGAGCAGCTCCTGTACTTGCTTCTTGATTTCTGCATTCTCTAAAGCAGACAACCTTTACATTTTGATGTTAGGCAATGGAGCATCTTGCTGCAAATTAATATCATGTATTATTTCCTTTTTGGGTGGCAGACCTTTAGGTTCTTGAAATAATATATCATATTCAGAAACAAATTTTTCTAAATCAACTTGTTGTTTAGCATCACAACCCTTAGATACATTGGTTTTATCATGTTTCTTTTCCTTTACAACCATCAGTAAGAAAAAATTTCATGCATTTACAATTTTCTTCATCTTCCCTCAGTTTATGAGAGTATAATTATTCTTTAGCTTATGAGCTCTTACAATATATTCGATTCCATCTTTAATGAGTAGATACTTTTTCTCAGCTCTATAGAAAATATCTTTTCTATTATACAAGTAAGGACTTCCTAAAACAATTCCAAATATATCCAAAGGAACTATATCTAACTCAACCTCATCTACAAATGCTGACCCAAAAAAAGGCTTAAGTTTACATTGTCTAGTCACTTGTAACTTTGCTTTATCACATAACCAACCTAATGGATATGGTTTCCTGTGAGGTGTGGTTAATAATCTCAACTTCTTTACAATTTCTTCAGAAATTAAATTTACTTGTAAGCCACTATCAAACAAAGTATCAATCTTTTGATGATTGGAAATAACTCGAATATGAAAAAGCTCATGTCTTTTCCTCTCATTTTCTTCATTATCAGTAGATTGTGCAGAATTATTAGTGGATGCTTTAGAATTTTTACCTTTTATACCTATGGCTGTAATGTTGTTTCATCCCCCGAGTCCGACCCCAAATCTCTTTGAATAGCTACAACAATATTCTTCTTTTTGCCCTCATTTTTCTTGGGTTTCAGCTCCGAATGTAGAATCCAACAGTGTTCATCATCATGCCCATCCTTCTTACAGTGAGTGCATGAAGACTTACTCTGATATACAATATTTGTCTTCCTCTCTTTCCATTTCTTTTTTCTTTTCTCCTTATTCATGCTTGCAGTGGGTTTGGATAATCCCCCAACTTCTGGGTTCCCATTCTTACCTCTAGCTTCTATATGTGTAGCCTGAACAGATACCTCATCTATGCTAGTGGTATTAAACATGAGGATAGTGTGCCTCATGTAGCGGTGTAGACCACCTATATACTTTAACAGAGTTTTAGGTGAGTCTAAAGAAATTCCTAGAATCAAAGCTCTTATCCTAAATTCTTGGGTGTAACCTTGTCCACTTTGCCCTTTTAATTTTTGAAGAGTTTGCCAACTCTTGATGGCTTGCTACATATAGGCTAGTGGATAGAATTTCCTTTTAATTGCAGAAACAAATTCACTCCAGACATAAAGAATCTTACCATGTTTCTTCATGTCAGCTTGTGTCTTGCCTTCCCACCATACCAAGGCAGTGCCCCCCGGGCTTAGGCTGGCTAGCTTAATCTTACTCTTTTCTGAATAAATGCTCTGTACTCTACAATAAACATCAATCTGCCTCATCCAATTATCCAACTTCTCTGGATTCAACTCTCCATCATATATCAACAAATCAAATTTAACATCTAATTTAATCAAAGATGTTTTCTTTTTATTTTCAGGGCTATTAGGAGGTGTGAGAAATTTTTCTTCTTTCCCTTTGCCTTTAGAGTGGTCACAGAGGAGAGATTCTTCTACTCCTTTATCTTGTTTGGAATTTGATGAATCTTCATCTCTACCTTTCTTAAATTCCATGTACATTTCCTCCACCATGGCTTCGATGGTCATAAAACTATCCTTGAACTGAGAGTCTGATTCCAAGGGACTTTCTTCTGACATTTTTCCTCTTAGGATAGACTCTTCCAATTTCTAGGTTAGCTTCAACCAACTCTCCTTCTCCCAATTTAAGCTTTGAGCTAGCTAGCATTCAACAACAAAATCCAACAAAAGCTTGTCTAACCTTAATTACCTAGAGCTCTGATACCACTTGATTTGGAATTTATCCAGGACAAAGAATTAAAGGTATTACAGACTCATGTGCATGTATGTGCCTATGTTACTTTATGCAATGGATCGATAAGATTTCAGAATACGTAGACATTGAGGCAGTTAGATAAAACATAACAGGTAAACATGAAAACACGACAAGTTTAATAAGGAGTTCACCGGATGCTCCTGGGCTACGTCTCCTAGTCCAACCTTCAGTGGTGGCCTCTCTATTATGTTTTCAAAGTAGAGTTTTACAACAGTGAGCTCAATTCGAGTCTCACTTAATAGATATAATTTAGTGGGAATGGAGTACACAAACTCTCCTTACTAAAACTCGACCTCTACTGATCACAGTAGTATGACAGGCCTATGCCAAGGGGTTTTCTTGAACCTCTCAAGCTTTCTCTGGAGTACATAGACTCTCTGACTCTCTCTAGCTCTGTGTGGCTTGATGATACCTTTAGGTTAGCTCGGCTTCTACTCTCTGTTCTCAGCTCTTATCTTTCTTATTGCTCTCTCTTGTTGTCCTCTGCTTCTATCGGTTCATGGCTTTAGAGCGAGTCTGTTCTCCGACTGTTCATTTTCACTTCCCAACTTTCTGGTTTACTGCCTCTGTTCATTCAAATTCCTCTGCTCTGCGTCATCATCACCAGGTAACGCCTCATAGGGAGGTGGCCACCTGTTTCATAACGAACTGAGTGTGTAAGATTCCTTGAATCATATTTGAATGGCCATTATTTCCATTTGCTCCAAGATCGCCCGCGAAACACAAATCTTTTGCTAACTCATTGTCCACGTCATACTTCAAATCTCATGTAATCTTGCTTTATGACTTGTCAAATCCAGTCATTTATCGGGACACACCTCTGCCACTGATCTGGGCCCCCCAAATCCTATGGTCGTCATTCATATCAGGCGGGAAAGTTGCATGATGTTTACCCATTCGATGCGGGCGATTTTCTCTCTCTTCTGTCAGATGTGTGTCACTCAATGTGTGGCATCGGGCGGGACCCAATCAAAACTGCTTACTGCCTCGAGGCCTTCCAATATCCTGCCGGTTTGTGGAATCCCGCCCTACAGAACCGAAGTGATTACTTTTCCACATTTCATAGTAATTTTGGGTTCGGGCGCTTCGGGGCTTTCCTTCACTGAGGGGGACACCCTGCGATACGTGATTAGCGCTAATTTTGTATCAGAAACTACCCCCATTTCTTGAATTAGCCTATGGTCTCGCTGGTTTGTTCCATCACGCGTTACCATTGGCCAATGGTCTGCGCGCTCGACCAAGGGTCCTCGTTGCTTCGCGCTGATCACAACTGCAATTGTCATGAGGATTCCTTTTGATTGTTTGATCTTTCTAGGACTTGAATCTTTTTGGCATAATTTGAAAGGGTTTATGAAAACTTAGAGAGTGTTTAGGATCTGATTTAGATCATCTGGCTCCACTTGGGGATAGTTCTTTTGCCATAGAAGCACTAAGAACCGTAGATCAGTGCCTTAACCTTAGGCATGGAGTCATATATTGCTTAACTAATTCAAATTATATGGAATTTGTAAACTAAATTCACTGTGGTATCTACAATGATAGGATGCTTATGCTTCAGAATTGGAAGTAATGCTTGAGGTACTGCCCATTGACAGGCAGCTGCAAAGATTCGCCATCAAGATTCTTTAGGAAGAATGTATTATTTGTCCTTGCTTCTATAATTTTGAATGTGCCATACCAGAGAGGATCAAAATTTCCATGTTTTCCCTTATCTTCTCTTCTAGTATCCCACCTTAATACCAGGTCTCCAACTTTAAAATCAATCTCTTTGGCCTTTTTGTAAAAATTACTCTTCATCTTTGATTGATACATGATCAAGTTGTCCATTACCTTATCCCTATTTTCACTCAGCTCCACTACCTTATTCTTTCTTCTTATCATAGCATTGGGCTCTTCTTTTTCCTCCTGAATCATTGCAAGCACAAGCTTCTCAAGTTGGCTTAGGAACAGGGCTTGAGTTCCATACACTAACTCAAAAGTTGATTTGCATGTGGACCTTCTCGTAATCACTCTAGCAACCCATAGAGCAACCTTTAACTTATAATCCCAGTCTTTCTCGTTGTGTACACTAGTTTTCTTAAGGATCTTCATCAAAGTTTTGTTAGTGGATTCAACTAATCCATTTCCCTATAGATGATAAGTTGTTAAATGGGACAAAATAACATTATACTTTTGACAAAAAGAAACAAACTTACTTGAATTGAAGACTTGAGCATTGTTTGTTATGATTTTTGACAGGGCATCCAAATCTGCTGAAAAGATTCTCCTCTAAGAACTTCATCACCACCTGATCAATTTCCCTCTTAGTGGGTATTGCTTCTACCCACTTGGTGAAGTAATCAGTAGATGTGAGAACCCACTTGTGTTTTCCACTTGAAGGTGGGTTAATCTCTCCGACAAAGTTGAGTCCCCATTGTCTGAATGGTTCCTCTATGAAGACTGGGATCAAAGGCAAGGGAGCTAACCTCTTCTTCTCAGCAAAAAGCTGACACTTCTAATATCACAATAGGATCGAACAAAGGATTTGGAGGGAAAACAATGAATTGGCTAATTTGTTCCCATCAGATCTATAATTACATTGGCTGAAGTAAGTTTCTTCTGATTATCTTCAACCAAATCTACATTATCATGCAGCATGAAGCAAGAAAAATCATCTTTCTCTTGATTATATACGATGAATTACTTGGTCTATTTTTTGTAATTGTTTTTAGAAATCTAGTTTCTTTGTACAACCTCCTTTCTTCCCCACCAAAAATTGGTATAATAGAATAAGTAAAATCTAGCTTCAAAACACCACCCAATTTGGCTCCCCATGACCTAGATAGCAACATTCCAAACCTAGTAGGGATATCTACTACCACTACATCCATTACCAAGCTTCTAGCTGGGTGTAGTGGTAGCAGATATCCACAACTCTAATGATATACACCACAAAAACAAAGTTATAGAGAAAATTCCACGATGACTTGTTTGGAGTAGCGAAACCCTAGAATCCACAACTCTCATACCAAATGTTATGAAACCAAGTCACAAAAAGATAGAAAAGATAGATCAACCCTTTAGAAATAAGCCTCTTCGAGGGGGCAACCTCCTTTACATTACGCAAATGAACAATTCTTGGATGATACAAATGACAAGACCTCCTTTCTATATATAGGATTCTAAGGGGTCATAATATAATGAGAGCCAACATAACAATAATAATATAAGGGCACAAAAATAACAATAGTGGGCTTCTATGGGGCACAATAATAACAGTGCCCGACACCAACTGAGCTAGAGATGTATAAACATGCGGCAATGAATGCTTGCTATGCTGAGGGTAAATGCTGGTCAAAATGCTTCCCGTGTAATGGAAACCTTCAGGAGGGAATTGATATCCCTGTTCATCAACAACGTGAGGAGTGTGTGTAGCAGAAACCTCTGAGTGACTCAGAGAAGAGACTAGAATATTTCCTTATGATTCCATGCGTGGAAATAAACGATGATGGAAAATCAAAGATGTTTGAGTGGATAATTCCAAATGAATACCCAGTTGATTGTATGAAATGTACAGATGCTGCAGTGATATCACAATAGGATCGAACAAAGGATTTGTAGGGAAACAACGAGTCCTTGCTACCCTTTAGGGGTCGGTGAACTCTCGGGTGTCTGAATAAGACTATCTGGAGATTCCAAGGAAGATTCATAAGGTGGCCCAGTATCTGACAGAGAAGAATGAGATGACAAAGGTTGAATACTCAGAACAATTCCAAGTTCAACAACGTAATCCTCAAGTGATTGCGAGAGTTTGGGAAGAGGCTCCTCAGGTGATCTTTCAGATGGAGGAGTGGAAAAGGAACTAGGAAAACCTGATGGTTCTGCCACAATGACTTTGTCGCAAATAACAAGAGAGAAGAGGTTAATTTCTGGGCTTCTTCAAAATGTATTAAATGTACACTCATGATGTGGTCTAGAAAAAGACTATTAGGAATATGATGTGATCGTGGGAAAATATTTTTTAAGATGTTGAAACAAGTTGGTGCCTTTTCATGTTTTAAGAGTCAAGAAAAAGGAAAAGATGACTCTATCACTTTTCATTTGAATGAGTTAGAAAGGAAAAGTGCTCGATGATATTGTAAATTTAGAGAGTTAAAAAGACCAAAATTACTGCTCAAGATAATCTAGGCGAAAGGATTACCAAGTAACTGTGAACTTCATAATACCTTCCAACAAACCGACAAGTACAGGTAGGAAATCTCCTTGAATGTTATGTTTGGTGTATCACATTTACAAGGTGGTAGACTGAGTTTCCTGCGGATAAAAGATTTCAAACCTAGTGGGGTCTCCCTTTATATACGTGATGGTACAGGGAGCACAAGTCTGTAGTAGTGTTGTCTAGTGCTTAAGCGAACGATAGCTACTAGGTTTAAAGATGCCAGAACACATCTCTAACCTAGACCTCTAAAATGTGAGTATTAGGTTTCAAATGTGCCTTAGGTTAATTGAATACATTTTTAAGTTTATCTTGAAATTGTGTCTCAGTTTTTAGCTCCTATCGATGTGAATCGAAAAACTTCTATATGTAGCTAGATGAGACAAAACCCTTCCAATTAGATGAATGTCTACACTAATGAGAGTAGAGAAAAAAATCAATGCAACAAACAAGCAACTAAAAGCAAGATGACTCTTCACTTCTTTGCTTTTTGAAAACAAAATAATGAAAAAATATTTCCACTTCCTATCTCCTTATCAAATTCACTTCAACTAGTCCTTTCAATGGTAAAAGAAGTTCATTTCCTTTCGAATGCAAAATGATGATGCAATTCTAGCTTCCAATGATGCCACTTAATGGAACATATCAATTCAGTAAACTAGAATTTTGTATTTACAGTGGAATGATAGTATGAAGCTCTCACATAAACACTTCAATGAAAAATTTTCAAACAATGAACATCAATCATATGTAAAAGATGAAAAAGAGAACTCTTTCCAAATAAAACATTCAAAGACTCAATAGAAACAAGACGATCAATTGTAATCTATGCTTGAAAAGATACGTTCAACCAAGAGAAGAGCAAATGAAGCTTTTCAAACTTGTTCAATTGAAACCAAAGCAATAAAAAGAACTAGAACACAAAATCCATGGAGGAGTTAACCAACTAGTTGACTTGCTAATCATGCAAACAATTGAATGGACAATGACCTAGATGCCATAGGGTCACAAACCATCCAAAGACCTAAAAAATCAAGGATATCTCATACCAAACAAGCACACACAAGAAGATAATGAAGCTTTATAGCTAGGGAGAACAAAGGCAAACTGACTACGAGGCAGAAATTATGAGAGCAAGAAACACTAGTTATGATTCAGGAGAAACCCTCATCTTCACTTACAGGAATGAGCATGATTGAATAACTGACAACAAGTGCCACAAGGGAGTGCCACACGACTTTTTCAGAGAAATTCGCACTAGTCAGCACGACTCTCAGATAATAAAACGTGCTCATCGATGATTTCAAGGAAAAAATAAAAATTTTCAAATATCAAAACGAGACTTGTCACTCTAAATTTTAGAACCAAAGTAGTAAACTAGGGAAAGCACAGAAAACCAAAGGGAAAGGGTGCTACAACAATAGTCAACACAAACCACGAAATGAAAAACAATCAAAAGAGAGGGATGGATCCCAATAGAGTTGCCAATTTGTGAAGTAGGTAAATTTCTTCTTTGGACAGAGGTGATCCCTCTAGCCTTAGAATGGATCTAGCCGCAAATAGAACAACCTAATGAAAACTTCCTTAAACTAGAATCAAATGAGAGGGCCTATCTCTTAGAATGCTAATCCACTTGATGGTGGCCTTGCTCCTTTGCTCCAACTTATTTTTGTTATTCTCCTTCAAATACCTAAAACAAGTGCAAAAGAGACAACAACAAACATAAGAGCATACAATTGCATTCAATTCACTTAAAAAGTCAAGGAATCTTAAGCCATAAAATGTAATATGAAAATCAATGTAGGAAATAAATCATTAGTTGTATTGATATACAACTCAGAAAGAGATACAACCAAAGTACAAAGGGTGTGTTACCACCCTTTAGAACTAATTCTAAGGAAGCAACCAACAAGGAAGCAACCAACAAGGAATTCACATACCAACAGAGATCTGGACAACCAATATACCAGAATGATGATTCCTACAAGGCATGGTGTTCCTGGGTTTGATGCCATCTCAGGAATGAAATTGACCATACTCGTATGTGGCTCACTCCGTGCAAGCAATATTGAGCTTGAAGCAACACTGAGCCGTAAGCCATTGGGTGCAAATATTAGTACGTCACACCTTTAAAAAGGGCATCAACACCCCTATGCCTTGTCCTGGAATCACTAAGGCACTGAGACTCATGTGGGGCTATCATTAATGATGGTTCTCTTTCCTAGCTCATCGTTAATACAGTGGACTAGGTACCAGGGTTAGCCAAACAGGGCTTTGTGCCTTAGCCAAATCAAATAATTATTGGGATGGATAGTTCTGAAGGAAAATATTTTAGTCAAGGATATAAGGTTTGATGAGTGATACTGTCTTTAAGTCTACATGTGGGTCCAACAAGTGAGATGTGGCACAGGGACAACTACTTAACTCATTTGGACAGCCGTGTGGTTGGGTGTCATGTCAACCCCCTCAGGACCACATTACATTCTCATATGCTCTAGTAAAGTGGCAACCTCCGTTTGGAAGGGTCAAGTTGATTTGCTCTTGACATTCTAACATAATGCGTTAAACTGTCCAGAAAGTCAGAAGTGTCACAGGATGGATAAATAGATGATCGGCAAAGGGACAACTGCTACCAAAACTAGGAGGCTGGGAGGTAACGCCTGGTAGCCCTGTAGGCCCACTACAGCCAGTGGTAACCTTATACCTCCAGTAAGCTGCCTTGCTCCCTAACCAAATCATACATCATAAAATTAGATTCTATGTCGCTTTACGGGTTCCTTGAATGATTTATGTCTGACGATGGTAGGCCTGGTAGAGGAGTCACTACCAGGCATAAAACCAGTTTCCATTTGTTGTACCCACAGGGATAGTAGGAAGTAACAACCAATATATGGGCTGGGATACTCTGCTAAAAAATGGTGTACCCACCCAAGCTAGATTTGTGCAAGGTGTCAGAGAAAAATGGTGTACCCAACCAAGCTAGATTTGTGGAAGGTGTCGGTCCTTAAATCGACATAGAAATAAGTACAAAGCATTAAGGATGGACTTAAAGTGACATAGAAACAAGTACAAAGCATGAAGTCCATCCTTAAATCGAGATAGAAACAAGTACAAAGCATTAAGGATGGACTTAAAGCGACATAGAAACAAGTACAAAGCATGAAGTCCATCCTTAAATTGACATAGAAACAAGTACAAAGCATAAGGATGGAGGATGGAGGTACTGTCAGAGTTGGAGGTGCTTTTAAATTATATTTGGGTATTTATTTGGCATACCTTATTTATTTTATGGATATGCAGTATATCAATAGTGTAAAATTTTTCCATCGGCATGGGTGAGACACTCAGAAAGAGCGTTGATCTTGAAAACTCGGTTTTAAGAAGGATTATCTGGAAATGTTTTGAAAGGAATGGGGACTTCTTTCTTCAAACTTCAGGGGATGCAAAAGCATAAGTTTCATGGTGAAAGTATAAGAGAGTAGTCACTACTAGGGTTCTCCGAGATCAGGAACGGGGAGTGACACGAAAGTGACAAATATTGTGTAACACATACACATTGAATCACGTAAAGATAAGTTCAAATTAATACAAGAACAAAGTTTTATTTCACAATTCTTTAGCAATTAACTATTACTTCCTCCCTACTATTGTTTACAGAGGTTAGATATTTATATGAAATTTGTCCTCAACAATTTGAGACTTCTATGCTTACAGGTCTTTTGTTCAATCCTTATTCAAATTTGAAACTAAACAGAAAAGCGTAATTTCGTCGATTTTCTATTTGGAAAGCAAATCGAAGAAACATGATGTACTGAGACTTTTTTTGCTACGTGTTTGACCTGTGTCTTTGATCGTGCCACTATGTGATTCCTTGGGTGAATTGACTTGAGTGAATAGGAGAAGATCCATGAGGGGATCAATCCTCAACTACCCATGTGCTTAATTGCTTCATTAGCGTACTAGAACCCCGCAAACCATGGAGGTAGCTACAGACTTATAAAATAGGTGCAAAATCATGTTAATTCCATAGCTAGTGCAATCTTTAACATAAAAATAAGGAACATTAACGAATATGAAAAATAATACATGTAAGAGTTTTTAGCTTACCAAAATCTATGATTTTCTACCTTTATTGAGTTGATAATGATGATGAAAAAGAGAAAAATGGAGGAAAAAGGGTGTCAAAACAAAACAGTTATGGAACTCTACAATATTTATGGTCACATTATGACAAGGATTATGTCTTTCTCCAATGTCACATTATAACAACCATTGTCATCCATGGTCAACCATGGTCCAACATCGAATTGTGACAAACATTGTCTCAATATGAAAACCAATCATGGTCACAATAATCCAACGTGGCATTGTGACAAATATTGTCTCATTATGAAAATAAATCATGGTAAACCATGGTCCAACATCGCATTGTGATAAAGATTGTGTGAATACGAAAATCAATCATGGTCAACCATGTTTATTTTTGGATTTATAATATTTATCTTAAGGTTTATATACCTTGAGTTTATAATATTAATCCCTTGGTTTTATAATATTAATCCTTTAGGCTTATTAATCTAATGGTTCATATTCATAGGGTATAATATTATCGATAGGGTTTATAACATTATTCCTATGGTTTAATAGAAATCTCTTGGGTTTATAATCATGGTCAACCATGATGGAATGTCACATTGCAACAAAGATTGTCTCAATATGAAAAAAATCATGTTCCACCTTAGTAAACAATTGTCAACCACGGTTAACCATGGCCAATCATGGTAAAGCATGGTGAATCATCATGGTCCCATTGTGACAAAGACTGTCTCTTCCTCTAATGTCACATTGTGACAACCATGGTCATCCATAGTCAACCATGGTCCATTGCCAAATTGTGACAAAGATTCTCTCAATATGAAAATCAACCATGATCAACGATGGGCCAACGTCCCATTGTGACAAAGATTGCATCAATATGAAAACTTACCATGATCTATGTTGGATAGTGAGAAAGATTGTGTCAATGTATTATTTTAATAAAAGTACATTTATTTGTGTAATTTAAATCTAAATTTTAAGCTTATTTTTTAATTTAACTTTTATTAAATCTTGTGTTAATAAATTAATTTAAATATAAAATATATATACACTTACTTTGATAAAAGCTAAGTTTATTTGAGTAATTTAAATTTTATTAAAGCTTGTGTTAATAAATTAATTTAAATATAAAATATATATAAGGTTATTTTGATAAAAGTGATGTTTATTTGATTAATTTAAATTTAAATTTAAATTTTAAATTTACCTTTTTAATTTAAATTTCGGTAATTTAAAGTTGGGTAATTTGAGTAATTTAAATTTGGGTAATTTAAATTACCTTTTTAATATGCCATTTTACTGAGTTGTCTAACAAGGCCAAGGAATTGCAAGGACCCTTAAAGTTTCAGGAATCCACCCAAAAAAATTTCGAAAAATCTTGTAGAGGCAATGTTTGAATGGTGTTTTTATAGTGTTTTTGATGGTTGAAATGGATTGACCATCATCAAAAACATCTAGGACACCTAATATTTTGAAGTTTAACATGTATAAATTTACAAAGATCCTCGCCCAATTTTCTCTAAATATGACCAGAATTTCCATAACTTTCACGGCAATTATTCACGCTAGTTAGACTACTACCCATTTTACATGGCATATTGGAATATGTGTCAATGTATTGGACCATGATAAAGACTCAGGGGGAGCAATTGACCGCCAAAATTGAAGGAATCGACCCAAAAAAAATGTCATAAAATCTTGTAAAAGCAGTGTTTGAATCATGATTACTCACCATCAAAAAAGTCTAAGGCATCTAAAATTATGAATTTACACAGGTTTTACTTGGATTTACAAAAATCTCTCACAAAGTTTTTGAAAATATGGTCGGAATTTCCAGCAAAAAATCATAATCTTTAGACTATTACCATGAAGACTCTCCAAAATGGGTCTATACCATAATGAACCATGGTATTGGCCTTCATTTTTGGCTGAAAACAATAAAATAAGGGTTCTAGAGAGTTCATCCAACCTTTAAAAAGGGATAAGAGCTAAGCATTGACGGCATCCTGAGTCTATCTATCTATTTTTGTTAACTAAGCATTGTGGGCATCCTGAGTCTATCTATCTATTTTTGTTCTAGTTTTGATCCCAGGGATGAAAATCAGTGTGAGTGGGTGGAATTGTCTAATAGATACATTCAACTTCCACTATTGTGATTGTACAACAGGCAATGGAAAAATGGGCACCACCAGACATAGTTACGAGTGCAAAGGATTTAAGCAGTGATGTCCAACCTCATGAACAACAACAAAGGGGAATAATGGTAAGGGATTACTCCTCTTCTAATAATTTTGATCTGCTCCATTACCGAGAGTTTGGTAGCAATGACAAAAAGCTACCAAATATTTTTCAAGAGTATCATGTAGCTGCATTCCTTTATGGATTAGGTAACATGACAGGAGTGGTGATAACACATAGCACAGTGTGTTATATTCATGTGACCGAGAATGGTACCTATATAGTTCCGTTCAGTCTTAATTTAGATTATGGTAATGATGGCCAGCCCCTCTGCACCAACGTCTACAAATAGATAACGGCGGGTCTATTATGAGCCAGCTACCATGGAAATCCTTGTTTTACGTTTATAATCCGCAAGGCGAAGGATTATAAGCATTCCAATTGAATGAATAAAAATAGGAGCTACAACCCACGAAGAGTTGTTCCAGGGTGAGTCCGTAATCTGTGATTGGAAATTTGATATTCCAAATTGCAGGGGCGTGACTTATAATCTGTCAGAAGGGGGGGTGTTCAAGGTCTTTGAATTGAAAAATTACAGTCATCTGTTTGCAATTTCAATTTCATACCCAACATCAAAAGGTGGAATTCTAGCTCCTGAATTTGAATTTACATTTGGAAGTCCAGGAAATACTGAAATCGTGATCTGTGAAAAGGTGAAAGGAAAATCCACTCTGTTCAAGATTTATTCCAGAAGCGATGGAATTTTTCGTAAAGAATTTTTCCTGAAAGACAGTTGTCGGGCATTCGTTGCACTATGTGGCTATGACAGAATGGTTTTGCAACGGGGAGTAATGGGGCGGCTGGAAGTAATGGATATTAGTGGTCAAATTCCTGCTTGCATAAAGAAAACAAATATTCGCACTGAATGCCGACCGCGCTACCTACATAAAGTTTCCAAGTTCATTTGTTGGTACTGTTGGAACCAAACAATTAATGTGTGTAATTTAGAAGGAGAGATTTTAGTGAGACTTGAAGACCACTGAATATCACCATTGGATGGCTTTTCCTTTTCCCGTGGATCTCACATTACAAAATCACAGGATATCATCATTTCTATTTGTAAGGGACCCGATGATACCTATCGTTCCTACAACATCAATATTAGCAACATTGTTACAGGACAATGCCTCGCAAAGCTCAGCAAAAATGCTTCGAATTGTTCCGAAATCAGAAATAAGGTTCTCCGTTTTGGAACTGCAGGATTTGCATATGATGAAAGGACGCACAACATTTTCATGGCATGCTGTTATGGTGTAGGTTGCGTATGGTCTAGTAGATTCTACATTGATGCTGGATTCTACATTGATGGTATAGACTCCTCAGAATCACAATTCATTGTTTTATTTTATGAATATCATCTCTCAGAAATACCTGCAAGTGTTTTAAATATCTGAAAATTAGTTCGATGCACGAATGTGCATGAATTGTTCTGCGATAAGATTGCAAAACTAATTAAACTTTATTAATGTATTCATCAAGGACTCTAATCATATTAGATACTTCATCAACTCTAAATAAGTATTCAATAATATATTCACCGACATTTATCCTTGTAATTTTAAATTTCATTCTATAAGTTTGAAGTTTTACTTGCTTTATCCTCTCATTTCCCTTATAATAGTACTTGAGCTTGTCCCAAGTTTTTTTGGTTGACTTGTAGTGAATCAAATTTTCTATTCATATTGGTTACGACTAGTGATGATGAGGTTCATGGCATTTGCATTATTATTGTAAGGTCTTCTTTCATCAAAATTGTAAGTGGAGTTATCATAATTGTGTATGTAGATTCTATTATTGCCCATAAATTGAATCCAAGAGACATGATGTATGATTCCATTATGAATCTCTAAAATATGTGATTCACGCCATCAAATACATGACTAGACATATTGATTTTCTTCATTTACCATGATTTCATGTGGATCTAACTTCCAATGGTTAACTTGCTCTTGAAGGATCTTGCTCTCATATTAATTGTTGAGAATATAAAATTACTAGGGGGGAGGGGGTGAATCAATAATTAAACAATTTTTCATTTTTTAAGAAATTGTGCATCAATATGTAAGCTATACACAACAAAAAGACAATCACATCACATATGTACATAGTGATTTAATGTCAAAATTCTTCCAAGAGAAAAGCCACCAAAACTGTGTTTGTATTATGATGTAAAATAAGAGCACCAACTATGTTTAAATCAATATTTTATAGCTTACTTAAGGAACAAATCTTAAATCTTTGTAGGGACACACCCACTTCTACCACTATGATCTACTCTTTCATGGGATTTTTAAAGTGAGACCTCTAGCAACTTAATTCACTTTTTATTTAATTAATTTCCCTCTTATCATCCCACTCTCCTCTACAAATCCTTGACCTAAATATACTTCTCAATTTTCTATAGGCACACACTACCTCTCTCTTAGGCCCTAAACTTCATTAATTCACTCAGTTTGTTGCTTTGTTGGTCACTATTTACACTCTCGTTTCTTACTATGTTGCTCCTTTTACCAATTCAACTCACACTCCCTATTGTTATTCTTTTCCTTAATGTAATATGCACATTGATCAAGAATAGTATTTTATCTAGTCCTCTGTGGGATGGAGAAGAAACAATTCAATTAATTCTCTACTCCTTGAGAGAATGCTTCATCACCAAGGCTTCTCACATATGTGTTATGAACTTAAAGTTCTATCTTTTTGGCTCTTTGTACTCAATTATAGAGTGATGAATATCATCATCAATCCTTACCAACAGAAGTCTGAGAAGACTCCTTCACATCCTCATTCCCTACCACCTTCTTTAGTGAAAACAATATCGTTTAATTTTCACACTTTCTCGTAGTTATCCATCATTTTGTTGGGTGTGGAGCCTGATTATCTTCTGTATTCAAAGGTATCGCCATATTGGACCCGAGTTCGTAATGGGGCGGCAACGCTACCTGTAAAATATGTGCTACAGGGGGGGTTGAGGAGGAGCGGTTGCGACCTTTGGAAGCCCCCCCTCATGGGGGGATCGAGGGTAGCTCCCCTGAAGCTAAGAATAGATGTAAAATTGCCTTGTAAAATGTTGTAATTTTGTAGTCAATTTGGGTCATTCATTAGGTAAATATGCGACGGTAGAAGTTATGTTTAATTTAGGGTTTTTGGCCCTAGAAGGCAACCCGTCACTATATATGAGGGAATTGTATTGCATCTATGTATATCTGTATTCTTAGTGAGGAAGAGAGAGGAGATTGAGAGCGAAGAGGGAATTATAGCAGATTTGATGTAGGCTGTATCTCTTGAGTTTGATGGATAATATAAAAATAAGAACTAGCTATTTCTCCGTGGACATAACCGAAATTGGTGAACCACGTATATTTGTGTCTCTCTTGTTTTATGTGTTTCCTTTGTTTATATTTCTGCAATATTTTATGTGTTCCATTGCTCTATAATATATAATTTTCTAACACATTTTTCATCATAACACAAAATCCTCTTTTATACATAGTTCTTCGCTTTCCAACAACAAAACAAAATATTTCAATTCGTAATTGGTCTTTAGTGCTAAATTATAATTTCTAAGCACCTAGAGAAACTAAGATCATTCTCCATACAATTGTGGTTGTCACCATGCACCATTACACTAGATGCACTTAACTCCTAGTTGGGTTTGGACCTTTCACGTGGTTGCACTTAAGAAAAATTCCTCGAACATCCAAGCTCCTAAAGAATCATATGATTTACCTCCACCATCATGACTTCAGTAGAATTTTGAAAATGTGATATCATAGGAATTCATTTCCAACCACCATCACTTGGCACAACAATTGAAACTATGCCACATCATCCCTTGGTGGCACCCATTTCATCATGATGACATTACTCATTCACATGATATCTTTTGAGAGGTGACATGTGTCACATAGATTTGGCCCTTTTTTTCACCCAAAAAAATCAAATCTTCTTGGGACATGTCAATTTTGCATGGTGCCACATCATCCTTTAGGCCTATTCAACACAACGTCATTGGTCACATCATTCTACCATGTCCCTCTAGGGCCTCTTCGAGCAACATTTAGAAAGGACCTTGTTAATATGATTTTTTTTAGCAATTGTACCAAAATCCTTCACTTAATCCACCTTGACAAACAACCCTAACAACAAAAAATGGCCCTAATACCTTCAAAACATTATTTAGAAAACCTATAAAAAAGAAAATATAAAATAACATATAAGTCAAGATATTGTATGAGAAACCTAATGGAAATATGATAAATTGAATGTTATTATTAAAATAAAATGTTTACACCTTGTGAGGAGAATGTGAACACTTGGATATACAAATCCACCTTTGTGCGATGGGTACTTTGATACCTTGTGCTTTAGCTATATCATTAGTTCCCTCTCTAAAGACGTATGCAATGGGAAGAAAGAAGTGGTGGTGGGTTGACATTAAAAATGGGATCTCAAATATCACAATAAGTGTAAGCCCCCAACCCACACTTACCCAATTTCACATCTCGCCACGATAAACGTGTGATGAGTGTCATTGTGATATGACCTCGCCTCCAAGTAGTTATGGAAGTGGGGCCTACAAACTGAAATCTTTTTGACATCACTGACATCGCTGAGGGATTACATACCACTCACGAGCCAAATAGCCAACTCAGGTTACCAATCCCTGAGTTGGAACTCCTTTTCACTCACCTTGTCCTATAACTGCATCCATGTTGTTGGAAGGTAATATTTCCACTCGCAAGTTTGCCTCCATTCAGTTATGACCTAAATCCTCGAGTTATTTTCTTGCAGTTTTGAGATTTGATCAACGTTTTAGGCTAGCCTCTAGACAACTACCCAAAACTCATTGTAACTTTATAGAAGCATGGAAATGATGTAAATAATGATGAAAATCCCAAACTCAAGCAATAAATTGAGCTAGACATGCTTATTCCATGATAGATATTTCATTAAACATATGGTAAACATTTGGTCAACTCAAAAGAAAAGGATATTATACTCTAAGGAGGAGATTTAGTCAACTCGGTCCAATGGTGAAGAATTATCTAAGGGATAACAAAAGGAGTGCACAATAATGAGGATAAATTTATTTTGTTTTTCAAGTAGAGTAGGGTAAAAAAAATTAAAAATAAAAATAAAAAATCTTAGGTGAAAACCTCTTTTGAGGTGCTTGAGATTGGCTCGTTGATTGAAAACCTCCATGAGGTGGTCAATGAGTTGGAAAAAAAGAGAAAAATAGAGAAAAAGAAAAGATCCTAGGTGAAAACCTCCTTTGAGGTACTTAGGCACACCTACTAGTTGAAAACCTCATTGAGGCAGCTAGTAGGCCTAGAATAAAAAAAAAGGGAAAAAATAAAAAATATTTGCTCTATGTATCTCTATGATGAATGTAAGTTCTCTCCAACATGTGCAAGCAACAAAAACAAGTTGGTACCAAAAGAAAAAAATTGGTCAAGCCTAGTCAAAAGAAGTCAAATTTGACTTTCTCCTCCTTTGCTCAAATGATCCAACAAGGAAATGGCCATGTCAATCCATCATCCTCATATATTTCCACCATCCACCCATCATTATCAAGCTTTTCCCATTAAGTTTGATTGTTGTCCTAAAACGTACATGAATTTTCTGTTTTACTACATGAAAACAAAATACATAGAACAGAAAAATATTTTTTCCATATCTTGCAAACCATGCATCCCTTTTCCAAGATGTTTCAGGGGGAGATGCAAATTACAGTGCACATCAACAAGAAGAAAACACATCAACAAATAAGATCAACAAAAAAGAAAAAGGTAGTCAAGAAGATGTACCTTAGTCATGAGCAGTACAACAACATCAACTCAGCAACAACATGCATGTCTATAGAACAACCATCGAGTAGGTACAAATATGAAATATTCTTGATCTCTTCACTTGAGCATATTATAGTTAGAAATTTGTTGTCAATGCATAAGAGATGAGGTTTTATAATTTAAGAATGGGTCAGCAATCTCGACCACCTTAAACTAGTTAATTTCAACTCACTCATTCACTTATGCAATGTGGAAAAGTCAAATTAGGAAGGGTGATGATTTCGAGGAATGGGGAAAACAATTAAAAGAAGAAATTTTTGCAAAGGATAAGTCACCATAGGACTCCAAGCCCTCCTTTCACTTCATATGCACTATCTATGCATCATTCATCCATCCCATTTCATAATTTCAAGAACAAACCTTACACTTTGTCTCACCGTGAAAATTTCTTGGAAAACAAAGAGAGGATCCTCTCCATTATCACAAACCTACACTACTCTCTTTGATCCCTAGCAGCATCATCCAAGCTCTCTACATCATTTTTCATCACTCACATATAGTTATAAGACCGTGAAAGAGGAGGAATGACTGCAACAGGAAGGCGGAATGATGCTACAAGAAGGAAGAAAGGAACAAATTGTGCTAAAACCAAAAATGGCAGTGCTTAAGAGAGGCATAATCAAAACAGAGAAATCCAAGGCCATTAGTCAATCATCTAGGAAAAAAAATAAAAGAAGGCAACAAAAGGAAACAAGACATTCACCATCGAAACAAAACTCAAACTATTATGATGAAAAGATGTTTTCCAATAGGTATCTAATCTCTTTCTAACTTTTTTCCAAGGCCTAAAAGATGTTATAAAAATGGGAGAAAGGCATGGGAGTCAAGTTGAGGGCCTACTCTAGGCTCAGACTATCATTTATGCTCAAAACTTGTTTCTTGTAGTTTTAACAGGGTTTCCTGTAGGTTTCATGTAGTGTTGACATGAATTACTATAGTATGTCCTAGTTCTCATCTATAGGCATTTTGAAGGTTCTAGAGGTGTTTAAACTATGAAACAAGGTAGCAGAAGGTTGATAAGAATGTGAAAGGCCTTACCAAACTAAAAAATATTCAATAACCCACCTTGAATAAGGGGAAGAAGGCAAACTAATGGTCTATGCACAAATAGATTTTTCGGCTTGTCCTTGCAGAACGTACAACCAATATTCTTAAGAGAAAGGACTGAGGAATGCACAAGAGAGAGGCCACTAGGGCCATGGATTAGGCACAATGAGGTCACTAATTTTCTCAGAGGATGAACAACACTTTCAGGAGGGGGTATGATGGGCCTCTACATTAGACATAAATTAAGGCTCATGCCTCTAAATTAAACATAAACTAAGGCCCATATAACCATTCTTCAGCACATTAAACTTCTCTTTTTTCATTAGATAATATATTTTAAACTTTAATATGTTCATTAGGAAGGTTTATGAATAATTGCATATTTGTGCCTAATATTATTTATTTTTATGGAATGTTATGAGAATATTAGGAAGATTATGGAGATTTGGAGGAGGAGATAATCTAGGGACCTGCTCCATACTTTAGGAGGATCAATATTAATAATAAATTAGTGAGATATTCAGGAATTATGGCACATATTGTGGAGCTCCAATGATTGAGAAAATCTAAGAATGTGTTTCCTTCCATTTAATGCAAATTCCTAGTATTGGGAACAAGATTCACTAATGAAAGGATTTTGGTGGTAAAAGCTTCCTCCTTTCATGGGTAATGATTCCCAATAATTTTGTATAAGTACCACGTAAAATTTTCCTCTAGGGGTAGATTTGGATTAGTCTTCCTATGGAGAGAACACGTATTTTTGTAGCTCCATTGTCATTTTTTGCAGGGATGTAATTGTATTAATGGAAATAATAAAGATTTGTGTCATGCTCACCTTCTAAATATTGGTCTCCTCCATAGGACTTTGAGTATCCTTGGGCTTGACCATCCGAGGAGCCTCATAGCCCTTTTGTATAATTTATTTTCTTATTTTTACTTGTTATTCATATGCATCTCTTCTTCTTGTTTTCTATTTCTATCTTAGTATTAATGATTTCTTATTATAGGATTGGGTCAATTGGTTGATGTAAGTTATTTTGCAGGATCACAAGAATCATTTCATCCTTGGCAAATATTTGGAATGTCATAGTAATCATTGAGCTACTTGGATCAGTTTTTTTATTCCCAAATCTCGATTTCTGGAACTCCTTTGTGGAAAAGAACAATAAATTTATGCTATTTTTTAGAGCATGTTAGCGAGATTCAATCGAGTTTGTTCCACTTGCATTATATCAAAAATAAATTCTAGTTAATAACAAAAATTATCCAATTGTATATGCACTTGATTAGGATACGCATTTTATAGAGTTACTAGCTCACTAGTTCTCGAATTTCATGATTTTAGACTAGTAATTTTCCGTTATTCATTTTAGCATGGGTTAATTGTCTTTGAGTTTCTTAAGACAAGTTGCAATGTAATTTTTTATCTCTTAAGTTCTGTATTGGTTTCAAAGCACTTCCATTGATGAACTTAACCATTAGATGGCAATATATCTATTTTCTTCCATTTAATAAATCTTTCGAATGTATAAATGAATTTGTGTATAGATGTAGAAAAAAATATGTGTTGTTGTAGGAGCTTCTACATTGTAGGGAGACTTCATCTCGTTCGCCTCATCCTACCCTCATCCACCTATGTCGCCAAAATCCACAACAATCTTAATATGAATTCTTGTTTTATAAGCAAAAATTGTCATTTCCATTAAGAAAATCCAACCATCTAGAAGCCCTTGCTTGAGTTCTGGGTAGTATCCACCACCTCCATGTCTTATTATCCCATTATCCACTTTTCTCAGGATTCATTCCATATTCTATACTACTTCCTAAGATTTCAGCCTCTTCGTGTAGTAAAACATGGGATCGTGTAGACATCTTATAGTTTTCCTGTAGGAAATCCTCTAGGAACATTTCTTGAGACCGAGTTGAGAAAAATCATCACTATAGCTAGGATTATGCCCCTACTTGACCTCCATGCCATAAAGACCATTTTAACCCTCTTCCTCCATCCCTATCTTCCTTACCAAAGAACAAGTGAAGATTAGCATTTACATTCATCAAATGAAAGGATAAAGAAAAATAGTTCTTTTTATTTCTTAATTAGCACATGCATGCAACAGTTAATACTCCTCATATAACATTCCATGCTTAGTTAGTTTAAATAATCACATGTGATAAATCGGATTAAGCTATGTTTTATTTGCATTTAGTTCATGATCTTTATGCAATTAGAATAGGTTTTTTTCCTTGTACTTTTTTTCTGGCAATAGGTTAAAGTTCCATTTCGACCATTTCATTTTCTACTATTAGTTTATGATTTGATTTCAGTACATGCACTCCATTACATCATACCAACAAAGGAAGGACACATTGTATGTTACACATATAGTGTTGGTACCTCTTAAGTTTGTAAAAACCCAAGGTTGATAATTAAAGTCACTAGCCTTGGGAGTTGCAACATTCTTGTTGCAATACCAAGGCTCATCGATATATTTGGGTCTATGCCATTTTAAATGTCACAATGGAATATGTATCAATATATTGGACCTTCACTTCATGGATTTGTTATGAATGAGCATTCATTGAGGGAACATTTGAGTTTATGGACATATCCTCTCACAAATAAATTAATATACATTTTTAACTATGTTATTTTACATGGCATACTGGAAAATGTATCAATTTAGTATATAACCACAAATAGTCTTAGAAATAAATTTATAGGCCATAATTTCCACCAAAGTGAAGAAAATTTTATAGAAATATGGGAATTGGTGGAACTAGATTTAGCACCATCAAGAAGAAATTCTTTAAAAAATATGGGAGTTGGTGGAAATGGATTCAACACCACCAATAACCGTTATACCCAAAATCTATAAAGTTGACCCATTTACAAAACGTGTCATCCCATTTTTTCAAAATCATCCTAGGAATTTCACTTATTTTTTAGGAGAAATTGTGGCCTCCCCAATAAATTTATATACATTGGGACCTATGCCATTTTACATGGCATATTGGGATATGTACCAATTTATTGGATAATGACAAAGTGGGTGTGTACCCCAAAGGTCATTCTTGGAGGGTACACTTGATTCCATGGACATATCATCTCATAAATAGATTTATATACATCTGGATCTATGGCATTTTACATGGAATATTGGAATATGTGTCAGTGTATTGGACAATGATAAAGACACATATAAAAACCAAATTTATATACATTGGGATCTATGGAATTTTACATGGCATATTTGAATACGTGCCAATGTATTGGACAATGATAAAGACTCCACAACATGGACCTATACCCCAAGGAGAATTCGATGAGGGAACACTTCGGTTCATGACATATTATCTCACAAAAGATTCATATACATTGGGATATAAGCATTTTTACATGGAATTATATTGGAGTATGTGTCAATGTATTGGAAAATCACAGATACTCCACATCATGGGTTTGTGAGCCAAGGAGAACTATTAGAGAGCACGCTTGTGCTCATCCAAATATCCTCTTACATGAAGGGGTTACTTAATCTTGTTGACCACTCATTTCAAGTTGTTGGACTCAATTATTAGGTTGTTATATGTTATTATAAATCAGATAGGTGTTAAGTTTATAAATTTTGGACCCAGAAATTATTTTGGCAAACCTTTTGGGCGAATATAGACTAAACACTTGTGATTCCAAGGAATAGTTGCAATATTAGCATCATGATTTTACAAAATTTAAACCCATATGTAGAAAAACCTTCCAAAATGTAAAATATCTATACTTATCAAATTGGTTATGTTCGCTTGGACCAAGTTGTTGATGTACTTATCCTCTTCTTTGACAACATGTTCATCTCATAAACTCACTTATTGTGCCATATATGCCCATGTGTAATTGTATTAATGGAAATAATAAAGATTTGTGTCATGCTCAGCTTCTAAATATTGGTCTCCTCCATAGGACTTTGAGTGTCCTTGGGCTTGACCATCCGAGGAGCCTCATAGCCCTTTTGTATAATTTTATTTTCTTATTTTTACTTGTTATTCACATGCATCTCTTCTTCTTGTTTTCTATTTCTATCTTAGTATTAATGATTTCTTATTATAGGATTGGGTCAAATGGTTGATGTAAGTTCTTTTGCAGGATCACAAGAATCATTTCATCCTTAGCAAATATTTGGAACGTCATAGTAATCATTGAGCTACTTGGATTAGTTTTTTATTCCCAAATCTCAATTTCTGGAACTCCTTTGTGGAAAAGAACAATAAATTTATGCTATTTTTTAGAGCATGTTAACGATATTCAATCGAGTTTGTTCCACTTGCATTAGATCAAAAATAAAGTCTAGTTAATAACAAAAATTATCCAATTTTATTTGCACTTGATTAGGATAGGCATTTTATAGATTTACTAGCTCACTAGTTCTCGAATTTCTTGATTTTAGACTAGTAATTTTCTGTTATTTATTTTAGCATGGGTTAATTGTCTTTGACTTTCTTAAGACAAGTTGCAATTGTAATTTTTTATCTATTAAGTTCTATATTGGTTTCAAAGCACTTCCATTCGTGAACTTAGCCATTAGATGGCAATATCTCTATTTTCTTCCATTTAATAAATCTTTCGAATGTATAAATGAATGTGAGTATAGATGCAAACAATAATGTGTGTTGTTGTAGGAGCTTCTACATTGTAGGCAGACTTCATTTCGTTTGCCTCATCCTAGCCTCATCCACCTATGTTAGCAAAATCCACTACAATCTTAGTCTGAATTCTTGTTTAATAAGCAAAAATTGTCATTTCCATTAAGAAAATCCAACCATCTTGAAGCCCTTGCTTGAGTTCTGGGTAGTGTCCACCACCTCCATGTCTTATTATCCCATCATCCACTTTTCTCAAGCTTCATTCCATATTCTATACTACTTCCTAAGATTTCAGCCTCTTCCTGTAGTAAAACATGGGATCGTGTAGACATCTTATATTTTTCCTGTAGGAAATCCTCTAGCAACATTTTTTGAGACCGAATTGAGAAAAATAATTACTGAAGCTAGGATTAGGCCCCTACTTGAACTCCATGACATAAAGACCATTTTAACCCTCTTCCTCCATCCCTATCTTCCCTACCAAAGAACAAGTGAAGATTAGCATTTACATTCATCAAATGAAAAGACAAAGAAAAATAGTTCTTTTGATTTCTTAATTAGCACATGCATGCAACATTTAATACTCCTTATATAACATTCCATGCTGAGTTAGTTTAAATAATCACATGTGATAAATAGGATTAAGCTAGGTTTTATTTATATTTAGTTCATGATCTTTATGCAATTAGAATAGGTTTTTTTCCTTGTACTTTTTTTCTGGCAATAGGTTAAAGTTCCATTTCGACCATTTCATTTTCTACTATTAGTTTAGGATTTGATTTTTGTACATGCACTCCATTACATCATACCAACAAAGGAAGGACACATTGTATGCTGCAAATATAGTGTTGATACCTCTTAAGTTTGTAAAAACCCTGGGTTGATAATGAAAGTCACTAGCCTTGGGAGTTGCAACATTCTTGTTGCAATACCGAGGCTCATCAATATATTTGGGTCTATGCCATTTTAAATGTCACAATGGAATATGTATCAATATATTGGACCTCCACTTCATGGATTTGTTGTGAATGAGCATTCATTGAGGGAACATTTGAGTTTATGGAAATATCCTCTCACAAATAAATTAATATACATTTTTAACTATGTTATTTTACATGGCATATTGGAATATGTATCAATTTAGTATATAGCCACAAATAGTCTTAGAAATAAATTTATAGGCCATAATTTCCACCAAAGTGAAGAAAATTTTAAAGAAATATGGGAATTGGTGGAAATAGATTTAGCACCATCAAGAAGAAATTTTTTAAAAAATATGGGAGTTGGTAGAAATGGATTCAACACCACCAATAACCGTTACACCCAAAATCTAGAAAGTTGACCCACTTACAAAATGTGTCATCCCATTTTTTCAAAATCATCCTAGGAATTTCACTTATTTTTGAGGAGAAATTGTGGCGTCCCCAATAAATTTATATACATTGGGATCTATGCCATTTTACATGGCATATTGCGATATGTACCAATTTATTGGATAATGACAATGTGGGTGTGTACCCCAAAGGTCATTCTTGGAGGGCACACTTGCTTCCATGGACATATCATCTCAGAAATAGATTTATATACAACTGGATCTATGGCATTTTACATGGAATATTGGAATATGTGTGAGTGTATTGGACAATGATAAAGACACATATAAAAACCAAATTTATATACATTTGGATCTATGGAATTTTACATGGCATATTGGAATACATGCCAATGTATTGGACAATGATAAAGACTCCACAATATGGACCTATACCCCAAGGAGAATTCTATCAGGGAACACTTCGGTTCATGACATATTATCTCACAATAGATTCATATACATTGGGATATAAGCATTTTTACATGGAATTATATTGGAGTATGTGTCAATGTATTGGAAAATGATAGATACTCCATATCATGGGCTTGTGAACCCAGGAGAACTAATGGAGAGCACATTTGTGTTCATCTAAATATCCTCTTACATGTAGGGGTTACTTAATCTTGTTTATCACTCATTTCAAGTTGTTGGACTCAATTATGAGGTTGTTATATGTTATTATAAATCAGATAGGTGTTAAGTTTATGAATTTTGGACCCATAAATTATTTTGGCAAACTTTTTTGGCAAATATAGACTAAACACTTGTGATTCCAAGGAATAGTTGCAAGATTAGCATCATGATTTTACACAATTTAAACCCATATGTAGAAAAACCTTCCAAAATGTAAAATATCTATACTTATCAAATTGGTTATGTTCGCTTGGACCAAGTTGTTGATGTACTTATCCTCTTCTTGACTACATATTCATCTCATAAACTCAATTATTGTGCCACATATGCCCATATGGCTAGTTGTGATTTATTTCACAATAGTGTATATTTTCAGGTGATGGTAAGTGCCCCAGATCAAAACACATTGAACTATTCTTCTATTGCTGAATTTTAAATCTTTGTAATGACTATTTTTGTGAACACTCAGCATAAAAAAAAAATTCTATAAGTGGATTCATAGATTTTGAATGCTATATAGATATGTATATTTGAATAAAAATTTAGTTTATACAAATTGTAAATGAGTGATATTGGACACATGGATTTTATGGGCTCAACTAGAATGTTTTGAGTCCATAGTTACAAGAAATAGTGGAAATTTTTTAACAACGGTTGTGGAGTTTGAGGAAGGTGTTAGTCTTGGTAGCATTAACAATGTGCCAGCAATATGTTTTCATTACAAACTCAATGTAATTAGTCTTCCATGACCACACCTTTGTGTAGTTACACTTTATTCATGAGAGCTTAATTTCTCAAGATGTTTTGTTGTTTTATTTTATTTTTGTCCTTTTTATTTGTAACTATTTGGAGTTGGAGAATAAGATAAAATAAAGTGAAGAAATATCAATGAATTAATGACTGCCATGGCAGAGCACCTAAACAGTAAGAGGCAAAGAGAAGATATTAAAGGAGATCATGTTCAGATAATGGTTAGAAATTTATAGCATATGGAAGAAAATGGATAGCATGAGGCCATGGAAAACACCAAAAGGTAGAAGGAAAAAAATAAAGAAGATCACTATCAAACAATGGCAGGAAATTTACAGCAGAGGGGAGAAAATGGACAACAACAAGCAATGGAAAACACTAAGAGGCATGGGGAAGAAAATCCAACAAATCATATATTATGGGCACCACCAGACATAGTTACGAGTGCAATGGATTTAAGCAGTGAGGTCCAACCTCATGAACACCAACAAAAAGGGATAATGGTAAGGGATTAATCCTCTTTCAACAGCTTTGATCTCCTCCATGACCGAGAGTTGGGTAGAAATAAAAAAGCCACCAAATATTTTTCAAGAGTATCATGTAGCTGCATTTACTAACGGATTAGGTAATACAAAAGAAGTGGTGATAACACATAGCACACTGTGTGTTATTCATATAGCTAGGAATTGTACTTGTATAGTTTCATTCAGTCTAAATTTAGATTATTGGTAATGATGGCCAACCCCTTGTGAACCAGTGTCTACATTTAAAAAATGACAATAATGTTGAGCCCATTATGAGCCAGCTACCATGGAAATATTGGTTTTTACCTTTATAACCCGCATAATCAGTCTTTGATAATGGTTACTGAGTCTCGACAAAGGATTAAACACATTCAAATTGAATTCATAAAAAATGGAGCTAAACCCCATGAAGAGTTGTTCCAAGTTGAGTCCCTAATATCTAATTGGGAATTTTATATTCAAAATTGTAGGGCCATGATTTATAATCTATCAAAAGGGATGTTCAAGGTCTTTGAATTGAAAAGGTACACTCATTTGTTTGCAACTGCGCAACCAGATAGAAATTTAACATCAGATCCAAGTAGACTTTACATGATGAAGTCCACGAAATACTGAAAAGTCAAGAGAAAATCCACTATGTTCACAGTTTATTCCAAAAGCGATGGAATTTTTCATAAAGAATTTTTCCTAGAAGAGGGTTGTGAAAATTTTGTTGTACTATGTGGCTATGATAGAATGGATGTGCAACTCGTGGTAATGGGGCAACTGGAAGTAATGGATATTAGCAATCAAATAACTGTTTGCATAAGGAAAACAAAAATGTGCACAACATTGTAGTAGTATTACTTACATAAAGTTTTCAAGCTCATTTGTTGGGATTGTTCTAGCCGAAGAGTTAATGTTTTCAATTTAGAAGGAGAAATTTTAGTGAGACTTGAAGACCACACAATATTTTTTCATACCTTTTCTCATGGATCTTACACTAAAAAATTACTGAGAAGACATAGTTACCATGACTAGAGTGGACTTATGGCATCAGAGGTTTGGCCACATTAACGTCAATGATGTGTTGCTATTACAGAAAATAGGTATGGTCAAAGGCCTTCGTGTTTTAAAGCCTGTCCATATTGATTATGATGCAGGAGCATGAGTCTTAAAGACAAAAGGCTTCATTTTATTCCAAAAATCCAAAAACAGTATACAAGCAAAGGAGTGGGATCCTTTAGCTATCAATTTACAATGTTTTCTAGATAGGAATTAAGTTAGAATATAGTTATTGAGTAATTTTTTAATTAATACAAGTATTTCAAGCTTAGTTGAAATTATCGAGGAGAATATCAAGAAATTTAGGTAATTATCTAGGATTAGATAGATTCTATCCATAGATTGAGGATCAGATTGTTGGATGTAAAGTATTTATGTAAGTCTTGAAAAACTGTAAAAGGATTTGGCTAGATTTGAATTAAACTAGAAAAGGATTGAAATACTTTTGTATCTCTGTGTATTCTTGCATAATTGTTCAATCCCGTAGGGTGGAGTTCCTTCAAAATATCATTGTGTATTGTCACTTTTCAGTTGGTCGGTAGAATTAGAATTCTATCTGAACTCGTGTTATTACGTTTAAGTTCCTCACTCACTGTGTCTTAAGATATATTGAATATTTTTGAAGTACATTGTTTTAGGTTAGCTAAATTTTGAATTGCTTAGTGAAGCGCTAAACCTGGCGGAAGCAGTAAAGTCATAGTGGAAGGAGGAAAAGGTCGGATAAACTATGAATACACTAGAGAAGCCTAGAGCCGTTTGATTGATAGAACCGTTAGATCAATGGTAGTTGCATGCAAGTGAGGGTTGAAGTTTAACCCAAAACCGAACACGATATTTTATTAAACTAGATTAGTAGTACAATGGATTTTTGTCGTCCGATTAGAGGAGCGAGATCCAATGGATATCACATGGAAAAGTTAACGGGGGTTAATAAAATTTTCAAACTTGATGAGAAATTCAAGTGTGGCTTAATTCCATTGAAGTCCGAACAATTGTAGTCATCCAATGGGGAGGTCGTGATCCAATGGTGGTCGCGCAGTAAAGGTCTACGAGGTTTAATTCGGATTGCAGACCCAAGGAGCTTTATCAACAGAAATATTATTTTCTCTCAGTTCTCATAAGTGGAGTTTCTGTTAATTTTCAGGTAATATTAGCATTTCGATTGTTTTTAGAGAAATAGTTAAATTTGGAGAAGGATGACTGAAACTCCAACGGAAATTGGAGAAGAACTTCCACCTGCACTTGAGGAGATCATTTCAGGATTTGAATGATTATCCATTACACCTACACCTAGGCCACCAATTGTGGTATTAGAGGAGCTTATTGACATTGAACAAGATCTCAAGGATTAGAAAAAGAAATCCAATATGGCCTTCAAAGTTGGAGGAAGAGGTGGTGGTCGAAGAAGCGGAAGACTAGTTGCAAATGTTGAAGTGTTGGAAGCTACGCAACAGATGCAAGCTAGATTAGAAACAATGGAAATGGGAAGAGATACAGATGTTGGAGATGTTAGTGAACTTGAAGCTGAAGCTGCAGAATAAGAGGAACCTGCAGATGTAACTCCTGATATGAGATTCTTTAAGTGAGTATTGAGGTCCACATCTAAGCCCAGACTAGAAGTTTCAATTTATATAGGAAGCTTAAACCCTGAGGAATTGATAGATTGGATAAATGACATAGAGAAATTCTTCAATTATGAAGAAACAGAAGAGGGAAAGAAAGTGAAGTTTGTTGTCACCAAATTGAAAGAACATGCATCACTTTGGTGGGATGGAGTACAGGCATAAGGAAGAAGACTTGGCAAAGAACCAATTAATAATTGGAATAGGATGGTGGCAAAATTGAAAAGTAAGTTTTTGTCAAGTGATTATGAGCATACATTGTTTAGACAGATGCAAAATCTTAGACAAAGGTCTATGATAGCAAAGGAATACACAGAGGAATTCTACAAGGTAAGCATAAGAACAGGACAAATCCAAGATACAGATGAGAAAGTTGCAAGATATGTAAATGGACTCAGAATGGAGATCCAAGATGAGATAAGTGTACTGTCCCCTAAAATAGTAGAAGAGGCTATGAGATGGTATTGAAGGCCGAAGAAAAACTCATGAGGAAGCAATCTACCAAGAATAGAGGTAATTTCCGAAGAAGGGGAAGTCAAGATGGTAGAGGGAGGTCTACAACACCTAGAGATGGAGCCAGCAACAACTCAAGTCAACATGCACCCATAGGAGGTGATGAAGTCAGATATTACAGATGTAACACGCTGGGACACAAAGCTTATGAGTGCCCAGAAAACATAAGAATGAATAATATCAAAAACAATTGTTGCTAAGACTGAAGAGGAAACAACAAAGATAATAGAAGAAGAAAATGTACCAGAGAAAGTAGAGTCTTTGGTATTTAACAAATTTTTACTAAAGCAAGCTAAGGAAATTGTTGAACCAGCACAAAGAAAGACCTTGTTCAGGACTATGTGCAAGGTTCAATGGAACTATTGTCAGATGATAATTGATAATGGTAGTATAGATAATTTAGTTTCCATAGAAGTGGTGGAGAAGTTGAATATGAAAACCAAGAAACACCCAACACCTTATAAGGTGTCATGGATTCAAAAGGGATATCAGTTAATAGTGAATGAGCAATGTGAAGTAGAGTTGCAATTGGGAAAATATAGAGACAAAATTATTTGTGATGTGATGCATGTGGATGTGTCACATATTGTTGGGAAGACCTTGGCAGTATGACAAAGGAGCTATGCATGATGGAAAGAGGAACACATACAAATTTAGCAAAGATTGTGTTAATCATACATTGCTACCTATGGAGGAAGAAGATGCATCAAGGAAACCTGATCCAAAGACCCTTTTGCTGAGTGGAAAGGAGTACTTACAGCAGATGGTAGAGGATGAGGTAAATTTTCCATTGATTTGCAAGCCCAAGGTAATAATTACTTCCACAAAAGTTTCTAATTTACCAATTGAAATTCAAGAGATGCTAAACAAATATTTTGATATCATTGTAGATGATTTGCCTCATGAATTACCACCCATTAGAAAAATCAGTCATCACATAGATTTGATTCTAGGAGAAAATCTACCTAATAAAGTAGCTTACAGGATGACCCCCACATAGTATGAAGAAATCAGGAAATAGGTTCAAGAACTGTTAGACAAGGGACTAGTTAGAGAGAGTTTGAGTCCTTGTGCAGTGCCAAAATTGTTGAGCCCAAGGAAAAATGGAGGCTCGAGAATGTGCAGTGATTCAAAAGCAATCGATAAGATAAAAATTAGGTACACATTTCCTTTACTTCGAATTGAAGATTTGATGGATTGTTTGAGTGGGGCTAGATATTTTACAAAGTTAGACTTAAAATGTGGTTATCATCAAATCAGAATTAGAAAGGGAGATGAGTGGAAAATTGCTTTTAAGACCAATGAAGGATTGTATGAATGGATGGTAATGCATTTTGAGTTGTCAAATGCTCCTAGTACATTTATGAGGCTCATGAATGAAATTTTGAAAGAATTTATTGGTAAATTTGTAATAGTATATCTTGAAAATATATTAGTTTACAGTAAATCAAACGAGGAACATGTGAGACATCTAAATTATGTCTTACAAAGGCTAACAAGAGAAGTTACTTAAATTTAAAGAAATGTTCATTCATTAAAGAGGAGTTGGTGTATTTGGGCTTTGTTGTTTCTGATGATGGGTTAAAGATAGATCCAGAGAAGATAAAGGCTATCACGAAGTGGCCTTCACTAAAAAGTGTCTTGGAGGTCAGAATTTTCAAGGTCTTGCTAGCTTTTATAAGAAATTCATAAGGAATTTTAGTAAGATCGATGCTTAAATTATTGACACTATAAGGAAGGACAGACAACCATTTACATGGACTGTTGAAGCAGAAAAGAACTTCCAGCTCTTGAAGAGGAAAATTATTGAGAAACTTATTTTTATTTTCCTTGATTTTAATAAACCTTTTCAAGTGAAGTATGATGCTAGTCGATAAGCCATTGGAGCTGTTTTAAGTCAAGAAGACAGACCTGTAGCGTATTTTAGTGAAAAGTTGAATGAGTCAAAGAAGAAATATTCTTCTTATGACAAGGAGTTTTATGCAGTAGTGCAGTCTTTGAAGAAGTGGAGACATTACTTGATGTTTAAAGAGTTCATGCTGTATTGAGATAACCATGCCTTGCAGTACATTATGCAACAACCAAATCTTAACCAGAAGCATGCAAAATGGGTAGAATATATTCAAGGTTTTAATTTTGTGTTAAAACATATAATTGGTCAATTAAACAATGTAGCATGCCTTAAGTAGGGAAAGTATTTTAGTGCAAGAAAGTCAAATTCAAGTGTTGGGTTTTGATTTTCTTAAAGAATTATATGAAAAAAATCTAGATTTTAAAGAGGTATTTGAAGTTTGTAGAAACCCTGTTTTGTAAGACAGAAGCAAGTGGTTGGATTATTTCTTGCAAGAGGAGCTATTATTTAAAAGAAAGAAACTATGCATACCAAATTGTTCTATGAGAGAAAATTTGATCAAGGAGAAACATAGTGGTGGACTTGGAGGACATTTTGGTGTAGACAAAACTGATGAGTAGTTGAACTAGTTTTATTTTTGGCCGAAGATGAGAGCTGAAGTGGAAAAGTGTGTGAAGAATTGTAAAGTCTGTCAGTATGCAAAAGGAAGGATCCAAAACACATGTTTGTATATCCCATTACCTATTCCAGATAGGCCTTGGGATATTGTAAGTATGGATTTTGTTTTGGGTTTACCGAAAAACTCAAAGGGGACATGATTCAATGAGTAATAAAATGAGTGATGCTACTTGGTGAGCTCTAGTATTGCAGCGATAATGTTGCAACTCCTGGGACCCCCTTCTCTACTTTTATCAACCCGGTAGTTTGTGACAAACTTGGAAGCGTCGGTGCTGTATGCACAAGTACTAGCTCTTGCCACAGTTGTCACTTGGTCAGCTGGCACAAGTCCACTAGGGGCTTAAGCCAACTTCTATGAGCTCTAAGAAGAAGCTTTTAAACTGATGGATGAAAGCTAACTCAAAGGAAGCTAATCTACTTGCAGAAAGAAACTGAAAAGCTGAAAGGAAATGGAAACCCTAACAAACCCTAATTTTACCAGCTAGCCCTACTCATGCGAAAAAGAGGATGAAAGATACTGAAAGAGATGCCATTGTCTTCTCGAAAGGTAAAATGCATGTGTCTAAGTTATCACTATCTGAAGAAAACATCTTTTTGTATTTTTGAATAAGTTGTCAGAATTATCATGCATGTGCTTTAACTGTTTTTGATTGTGCAGAGGTGGATTAGTGAGAGGAAATGCTTGGAGGAGGTTGGGAAGGTTCAGAGAGGACCTAAGGGGTCCCTAACACCCTTCCAGAGAGTTTCACAGAGTTTGGCTATCAAGAAACCTCATTCGTGAGCCTCTACAGGAAGTTTGCAGGGGTTCGACACGATGTCTGTAATTTTCTACAGGTTGTTCAGAAACCGCATTTTGGAGGATGGATGGAGAGAGAAACGTGCAGGAGTGAGTATGGAGGTAGGATAAGGGTTTGAGGTGGTCCAGGGCTTGGTGGATGGAGTTGAAGAAAGATGTAGATGGTTGGATTTGTTAAAGGAGGACTAAAGCAATGTTGCGCAAAAATTAGGGTTATGTGAGAAAATGATAAGCGTGAGGCAAGAATTCGAGTAGATGATGAAGCAGGTGGGATTGATGGAGAATGGGCATATAAAGGAGGATAACAGGTGCTCTGCAAGTTGTTTTTTTAAACGAAACAAACAAGGATTTGGAAAATCAAAGACCTAGTTACATTAGTCTATTCTGACCTAGATAACAGTAAAGAAATGGAACAAAAGTTTATTTGCACTGAAATCAGGTGAAATAACTGTGCAACTAAGCATTCAAGAATCTGAACATGTAACCAACTTCTGCAAATGAAAATCAAACACTAATGATTGCATGGCAAAGAAAAGTCAGTGTTTTTGTTGGCAGCAAGGTCACCTTGATCCCAGCTCTTGATCCCACTGAGGGAGAGGTGAAATCAGAGGTGCTTGATGGCCTTTTTCTGGAGCTTTTGCCTGTCAATAACCTATCAATTCAATCTAAACATCAAAAGTCTTTCTAATCATCAAAAATGACCAAGTTAATCAATAAGATTTAATCTACTTAACAGAAATGATTTTACAAATACACAAAGAACAAATAACAATACATAAAGGAGGCCTTGGCACTTGGGTTGGGCCCAACCCCAAGAGCTACAGGCTCCTATAAAGAACTCAGATTTGATGCCAAGTAAATCTTCTTTTCATTACTCAAAACTAATCATCACAAGAAAGTTATACAGCAGTAGCTACAAGGAAATGAGTTCGAAAATGACAACACTATAGTGCAAATACCAACAGTTCCAAAATTAAACTACGAAGGCTGAGGCCTTCCTATTTATACACTACGAGGGGCCTAGCATCTCTCCTAAATTCAAGGGACTCAGCTGTTCCAACTACTAGTAAACAGTCACTCTTCCCAAAGCTGCTCGGCTGCCTTTAGGATTCATTTTGGTGTTCTGTTGAGCTCGGATTTGAGGGTGGAGATTTCTAGAAAGGGCCATTTAATGCTAGAGACAAGCTCCATACAAATCTTCACCTCAAGCTTGGCTATCACCTGTCCCATAATTGCTTGGTTTAGCTCCAAAATTTGTCCAAAAAACCTAAAATAACCATTTATTAGCCTCCTTGGTAGAATGACCACCCTTATTCATTCAAATAACATAAACATACTAAAAAACATGCATAATCTATGAAAAATGGAGGATTAAACAAGGACAATTAGGCAAAATGAGCCCAATAAGTTACCTAATTTAGGGCTCATCATCACCCCCTGCTAAATGGGTTGCTCATTCTCTGAGAAACTAGTCCAACTCATCATCCTTTATGGCTTTGATCGCCTCCCTCACATCCCAGGTCTCCGCTGTGATATCTTCTTACCAGTCGTGGAATCCTGCTTTCCTTTCCACTTCCTCCCATTGTCTACCTTCCTCCTCTTCCTTAAACTCCTTCTAGCAATCCCAAAAGCAAAGGAGGAATGAATTTCAGGCCAATCCAATTGGCCTGTAGATTCTACATCAACTGTTTCTAGAAAGGTACCCTTGCCAAGGCTTCCCTCATCCTGGTGGGAGAGTGATATTCCTTTATCTTCAAGCTGTGAGGCAGTGTGTTCCACTGCCTTGTGTAGGCATGCTGGCAGTTTTCTCCCAATAGTCTCTCCATGTTCTCAAAGTGGGCAATAGCTTGAGCCTGTTTCTCAATGTATTTAGGTAGATCCTGAGGGTTGTTGGCCAAGTGATGGTGGGTGATTATCATTGCTGAGCGGTCATCTGATCATTAGTGGCTCACTGAGTTCTTTACCTATGATGTTGTGGACCTTTGCTGCTCTCTTCTCCTCATGACTCATCCAAGAGGCCATGGCCATAAGTTGGACATCTCCTATCACAGTGTTGGGATCCCATGCATTCATGTTCGGAAGAGCGAAGTTTTGCAAGTAGAACTCTGATAATTTGGCCCTATCCTCTGATGAACTACTGCCACATAGAGCTACAAACTGATGATAATTTTGGAATGGGGTGATGCCCCTTTCGGCCAAGGTGTTGATATGAAACTGTAACCACTCATCCTTGAGGTATAGGGCACAGGATTTGGCAGGCTTCCTACAGTACAAAGCTTCCATTGCCCAGCTGGCCATGCAGGCCAGTTGGACCTCCTTTTCTTGTACCTATTGTTTCAGAGACTATATCTCGAGGCCTACTTGCAATTCTTTTTCCTGTAGATGTCGATTCAGTGTCTCAATTTCAGCCTGCATCCCTTCCCTTCTCTATTTTTCATCAGTGGTATCTTTGGTTGTTGTGGCCTCCTCCTATTTCTATTGTTCTCCCAATATGTGAGGCATGTCGTCCTCCCTTTGTCCCTGTAACTGTAGCTTTTTTCTAAGCAGCTCATTTTCTTCCTGTAGCTGGACCTGCTGGCTGCTCTCCACATGTCGTACCATAGCCAATTCTCTTCTTGCCTTTTTACGTTGTTCTTCCAGAGGACCTATATCTGCCACACCCTTCGACCTAGTGATCTTCATCCAAGTGTGGGTCCTCACTCTCTCTTCTTCTAGTGGAAGGAAAAGTGGCACTGTGAAGTTTTGAGGAATGATCTTTTCGACCTCTAAGAAGTTATAGTAGGAGCCGAAGCTAGGATGGGGGCTAAGTTCCACAATTTTCTCCACCTTTTCTTCCTCCTGTGGTGATTTAGCTACGTCACCTTCCATTTCTTCAGTCTCCTTTAACCTAGCCAGTGTTTCCTGTAGAATAGTCTCAGCATCCTATAGAGAGACCTTTATGTCCAACATTTTCATTCATTCTCTCTAGGTGGATGTCTTCGGGCTTCCCCGTTCATAAGTGATGGATTCCTTGGAGGGAGACCTCCCCTTTTGTGTAGTTGGGGTGTCCACAATCGTTATTGGTTCTTTTGACGGTGGCTGGGGTCTGCAAGTCTTTATCATCACGCTCATTCTTGCCTTAAAATACATGGAAGGCTCCCTCTTCCACTTCCCTTTCTGCTTTGCAGATGTGCTTAGGGTGGCTAGCACAACTGCTGCCTCCCTAGCTAAAATCTTAGGCAGTTTTTCCTTCTGTTGCCCTTTTTCCAGACTTCCTATAGAAAGTCCTATGCTCACTGTTTTCTGGCTTCCTGTAGAAACGATCTTCTGGCTTCCTGTAGAAATAGTTTTCACTGTTTTGGCCTCCTTGGATGAGGGTGCCTTCTCTTTTAATTTTTTTGTGGCTTCCTTGGGTGTGCCCTCACTTGCTTGGACTTTTTTAGTCCTCTCTGCCCTGATTTACAATCATTTCTCCCTTGGTTTTTGTGCCTTTATTCCACCCACAGTTTTGGCCTCAGCAGCTTGGACTTTCCCTCATTCCTCTTCTTGTTCCTTCTGTGGTGGTCTGTCTTGGGTTTCCTCACCCTTAGCTTTCTCTTCTGCCTCAATATGATCCCTTTCCTCACTATGGATGAAGTGAGTTCCTCGGCCAGAATCAAAATATCATCATCCTTAGACATATTTGAGAAAATCTACCAGGAGAGAGGGACAGTGTAGGTATGGAGGGCATCTTCCACTAGAAGCTTGGTAAGCCCATGATGGACCAGTTGGTCCGGTGTCCCTTCCTTTAATTTTGTGCCACACTCAATTAATGATTGTAGGAGGAAATAGGGGATGCTTAAATTTTGTTCTGTGGGTAAATCCATCTTATGTCTGAGTTCAGTTAGCAACCGGAAGTGATAACCATATACAATACTGAATCGCCCCTCATAGGTAATGTATTTCATGATCTGAAGGCTGACCTCGCTCCAAAATGGATGTAGGCTGGCTCTTGGGACCCCATTATTCTCCTCTGAAAATTGTTCCTCTGGTAGGAAGAATTCATTTTTTGATTTTTGGCCCAATGGCCTCTCCTCTTTGCTCCAAGGTATTCCCAATGGCAGATCCGTGACTCGACTAATGAGTTGTGGGGTAAGATTTAAGGTCAACCCTCTGAAATTTACAGTGGCCAGTATCTTGGATTTACGCTGTAGGGACATTAAGAACTCTTCTGTTACCTCGTCGTCATGACCTTGAATTCTGTCACAGAAGGTCATCCAATTGGCACGGGTAAATAGGTCTACCACCTTGGGAGTTTCTCACAATTTCCTGGAATCTGAGGGTTCCTTTCTGATAAATCCTGCTGGCATGGTGAGAATGCTCTGTTTTGGCTTGTGCTCTAACTAGAAGGGGAATTCTGTGTATGTTTTCCTCCTTTGATTCTCAGGACAGGGTTTCTCAGATGTTTGTATTTCACTTTACACCAATTCCCTAGTTATAATGTTGTTGCTGCCCAAAACTTGACTATCAAAAGGGAATTAGGCTCCCACAGATAGAGTGCAGAGCTTAATTTTCATCCCCAACCACATAAAAGTCACATTCTTCATGCACGGGTTAGCCCTTATAGTGGTTTATCGTTTCTGTAAGAGGAATTTCTTAACATGAACTGTGGAGGAGAATTTGACGTAGAACCAACTGAAAAAATTCCATGTATCACACAGGAAAACCACTATTCTTGACCCACAAGTAGATTTGCTTCTAATTCTCCTACTCCAGACAGTTTAATTCACCACCTTTCGAAATATCATGCATGGGAATGGTGTTTTCGAGCCTACCATTCTTCGAAACTCCAATTTCGACGCAGAAAGTACAGGTTTCTCTGCTCTAGGAAGCTATGCCGTGTTTCCTATAGAGCTCCTTCCTATAGAGAGCTTTGCTGGCTTCTGGAGGGCGTCATAGCACTTCTGAACGAGCCTAGGACGCGGGAGGATTTTGAAACGGGCCGAGAAGCTCGAGCTGACAAACTGCAGAGGAGGAGGAGGCGTACTTTGCTGAAAACAGTTGCAAGTGTAAATGACAGTGGTTCATCGTGAGTTCTTCGGCCGAGAAATTTGAATTACGATGCAATTCATGGTGGCGAGGTGATGTGTCCAGGACGATCCATTATCCAACGTCACGGCCATCATTCCTCAGCGTGTCTCTGACCGCCATTTCCTTTCTCTGCCATTAATCGCCGCCATTACTGCCAATCCGCCGATTCTCCCCGATTGGACACTTCCCACATGTCAGTTGCACGTCTCTTTGGCGTAACCGAGCTCGTTTAGATCCCACAAGGCCATTCGACTGACTGTGGGTGGCCAGTTGACTGGCCACGAAATTCATTCAATCCGCACCATTTCACAGACATGCAGTTTTCATAGTATAATCTATGCAATTTGACGAATAAGGTTAGACACTTGCCTGTGTGGCTCTGGACATGTTTTGCAGGCTTCGAGACATGGAACAATGGCTTTTCTCACTGTTGCTTCGTGCACAGGCGTTGGAACTCCTTCTTTCATTGGCTGATGTTGTATGTACGGCTTCGGGACCCGATCCTCTGGTTGTAAACGCTGCATGCACAGGCTCCGTCTGATTTCAGCTATTGAGGAGGTGTTCACGTCCAAGCAAAGCTTGTTACATGTCCCCTATGTCGATTTCAGTTGCTGTTGACTCCATAGTATGTGCTCCAGATGGATCAGCTGCTACAGGATTCCTGTAGGACATCATGTAGCTGCTTCTCCTCCTGGGATGCATGCTGAAACAAGCAAGGTTGTATTCACAGATGAAGGGTCCTGATGGAGCTCTTATAGGTAGAGTGTGCAAGCCCTTGTGTGCTTGATTTGTCACTTGGGAAAAAAAAATCAATCTGAGGAAAACAAGACTCTTTGTATGACTGTGCAGGAATACATAACCAAATTGTTGCAATGGCTGTGGAAAGAGATGTAACAGGTGATGGATGGAAGAGAGTGGTGGCTGCAGGCCTCATCAATACACTTCAAGCTTTAAATCCCTTTCCAGAATCGATTTTGACCTGCCTGAAGGCTCTACAGGATGTTTCCTGTAGAAATGCAGAACTTCCTGTAGAAAGCCCCAAAACTTCCTGTAGAAAGCTCAAAACTTCCTATAGGAGGTTGAATCTCGACCCGAATGTGTTCAAATCATGGAAAAAGTGAGTGGGCATGGAGGGAGTGTCTGTAAAGATGTCTGGTAGCTTAGTACTGACCCCTGTCCTCGTTTTTCGCGACCTTCTTTATCTACACTGTATTCCCTGCAACCTGTAATAATTCCAGAGATTAGACCTGTTTCTTTCACTTTTTCTCTTTTTTTTTTTTTTTTTTTCTCTTTTCTCTAAGAGACAGCAGGGGTGCCTCCATGAGGTTTTCATCCCCACTATCTGCCCTAGGCACCTCGAGAAGTTTTCACCCAAGGATCTTTTTTATTCCATTTCTTTATTTTTTGAGAGACAGCTGGGGTGCCTCCATGAGGTTTTCACCCTCACTATTTGCCCTAGGCACCTCAGAGAGGTTTTCACCCAGGGATATTTTTATTTCCCCTTTTTTTTTATGATCAAGGTGTGGGCGGAATAGAGGCAGAACCCTCCTCTACTACCAGCATTGATTTCTCCATAGTTTCAATGAATTCCTGCCTCAAAACGAGTTTCCTGTAGATTTTCAAAGGATGCCCACTGGCAAGCATGGGGATGGCTTCTTCATCAATGGTCCTGATAAGGACTGAACCATTTTCATTGCATTTCTCCACTCTATATCGTCCTAACCATCTTTTCCTCAGCTTTCCTTTGAAATCCTTCTATCTTGAGTCATACAACAGTGCCCAATCTCCCGGCTGGAATTTCTTTTCATTAAGGTGTTGGTCATGACATATCTTCCTCTGAAGTTGAACTACTTCTGAGTGGAGGAGGGCCTACATTCTATGTTCATCTAATCCATTCAACTGAAATAATCTTTCACGTTGAGCATGGGTGAGATCTAGGTCTAGCTGAGCTGCCACCCTCAATGTGTTGTACTCAAACTCTATGGACAACAAAGATTATTTCCCGTAGACCAGCTCATAAGGTGTGAAACCTGTTGTGTTGTACTCAAACTCTATGGACAACAAAGATTATTTCCCGTAGACCAGCTCATAAGGTGTGAAACCTGTTGTAGTCTTCCAAGTGTTGTTGTAGGCCCAGGTGGCCTCAACGAGGCACTCTGCCCAATCCTTTCTGCTGCTGCTCACTACCTTAGTCAAAATCCCTTCCAATGCTCTATTAGTGACTTCCACCTGCCCATTTTCTTGGGGATGATATGGGGTGGAAGTCCAGTGCTTGATCTTGTGATGAGCGAGAAAGTCTTCAATCAGGTTGGAGGTGAACTGGCTTCCTTGATCGGTGAATTACTCTCTTGGGTAGCCAAACTTGTAGAAGATATTTTCCCTTAAAAACTCAGCAACCTTTTCTTCTGTTGCTGCTTTGATTTCCTTTGTTTCTGCCCACTTGGTCAGATAGTCGGTGCAAACAATGATGTAAGACCTTTGCTTTGAAGGAGGGTTGATAGGACCCACAAAATCCATGCCCCACTTCTCAAATGGCTCGAAGGTCACTTGAGGTTGGAGAGGCATTTCATCCCTTGGAGTTGGTTTCCCCAACCTCTGACATCAGTCACACTGGATGATGTATCTTCTAACATCTTGATGAAGAGTAGGCCAATAGTAGCTTGCCTGTAGAATTTTGAAGGTGGTCCTTTTTGCTGCAAAGTGGCCTCCACAAGGTTCGTCATGACAGGTTAGGAGGATGTCAAAGACTTCCTCCTCCCTAACACTACACCTCAAGATTTGATCTGGGCCAAGTTTAAACAGGTTGCCCCTGATCCAAGTCAATGGGGCAGTCTTCCTTATGATTCTACTCTTCACCTTTGAGGATAGATGCGGAGGGAACTATGTTGAGACCAAGTAATTTACTATATCAAAAAACCATGGAGAGAGTACTGAGATAGAAAAAAGATTTTCATCTCACATCTAGTCATCCACTGTTCCTTCTTCACCTACAGGCAAATCCAATCTGGACAAGAAGTCAGCAACAACATTTTCCTTACCTGGCTTGTCGATAATAGTCAAATCAAATTGTTGCAACAAAAGTAACCATCTAATGATATGAGAATTTACATCAAGCTTATTCATTAAATATCTAATCACAGCATGATCAGTGTGTACAAATGTTTGTTAACCAGTGATGTAGTGTCTGAACTTGTTTAGGGAATGGACTACAACCAAGAACTCTTTCTCGGTTATAGTATAGTTCATTTCTTCCTTGGACAAGTTTTTACTGACAAAGTATATGGCATATGGAAGTTTCTCCTCAACTTGTCTGAAGGCTACCCCTATGGCTTTGTTCGAGGCATCAGTGTGGATGTGCAAAGGTAGGGCCTAGTTTGGACCTCTCAAGATCGGGGCGGACACCAGCTTATCTTTCAACTCCTCCAGTGCCCCCTGACAGTCATTAGTCCATTTGAACTCAACATCTTTCCCTAAGAGGCCAAACAATGGTGAGGCTTGATTCCTGAAATCTTTAATGAATCTTTGATAATATCCTGCTAAGCCTAGGAAACTCCGAACATCTCTTACCTTTTGAGGAGGTGGGACCTTTTGGATGATAGCAATCTTGTTAGGATCCACCTGTAATCCTTGCCGAGAAATGGTATGACCTAGCACAGTCCCTTCAGTCATCAGGAATTCACATTTTTAGGGACTGAGGGACAGGTTCATCTCAATGCACTTAGTTAGGACTTTTCCCAGACTAGTCAATGCTTCTTGGAAGTTCGACCCATTAGGAGTAAAGTCATCCATATAGATTTCTACCGAATCATGGACCAACTCAGAAAAGATGCTCAATACTGCTCTCTGGAAAGTGGCAGGAGCATTGCATAGCCCAAAGGGAAGGACTCGGTAGGCAAAGGTACCCCATGGACAAGTGAAGGTGGTTTTATCTTGGTCCTCGAGGCTTATTTGGATCTGGTTATACCTGCTGAACCCATCTAGGAAAGAGAAGAACTTCTTCCCTGCCAGTCCGTCCAACACTTGGTTTATGAAAGGAAAAGGGAAATGGTCTTTCTTGGTGGATTTGTTAAGTTCTCGGTAATCTACACAGATTCTCCACTTCCCATTCTTCTTGGGCACAAGCACTAGAGGTGAGACCCACTCACTATCGGAGATAGGGTAGATGAATCCTGCATCCAACAATTTTTGCAATTCTTCTTTGACAATGTCTTTAAGGGTTGGATTCATTCTCCTTTGAGGCTGCCTGACTGGTTTACAATCTTCTTTAATGTAGATGTGATGGGTATAGATCGAAGGATGGACTCCTTTCATCTCCTTATAACTCCAATCGAAAGTCTCTAAATGATTGTTCAGTAAACTACAAAGCTCCTTCTCCTCGGAGGGAGATAGGGAGGAGCTGATCTTCAAGGTTCTATCAGGGCCAAATTCCACATTCTTGATTCTAGGAGAGGTCGGATCAATCACACAGAGTTCTACTAAAGTGCTGGCTTAGGTATCCTCCACCAGTTCCTCTAAGGAAAGTGCATTGGGAGGTGGATTTTGAATCAAAGTCTTAATCAAATCATCCTCGGTTTGAGGGCCTCCCCTAGCGGTTTCTACTGTGCACAATGGTGTAGAGTAGACCTCATCCTGATCTCCTTCTTCCAACTAGAGCGGTAAGTCATGTTCTAGCAGAGGTTGGGCATGAGGATATAGGACTAGCTCCTTGGACATGGACCCATTCTTGATGGTCATGCTTCCAGCTCGACAACTGATGTAAGCATCCACAGTGGCTAACCAAGGACTTCCCAAAATGAGGGGGTATCCAGTGAGCTTTGCCTTTGGCTGAAGGACCAAGAAGTCCACAGGGTACTCTCAAGAGTCAACAGAGACCAAGACATCTTCCACAATCCCTTCAGGAGTCACGCTGGAGTGATCTGCCAACTGCAGGACTATCGAGGTCTTCTTAAGGAACTCTGAAGGTTGAGTTTAAACATGGTGTCCCTGGTCATCACATTAATGATATCCCCTAGATTGATCAAGGTATGGGGTATTATAGTGCCATTGATGTGTACATCAACTACAGGACTCCCACGGTCCAAATACTTTGGACAGATTACTTGCCCCAACATTAGATTGGAGAGTTGTCCTATGACATTGATAGTCGAGGCATCTCTCCTTCGCCTGCCTGGGTGCCTGAAACACTTCTCCTTAATCAATTTGTTGTATATCGGTACATCTTTGATGGCCTGGAGAAGTGGTATTTTCACACACAACTGTTTAATTTCTCCCAGAAGTTCAGTCTCCTCTGGGTTTTTTTGCATGGTTACTGTTAGTCACTCAGGAAAGGGTGGAATGGCTTTGGGTTCAATTTCTTGCTCCTCCCCCTCATCCTCTGGGGGAGGAGGTTGGCGATCTGAAAGGGTCTTCACGGATCGCAGGTTGATCTCCTGGATCTCCACTGCATAAGTAGGGCATGTTGTCTCCTAAGTGTATACCTGTTGGGCCTGTCGGTTGTTGGGGTTCGGGTTCGGTTGAGTAGGAATTTGGGGTGGTCTCGGAGGAGCAGGAGGTAATGGTTGTGGCTAAGCTAGTGGTGGAGGCAGAATGGTGACAGGAGAGTTGTATTGGGGCCTCCACCTCGGTTGAGGTGCATTCCACTGAGGTTGCAGCTAGACATGTGAGTGAAACGATTGAGCAGTGGCTTGAGTATGGTATCAAGGTGGATAAGACCACGGAGGAGATGAGGACCAGGAAGGATGAGCAGGGGGACCCCAAGAAGGCATGTGAGAAAATTGGTTGGGGCTATAATAAGCTTGGGATGTCCCTTGCATCCCCTGCTGGTAAGGTCTGGGCCCATGCGACCTCCTTTGGTTGAGGAAGTAGAGAGGTTCACTGGTTGGCTCAGTCCCTTGGTACATGGCTTTAAATCCAGGCAAGGTTGGGCATTGGTTTGTGGGGTGGTTTTCCTCACAAACGAAACATACCTCTACTGAGTGCAATGGACACTCGTTCTTATGGTGCTTCCTCGTACATCTAGGACAAAAAATGGCCAAAGCCCTCCCAGATTCCTCTTTCTTTTGTTCGATTCGGAAAGTATCAAGTTGCATGGCAATGGTCTGTCTCCTCTCACTTTTTAGGTCTTCCATTTGATTAGCAAACTCATGCTTGGAGAAGGTAGTACTAGCTAAAATTGGATTCCCCCTACCTCCTTTCCTGGCTACCCTAGAGTGGTTTCTAAACACAGTCTTTATGTCCTCATAAGGTAGTTGGTAGATGTCTCCTCCAACTAGCATGTGAAGGGTATCTAGAAGGTCTTCACGGACTCCTCGGAGCAGAACCAACTTTAGATATTCAGGGTCAAGTGTGCACCTGGCCCGTTTATAGCTGAGTTGGAACCTTTCCTCGTAGTCTTCTAAAGACTCATCATTTCCCATGGTCATCCGGAAGATTTCTCCCTTTGTTTCCTTTGACCTATAGTAGTCCCGGTATTTTTTGTTAAAGGTTTACTGCATCTGAGCCCAAGTGGTGATACTGTTTCCAGGTAACCCCATGAACCAGCATAATGCTGCATCCTTGAGGGTAGAGGGAAAGAGTTTCAACTTTTGCTCGTCTTCTGCATAGTCATAAGTTCGAAAAAGGACAACAAACTCAAACAGGAAGGTATGAGGGTCTTTAGTGGTCAATCCATGGAAATGAGGTAAGGATGAGGGACTTACGTTCTTCATCTCCATGTCCCCATTGGTCTCTCGGATGGGGAAGGTACCTTCTATCCTCTCATCATCGTCTCTACCATTTCTATTTTCAGCCATGGTCTCAAAAGGAATGTTTTCCTGCTCTTCTTCTATTATAGGATCTTCATATATCTCAGGAGGTTCACCTATAGGTTATTCTGAGTCATTGCCACCAAAGAAGAGAGAAGGGTGACTCAGTGGAGTGGTGGGGGTGTTGGGTAGGAATTTTATGGTATTATCTCTGTTCCTACGAGGCATCAAAAGATTTTCGGGTTCTTTTTCTTTTTTCTTTTTTTTTCTACTTGTACCTGCAAAACTGAAACAGATGGAACTGTAACTAACTAAAATCTATCTTGCAGAAATGAAAATGCGGAATTGAAATGAAAGCAAGAAAGGACTAATCATTTTGCTGAAATCAAATTGTGAGAATGAAATGCTAGACTACGCTTGCAGAATTGAAATTCTATTCTACGCTTGCAGAATTGAAATTGTGGAATTGAAAGGCGAATCTATGAAAGTAGGAAATGTCTAATTTACTTTTGCAGAAATGAAATTGTAGGATGGAACTAAAATAAACTACATAGCAGAAGGTCAGAGTAGGAAAATAGAAGAAAAAGAAGCAATCACAAATACTCTGACGCTTCCCCGGTAACGGCGCCAAAAAGAGTGGTGAGCTCCAGTATTGCAGCGATTATGTTGCAACTCTTGGGACTCCCTTATTTACTTTTATTAACCCAGTAGTTCGTAACAAACTTGGAAGCGTCAGTGTTGTATGCACAAGTACTAGCTCTTGCCGCAGCCATCACTTGGTCAGCTGGCACAAGTCCACTAGCGGCTTAAGCCAACTTCTATGAGCTCTGAGAAGAAGCTTTTTAACTGATGGATGAAATCTAACTCAAAGGAAGCTAATATACTTGCAGAAAGAAACTGAAAAGCTGAAAGGAAATGCAAACCCTAGAAAACCCTAATTTTACCACCTAGCCCTACTCATGCAAAAAAGAGGATGCAAGCTACTGAAAGAGATGCCATTGTGTTCTAGGAAAGTAAAATGCATTTGTCTAAGTTATCACTATCTGAAGAAAACATCTTTTTGTATTTTTGAATAAGTTGTCATAATTAGCATTCATGTGCTTTAACTATTTTTGACCGTGCAGAGGTGGATTGGTGATAGGAAATGCTTGGAGGAGCTCGGGAAGGTTCAAAGAGGGCCCAAGGGGTCCCTAACACCCTTCAAGAGAGTTTGGCTATCAAGAAACCTCATTCATGTGCCTCTACACGAAGTTTGCAGGGGTTCTAAAGGATGTCTGTAATTTTCTACACGTTGTTCAGAAATGGGATTTTGGAGGATGGATGGAGAGAGAAAGTTGCAGGAGTGAGTATGGAGGTAGGATAAGGGTTTGAGGTGGCCCAGGACTTGGTGGATGGAGTTGAGGAAAGATGTAGATGGCTGGATTTGTTCAAGGAGGACTGAAGCAATGTTGCACAAAAATTAGGGTTATGTGAGCAAATGGCAAACGTGAGGCAAGAATCCGGGTAGAGGACGAAGGAGGTGGGATTGATGGAGAATGGGCAGATAAAGAAGGATAACAGGTGCTTTGCAAGTTGTTTTTTTAAACGAAACAAACAAGGATTTAGAAAATCAAAGACCTAGTTACATTAGTCTACTCTGACCTAGATAATAGCAAAGAAATGGAACAAAAGTTTCTTTGCACTGAAATCAGATGAAATAACTATGCAACTAAGCATTCAAGAATTTGAACATGTAACCAACTTCTGAAAATGACAATCAAACACTAATGATTGCATGGCAAAGAAAAGTCAGTGTTTTTGTGGGCAGCAAGGTCACCTTGATCCCAGCTCTTGATCCCACTGAGGGAGAGGTGAAATTAAAGGTGCTTGATGGCCTTTTTCTGGATCTTTTCCCTGTCAATAACCTATCAAATCAATCCAAACATCAAAAGTCTTTCTAATCATCAATAATGACCTAGTTAATCAGCAAGATTTAATCTACTTAACGGAAATGATTTTGCAAATACATAAAGAACAAATGACAATACATAAAGGAGGCCTTGGCACTTGGGTTGGGCCCAACCCCAAGAGCTACAGGCTCCTATAAAGAACTCAGACCTGATGCCAAGTAAATCTGTTTTTCATTACTCAAAAGTAATCATCACAAGAAATTTATACAGCAGTAGCTACAAGAAAACGAGCTGAGAAAATGACAGCACTATAGTGCAAATACCACAGTTCCAAAAGTAAACTACGAAGGGTGAGGCCTTCCTATTTATACACCACGAGGGGCATGGCAGCCCTCCTAAATTCAAGGCACTCGGTTGTTCCAATTGCTAGTAAACAGTCACTCTTCCCAAAGGTGCTCGGCTGCCTTTAGGATTCGTTTTGGTGGCATGTTGAGCTCAGAGTTGAGGGTGGAGATTTCGAGGAAGGGCCATTTAATGCCAGAGACAACCTCCCTACGAATCCTCACCTCAATCTTAGCTGTCACCTCACCCATAATTGCTTGGTTTAGCTCCAAAATTTATCCAAAAAACCTGAAATAACCATGTATTAGCCTCCTTGGTAGAGTGACCACCCTTATTCGCTCAAATAACATAAACATACTAAAAAACATGCATAATCTATGAAAAATGGAGGATTGAACAAGGACAATTAGGCAAAATGAGCCCAATAAGTTACTCAATTCAGGGCTCATCACTACTCATGTTGCTAACTTGTTTTTTAAGGAGATTGTAAGGTTGCAGAGGTTACCAAAGAGCATTGTTTGAGACAGAGATACCAGATTTGTTGGACATTTCTGGAGGACCTTGTGGAGGAAACTTGGTACTAAAATAAGTTACATTTCTGCATATCATCCTCAGACTGATGGATAGACTGGGGTTGTGAACAAAATCTTGGGTAATCTTTTGAGAAGTCTTGCAGGTGAACATCCAAAAGAGTGGGATCAAGTATTGGCATAGGCTGAATATGCTTCTAACGATTCTCCTAAGAGGAGTACATGGTAGAGTCCATTCCATAAAGTTTATGGAATGCAACCAAGAGGAGTATTTGAATTGAGAGATTTGGGTAAAGCTGAAATGAGGAGTGCTCAAGGAGAAGACTTTGCTTCACAGATTCAAGCAGTACATGAACAGGTAAAACAAGAACTATAGGACAACAACATAAAGTACAGGAATAGAGCAGACTTGAAGAAAAGGGAAATAAATTTTGAGGTTGGAGATTTGGTTTTGGCACATTTAAGGAAAGAAGGATTTCTAGAAAGGTATTATAACAAATTAAAATTCAAGAAGATTGGACCATGCAGAGTTTAAAGGAAATTTTTAGCAAATGCATTTGAAATTGAATTACCCCCTGGAATTGGAATATCCACAATTTTCATTGTTGTTGATTTGTACAGGTATGAAAAGGGACAAGGGGACGACACAACAGAAGACAAGGAAGAACAAGAGGTGGATTGGGTAAAGAAATTACTTATAGCAAAGGCATTACAACCACATAAAATATTAGAAAAGAGAGTGTTTAAGAAAACAAGGGAACATGATTATTTATAGTACTTGGTCAAGTGGAAGGATCAACCAATTGTTGATGCTCCCTCGATAACATAAACCATGTTACAGAATTTGGGCCATTCTGTAGAAGAGCTCATGGATAGGAGTCCATGAAGAATTTTTCCCTCAGGAGCCTAATGCAGGAGCACGAGGATTAGAGAAAAAAGGCTTCATTTTATTTCAAAAATCCAAAAATAGTTTACAAGCAAAGGAGTGGGATCCTTTAGCTATCAATTTACAAAGTTTTCTAGATAGGAATTAAGTTAGAATATAGTTATTGAGAGATTTTGTAATTAATCCAAGTAATTCAGACTTAGTTGAGTTTATCGAGGAGAATATCAAACAATTTAGGTATATATCTAGGATTAGATAGATTCGATCCATATATTGAGGATCAGAATGTTGGATGTAAAGTATTTATGTAAGTTTTGAACAATTGTAAGAGGATTTGTCTAGATTTGAATTAGACTCTAAAAGGATTGAAATACTTCTATATCTCTGTGTATTCTTTCATAATTGGTCAATCCCGAAGGGTGGAGTTCCTTCAAAATATCATTGTGTATTGTTAATTTTCAATTGGTTAGTATAATTAAAATTCTATATGAACTCGTGTTATTGTGTTTAAGTTCCTCACACATTGTGTGTTAAGAACAATTGAATAATTTCGAAGTAGAGTGTTTTAGGTTAGCTAAATTTTGAACTCCTTAATGAAGAGATAAACCTCGTGGAAGCGCTAAAGTCATAGTGGAAGGAGGAAAAGGTCAGATAAATTGTGAATACACGAGAGAAGCATAGAGCCGTCTAATTAACAGAACCATTAGATCAACGATAGTCGTGTGCAAGTTAGGGTCGAGGTTTAACCCAAAACCAGACTCGATATTTTATTAAACTAGGTTAATAGTACACTTGATTTGAGTCATCCGATTAGATCATCTACATATAAAGAAATCAAAAAAATCATTCCCTCTTTTGATTTCTTTATATGTAGATGATCTAATCATTACAAGGAATGTTGATAATCTCATTAAAGAAATAAAGGAGCACATGTGAGAAGTCTTTGAGATGAAAGAACTTGGAGAGTTACATTACTCTTTAGGTCTTGAAGTCTCGAGGGATTCTGGACAAACTTTTCTCTCACACAGTAAGTATGTGAGGAGCTTACTTGAAAAGTTCAGAATGGATGAGTGCAAAATTGCACGATTGTAACCTTTACAATAGAATGTAAAACTTCAGAATGATGATGGATCTAGAGAGGGAGATGTGACTTTGTATAGACAGCTAGTTGGGAGTCTAATCTACTTGACTACAACTAGGCTAGATTTGGCTTACGTAGTGAGTGCATTGATCCAATTTATGTCAAATCCCCTTGAGAGCCATTCTCTTGTAGAAAAAGGTGTTTTAAGGTATCTCCATGGAACCTTATATTTTAGTATTGGTTACACTCATTCATGTGATTTTAAATTGAGGTGTAGATGACAAAAGATCCATTGGGTTCGAAATGTAGATGACAAACTATCCATAACAAGCTATGCATTTAGCATTGGATGAGGGGCCATTACATGGAGTAGCAAAAAGAAGAAATCCATACACAGTTTCATTTTTTCAGAGGAGAATGTTTAGCCAAAAGAAATCTATATAAAATATTGTAATAGTTGTGACAATGCTCATGATATTTTTACCAAACCTCTTGGTAGAATCAATTGTTTAGAGAAGAGTTAGGCATATGTGTTACTCCATTTATCCATTAAGGGGGAGTGTTCATATTAATGATGAAATGTATTAATGGAGTGACCATTTAACATAACCGTAGATTAGGAGTTTGTTCCTCATTTCTAGGGTGTTGTTTCAACTTCCCTAATTGTGTGTAAATTATATATCTCTCATACAATAATTGTAATGGCAAAGTGCATTTTGTAGAGCCAATCTCCACATGTTGTTCTACACCTGTGACCTACATAAGTTTAATTCTCTAAAATTGATTATTCTATTTTTTTACAAAAATCACATGATATTATCATTTCAGTTTGTAAGAGAGCATCAATGTAAGCAACATACAATGCCTCGCAAAGGTCGGCGAAAATTCTTCAAATTGTCCTAACTTTACCTAATTAAAAATGAAGGGAAATCTTTTGTCTTTCTCACAAATTTCTTTATTTATTGTTTCTCCACTTAAGAATAAAGGGTCATTTCACTGTACTTTTTTCAGTACGAAAAAAGTATAATTTTATATTGATATCAGTAATGAGAGATACATATGCCATACGGTGTTCAATACATGAGCCTCATGGGCAAATCCAAAATACAAGGGAATGTCGCAAGGCAACTGAAAAATATAGTCCATCATCCACATACCGCAAGAAAACACTATTCCTAAAATAGCAAATAGATAATTCCCAGTAGATGCATGATCACATCATCAAATCAATCTTGTAGTGTAGTAATGCAGCGTTATTGGATGGAGATCATGTAAAGCAGGATTAGAATCTAGATAGTGCAACTTTTGCATCAGTATGTTCAGAAATAGATTACGCTCACATGAAAATCCTGCATCATTCGGGGGGCTTCATCTACCAGACAGTGATGCAGCATTATAGGATGGAGATCATGTAAAGCAATATTAGAATCCAGATAGTACAAGTGTTGCATCAGTGGGTTCAGAAACATATTACCCCCACATAAGAATCATGTATCATTCAGGGGCTTCATCTATCAGGCCTTTCTTCATAGAGCAATCTCTCTAGGCGAAAAATATAACATTGGTACTAAGTTATACACCATCTATCGAGAAGACTAAAATTAGGAATTTATCCAGCTACAAGTCAATCTTAGTAGAGGACATCGTTATGCCCAGTGGCCAAGCAAACAAATTCAAAAAGTAAAAAATAGCAACAGTCACCCATTAGTCATTCGTTATTGTTAGCAAGGGAAGGGGAAGTTTTCAATATTAAAGTTGTTCTGGTCTATACAAATTGTTAAGTGCATTTTTCCAATTGACCCTGTTAAGCCCTTCTTTGATAATTCATTTGCATTGATGTTCTGTTTCCTATCAACATGCTTGATATTGGAATTGTTACCTTGTATCCGTAACATTTCTATTCTTGTCAACCATCCAAGAATAAGGGATTTGTGATTTTTGCTGATCTCATAATATGTTCAATAATTACTTTGGAATCTCCATGGATGTGGATGTAGGGAATATTATCTAGAAGGTTAGTAAACCATAAGAGGTCGCATAAGGCCATTACCTCAGCCTTATTGTTCCTCTGCCACCATGCCAGAAAACATTGTCCACATATTAGTTGTTGTGCAGCCCCATAAAAAAAAACCCATGGGCTACATCTGTTGTAATTAGGTCTTCTTGTGGCTAGGGACTTTATTGCATATGTTTTTAGTGGTATATAAAGTGTAAAATGGGATAATGTTGTCTAAAACTAAGTTGAAATTCCTTATGCAATTTGAAAAATGTAGTTGTTTTTCCAGTTCTAGATTTTCCAAAAAATGATAGGAGGAATGACTTTCCAGTCAGCTTTTCGAGTTCTCCACTTCTCCACCATAGTAGAGAGTGTTTTATGTAAGCATGTTGGTGAAACTGGAAACCTAAGTAGTGAGGAGACAAGTGAGGAATATATGGTTGTTGTTTTCAGATTCCTTCTTGCAAATAGGACAGATGCCATGCCATTGCCTCTTTTGTAAGTTTTTCTAGGTAGATTTTTGTTATGAAAAACCAGCCAAGTGAAAAGTATAATTTTTAGGGGGATTTTGGTTCTCTAGGAAGCAAATAAGATATGTTCCTCAGTCAGGTTTGAAACCTCAGAAAGAGAGAAAGATATGTATCTGCTACATTAATATTGTCATTTTGCATCTTCCTTGACTAGATTAGCTTGTCCTGATTTCCAATTAGACAAATCCCTAGCTGATTCATCCTAGTCACTATGAGCTCCCATACCAGAACCCAATTCCAGTGCAAACTTCTAGATAGGATGGGGACCCCTCCAAAATACAATGGTTTGGCACTAGCAAAAAAAATGCCTCTTCTATTAAGGGAAACAATAAGTTGTTCTAGGATGTTGTCAACGCCACCATAACCTAGAAGATGATCAGTTCCAATGATAATATTGTGCCCTGTGCCAATATTCCAAACCAGATGTTTCAGAAAGGTCTTGGTGACATTTTGGAAACTGAGCCATATGGAGGATCCTTTCTTGTCACCAATGGTGCAATTACAGAAAGTGAAATAATGATTCTTAAGGTATTTTTGTTTGACTAGACTCCAAGTTCTAGTACCAAAGATGCCTCTCCAAAGAGACTTCATAAGTAAAGCCTATCCAAAAAGGCCAAGATCAAGAATTCCCCATCCCCTCATGGCCTGAGGCAGAGTGATCTTAGAAATTTTTGCAAGGTGAATATTTTTTTTTATATGATTTCCCCAAATAAAATTAGTCATGACTTGGTTTAGTGAGAGTATGATAGCAGGCGGAATATGGTAGAGATGCCCCTGATTGGTTTAGTATAGCGTGGGTAAGAATAACTAGCCCATCTAGGGAAAGATTTCTTTATTGCCACCTAGAAATGTTTTTGTAAGATCTATCTACTAGACATTGCCAATCAGCGTTCATGTAATTGCATGGTTTAATATGGAAACCCAAATATTTCATACCATGTCCCATCAATTTAGCATCTATACCAATAAAGTTCTTTATGTAGACAATGTTATCCAAATCACAATTACTATGATACAAGGTAGATTTTGGTGCACTTATATAAAGACCACTAGCATTAGAAAATTTTGTGAAAATGTGAAAAAGGCAAAGCCACTATCCAATCCACACATTTTGGTTGTAAGCCAATTTTGAAAAGGACCAGCCTAAGGTAACCCCAATCCAAACTGTCAAAAGCTTTCTTCATATCAACTTGTAGGATATCATCATTTAGGTTCCTTGCATGGATAGAGTGTAAGCATTAATAGCAACAGCCTCATGTATTTGCCTACATTGTAGAAAACCATGTTTTTCTGGGGAAATATGGCCAGAGATAGTGCCTCTGAGTCTGCCTGCTATGGTTTTAGATATAATCTTGTAGATGATGTTGCATAGTGGCCTATAGTCTTCAAAACATATGGGAGAAAAATGCTTCTGGATGAGGGAAATGTAGGTGGACTTGTGTAGAGCCTCTACTTTACACTTGATTATCCATCATTACCTACAATTTTCCCTCATTCATCTCTCCCTTTTGCTCTATTTTCTGCATAAACTCACCCAGATCATTACATGTGATGGCTTTAAGCATGATTAAGATATTTTGCTAATGTGTGACTGTTTTGTTTAGATTTTGACATATTTACAGGAATTCCGCAGCCATCTGCTGATTCCGCAGCCATCTGCTAATTCCGCAGCCATCTGATGATCCCGCAGCCTTTTTGTTAATCTCAAGGTTCCACGTGTAATTTTTCCAAACGAGCCACATGGGCACTTAGGAATCAAGGTGCTCGAGGTTCCTGTGCCATTGGTTTAGCCAGCCACGTCATCTGTACCTCCGGTCAACGAGGGTCAAGTTACGGTCAACAAAGGCAGCTTAACGGTGATGCGTAAGCTGTTGGGTCACGTCAGTTCAAACAGTGATTTGTCCGTCTTACGCAGGCTGTGGGGGACATAATCCAACTCTGGATTCAATTCCCATAACGACCAGAACCTCCAGCTCATCCACGCAGGCTTATGACGTGTTATTGAACCTTAATTACGCATGGCAGTTAGTTTATTTTTCAGTTTAGCTGTACGCATTAGGCCATCTTTCAGATGCCTATAAAAACTAGCGTTTGCATACGCTTATGGTTACTTTTTAGTTGCTGTGTTTTATAAACTCGTTATCATTTTAGTGCGTTTCAAAACTCTGTTTTAATAGTGTTGTTCTAGCACTCTTGACTGTAATTTTCTGCACATGGAGTAATAGAAGCAGTGCTGTTCTGAAGTTTTCAATTCCTTGAGTCTTCTTTGGGTTATATGAATGGAGGGCCCCTCTTCATGTTAGCCTTGTATAGTATTTTATGTTCAGCATTTCCTTATTTCCATTCAGCATTTCTTTTCTTTGAAACATGTACAGCTTGATTCATTTTCATGTTATTTCATTTCCAGCCTTTATTTTCAACTGATCAGTATTGTTCTTTTGCAGGTTTTTAACCCGGGATTGTTTTTGTGTTTGTGTATTTGCTTAATATCTAGTGGTAGTTTCAGTTGACAGATTCAAAGTTGCTGCCTTTACTTTATTTTCATAGCTGATTTTTAGTATTTTTTCTCAAAGTTGTCTGCTAAACATATGAATGGTCTCTTGATTACAAATTGTCTATCTTTTAGAGATCAAAATACTAATAACTTACAGCTGGCTTTGAGTACTTTTTAGACTAATCTTTAACTACTTTCTAATCGTGCTTTACACAGTACTATGTGTTAGAGGCAGAGAGTTAGAGAGAGCTGAACATTATAACTAGTCTTTAAAGTAGATTTTTCTCATTTTTTATCATTTCTTAGACTTATATTTAGCTACTTCCTAATCGTGTTTTACACAGTACTATGTGTTAGAAACAGAGAGTTAGGAAGAGATAAACATTATCATTGGTCTTTTAAGTGATTTTCTTACCTTTTATTTGCAGCAGCATGAATGGTGTCTAATGCAATTAGAAAGTGGTTCTTTGCTTTCAAGTTCATTTTAAGTTATTTATTTCGTTCAAGCTTTTCCTTTTCAGCAAGTAGTTAGAAACCACTAATCACACACTCTCACTCATCTAGAATTCACCTTACACACACTATCACTCATCTGTCTATAAATCATCACTCCATCCTAGGAAGATAAATTAACCACAAACAACACCCCAAACGACAAAAGCTCTAAGAGGTTGCTTAAGTACATATAGTACACCTTCACTTCATCAGCTTACGAGCCCCGGGTTGACAATTAATGACACCAATTTAGAAACACTAAATTGACTAAACATTTTGGCGTCGTTGCCGGGGAAGTGAAATTAAGTAGCCATATTCTTAAAAAAAAATAACATAAAAATTTCAAGGAAAGAAGTTGATAACCTATCGAAGTATGCTCTCCTCTTGCACTGCAAGGTGATCTGGAGGATCAGAAAAGAGAAAGTTATTGATTTGATAGTTTCTTGAGTATGCTCTCTTCTTGCACCTAGAGTGAACTGGAAGATCAGAAAAAGAACTATTAACTTGACTTGAAGAAAAATAATAAAAAATGACATGCATAGAGCTAGAGATTCTAGAGGAAGGTTTTTAGCTAGAGCTCGAAGTTCAATTTTTACAAGTCCATCTGCTTCAAGGGATAGACAAGAGACACCTCCCTTATCTCCAACCAACACTCCTGGAATTCAAGAGCCAAGAGTTGACTCTCCTACACCTTCTATTGAATTTGAACTAGGAAGAGACTCTTCTCTTTCTCCTACAGAAAGACCAATTGTCATTGAGGAACTGGAATCATCTGAAGAAGAAGGAGAAATCTCTTCTCATTCACCTTTTGTAGAGGAACCAGAAGATTTTGAAATCCTTAGGAGAACCATCATGGCCGAGGAAGAAGGAGGTGGTAGAGGTAGAGGTAGAGGAGGAGGAGGAAACAACAACAATAATGGAGGTAGAGGTCCACTTGGAGGAGGAAATAGAGATGGGGATAATTCATTTGGGTTTCCCATTGTTAATGAGGATTCCCGAGCTACTATGAAGAACATATCACCATCTGTCCTCCCAAATTTCCATGGGTTAAGGACTGAGGACCCTGAAACATTTTTGTTTGAGTTTGAAGTGGTGTGTCGAACTTATGACTACCTGGATGACTCCCAGAAACTAAAATTGTTCCCCTCAACACTGAAGGATCAAGCCTTGAAATGGTTCATGGGGTTACTCACTCAATCCATTAGGTCTTGGGATGAAATGAAACAGACATTTTTGGATAGGTATTTGGACTATTGTATGCCTACTAATCACAAGGACGAGGTTTTTAAAATGATACAAAGAGAAGATGAGAGCTTAGAAGATTTACTTGAAAGATTTCAATATAACTTAAAAAGAGCAAAAATGAATACCTTGGATGAAGAGACCGTAAAAGCCCTCTTATTAAAAGCCATTAGGGATGAATGGATAGATATCCTAAACATGATGGGGAAAGGGGATATTTCTCAACTTTCACTCAATGATATAGCAGAACTCTGTATCCATCTCTCAAGAGGCAAATCAAAAACTCAAAAAGGGCCTAGAGATCCTTCTCTCCTTAGGGCAAATAAATCTGCAACAGGATCAGTAAGTAGGGCTGAAATCGGCAATATGCTTGATGAATTTAAAACTGACATCTTAGGGAGTCTTAGTGAACAACTTGATACCCTTAAGATTCACAATAAACAACAAGCGGAAGCTGAGGCTTTGGCTATCTTTTGCCCGAAATGTAGAAAAAAACATGCTTTAAGGGAATGTCCCTTAGATGCACACGTTGTAGAAACATGTGTAATTTTCTCAGAAACTCATGAGACTAAGGATTGTCTTTCAATACCTGGCCTCAAAGAAGTCTTTCAAGAGGATCCAAGTACACTTGAATCTCTCTGTTTCATTGCAAGGAGACCTTGGCAAGGGCAACAGAATCAAGGGTTTAACAACCCTATGAATTCTCAATCCCAACCAAATTGGAATGCTTGGCAACAACCTTGGCCTCAACCTCAAAATGCTTTTCAAGCATGGATGCAAAGCATGCAAAATCATTATGGGAGATTTGCTCAATTCTATCAATATCCTCCATCATTTCAGAATCAGCAAGCTCCACAACTTCCAAACCAAGGTCAACAACTATCATTTCCATACCCTCAACAACAACAAACTCCTCCACAAAATCAAAATTCTCAACTCTCACTTCAATCCCAGCAGAAATCAAATCAACTTCCCTCTCATCCATTACCAAATCCAAATAATAGGAACCCTCAAAATGCTTACATGATGGAAGGTCAACCATTCCCTACCTATATGGTTGTTCCTCTCAATGAAATACAACTCAGATCAGGTAGAATCTTAGATCAACCTTCTACAAGTGTTCAACAACCAAGCATTTCTGAGGAAGAATCTCTCAAAGTCAATAAAGGTTCTGAAGTATCACTTCAAAACCAAAATATCCAAAAAGAAAAAGAAAAAGAATCAACCTCTACAACTCCCATAGTTGAGCAACCTACACCTTTAGCTACACCTCCTTTCCCTGAAAGATTACAAATCGACACAGGAGTGGAAAAGCAGATATGGGTGCCTGACTATAGCTTCCTAGATGAATTGAAGAATGTCTATATCAAGATCCCCTTGTTACAAGCCATTAAGGAAATTCCCATTCTAGCGAAGACAATAAAGGAGTTGAGTTTGAAGAAAACAGGAAAAAGAACCAGAGATACCAAAAGGATACATCTAGTTGGAAAAATTGCAGACATTATGATGGGTAAGATTACCATGCAAAAATATGTGGATCCCGGTAGCCCTATTGTCAAAACTCATATTAATGGGGTTGAAATCCCAAATACTCTGATTGACTTAGGAGCCGCGATCAACATCATGAGTAGACAGACCATGGATCAGTTAAAGCTTCCTAACCTTCTCTTTACACCTACTTTGCTGCAGCTTGCAGATAGATCAATCATTAAACCTGATGGTGTATTGGAAGATATTCCAGTCTCTCTAGATTCTTGGGAATATCCAGTTGATTTTATGATTTTAACTCCCAAGAATAATCTAGGAGGACATCCTCTTATTTTAGGAAGACCTTGGCTGGCCACAGCTGATGCTTTCATAAGCTGTAGGTCTGGGGACATGTATATATCAGATGGTAATTCCACCAAGAAATTCAACTTGTATCCCCCAGCAAAAGCTATAACAGAAATAGGAGAAGATGAATGGGTAGAGGATGAAGATACTATTCAACCTGTTCTAACCATCTCTGAGATTAGTGAAGACATTCAAATTCTAAATACATTAGAAAATTTTGAATTATCTTTAGAATATGACTCTACACAGTTTCAGTTAGATGCAGACATTGAATATCTCTCCTCTAGACAGATGTCTCTCTTATCAATGGAAGAGTTTGGTAGTTGTACAGTTGAAATCCTTCCAGGAAAACCATTAAACATTAACAAAAACTTGGAAAGACCACAACAAGAGGAATTAACTAAACTGTTGCAAAAAAATTCCACTGCCTTTGCATGGGAATACACTGACATGAAAGGAATCGATCCTAAGACTTGTATTCATCACATTTATATCGAAGAAAACAGCAGACCTATTAGTCAACCACAAAGAAGGATGAATCCAAACCTTAGGGAAATCGTGAAAGAAGAACTCCAGAAATTGCTCAAGGTAAACTTCATTTACCCCATTTCAGATAGCCAATGGGTTTCTCCCTTGGTTATAGTGCCCAAAAAGAATGGTAAATGGAGAGTTTGCATTGATTATTGAGAATTGAACAAGGCAACCTTAAAGGATCATTTTCCTCTACCTTTTATTGATCAGGTCCTAGACACTTTAGCAGGTAAAAAGTATTTCTCATTCTTGGATGGTTTTAGTGGGTATAATCAAATTCAGGTAGCACCTGAAGATCAAGACAAAACCACATTCACTTGTCCTTGGGGAAATTTTGCCTACCGAGTACTCCCTTTTGGATTGTGCAATGCACCCGCTACATTTCAAAGGGTTGTACTAGGAATCTTTTTAGATCTGATTCATGATTGTGTAGAGGTATACATGGACGATTTCACAGTTTATGGTAATACATTTGAAGAAGCTTTGGAAAATTTGGAAAAAGTACTGGTAAGATGTAAGGAAACAAATCTTTCTTTAAGTCATGAAAAGTGTTTTATGATGTTTACTGAAGGGATTGTTTTAGGACATCATATTTCAGGAGATGGAATTAAGGTTGATAGATCCAAAGTGGAAGTCATCTCTAAGTTACCTATTCCAAATTGCCAGAAAGATGTTAGAAGTTTTCTTGGGTTTACTGGATATTATAGAAGATTTATTGAAAACTTCACTAGGATAGCATCTCCTCTTTTCAAATTGCTTACCAAAGACTGTGAGTTTAAATGGGATCCTGAGTGTCAATCTGCCTTTGAAGCTTTAAAGACTAGAATATCTGAAGCACCCATCTTAAGGGGGCCAAATTGGAAACTCCCTTTCCACATCTCTACTGATGCTTCGGATACAGCTCTAGGAGCTGTTTTGGGACAAAAGGATTTGATCCCTTATGCCATTTATTACACCAGTAAAAATTTGACTCCCACTGAGTTAAATTATACTGTTACAGAAAAAGAGTTCTTAGCTGTGGTACATGCGATCAATAAGTTTAGACACTACATAACCGGCTATGAAACCTTTGTCCATACTGATCACTCTGCCATAAGATATTTAATGAACAAACCTGTCACTAATGGTAGAGTTACAAGATGGCTTTTACTCTTACAAGAATTCAACATTACTGTGTTAGATAGACCTGGAAAACAAAACACAGTAGCTGATTTCTTGTCTAGAATCCAAAACACTAATGAGGATTCTCCAGTAGAAGATAAGTTTCCAGATGAATACTTGTTTGCAGTAACTACCAAGACTCCTTGGTATGCAGATATGGCTAATTATCTAGTTACAGGGAAGCTTCCTCTACACTTATTTCCTAATGAAAAAAGGAAAATCATTCAGGAGAGTTCACATTATTCTTGGATTTCTAATGAATTGTTCAGAACAGGGCCAGATTGTATAATCAGAAGGTGTGTTCGGGAAGATGAAATTCCTGACATCCTTAAGGCATGTCATGATGAACCATGCGGCGGGCACTTTGCTGACAGGAGGACAGCTTATAAAATCCTTTCTCTAGGATATTATTGGCCTTCTCTCTTTAAAGATGCAAAGCAGTATGTTAGAAGGTGTGACAGCTGCCAAAGAGTTGGGAGACCAACTCCTTCAAATGAAATGCCACTACAACCTCAGGTATGCATCGAACCCTTTGAGAAATGGGCTCTAGATTTCATTGGACCAATTAATCCTCCATCAAAGCAAAAGAAGTATATACTGGTTTGTACTGATTATGTTACTAAGTGGGTAGAAGCGAAAGCATTGCCTTCTGCCACTGAAAATTCAGTTGTTCAATTTATTTTTGAGGATATTTTCACTCGTTTTGGTGTCCCAAGGGAAATTGTGACAGATCAAGGCAGCCAGTTTACATCTAGATTGATGGAGAAGCTGATGGAGGAATATAAGATCAAGCACAGAACATCCACTCCCTACCATCCGCAATCCAATGGCTAAGTGGAATCTACCAATAAAGTTCTTGAAGGCATTATCACCAAGACTGTTCATCTTCATAGAAGAGATTGGGCGGAAAGGCTTCCTGAAGCCTTATGGGCCTATCGAACCACATGGAGGAACACAACAGGACATTCTCCCTATGAACTTGTTTATGGGAAGGAAGTCCTGCTCCCCATTGAGTTCCAAATCAAGACCTTCAAGATGGCAGTCCAATTGGGAATGAGCCTCTCAGAAGCCCAAAGACACAGAATGGACCAGCTAAATGAGCTAGATGAAATACGACAAGATGCAATTCTAAGGACCGATCTAGTTCAGCACCAGAGATCTAAATGGCATGATCGTCATATCAAAGAAAGAAAGTTTCAGAAAGGAGATTGGGCTCTATTGTTTGATTCAAAGTTTAAAGACTTCAAAGGAAAGTTTCAAACTCATTGGCTTGGGCCATATGAGATTGATGAAGTCTTTAGCAATGGAGCAGTTCGAGTGAAAACTATCGATGAATTTCATACTCCTCTTATTGTGAATGGCCATCGCTTGAAAATCTACCAAAAGCCATTCTCAAAAGAAGAGTTTGTCAAATTGTTTAAAGAAGATTCTGCAATCAGGTTGGTGGAGAAGGATTCTTCTCCTCCATCAGCCTAATCTTTGGTTTTTGAAAAAAAAAAAAAAAAAAAAAAAAAAAAAAAGAAAAGAAAAAAAGAAAAGAAAAAAAAAAAAAAAAGAAAAAAGAATAAATGTATAAGCCTGAAAACCAATCTCTGATTGGCAGTCTTATGCAGAAAACCTGAGGTGAAAATCAGGGTCACCTGACACCTCATGTTTTCCAAAAAATATATATATATCTCTCTCTCCCATCTCATTTCGCCATTTCATCCACTTCATTCGCCATCTCATTCATTTAATCACTCTCACTCCACCTCATTTCTTTCCATCCATCCATCCATTCATTACATTTCATTCCATCAATAAAGTTTTTTTTTTTAGATAACTGAAGTTGTTTTGTGCAGTCGGAGGGTACCACTGCAGTTTCCGCAGCTATCTGGCGATTCTGCAGCCATTCAGCCATTCCGCAGCTCTCTGCACCTGCATAAAAAAAAAAACACAGTCTGTTTGAAAAGAAATTTACAGTTCAGAAGTCATCAACAATAAGTGGAAAAGAGTCATGCAACAGCAATAAAACAATGAAGGGTTAGTGGAAAATGATCAAAGGCAATCCAAGCGTGGATTTGAGGTATGATCTAAATCCTAAACTTACGGTTATCTCATTTTGCAAAGTTTCCGGGTTATGTTTCTTGCCATTTAATGTAATGATTACCAGTCTTTCCCATCATGCGACCAAAAATCCACGTATCCCCCACACTTATCGGTCATGTTCATCACGATTTTGAAACTCAATTGCGGCTGCTCCTCCATTAAGGTTTTCGTACCTAAGTGACGTAGACTACTGTACTACGTCTCTCTAAGTCATAATCCCGCAACCAAGTGTAAACCTATGACCGAAGCCTAAGGACCTAACCATTTCTACCCATCATTTCATAACCCTCCTACGCTCGTATCATTCCATTCACACTGTTTCATTTCCACAGTTCCCTTATTCCGTTGTGCTCACTACGCTGCTACCTTAGCCATACTCTGTTTTACGTCTTCCTCTCTGCTAATTCTGATTATCAGTGTTACGGTTGTTACATTAGAGCCGTAAATTTACAGTCTTAAGGCCACTGTTGAAGCCGTGTAACCTTTTTCTTCCAAAAAGATTTAGAACAGAGCCGTAAATTTATTGTGTTAAGGCCACTGTTGAAGCCGTGTAACCTTTCTTTTCCAAAAGTTTTAGAACAGAGCCGTAGAGCCAATGGGTAAACTCTTAAGGGCAGAACTCGAGGGTTCAAAATTTCTGGAGGGATATCCTCAAGTTAAAGAAGCTTTGCAGAAAGCAAACTGGCTCCAATGCATCCAGAAATTCAGAGGTTACCACAGAGAGGTTACGAAGGCCTTTGCACGTTCCTTCAGAGACAAAGACAATCAAGTGGAGATAGGGGACCTAAAGTTTACAGTCACTGAGAGCAGTATAGCACAGGCCACTTCACTCCCACAAACTGGAGAAAGATGGTTTAAAAACCGATCAGTACAAGACCAACAGTGGAAGCAAATCTTAAAGAATCCAGGTATGGATACCAGAATTTTTACAAAAGGGATTCCTGTTACTTATGTCAAGGAAGAATGGACAACTTTACTTTATTAGTGCAAAAATTCTTTACTTGTGAGGGAAGGTTTGGAGTTTTATATGTTTACCATGCCAAAGTCATGATGCATTTCTTAGGAGATGATATTAACCTTCCATATTTTCTACTCTCAAGTCTTAGAAAAATGTGTTCAATTGCCCAAAGGAACCCAAGAAACATTGAACCACATCTGTATCATCATGGTCTTGTTAAGATGCTAGCTGAGGAACAGTTGAAAGCAAAAAGAGATACCTAGGAGAAATTTCTTGTGAGAAACCATTTTGAAGAAGCAGGAGAAACCTCTGTGCCTAGAAAGAGTAGAAGAAAAAGAGAAGAGGCTACCCCTGAAACTGTTGTCCAAGAGGAAACTGTCCAAGAACAGATTGAAGAAGAAACTGATGTACATCATTCTGAACATGAAATTGACCCTGAGCCTGCTGTGGACATTGGTCAAACAGCTCAAGGAATTATCACAGAAACCCTTTCAGAACTTGCCCAGGAAGTTGCTCAAAAGAGAAAAGAGAGTAGGAAGAAACAAAAGAAAGATAAAGGAAAATCCATAGCTCAAGAAACCTACCTCACTCCTGAGAATTCTAGTGAGGAAGACACTCAGCCCTTAGCACAAAGGTTGGCCCAACTCCATGAAACTGCCCTTTCCAAGAAGGTGGAAAAACAAAAGCAAAAAGCACAAAAATAAAAACAGAGCACTACCACCGTGAGGAGCAGCAGGTTACAAAGTAAAAGGGGGCCACAGAGAACAAAAAGTCATTCTTTATTGACTTGAGCACACCTCAAAAAGGTGCTACAAAACCTGACTTTGAGAAAAGCTCTCCACACGTTGAGTATGTTGAGACCAGTCCTCCACGTGAGGAAAGTCCTTTTGAGCATGAGCCTGAATTTGAACATCAGCCTGAATTTGAACATGAACCTGAATTTCAGTATGATCCTAGCCCAAAGAGGTCACCGGAGGTTGACCCTGATCAGCAGAAAGTTTATAATTACCTGGAGACGCTAGAACAAGCAATTGCTGGTCCAAGCACTGCTCAACCTTTGGAGCAGCAAGTCCAATCACTGAAGCAGGAAATATTTGAGCTAGAGGTACTAAATCGCCACATCAAACAAGAAAATGAAAAACTGAAGATACAGAGCAATGTGGACAAGATGGTTCAAGATAACACCATGCTTCATATGGGCCTGTGGCAAAAGGAAAACAAAAAGCTCAAGAAGAGATGCAGGAAATTAAACAGAGATTTGATCAATCTGAAATTCAGGTGTTTGATGAAAAGACCAAGAGTCAATGTGGCCACACAGAGAAAGAAGAGAAGGCTGGATGTCTTAGCAGAGGCATCCCAGCAGGTGGACTGAACAATGTTTTTGATTGCATGAGGACATGCAATGCCCTCGTAGTGGGGGTATGTAGAGCCTCTACTTTACACTTGATTATCCATCATTACCTACAGTTTTCCCTCATTCATCTCTCCCTTTTGCTCTATTTTCTGCATAAACTCACCCAGATCATTACATGTGATGGCTTTAAGCATGATTAAGGAATTTTGCTAATGTGTGACTGTTTTGTTTAGATTTTGACATATTTACAGGAATTCCGCAGCCATCTGCTGATTCCACAGCCATCTACTGATTCCGCAGCCATCTGATGATCCCGCAGCCTTTTTGTTAATCTCAAGGTTCCACGTGTAATTTTGCCAAACGAGCCACATGGGCACTTAGGAATCAAGGTGCTCGAGGTTCCTGTGCCATTGGTTTAGCCAGCCACGTCATCTGTACCTCCGGTCAACGAGGGTCAAGTTACGGTCAACAAAGGCAGCTTAACGGTGATGCGTAAGCTGTTGGGTCACGTCAGTTCAAACGGTGATTTGTCCGTCTTACGCAGGCTGTGGGGGACATAATCCAACTCTGGATTCAATGCCCATAACGACCAGAACCTCCAGCTCATCCACGCAGGCTTATGATGTGTTATTGAACCTTAATTACGCGTGACAGTTAGTTTATTTTTCAGTTTTAGCTGTACGCATTAGGCCATCTTTCAGATGCCTATAAAAACTAGCGTTTGCATACGCTTATGGTTACTTTTTAGTTGCCGTGTTTTATAAACTCGTTATCATTTTAGTGCGTTTCAAAACTCTATTTTAATAGTGTTGTTCTAGCACTCTTGACTGTAATTTTCTGCACATGGAGTAATAGAAGCGGTGTTGTTCTGAAGTTTTCAATTCCTTGAGTCTTCTTTGGGTTATATGAATGGAGGGCCCCTGTTCATGTTAGCCTTGTATAGTATTTTATGTTCAGCATTTCCTTATTTCCATTCAGCATTTCTTTTCTTTGAAACATGTACAGCTTGATTCATTTTCATGTTATTTCATTTCCAGCCTTTATTTTCAACTGATCTGTATTGTTCTTTTGCAGGTTTTTAACCCGGGATTGTTTTTGTGTTTGTGTATTTGCTTAATATCTAGTGGTAGTTTCAGTTGACAGATTCAAAGTTGCTGCCTTTACTTTTTTTTCATAGCTGATTTTTAGTATTTTTTCTCAAAGTTGTCTGCTAAACATATGAATGGTCTCTTGATTACAAATTGTCTATCTTTTAGAGATCAGAATACTAATAACTCACAGCTGGCTTTGAGTACTTTTTAGACTAATCTTTAACTACTTTCTAATCGTGCTTTACACAGTACTATGTGTAAGAGGCAGAGAGTTAGAGAGAGCTGAACATTATAACTAGTCTTTAAAGTAGATTTTTCTCATTTTTTATCATTTCTTAGACTTATCTTTAGCTACTTCCTAATCGTGTTTTACACAGTACTATGTGTTAGAAACAGAGAGTTAGGAAGAGATAAACATTATCATTGGTCTTTTAAGTGATTTTCTTACCTTTTATTTGCAGCAGCATGAATGGTGTCTAATTCCATTAGAAAGTGGTTCTTTGCTTTCAAGTTCATTTTAAGTTATTTATTTCGTTCAAGCTTTTCCTTTTCAGCAAGTAGTTAGAAACCACTAATCACACACTCTCACTCATCTAGAATTCACCTTACACACACTATCACTCATCTGTCTATAAATCATCACTCCATCCTAGGAAGATAAATTAACCACAAACAACACCCCAAACGACAAAAGCTCTAAGAGGTTGCTTAAGTACATATAGTACACCTTCACTTCATCAGCTTACGAGCCCCGGGTTGACAATTAATGACACCAATTTAGAAACACTAAATTGACTAAACAACTTGTTACTGTGGCGAATATACCTAGTGACTCTAGATTTCTCCACCATTTTAAGTAGATTATGTTTAAAAAGATTAGAAAAATGAGTGAACAACTCGATGGTCCACCCATCCAGTCGTGGACTTTTGTCACTTTTAAAATATTTAAGGACACTCAGAAGTTCTTCCTTTGAGATGCATCTATACACAACCTCATTTGAGTTTTGATGAAACATAGTAGGGAAGTGTTCAATCCCCCAAATGAGATCTTCATCAACTATGTTGTAATTTTTCTTGTAGGGAGATTGGAAGTGTAGGGTGGTGACTTTGGAGATATCCTCGTGTGACTAGATATGGGATCCCTCACCATCCTGAATTCCCGAGATAGAGTTTGTAGTGCATAGATGGTTTGCAAAGCTATGAAAAAATTTAGTATTTTTGTCTCCTCCATGATCCAGATAGTGTGGCTCTTGAGTTTCCAAATTGCTTCTTCAAAATCTAAGATACAATTTCTCTTTACCTCTAGATCTTGAATGTTTAATTCCAAAACAAATATTCACTAGAGAGAAAGCTCTGTTTTAGACACACGATCTTATCTTAAGACAACGGAAACCAAAAAATGTTTAAATCTTCTCGTCGCATATTTCATTTCAACAACAAAAAACTTTCTTTGCAGTGTTGTGCATTAATTACAGAAAATTACATTTACAATGCTGTGTAATTTTTCATATGCACTTCTGTGTGCCTCCCCCTATTTTTACTAATGAACAACCACTCAAAAAAAACATTACATTACCTTTTTTACTTATGCCATAAACCAAAACTACACCCTTGAATAAAAAACTAATAAAATTAAAATCTTACCAACTTTTACCAACCCACAGTAAATTACATTTACTATTTTACTCACAAAACTAGCGGTCAAAATGAAACTTTTACTCCACCTCAATTTCATGTTGCAGGAATGTACTTCAACCATTGAATTATGCGATCTGCGATTTGCGATTTGATCACATCGCACAATCGCATTTGGTGGAAGAAGAAAAACGGAGCACACACATATTGGTGCGATTTGCGATCGGATCACATCGCAGAATCGCAATCGGCAGACATAGAAAAAAAACCTTAAAACACATAAAATGCGATATGCGATAAAATTGCATCGCAAAGAAAAAATAATGCTACAGTTGAAATTATCTTTTCAACACTCCCCTTTAATTTCAACTATTGGGTTATGAGTCATAACGAGACATTTCCTCAAGAATTCAAAACTTTTCTGCCCCAATGGTTTAGTCAGAATATCTGCAACCTGCTCCTGAGTCTTGCAATGTTTTAAAACCATTTCTCCATTGTTTACCAATTCTCTCATGTAATGAAACTTTGTGCCAATGTGTTTCGTTCTCTTATGAAACAAAGAATTCTTGGATAATGTAATAACTGAGCTATTGTCACAAAAAATCGCAGTTGCATTTGGTTGTTCTTGGCATAAGCTCCTCAACATCCTTCTCATCCAAACTGCTTGACATGCTACTGCTGTAGCTGCCACATATTCTGTTTTTTAGAAGCCCATGAAATGGCTCCTGAACCCATGTGAAAAACATAACCAGATGCGCTTTTCCGATCATCTACACTTCCAGCCCAATCACTATCAGTGTATCCAATTAAATCTGAACATTCTGAGATAGTATATAAAATTCCAAACCTTTTAGTACCTTTAACATACCTTTAACATACCTCAAAATCCTTTTTTTTGCCTGCCAATGTGCTTCTTTTGGCCTCTCCATGAATATGGAAATTAAACTAACAACAAATATAATATCTGGCCTAGTTTCAGTTAAATACATGAGGCTGCCTACTATGCTCTTGTACAAACTAAGATCTAAATCCTTGCTGCTATCCTCTTTGCTGAGTTTTGATCCCATCATTGTGGAAGTGATTGCTACCTTGCTCTCCTGCATGTTAAATCTTTCCAACACTTCCTTAACATATTTTTCCTGTGAGATAAAAATATCATTTCCATTTTGTTCTACTTCTATTCCTAAGAAGTATCTCAGCAAACCCATGTTAGTCATTTCAAATTCTTCTTTCACAATTGTCTTGAAATTTTCAATAAGATAATGGATGAACATAGCCCCCAAATAGCTCAATCACTGAAATGGCCCTCGTGGCCCTGAAAGCTTCCCTGAAGCTAAACATAAACATCATTACCTGTGAAAATAGCATCATCAACATATAACACAACAATTAGAATTTTACCATCATTTTCTTTGATGTAGAGGGTGGGTTCTCCCTCACACTTTTCAAATCCATTTTCCAGTAGATAGGAATCTATCCTACTGTACCATGCTCTTGGTGCTTACTTCAACCCATAAAGAGATTTCTTTAATCTGCACACTTTGTGGTCTTGGCCTTTCTTTTCATAGCCTAGAGGTTGTTCAATGTAGACCTCTTCCTTTAACATTCCATTTAGAAATGTTGACTTCACGTCCATTTGGTAAACTTTCCACTCATTTTTTGCTACTATGGATAGCACTGCTCTAACTATTTCCATTCTTGCAATCGGTGCAAAGGTTTCCTCATAGTCTCTCCCATACTATTGTTTATATCCTTTGACAACCAACCTTGCCTTGTTTCTTTCTATTTTTCTTTCAACATTACTCTTGGTCTTGTAGACCCATTTAACTCCAATGACTTCTTTTCCTTTTGGTAGTTCAACTAAATCCCATGTCTTGTTTCTTTCTATGGCATTGATCTCCTCATCCATAGCTTCTATCCATTTCCTATCCTTAATTGCATCTTCGAAATGAACAGGTTCATCAACATGACAGTATAAAGCAAACAAAGAATTCATACCTTCATCATAAATGTCACTTAAATTTCTGAACTTCTTACCTCTTTCATTTGGTGTACAAGTGCTTGAAGAAGCACTTGAATTTCCTCCTTATGGTGTGCTTGAAGAAGCACCTTCATTTCTCCTCAAGGGTGTCCCTTGCTGTCCTTGTGTTGGTGCTGCTGTTTGGGGATGTATTTCAGCCATTTCCGCATCATATTCATCATGTGACAAAGAGGTTTTAACATTCACTGTCTTCTCTATGCTTCCATACCAAGCTTCTTCCTCAATGAAGTGAACATCTCTACTCAAAATGAGCTTCTTGGTGGATGGGTTATACAACCTATAAGCTTTGGATTCCTCACTGTATCCAATGAAAATACATTTCTCCCCTTTGCTATCCAACTTCTTCCTTAGCTGATCTGGAATGTGTGAATAAGCCACACATCCAAAAACTTTCATGTGGGTGACTCCTTGCTTTCTCCCACTCTATGCTTCTTCCGCCACTTTGTTCATGACTACTTTTTTTGGGCATATATTCAAAATATATACTGCACAGTGTACAACTTTAGCCCAAGAATCATTTGGCAAATGCTTTGCCTTTAACATGCTCCTCGCCATATCCATGATGGTCCTATTCTTCCTTCGGCAACTCCATTTTGTTGCGGGGTGTACCTAGCTGTAAACTGCTTATGAATTCCATTTTCTCTACAAAACTATAGAAATTCCTTGGAGATATACTCACCTCCTCTATCAGTTCTTAAAACTTTGATATGCAACCCACTTTGGTTTTCTACAAGTTCCTTGAAATTGCAGAATCTTTCAAACACTTCACTTTTGTTCTTTATGAAGTAAACCCAAGTTTTTCTTGTAAAATCATCAATGAATGTTAGAAAATATTGGCTGCCTGCTAATGATCGAGTTTGCATCAGCCTACATAAATCTCAGTGGACAATTTCTAAGGGTGCTTTTGCCTTGATGCTTTTCCCTCATGGAAAACTTTCTTTGTGTTGTTTCCCCAAGATGTAACCTTCACAAAGGTTGTCTGGTTTCTCTATCAATGGTAATCCTCTTACCATTCCTTTTCTACTCAACAATGTTAAGACCTCCAAAGTTGAGATGTCCAAATCTCAAGTGCCACAGCAACACATCGTTTGTTGGGTTCTATCCATGATAGTGCATACATCATTCTCAAAGAAAACATTGTAACCCTTTTGAACAAGCTGTCCAATACTCAAGAGGTTACATTTCATTCCAGGAACATAATAGACATCTGTTATGGTTTTCTTTTCACCTCTCTTTGTAAATATTTTTACTTCTCCTTTTCCCATAACAAAAACTTTACTATCAGTCCCAAGTGTGACTTGTGACTTCACACTCTCATCTAACATGGAAAATAGGGCTATGTTTCCTGTCATATGGTCGTTGCAACCAGAGTCTAGAAACCTTACTTCTTCACTCTTTGTTTCACCCATATTACATGCAAACAACAAATTATCTTGACTGATATTTTCTCTAGTGATATTTTCACTAGATCTATTACTCATATCATGTTGCTCCTTCCTACATTCATTGACATAATGCCCTTAGTTTTTACAATAATAACATTGGACATTGGATTTTTCATACCTTTGTCCTTGAGCATGATGTTGTCCACTTTGTTGGTTGCTTCCTTGGCCTTGGTTTTGATTTGGATTGCTCACTCTTCCTTGAGAATTTGCTAGATTGTTCCTTCCACCTCCGTTTTGGCTTCTGTCTCTTCCTCTCTTGTTTCCTCTACCTTGACCTCTTCCTCTTCCAAAGGACATTTGCGTCTTGAAGGCATGCTCTAGAGATGAGTTTTCATTTCTACTCAACCTCTGCTCATGTGTTATGAGTGATGCATGAAGTTCATCAACTAAAAAGTTTGTGAGATCCTTTGTCTCTTCTATGGTGGTGACAATCACATCAAACTTTGAGGTAGAATCCTCAATAGTTTCTCCACAATCCTCCTTTCTTCAAGAGTTTCTCCATGAGACCTTATTTGTGTGACCAGACCAATCACATGTGTGAAGAATGATTCAATATTGTTTGACTCCTTCATGCATAGATTCTCAAAATCTCTCCTCAGCAGCTGTGTTTTGTTGTCTTCACTTTCTCCATGCCTTGATAGGTTGTCTTGAGAGTTTGCCATGCTTCTTTAGATGTCTTGGCTGCTACTATCCTTGGAAACACACTCTCATGCACTGCTTGATACAAAAATACGAGGGCTTTTGAGTCCTTCTTCTTATTTCTCTTCAACAGATCTTTCTCTGCCGGAGTTAATCTATTAAACTCATCTTCATCTCCTGGTTCTTCAAACCGATTTTCAACAAGTTTCCATAAATCTTGTGAGGCAAACACGGCTCTCATGGTTATTGCTCAATAGTCATAGTTTTTCCCATTAAACTTTGGGAGCTGAGTATTAAAAATACCTATGCTAGTGCTGGTGTTGATGCTGGCCATTCTTGCACTCTCAATTATGCTTCAATTATCTAACTATGTATTTAAAATAACTCACTAAGTGTCTTCAACAGCAACACAAAAAAAACTTTGAGAAATACCTGGATCCTTTCTTAACTCTGTCTTCACTCTGTTGGAGAAGTTTCTGCAGCAAAGATCCTTCCTTCAGCTTCTTTGACACCTTCAAAGAGCATGGACAAGATCTCATACCACTTTTGGGAATTTTTTTTGTTTAATTCCAAAACAAATATTAACTGAACAAAAAGCTCTGTTTTAAACACCGGATCTTAACACAGCGGAAACTAAAAATTGTTTTTGTGTAGAAAAAAGTTTTCAACAACACACATAAAAACTTGTATTCATTAAGAGACTATTGTTACAAAAGATTCTTCCTCTTAACAAAGGGATTCACCAAGAACTTCCAGTTCCATACAAAAATATCTCTCTCTCTCCAGAAAATTTCTCCGTCTCAGCTTGCACAAAATTACACTGGTGTGTGTGTAAAATTTTCAATACATTTATTGCTGTAAAAAAAATCTTCTCATCTCATTCACGTTGTTCCATATTTCATTTCAACTACAAAAAACTTTCTCTGCACTACTGTGCATTAATTACAGAAAATTACATTTACAGTGTGTAATTTTTCATATGCACTTCTACGTGCCTCCCCCTTTTTTTTTACTGATGAACAGCTACTCAAAAAAAACATTACATTACTTTTTTTACTTGTGCCATAAACCAAAACTACACCCGTGAATAAAAAATTAATAAAATTAAAATCTTACCAACCTTTACCAACCCACAGTAAATTACATTTAGTGTAAAATGAAACTTTTACTCCACGTCAATTTCATGTTGCAGGGGTGTACTTGAACCATTGAATTATGCAATTTGATCACATCGTACAATCGCATTTGGCATAAGAAGAAAAATGGAGCACACACATATTGGTGCGATTTGCGGTTTGCGATCCGATCGCATCCTAGAATCGCAATCGGCAGACATAGAAACAAAACCTTAAAACACATATAATGCGATATGTGATTTGCGATATGCGATAAAATCGCATCGCAAAGAAAAAATAATGCTGCAGTTGAAATTATCTTTTCAACAGAGTGTGAAATCCGTAGGAATATTATCCTAGGCCATCAGCATGAGAAGAGTGTCCAATTTACATTGTATGTTCGTGAGATCTCTTTTCATAGACTTTTTTTATTTTTCTGCAGGGTCTTCACCATCGTGTGAGTGACTCCAGTTTGTCAAGGATATGTTCCATGGGGAGGGAGCCAAAAGTATTTTCACATGAGGGAGCGAGAAGTATTTTCATAGTTCGAGGAATCCCCCAATCGCCAGATGTTCAGAGACAGTGTCAAGGGGACGCCATCTCAGGTTTTCGTGCTCTAAGGGGCCCTGAGGTAGGGATGTCAACAATTGGCACATTAACCAAAAATCTGTCCATAGGGGAGGAGTTGGGGTTTGGTCTATGGTGTCCCCTAAAATTTCTGCTTTCTGCTTCCACCTTTTTGTGTTGCCCATTGATCTAGGGTTGATGTGGGGAGTAGGTGATCCAACACGCTTGTGGATGGTTTGTGGATGGTAAAGGTACGCAAATCCAAAGATTTTCTATTGAGCAGAAAATCCAGGTCACTGCCAATAGAGTTTGTAGGTGGAGTAACACTAATCCTAGGCCCTTTTCGAGGTTTGAAACTAAAGAAGGTGACGAGGATGGAATGTACTAAATATGGGAGGTGGAAGGAAGTCCATGAGTGAGGATAGTAGCTGGATAAGCTTGTGGGAAGTCGAGGTGGGGGCGGGTGGCCGCCTCTGAAATTTTAAGGGGTTGTATAGCAGGGCTATATGGAACTAGGGAGTCCTACTTCATAGAGGATAATGGGGACGATGGAACCAGAATAGGTGATCTTCCATTTAAGGAGGAATTCAGAGCAGAAGAGGGATGTGGATATGAGTTGCTTTGAATACCTATATGAGGTTGGGGAGAAAATGCATTTTCAAAGTTTGGTGAATGTCGGCTTCCACCAACCGGTCCCTTTGGATGACCAATAAAGGGTCTGCCTTGTAGTATATCTCTTGTTGTTCGTGGGCATTGTGCCCATAGATGTCCAGTGTGAAAGGAACTCCCCATAAATTTAATCTATGAAACAAATGAGTCTCCCCCAGTATCAGTCGAATATGATCGGAGAAGCCTCCTCAGTATTCTTTCTCAATGAGGCTCAAGCTCACCCTTTTATCTTGTGCTCCCACCCTTTTATCATGTGGTCTCACACAACGAGGGTTGAGGTATACAAATTTGCCAATAGCATTTCCAATATCCATAAGAATTTGTTTTGTCTAGAGTTCAATTGGAAATCCGGTTTCATTCAAATGAGATTATTTTGGGGAGTGTTATGGAGTGAATTATATCCAATATACCAGTGGTGCAGTGCGAAGAAACTTTTCCAATTAATTAATGGCAAGGATTTGATTTTTTCCAAGTTCTCCTAACGACAGTTGACATGTATCTTAACATATTTTTACATTTTCTCCCTACCCACTCTCTCTCTCATGTGTGAGTCACTAAAATCTGCAAAATACCACCTACCTACCAAATCTTAGTATGGGTCGCCTTTACCTTAGTCTATAAAATGTATAAGTAACAACTCAGTGTCAGTGGTGGCTCTGATGAGGGTCTCTTTAGCAAATGAGCGTGATAGGTATCCCCTTACATGTCAAAGGCTTGATAAGAACTCAATAGAATATAAAGGAAATCCGTGCGACAACAATTTTAATATTGTGTGATCCAGTCAGAAAAGTAAGAATGATGTAGGTGTGGCCAAAAATAAATGCTGCAAGTCTCGAGGTGGGAGGAATCCTATGAGGGAAAAGACTCTTATTCCACAATCACAAACAGCCAAGATAATGGAGCACTGTCACAGCAACATCCAAGAAGCGTAAAATGTCTGGTGTTGACACGGGGGAATGTGGGTTGTAAGAGGTCGATTAACGAGGCATCTAGGGCACATGGGAAGATGTCCTGCAGACGTGTGGGAAGATATGGATGTGATGTCCAAGTAGATAGTGCCACCTACCACCCACGGATCGAAACAGCTCACAGGACAAACTGGTTGCCTGAGGAGAGTGGCAAGACCTACGCCGGAAAAAGGTGAAAATAGGCCATGACCAGAGCAGGAGGCCAATTGTGCAGACCAGGATGAGAGGATGGCCAAAAGTGTAGGGAGCTAGCTACTGCAACAACAACATTAGCATCCAAACAAGTTAACCAGATATTACAGACCCTAAAACAAATTTTTTTGTAAGGTCTAGAGATGAAACAATAACAAGGACTGTGTGTTCTGATGAAAGCTAAAAAGCAAAGAAGCGGACCCGGTCGTTGTACAATGAGGGTTTCTAACCATAAGTTTGATGAGGATTCAGAATCGGAAGGCATATGTCCTTCGCTGAAGGCGGAAATGTATAGTTTAAATACATAAAAGGATATAGAGAGCAATTACAAAAAGAGGAAAAAGTGACAGAGCACAGAATGTAAGATGAAACATAAAAACATGTTAAATAGAACCCGAACAATACCAGAATAGAGACCGGGAAGAGAATACAATGTCTAATATGGTGTCAATTGATGACATATCCCGAAATTAATACATTTTCATATTAGTAGGTATGTACCTTCTGTTATAGCACTAATTGATACTGTGCCTGAGCCGCTTCAAGATAGTGCCCACAAAAACCTGCTTGTGCAATTCGTTTGTTCCGGTGCCTTGTCTAATTTTGAAATCTTTGGTAGTATAATCCTCCCAGCTAAAAAAAGATACGCGGTTGTTCACCATCTGAACGAGGAGACTAAAATCAGAGTACAAACTATGGACGTCAATCCTCGCAGAGGACACTGATAACCCCAATGGCCAAGCTCTTTTTTCAGCAGTTAAATAGATAGCTCTCTATTACACCTGACAGAGTGGGAACTCAGGCAGCTTGCCCAGGGAACCTCTTCCTTTCAAAAGAAGCACCACACCACCAAGATCACCCCGCACCCTGGTTCCATGAAAAGCACCCTCCTCCTCATTGGGCATCTACTCACTTCGGCATTCTTCAATCCAACATGAGCTCCGATGGTTCTCTTCAGGATCTCATTTCTTTTTTTTTTTGGAATTTCCTGTAACATTACTAACAGTCGCAGCTTTTCACTGTACTTGTTATCGTAAATTCTTATGAGTTAATAAAATTATTTTTTACATTCTAAAGTAGGTGGCCATTGTATCATGTTCCTTATAGTCTAGCTGAACAAATATTCTGTATCTGTGTTTCTGCAAAGCGACGCATTTAGTTATCTGCTAAAATGGAGTTTGAGATTGCTTTTTCATGGAAATAAGGATATTTGTAATATTCTTAATGCTTTTAGACTTTTTGTGTTAGGTTCGCTTAGAAACCAAATCCACTCGGTTGGTTTTCTCGCCATATTTTGGAACAGAGAAGTATACGAATTAAAATTATGTTGATTATCGATTTTCTGGTGTGGACTAACTGGCAGTTTTTTTAAGTGAAGTGTTCTTTTTTGAAAAGGTTTTTTATATTTTTGGAAAATTTAGTGAAATCACCGATTTATTGTGTAAATTTTTTATTAAAATGTTTTGTAGGTTTGTTTTTAATGAGACTGAATCCATATATAAAATAATAATAAAAAATTTAAATAATATAAATCAAAATTTAACCATAAATTTTCTCACCAGATTCTAACTAAAAATAAATCAGAAATTCCAGAAATTCTCATTTAAACATTACTCCAAAACCTAATGGTATTAAGAAATTAATTTCATGCATGATTATGGTGATTCTTAAATGGGATGGCTTTTAATTACGAAAATTTCTATAGTTGAATTTAATTATTTCTCCTTTGAGTGAAGTTTTCAACCATTAATAGTTATGATATTGATTTTCAACAAATGGTTATGATATTTTAATTGGGAAAATTGCTATAGTTGAATTCAATTTTTTTTTTCTCCTTTGATTGAAGTTTTCAACCATTAATAGCTATGATATTGATTTTGAACTAATAATTATGATATTTTAAATGATATTGATTAGAATTAAATATTTCAGAATTAATAATATGAAGATATTAATTTTGTAAGACTTAACAATATATTTTTAAATTTGTTATTACTCCTCTAGATCTCCACTAAGTTAATGAAGACAAACTTTTGACTTGGTATCTACCCCTACCAAGCCATAGAGGGCTCTCTCCACAAAATCATAGCGAAGAGGGCTTAATGAATTAGGGTATTAGGCTAGTTATGATGTGCATAAGGGCTTGAATGTTCGAAATTGGTTTGCAAAGGGACTATGACTGCACCACAAATAAGGGTATGACTGCACACATCTCATGGAGCAAGGTAGGTAGACACTCAAACATTTTAAGGTTCTTGAGTGAGATGGATGGTGAGGGTCTAGAAAGAGCAAGACAATCATGTATTTTTCTAAACTAAAGAAAATGGACAAATTATGAAGATTTCCCCAAAACAGAGCATGTAAGATGTATTCTTCTCATCAACTTGAAAATCAACCAATCATAGAAGTGAAATGAAACATGAGAGTACAAAACATTCAAACATATGCAACATAAGAGGAAACTATGTCAAAATTCCATACCACAGTTATTCCATCAAAATAGTTGCAACCCATTTATTAAATTTCTATCGAATATTGAGTGTCTCCTGTAGGTTTTAACCCTGTACATAAATTACCTGCATACGAATTCTTAAACAAAGAAAATAAACAATGTGAGAGCATAACCCATAAAACACATATGCACAGATATTTTTCCCTCGATCCCAAAACCGGGACTACCAGCTTGATTTTTCTTTATATTCCTTTCAATGCTACAATACATATTTATACATGTCGAAGCATCCAATACCATGGACCGAAAACCATCGCGTCCAATACCATGGACCGAAAAACCATCGCGTCCAAAAAAACATGTGCGAAAATCATGCACAAAACCATAGGTGGGTCCGCACCCCATAAAGTGGGGTTACGGGTGTCCTCCAAACCCCCTATTGACTACGTGGAAAGAATATAACACAACCCAAAAATCTCTCACTTGTTTTTTTCTTTCCACAGGGGCCACAGGAGAGCTTAGTCATTTTTCCAGCCCTGAGATTCCCATTGCTTCTCTACACCAAAAGAACTTCTCAGAGCTCACAGATTTTTTCAATGCATCTGCAGTATTCTTCAAAGTGTCCACCTTTACCAGCAACACCTTTCTGTCTTCTATCATATCCCTCACAAAGTGATACTGAACATAAATGTGCTTTGTCTTTGAATGATAAGCAGGGTTCTTTGCCAAGAAAATTGCACTTTTGCTGTCATAGTCTATTCTTATAGCTACCTGTACTAACCCCATACTTGAACACAATCTCTGCAACCAAACTGCTTCCTTGCTTACATGAGTGGCTGCCATGTATTCTGCCTCTGTAGTTGATAGTGCCACTACAGATTTTTTCTTACTCATCCAACTCACTGCACCTCCAAATAGGTTAAACACATACCCACTTGTAGATCTTCTCTGATCGAGATCTCTAGCCCAGTCTGCATCAACAAAGCCATGAATATCCAACACTATGTCCAATCCTGGTCTTCCTTGGTAGCACAAACCATAATCACTAGTGCCACGCAAATACCTGAAAACCCGCTTCACTGCTGTCCAGTGCTCCTTCCCAGGTTTTGACATAAACCTGCTCAATACTCCCACTGCATGTGCAATGTCTGGTCTAGTAGAGACCATTGCATACATTAGGCTACCCACTGCACTTGCATATGGAACACGGGACATGTCCTCTTCCTCTTCTTGTGTCTTGGGACACTATTGAGCAGATAACCTCACACCTACAGGAATAGGAACCTTCACCGGTTTACTATCCTGCATATTAAATCTCTGGAGTATTGTCTGGACATACTTCCTCTGGTTTAACCAGAGCTTCCTCTTTGACCGATCTCTTTTAATTTCCATGCCCAAAATATAGTTTGCAGCACCAAGATCTTTCATGTCGAATTTGGAGGACAATTGGGTCTTCAAATCCTGGATAATTTCTTTGTCATTTCCAACCAGCAACATATCATCCACATACAAGACGAGATAAATAATATGGTCACGAATTAATTTAAAATACACACAATGATCTGCTTTGCTTCTGGTGAAGCCAAGTCCCCGTATAAATGTATCAAATTTCTGATACCACATCCTTGGTGACTGTTTTAACCCATACAGAGACTTCTTTAACTTGCACACCAGTTCTTTCTTACACTTCACCGCAAAGCCTTCAGGTTGCTTCATGTAGATTTCCTCTTCCAAATCCCCGTGAAGAAATGCAGTCTTCACATCCATCTGTTCTACCTCAAAATCAAAAGCAACAGCAATAGATAAAAATAATCTAATAGAAGTTACCTTGGCAACAGGAGAAAAAATATCACCAAAATCAATTCCCAGCACCTAGGAATAACCTTTTGCTACCAACCGAGCTTTGTATTTCTCCACCTTTCCTTTTGCATTTGTCTTCTTCTTGAACACCCATTTGCTGCCAATGGGTTTCCTTCCAGCCGGAAACTCCACCAGATCCCAAGCCTCATTTTTGTGCAAAGATGCCATTTCATCGACCATGGCCTCTTTCCAGAGTTTTCCATCCTGTGAATCCACTGCTTCCTTCACAGTTCTGGGATCATTATCAGTAACAGACAAAGCAAAATTTGAACTGAAATCAGATGGACTATACCTTTCTGGCTGCCTTCTTTCTCGAACTGATCTTCTCACAGCGAGAGTTTGTGGCTCTTCATCTTCTGATTCCTCCTCTGCTGCAGAGTCTGATTCTTCCTCCTTTGGCTCAAACTCTATCTTCTCAGGTTCCTTTGGTTGGACTTCATGTTGAATAACATCTTTTACCTCTTTGAACAACACATCTCGGCTGTACACAACCTTCCGTGTGACTGGGTTCCAAAGCTTATAACCCTTTAAACCATCCTTATACCCAATAAAGATGCACTTTTAAGATTTACTATCCAACTTGGTTCGTTTCTCCTTTGGAACATGTACATATGCATCACATCCAAATACCCTTAGATGTGAAAGAGAGGGTTTCTTACCAGTCCATACTTCTTGTGGGGTCTTATCCTCCAACGCTGATGAAGGTGATCTATTGATCAGGTAACATGCAGTATGCACTGCCTCTGCCCAAAATTCCTGTCCTAACCCGGCACCACTGAGCATGCTTCTTGCCCTTTCCATCAACGTCTTGTTCATTCTTTCTGCGACTCCATTTTGCTAAGGTGTATATGGAGTAGTCTTCTGCCGTGCTATACCACACTTCTTACAAAATTCTTCAAATTCCTTGCTGCAAAATTCTCCACCATTATCTATCCTCAACACCTTTATCTTCTTCTCTCTCTGATTTTGCACCAGAGCCTTAAATTCTTTAAACCTGTGAAAGACTTCAGATTTCTTCTTAAGAAAATATATCCATGTATTCCTTGAGAAGTCATCTATGAATGATACATAGTACACACACTTACCCAGTGATGGAACCTTCACAGGTCCAAACACATCACTGTGCACAAGCTCTAATATCTGTTTCGTCCTCTTACCACCAGAGGGGAAACTCACCCGATTCTGCTTCCCATATACACAATTTTCACAGAAATCAAAATCTAGAGAGCTATTATTCATACCTTCTACCATACCTTTACCATGAAGTATTCGAAGGCCCTTCTCTCCAATATGTCCAAGCCTTTGATGCCACAACATGGTCTTCTCTCCAGAGACCACTAGATTCTCTACTTCATTTTCAGGAACCATAGAACTATTGCACCCATCAACAACAGTGCTACCTTGCAGCTTGTACAGAGTTCCAATCTGAACTCCCTGCATTAATATCAGTGCTCCTAGAACCATCTTGCAGGTATATTTCTCGAACACCGTCTTTACACCTGCATCATCCAAATTGCTTACAGAAATCAGATTTCTGGCCAATGCAGGAATATGTAGAACACCCGGAAGTGTTCTAACCCTTCCACCTTGCACTTCAACTTTACTTTTCCCCGAAAAATGATTCTATCCTTCCTATCATCTCCTAAGAAGACATCACCACCATCGTATTTCTCATACACGCAGAACCACTCTCTATGGGGAGTGAAGTGAAAGGATGCACCTGAGTCAATCAACCATGCCTCATGATCTACATGTGTACTTGAAGAAGCCAGGTACACATCCCCACCTTCATCTGAGGTGGTTTTCGCCTCTGCAGAAGGAGCATCATCAAATCCCTTTCCTTTATCACGAGCTTTAGATTTACAATCCCTTCTGAAATGCCCTTCCTTTCCACATTTCCAGCACACCACCTTTGTAGGTTTTCCTGGAGATATAGATCTCCCTCTAGATTTAGATCTCCCACTCGATGACTTATTTTTGTTTCTGTTCTGGGACCGTCCTCGTAGAGACAAGGCATCACCATTCTGGCTGTCCATATTTTTCCGTCTCATCTCCTCTGTCAGAAAGGCTGAGACTATTTCATCAAACTGCAAAGCAGTTGCATTGCTAGCTATTGCAATAACCAGACTATCCCATGAATCTGGTAGAGAACACAACAGACTGATGTACTTATCTTCATCTGAAATTTTAATATCAACAGATAATAACTGACTTACCACAGTATTAAACGCATTTAGATGCTCTGTCACCGAGTCTCCATCTTTCATCCTCAAGTTATACAGCTTTTTCCGCAGGAACAATTTATTCACCAGAGACTTAGATTGGTACAAAGTCCCTAACTTGACCCACAAAGCCTTTGCCGTAGCTTCCCCTGATACATTCAACAATACTGAATCCGAGACACACAATCGTATTTTGCTCTTTGCCTTCCGATCCAACTTCTTCCATTCTTCATCAGTCACTCCCGATGGTTTAGTACCCGGATCTACCGCGATCCACTGATCTTTATCCACCAACAGATCCTCCATCTTGAGTTTCCACAACTCAAAATTCTGACCATTGAACTGCTCAATCTCTCTCTTTCCACTGCTCGCCATCTTCTTTCACCACCAGAATCGATCTCGCAGATCTCCCACTGAACAGGGTCTACCACAGGCCCGAGCGAAACCCCTCAGCAACAAAGGTGTCCCCTTGAAGTCAAAACAGCTCTCATACCAAATGTAGGTTTTAACCCTGTACAGAAATTACCTGCATACAAATTCTTAAACAAAGAAAATAAACAATGCGAGAGCATAACCCGTAAAACACATATGCACAGAGATTTTTCCCTGGATCCCAAAACCAAGACTACCAGCTTGATTTTTCATTATATTCCTTTCAATGCTACAATACATATTTATACATGCTGAAGCATCTAATACCATGGACCAAAAACCATCGCGTCCAATACCATGGACCGAAAAATCATCGCGTCCAAAAAAACATGTGTGAAAATCATGCACAAAACCATAGGTGGGTTTGCCCAACCTAACATATGGTCCAAAACCAAAATTTTCCGGGGCGCTGCCCCGGACCCCATAAAGTGGGGTTATGGGTGTCCTTCAAACCCCCTATTAACTACGTGGAAAGAATATAACACAACCCAATATCTCCCATTAATACAACAACATCCAACTCGTGAAATGAGTTAAGAAATGATAAATATAGCCATCAAACAACTTTTCCCATCCTTAGGGGTCGAATCCATGAGCTAAGGAGTTGTTCCATCAAAATTTGAACTGAAAGCTTAGAGTGTTGGGAGGTCAAACTCACTCATCCCTCACTTTTTGGAAACTAATAAATTACATCACAAAAGAGTTTACACCTAATGTATTTACCCTAGGTAACTTTAAAAAATAATTATTACATTTACATCTATCTATTACGTTGGTAAAAACATGATTTTTCAAGGTGAAACTCTCAAAATGGAGAAAAATTACAAAATGATGAAACTCATAAAATTTGTGTCAAAAGTGCAGTGGGAGTTTCCTAAGCACATCACCAACTTCAGATCCACTTTTGAGGGTGTTACTAGTGTCCAAATTGAGTCGAAGATAGCTCATTGGAATGTATGTCCTATCTAGTTTCCAGATCTACCTTTAGTTTCCAAAATGGTCAAGTTTTGACCCTCCAAATGTTGATTCTCCCAAGGCTGGTCAAAAGTGCAGCACCACCCTCCAAAATAGGGCAGAAACATGATTTTTTGGGTGTTTTTATTTTACTTCCTAGTTGACCCAAAAAAGCTTAGAAAAGTGGTTTTCCTAACTTTATTTGGCCTTCTGATTGCAATGGTGGTGCCCATTTTTCTTTTGGAGGCCTCCATGAAAAGCGCGCAACGCCTAGGGCGCTACTCTTTTGGGAGTGTGACTCATGTAAAAATTGCCAAAATGTAAAAAAAAACTCCAAAATTGCTCAAAATTCTTCAAAATATGATATGTGGAAGGATAATGAAGTATTTTAGGCAATTAGTGATCCGTGAGAAAGGACTTCAAGTGTGTCTTCCTTCTTTTGCTTGGTTAGGGTTTCAAGTCTTGTTTTGACCTTTTGGAGCTTGGACCTTGCAATTTGATTTTTCTTGAAGTACTGTTTGGCCATCTTTCTTTGTAAGTCATTGTCCCTCTTTGGATTCTTCAAGAGCTTCTCAAGATTCTCATTTACCCTTTTAAAACAATATTCCGAGTCCTCATTGATCATGATGGTAAACTACTCATTCAAAGTGAGCTCATTGTCAAATTCAGCCTCTTTTTGCCTCTCCAGTTCTAGAGCTCTTTTAAACCCTCTAGTCATGGGCCTCTTTCTTGGAATTTGGTATTCTTCCTCATCAGAAACACCATGCTTCCCATATGCCTCATCAAGCATGACCTTTTCTTTATTTGCTTCTCTTTGAGCCTTGATGAGTTTCACCTCATTGATCAGATTTTTGGCCTTTAGCTACTTGTTTTCCTCTTCAAGAAAAGAAATGACAAAGTTAGCTCTATCTAATTTAGTCTGAAGATCTCTAATTTGGGAATCCTTCTCCCTTAAAAGAAAACTGGAAGTTTCATGTTTATCTAGATAATCCAAGTCAACTAGGTCAAAATCTGCCTCCTCACTATGAGGATCATCATCCTCTTGCACGGCTTCCTCATGCTCATGTGCTTCTGTGATCTTTTTGTTTCCCTTATGTACCTTCTTTATTGATGAAGAAGGCACACCCCATCCCATAATCTTTGGGTTAAACACCTCCCTATGCCCTTTCTGATATGTTCTAGTAAATATGCCTATTTCAGCCCCTTTAGGCTTGTTGACCTCAACTCTGCTAGGTGACCCTATATGACCATGCAATGGTGATGAATGTGGTGAAATAGGCTAAACTCATGAGGAATAGATGTAGTGGGATAAGATGGAGGGGTATGCCTTCAACATCATGATCAATGGGATGAGATGAAGAAGGAATATCTTGAGCATGTGGAGTAGTGAAAATATCATTGGCAATGAAATTGTCCCATGAAACATGCAACTGGTCAAGGTGATGAAGGAAAATGATCTTGATTAATGAGTGATGGAAAAGGCTATTCATTTGTTGGTCATAATCTCTCTTAGGTACAATGTCGGCCATTTTGTCTATGCTTCTCAATAGATAGTATGGGATATTGAGAAATTTGACCCTTGTGAAGTGCATAAGCAATCTAATATGGTATGTGTAGAGCCTAGAGAACCTTTCTTCACAAGAGAAGTACTTCATGATGATTTTCATCATGGGGGCATAACTAATAAGAAGGTAGCTCAAAGGGAAAACCCTCCTCCTCTCATTTCTATACAGCGGTTTGATGAATGGTTCATAATATCGATCCTCCAAATCTTTTGTTTTAAACCACCTCTCACCCATGTAAGTTCACTCCTACTAGGGTCACTTGATTATCTTTAAGGTTTGATGCAAAAAGTGTGCTCAAAATAGGGTGACGCTGAACTCTTTCAATAATCTTGCAAAAATCAAGGCAACCTAGATATTGAAAACATGAGACTGCCATTGGTGAAGCCATGAGTTCATTTGTGTTAGTGGGCTCGAGTGTTAGGATTTTGCCTCCTTTGTGTGCCTCCTCTATTCTCTATCCTCTTCTAGTTGTCTATCCTCCTCTTCTTGTGTATTATACTCTTCCACATAGTCTCTGTCTTCCTCCATAGTGTTTGGTTAAGAAACCCTAGGGATAAGGTAGGTGGGAATGGGAAGTGGAAATAGGTCTAGGGAATAGGGATAGGGCTATAAAAAATTAAGGAGATGATGGGAGGTGTTTTGGAGCTGTGGGAGGTGATAGGAGGTTAAAATGTCAAGGGAGTTGGGAATGATAATTAAATTACAGGTTTATGGTAGAGGATGCCTAGGAATTTTGGAAACCTAGGTCTTAGGGTTTTATGGGAAAAACGTTTAGGGACTAGGAAATGATAGTGTAGGGGTAGGGATGGGTTTAATAGTGATGTAGGAAGGCGTTGTAGGGTCTATGGGCAACAAATTTGGGATAGGGATGGATTTAAGGTTTTATCACTTGCCCTAGTGCCAATTTTACTTAGGAACCAAAACACTAAAAACAAATGTTGTTTAGGAGTGCAAAGAGGTGGAAAATTTGTGTGACTTACTTGATAGAAGAGGAAACAAGACTTTGTTGAATTTTTGAGAGAATTTGGAGGCATTTTGGTGCTGTGGGGGCTCACTGGGAAAAAGTGTAGTGCATTGGGAAAAAGTGCAGTGCATTAGGAAAATGCGCAGAGCGTGTGTTAAAAAAGGTATTGCCCACTGCTCTAAGTGTAGCGCCTCCCTCCTAAGCACAACGCCTCACTTAAAAATGCAATGCCTCTCTCCTAAGCCCAACGCCAAGGAAATTTTTTCCTTTAAACCTACAAAATTGACTTTTTGAACCAAGGGAGTGTGAGCTTAACCTTTGAGAGTGAAAATGAATTGTCTTGGTGGCCTTTATACTTCATGAAATTGATGATTTGGGCCTTGGGACCCACTTTCTTCCTTTTGTCATTCACCTTACTCTTGGAAACTATACCTTTACACTTGACTTTTTCTTTGACAAATTGATCACTTGACATACATTGAGAACACTTTCACCTTTGACATTTTGGTACTTTGGCATTTTGGAACTCTGAATTAGCAACTTGGAAATCATGTGCTTATTACATGAAAGACATAAAATTACATAGTGAAAAAAAAAAAATTGGCATTTAAAATCAAAATTACATGCTGAGACAAGATTTTATGTTTACAAATCATCCTCAAATAGTGAGGATATGTTACTTGATCACTATGAGAATTTCTGACACTATGCAATGGAAATGGTGTTTTATTGGACCTTGAAAACCCTAGGACCTAATGTTAACCTTCACTGATGAGAATTGATGGTGTCATGACCAATATGATGACATGATGACTTTGATCTCATGACTGATGTACATTCAGAAAGGTATGACAATGTGCGAGCAGTAATGAAATTTAAGGGAGAGTGATGTTTTTTTACAAGGGCTACCATTGGTGAGTAAATTTTTGAATGATGACCTAGTGGAAGGACAAAAATTTCTGAGTGGAATCCTAATATGATATGAAAAGAGGATTTTTGATCATTGGTGATAGGATGTAAACACTGACACTAGCAATATATATATTAAAGTTTCAAGGATGATGATGTGATTGCATTATTCCATGAATTTATATTAAAAAAAAAATAGATTAGGTTAAAGCTAGAATTCAGATTATTTTGTGTTTAATTTTTTTGAATGTAGATATCTACATAGTGGTTGGTTATGGTGTAGAAGTTACTTTTTTGAAATTATTGTGCGATTGGGAGGTAAAATTTTTTGTGAATGAGAAAAGTAATAAAAATAGGTGAAGAATAAGAAAATAAAATAAAAAGAGAAAAATATTTTTAATTAAAAAAGTTAAAATACAAATAAAAAATAAAAAAATAACTAATATGTTGAAATTAAAAAGAATAATTATAAATCTTAATTTAATATTATTATTATATTTATATTTAATATTATTATATTCAGTTTTTTTATATTTAAAGTTCTTAAGTTTACTTAAACAAAATAATAAGTATAAATGGTAATTTTAATTTATTATTATGGTAAATTAATAATTTATTTGCTTTTATGATGTTATTTAATTACAAATATAAACAACAATACTATAGTTATTACCATTATTATTATAAGAGATTTGTTAGACAAATAAATACTATTATAATATCAAATATTGTTATTCATAATTATTATTAATAATTAATTGCATGGAGAGCTAAGTATAGGGTAGATGTGTAGGTTTAATCTAAAAAAATAATGTAAATATTTGTAGTAATAATCAGTTAAAAGTAATATAGAACCCATTATCACCGAATATTGTTATGTTCCTAAAAAATTAAAAATATGATGATGATCATGATGATTAGCGACCAATGGAATCTATGGGACCTCAAAAATAATATAAATGCTATTCTTCAAAATCTTGTTTGTGTGATAAAAAAGAAGAGAAAGAAGCGCTCCAAGATCACTATAGTTGGCTTAATAAGTCAAGAAGATTGGAAGTGTGGCAGATGTTAGTGAATTGAGAGCAGATGTGAGTAAGAGATGAGCATTATAAAAGGCTGTGTTTTTCATCTCCTAGTATAACAAAACTGACAAATTCTATCATGCCATGGAGCCTTGGGAGTAGACCACCCCCAATTTCGCCTCGTTGAGAATTAGTTATTACACTAGTGATGTTCATTTTCTCATGAGAATTAGCTCTTATCCTAGTGATGTTAATTTTTTCCTTAGTGCTCGTCAACACACAGAGATAATTTTGGTTATAAATTAAAATAATGATGTTGCAACCATATTTATATTAAGTTAATAATCACATAAAAACTTTAATACCTTAACATAGATATTATTAATTTGTAAATAGGTATTGTTACAATACCATGGGCCAATATCTTGGCTCATAAATACCACATTCCAAAAAAACATCTCTCAATTCACAAAAACAACATTTATAAATATTTTATTTGATTTATTTGTAGGCTTAGCAGTACATTTCATTCATTCTTTTATAAACACACAATTTACAAATATATAAGTCATTTGGTGGCCTCAACCTACCCAGTGGGAAACTATGTTTTTTAGCCACCGAATCACATTATAAGCCATCCAAAACATGAATATTTTGGGTCTATTTAACCAAGCCTTATAATGTTGATAGTCTCGAAACCAACTAGTAAGTATAACACTGCAAACATTAATGCTACTCAAAATATACAACCAAAATTAGGTCAAACATAACATGCATCACTTCGACGAGCTAATCATCTCATGATTCCAGCGGAGCAGGATCTTTAGCAATTGATCCTTGCAATTCAGATTGCGGCACACATGGGATATGCGCTTTAATGTGGCCAAGGTGAACATTCGGGTTCTACAACTGAAGTTGAATAATTTCGAATGTCTTGGAGGGCCAACTCAGCCTCACTTTGCCTTGTTGTGTTGGTGGTGGCAGCCATTTCTTTTACCACTATGCATTTCATTAATGAGTAGAGATGGGCGGACTCTCTAAACATGGTGACACAACCGTGAGTGTACCCAAGGTCCGTGATTAGCTCCCCCAAATCTTCAGCTCATGGTTCAAGCTCAACTTTCAAAATAAACTCTCCCTCCCACACTGTGATCAAATGCTTCACTTGCGCAAGGGTCCCTTCGGAGTATGCATGAACCGTAGCCTGAAGAATATCAGAGTTATTTTTCTGACCCTTGTGTCACGCAGTCCTCTACCGCATGGTCCTATGTCACACAGTACTCTACCACACAGTACTCTTCCATGCAGTGTGACTAGAAGACGAGCCAACTTATTTTCCTTTGCCTTCATAGTGTGTGTGTCCCCTTCTGCCTCAGCCCAAGGCTCCACCATGAAGCTAAGACTTCACTATATCTACTAAGGTTGAGCCCCGTTTAGTCACCCTTCTTCCACCTTCCTGCACTCATAAACCAACCCTGTTGGAATTATGATACATATGTTGTACTTGATGGCAACCCACTCATCTCAAATAATAAATTATAGTGTAGAGAAAAGTTCATGCACTTATATGCAGAGAAAAGTTTATTTCATGTAGAGAAAAGTTCACATACTTATATGCAGAGAAAAGTTTATTTCATGTAGAGAAAAAGTTCACACACTTTCATGCAAGGAAAAGCGCGTATATGTTGGAGAACTTACCTTTGGTCCATGGTAGTTAGTCCTTGGTATTTGAACCTATGAGGAAAAGCGCGTATATGTTGGAGAACTTACCTTTGGTCCATGGTAGTTAGTCCTTGGTATTTGAACCTATGAGGAAAAGCACGTATATGTTGGAGAACTTACCTTTGGTCCATGGTAGTTAGTCCTTGGTATTTGAACCTATGGTTTTGGACCATGGTACCTCGTCAAAAGTGTTGATCTCACGCACTTCCATGGTTGGTTCATGGTATTAGTCCGACAATTTTGATCCTATGGTTTTGGCCCGTGGTATTGCATCCAAAAGTGTTGATCTCACGCGCTTTCATGGTTGGTTCATGGTATTAGTCCAACAGTTTTTTGATCCTATGGTTTTGGCTCGTGGTATTGTGAAAGGCATAAGACTATAAAAGAGGAAGGAGATCATTTGGCAAAGCATCTTCTCAATTATCGAATATTTGATAAAGTGCTAGATCTGGAATATTGTTATTGGGTTTTGGTGCAGATTTGGATCTGAATGAAGAAGGAACCTGAGCGTAAGGAGAAGGATAAGTTCTATTGATGGGTTAAAATATTAAGGCTGGAATAGTGGTATCTCTATATGATTTTGATCTGTGATATGTGGTATACGCTTGATCTATAAATCTAATAATCTGGGTCTGAATTATTGATGCATGTTTTATTTTACACATGTTATGATCTGGGTATGTCTGATGTAACAACTGCAAAGTTATAAGAAAATATTTGCAGATCTGTATGCGGATTGGCTTTGGTGAAACGAAAGATTGATGATGCAAGTGTAGTTGATGGGTTTTTGATGTTCTTGGATCCAGTTTGAAAATTTATGAAAAGTGATCCTTGAAAGAAAAGAAGTAGGGGGTTGTAGCTCCCTTCCAGGAGAGACTGGAAAATGAGAGAGAGTTGTAGCTCTCTGCAGGTTGCAGCCTGCGTACTGGTAACGGACTGCACCAGTACAAAACCATTGTAAAAGGAGTTTCTAATTTGAAAGAAGATAGAGACATATTGCAGCAGGTGGTTTTCACCCACATTGGGTTTCCACCTTACATCTTGTGTTCTTTGGTGTGACTATCTATTTTCTTTGTTCATGCTCATTATTTTATGGTACTGACATGCAAAACTAATTCAAAGAATAAATAAGGAAGATTTATCAAAAGAACCTGATAATACTGATTCACCCCCCCTCTCAGTATTATTTCCAACAATTGGTATCATAGCCGGTCCTTCAGAGAAGCTTGATCGCTTGAAGGAAGATCATTCATCACGAGCAACTACGAGAGGGAAGCATCAATCAGGCCACCAATTTTTGATGGGACAAACTTCAATTACTGGAAGGTAAGAGTTACTGCCTATCTTCAATCTCTTGGTACAGAAGTTTGGGATATCATAGATACAGGCTACACTTTTCCTTCAGCTACTCCTACAGATACGGCCAAAAAGAAGAAATATGAAACAAATGCTAAAGCAGTCAATACTCTGCTGGGATGCCTATCTCAACCAGAATTCGTGAAGGTTATGCAATATAAATCTGCAAAATAAATATGGGACAAGATTGTCTTGAGCTACGAAGGAGATGAACAGGTAAAGCATGCTAAACTTCAAACCCTCAGGATTCAGTATGAGAATCTCAGAATGTATAATGATGAAAGTGTGGCTAACTATTTTCTTCGGGTAGATGAGATTGTTAATTACATAAAAAACTTGGGTGAAGAAATAAAAGAGGTTATTGTGGTTGAAAAAGTTCTAAGATCATTGTCCCCCAAGTTTGAATCTAAAGTGTCTGCAATAGAAGAAAAGGAAAATCTACGAATTCTTACTATGTCTTAGCTACACGGAATTCTAACTGCTTATCAAATGAGAAAGGGAGGTCCATTAGACAGAAGAGAAGCTGCTTTCAAGGCTTCGGGCAAAGGAGACTATTATGAAGCAAGTCACGTACCAGAAGAAGAAGAAGAAGAATCAAATTTTGTCAGAAATATTCAAAGGGGTACTGGAAGGTTCAGAGGTAAGTTACCTTTTAAATTCTTTGCTTGTGGAAGAGTAGGTCATTATGCTGCGAAATGTCCTCATAAGGATAAAGGAAAGGAACCTGCTAGATGGAACAAGAAACAGATTGCAAATAAGAAAAGCTACTACACTCATGAAGATAGTGATGGTCTATCAAATAGTGATGAAGATGAACAAGGTAATGACTATAAACTCTTAATGGAATTTGAAGATGATGATTACATGGATGCTATAGATGCGGATAGCTTTTGTGAAGAAATTTCTAGACTCAAGACATGTATAGAAGAAAATAATAGGATCATTGATACTCTACAACTTCAAATTGATGAAAAAGAAAAATATCTTGAAAAGTTAGAAGGTGAAATTGTTGGTCTTAGAAAAGAGATTGAGAAAACAAAGGCTATTAACCTTAAGTTTGTCAAAGGATCTTAAACTCTGGATGAGATCATCAATGTACAGCGTTCTCCTCTAAACAAGACAGGTCTGGGCTATAATGGAGAAACTTCTCAAGCATCCACTTCAAAGAGTTATCTTGATGCAGCAAGAAGGAATGAGCAAAAGCACAATGGAGATCACCAGGTAAAGCAGGGACCAATTACAAACAAAGACTATCAGGAAAATCAGGGGCAATCCGTCTTAAGGATGAACAAAAGCTACAACCAGCCACAGGTAAAATCCTCTCAATTTGCTTCAAGAATGAATGACAGTAGAAATTAAAATCGTTTGGCCGGAAGATTTGATAACCGCAGAAATTTTTTCAATGGTAAATGCTTTTCTTGCCATAACTTTGGTCACAAAGCAGCTCAATGTGTTGCATATAAAAAAATCATGACTATAGAAGCCCAAAAACAAAGAAGTATGACCGGGATTACAAAAAGTACCTATAACAACTTTTCGGTTCTTGAAAATGAAGTTGAATGTTCTATTTGCAATAACTTTGGTCATGAAGATTCTGAATGTAGGAGCAGGTTTCAGCAGACAAAGGAACAAGCCTCAAGCACCAAAACATGGAGAATAAAGGAACCACAAACAGAAAGATGTGGGATAGCATTTTATGCAGAGGGACAGGAAAATCTATGGTACATTGACAGTGGATGTTCGAAGCATATGATAGGTGATAAAGAAAAACTTGAATCATATTCTGCTCTAGAAAAAGGAAAGAAAGTTTCTTTTGGAAATGATACTCCTGCAACTATAAAAGGAAAAGGGACTGCTCAGTTAAAAGAAAAGGTCAAAGCTGGAAATGTTTTATATGTTGATGGATTGAAACATAATCTTCTAAGTGTCAGCTAGATGTGTGATCAAAGAATAGAGGTGATATTCAGATCAAATGGATGTCTTGTTCGTGATCTTGATATAGGTAAAACAGTGATCAAAGGTAAAATAACTCCAAACAATCTATACATATTTGAAGAAGGACAACAACAATGCTATCTGAGCAAAGATGATGAGCACTGGTTATGGCATCGGAGGTTGGGGCATCTAAGCTTTTCACAAATAAGGAAGGCATGCAAATATCAGGAAATTCGTGGTCTTCCAGATATCAAAGTTCCAGACAACACCATATGCAAATCATGTCAGTTTGGAAAGCAAACCAGAACTACCTTTCCAGAGAAGGAAGGATCAGCTAGCATGCCTCTTGAGCTAGTTCATACAGATACATGTGGTCCATTCAGGAAAAGGACACCTCGAGGAGAAGAATACTTGATATTATTTATTGACGATTTCTCCAGGTTTGTCTGGTTAGGACTTATGAAGCACAAAGATGAAGCATTCAAAAAATTCAAATCCTTTAAAGCCTTGGTTGAAAATGAATCAGGATACAAAATTAAGTGCCTTAGATCCGACAGAGGTGGGGAGTTTACCTCAAATGAATTTTTCAATTTCTGTGAAGATCATTGGATAAGAAGAGAATTCTCTACAGCTAGAACTCCTCGGAAAAATGGAGTGGTAGAAAGAATGAACAGAACCGTCCAACAAATGGCTTGTGCTATGCTTGATGAGTCTGGAACTCCCGCAACTTTCTGGGGTGAAGCAGCACATGCTGCGGTTATTATTCTCAACAAAACAAATGTCCGAGTGAACAACACTCAAACCCCTCATGAGCTCTGGTATGGTGAGACTCCTTCAGTAAAGCACTTCAAAATCTTTGGGAGCAAATGCTATATTAAAAATACTGATGAGCAACTTGGAAAGCTTGAACCTAGAGCAGATGAAGGCATCCTTCTTGGTTATTCTCCACACAGCAAAGCATACAAGTGCTACAATAAAAGACTTGGAAGAATTGTTGATAGAATTGATGTAGTGGTTGATGAGAAGGGATACATTCCTAGGCAAGTAAATCATGAAAATATTGAAGAAGATGAAGGCCATCCTCAAAGACAAAATGATGAAGAAGAAGAACCAGAGGAGCAGATAAGGATAGAAGAGAAGACTCCATCCAGATATGTTCAGAAGAATCATCTAGAATCTCAGATTTTGGGACAGAAAGAAGCAGGTGTACAAACAAGAAGAACAATTGCAGAAGCTTCAAGCTATTTGGCATTACTCTCTTCCACTGAACCACAAAATATGAAAGAGGCATGCAAAGATGAATGTTGGGTCAAAGCAATGGATGAAGAACTTGAGCAGATCGAAAAGAGAAACACTTGGGAGCTGGTTCCTAGACCAAAGGATAAGAACGTTATAGGGACAAAATGGGTCTTCAAAAATAAATTGAATGAAAATGGAGAAGTAATTAGAAACAAGGCCAGACTTGTTTGTAAAGGGTATGCGCAGCAAGAAGGAATAGATTTTGAAGAAACCTTTGCTCCTGTTGCAAGACTTGAGGCCATCCGAATGTTCCTTGCTCTCTCAAGCTTTCAAAACTTCAAAGTATTTCAAATGGACATGAAATCAGCCTTTCTGAATGGAGACATGGAAGAAGAAGTATACATTGAGCAGCCAGATGGTTTCATTCTTGGAAACGATCCAAATCTTGTATGCAGATTGAAAAAGGCTCTCTATGGTCTCAAACAAGCTCCAAGGGCTTGGTACTATCGTTTGGACAAATATCTTCATCAACAAGGTTTTTCAAAAGGATCAGCAGACAGCAATATTTATATAAAAGTTGAAAATGACAAATTGCTTATACTTGTTGTGTATATAGATGACATTATCTTTGGCAGCAATGAAGAAGCTATGAGACAAAGATTTGCCTTGGTGATGCAGAAAGAATTCGAAATGTCCTTATTGGGAGAACTGACATATTTTCTTGGTTTGCAAATCCAAAAACAAGAAGGAGGGATCTTTTTGTCTCAAACCAAGTATCTTAAGCAGATTTTGAAGAAATATGGCATGGAAGATGCAAAACCAGTATGTACACCCATGGTCACAGGATGTAGCCTCAGTGCAAATGATGAATCAGCAGCAGTGCATCAACCAAGCTACAGATATATGATTGGAAGTCTACTTTATTTGACAGGTAGCCGACCAGACATCATGCATGCAGTGGGAATAGTTGGAATATTTCAAGCAAATCCGAAGGAAACTCATCTTCACGCAGTAAAGAGAATCTTTAAATATCTTCAAGGGACTCAAAATTATGGCTTATGGTATCCTAGAGATACAGATCTCACACTTCATGCTTATACAGATGCAGATTGGGCAAGAAGTGTGGATGACAGGAAGAGCACAAGCGGTGGTGCGTTCTTTATGGGTTCCAGATTGGTATCTTGGTTCAGTAAGAAATAGAGTTCGATTGCCTTGTCTACAGCTGAAGCAGAATATGTTGCTGCTGCATCTTGCTGCACTCAACTCCTTTGGATGATGCAGACCTTGCAGGACCTTCAAATCACTTGTACTCCACCTATCCCCATCTTATGTGATAACACAAGTGCAATCAGTATTTCAAAGAACCCAGTCATGCATTCAAAGACCAAGCACATACCGATCAAGAATCATTTTCTCTGGGAACAAGTACTTGAACAAAAGGTCAAGTTGGAGTATGTTCCTTCTAAGGAACACGTTGTTGATATACTCACCAAACCATTACATAGGGAGACCTTTGAATACCTCAGGCAAAAGCTAGGGGTTGTTGATGCATCATCTTGTTGTTGAATCTCTTCTGATTGTTGGTTGTACGCAAGGTTCATCTGAAGTATATGCGTACATGTGCTGGGTTGCGGATTGGTCAAAGATCGAATGACACAGGTTCAGGGGGAGCATATCATGCATTGTTGGCATTATGGAGGAAGTACAGAAGGAGATCATGGATGCTGGTCTCAATATTGCTGCAATACATCTCTATCTCTTTCATGGTCATGGATTATGGTTCTTCTTTGCAGATCTGGTTTATAGTCAGGGGGAGCATGTTCTTAGGGGGAGCATAACCCTTTGCACTTGATGTCAAAGGGGGAGAGTGATTGGTTGTTGTTGCCATCAAGTCCAAAGGGGGAGATTGTTGGCATTATGATACATATGTTGTACTTGATGGCAACCCACTCATCTCAGATAATAAATTATAGTGTAGAGAAAAGTTCACGCACTTATATGCAGAGAAAGTTTATTTCATGTAGAGAAAAGTTCACACACTTATATGCAGAGAAAAGTTTATTTCATGTAGAGAAAAAGTTCATGCACTTTCATGCAAGGAAAAGCACGTATATTTTGGAGAACTTACCTTTGGTCCATGGTAGTTAGTCCTTGGTATTTGAACCTATGAGGAAAAGTTCGTATATGTTGGAGAACTTACCTTTGGTCCATGGTAGTTAGTCCTTGGTATTTTAACCTATGAGGAAAAGCGCGTATATGTTGGAGAACTTACCTTTGGTCCATGGTAGTTAGTCCTTGGTATTTGAACCTATGGTTTTGGACCATGGTACCTCGTCAAAAGTGTTGATCTCACGCAATTTCATGGTTGGTTCATGGTATTAGTCCGACAGTTTTTGATCCTATGGTTTTGCCCGTGGTATTGCATCCAAAAGTGTTGATCTCACGCGCTTTCATGGTTGGTTCATGGTATTAGTCCAACAGTTTTTTGATCCTATGGTTTTGGCCCGTGGTATTGTGAAAGGCCTAAGACTATAAAAGAGGAAGGAGATCATTTGGCAAAGCATCTTCTGAATTATTGAATATTTGATAAAGTGCTAGATCTGGAATATTGTGATTGGGTTTTGGTGCAGATCTGGATCTGAATGAAGAAGGAACCTGAGCGTAAGGAGAAGGATAAGTTCTATTAATGGGTTAAAATCTTAAGGCTGGAATAGTGGTATCTCTATATGATTTTGATCTGTGATATGTGGCATACGCTTGATCTATAAATCTAATAATCTGGGTCTGAATTATTGATGCATGTTTTATTTTACACATGTTATGATCTGGGTATGTCTGATGTAACAACTGCAAAGTTATAAGGAAATATTTGCAGATCTGCATGCGGGTTGGCTTTGGTGAAATCAGAGATTGATGATGCAAGTGTAGTTGATGGGTTTTTGATGTTCTTGGATCCAGTTTGAAAATTTATGAAAAGTGATCCTTGAAAGAAAAGAAGTAGGGGGTTGTAGCTCCCTTCTAGGAGAGACTGGAAAACGAGAGAGAGTTTTAGCTCTCTGCAGGTTGCAGCCTACGTACTGGTAAGGGACTGCACCAGTACAAAACCATTGTAAAATGAGTTTCTAATTTGAAATAAGATAGAGACATATTGCAGCAGGTGGTTTTCACCCACATTGGGTTTCCACCTTACATCTTGTGTTCTTTGGTGTGACTATCTGTTTTCTTTGTTCATGCTCATTATTTTATGGTACTGACATGCAAAACTAATTCAAAGAATAAATAAGGAAGATTTATCAAAAGAACCTGATAATACTAATTCACCCCCCCTCTCAGTATTATTTCCAACAAACCCACTGTACAAAGGCCAAAAGTGGATGTAGCGTAGGCGGACGAGACTTTATATGCTAACCTCGAACTGAAACATGCAACAACTAGGTATACCTCTATTGTTCCCATTTTTGTGAACCTATAAACATCAAAATTAGGCTCCCCAAGAAGCTGAGGACCAAGTTTATACGTCGGAGAGATGGTCTTAACTCCACCTCTGCTCCCACCACCTATACGCAACGAGAGTTACCAACCTGCATGTTATCACAGTGAATAAGCATGTGAGGGCGTGGGGAATACCATCCACCATCCCAAACCAATAAATGATATGTCATGTCAATCAAACCCAAGCGGGCCTCCAATTTTTTAGCATCCCGATCGAGGAATATTTTATTTGAATTTAATTTTATAACATTTTTTAATTAAATCTAAAAGAAAAAATGTCTAACTCAATTGGAAATGGTATTAAAAATAAAGTCTCACCAAATGAGAAGTCTTTGGTTGAAATATTTTGCAACCCACAAGATTTAGCCGTTAGGTCCTCTCACGTCCTCTCTATACATAGATAAATAAATAAATAATTTTTTTATAAAAAGATCATATAATTATTTTTGAGATATATGTAAACTCTAAATCGTATTAAAAGATATAAATAATAATTATAAATTAAAATTCATTTTTCCATATCAATTAAAATTATAATTTAGTGTAATAATAATTTAAATAATATTATTAATTTAATAGTTAGGGCAGTATGAAGAATATTTATGTCTTAAGATTAAGAACGTAATACTAATTATTATTATTAAATATTTGGTATGTGTTAGTTTCAGTATTTGCATACTGCCATTAGTGATCAAAATTTCTCTTTTACTCACTAATGGTAACCCAAAATAAAAAAAAATCACACTTCCCTCTGAAAAAAATTGTATTTGCTGACCCACCTTCATGTGCCTTGCTAAGTATCCATTGACTATAAAGGCTCATTTCATCATGTTTTATATTAGTGAAGTTCAGTCATTCAAGGTTCCATTAGGTCACCTAGGTTTCATTTTCCCAAGGTCCAATAAATCAGCATCTTACTGCATAAGGTTAGCAAGGTATGAGGGTGAAGTAAACAATAGCCCTTTTTTAGTTTTCTAAGGGTTTACAAGCATGTAACCATGGCTACTAAAAGTCCCAAACTTGATTTCAAGAAAGGAATTTATTCCAGTTTGTAAATTTTTACTTCAAAATAGATGTAATATTTTTTATTTCATTTATGCAATTTTATGCCTATTATATGTAATAAGTCACAATTTTAGTTGTCTACTCAATTCCATTGCCAATAGCATCCAAACAAAGGTCAAAATGAAGATTGCCAAAGCATCATCCACCTGTCAAACTATAAAAGGTCAGAAATTCAAAGAGTATTAGTATGAAAGTTTGAAAAGTGACATGAAACATTAGAAAATGGATTTTCAAATCATAAATCAAAACTCGTTCAAGTATAAAATCCCTCAAAGACATTATATGCAACATTGATTTGCACTCCTGCACTCTCAAAGTCTCCTCAGCAAAAGTAAAGTTTCAAATTTTAGGAAAAATTGGGCAAAATAGGGGCAGAGGACACATTTTGAAAGCAAAGGGCACGTTTTGAAATTAGAGGGTGCATTTAAAAGCTGGAGGGAGCATTCAGAATTGGTGCTGCATGTTTTTCAGGAAAACCAGTTTATTTTCTAAGGGTGCTGTGTGCCTATAAGTGGAGGGCACATTTGACAGTTGTGTTGTGCCTTTGCCCAAGAACAACCAGAAGTTGCCCAAAGCACCCTACCTTGCTCCAAATGTCAAAATTTTCCACCAAGGTGCTCCAGCAAGCAATTAGGTCTAAATTACATTGCTCCTCTCCTTCACAATTGATTTTTGTGGTTTTTCATTTATTTTGTAGTCATACTAAGTTTAAAACCCTATTAACCTAATTCCACTCCTAAAAATCATTTCCTAGCACCCCACTACCATTCCAACATTTCATAACTACCCCTGTCACCTCCCCATTCCAACCTCCTCAATTTTCTCACTTCCCTCTATACTCCCAACACCTACATTTCATTTCATCATTTCCCTAGGGTTTGACTCCAATAACCCATGGCTGAAGAAGAAAACAGAGGACAGAGTGAGGAAGAAAGGTAGGATAGGAGGATATCTAAGAAAGGAGGGGGAATCATTAGACATGAGCCAAACAATACCATAGAACTCATGGGCAAAACTCAAAGCTGCAAAAGAGAAGATTGAAGCCTTGACCAAGCAAGAGGAGAAAAGGAGGCTAGACATTCTTGTTGAGGCATCACTCCATGCCTCAAACACATGATCAGCTATCATCCCACCAATTTTGAGAAGTTTTGAAGAAAATTTTGTAAATTGTGAATTACTGTGTTTTTTGAGGCATTTTTAGCACAGTGAAAAGGTCAAACGCACAACAACTACGGTGTTGCGCTCATTTTGGGGACATACAATGAGAAAACGGTCAACACAATTGGATTCATAGTGATGAGGACATGCACCCTATGAATTTTCTAAGCATTTGGAAACAAACATGTCAGTCAAAAAGGTCAAAAACCACCAAAAAAACCATGTTTCTGCCTCATTTCTAGCTTGGGCATTGCGCTTTTGACTAGTCTTGGGAGAGCCCATTTTTAGAGGTTCAAATCAATTCCATTTTTCAAAATAAATGTGGATATGGAATATAGATAGGATAAGCTTTCCAATGAGCTATCCTGGACTCAATTTGGACACCGGGAAGGTAGTCAAAATCAACCTGCAAGATGGAGGGTGCATTTGACACACAGAGGGCGTGTGTGACGAGTTGCTTGATTTTCCACTCTTTTCCACTAGATTTGATTTTCATCTTGGGAAATCAACTTTTTACTGATGTAATTTGTGATGTAATGTAATTATCGTGTTTTTACTATTACCTAGGGTAAATGCATTAGGTAAATCAAGAAGATGAGGTGTAATGAATTAGTTCACTTAAGATAGGAATGAGTCACTTGGACCATCCTACAAGTTAGATATCAGTTCATATTTTTGTGTAATATCTTCCTCACCTCATGCATTCGACCCCTGAGGATGAGGGGAAGTGGTTTCCATGTCTATTTAGTCCCTTTCTTCACCATATACAAAAGGTTGGACTCTCTTGGATGTTGTAATAGCTTTCAGACTTTGGCATGGAATATATTGGATGAAATTGCAGCTATTTTGGTGGGATTTGTGTGGCATGCTATTTTGATCTTGTTTCTTTTTCAGTTCCATATGTGTGAATGTTTTGTTCCTTTCATGATCGATTTCACTCTAATTATGTTTGATTTTCAAGGTGTGATAAGTAGAATTCGTCTTTGCATGCTCTGTTTTGGGAAAATAATCATAGATTGTTTCATTTCTTTAGTTTAAAAAGAATTCATGACCCTCATTCCCTTTTTATCATCTCACTAGTCTAAACCATCTCATCACTATACTATGAAGTTTAAAGTACCTTTCCTACCTTTCCCCATCAGATGTCTGCAATTCTGATTCACTTTTCCCTGACCTAGCTCATTCTCTGGCCTAATTCACTCATCCTTGTGATTACCCAACGAAATCAAATCAAAAAACCCTCTACACTTTACATCTAACCTAAAACCCTAATCTATCTAGCCCTCTTCGCTTTGATCCTTTGGAGACAACCCTCTTCAGCTTGGTAGGGCTAACTACCAAGTCAAAAGATTGGTCTGTGGTTACCTTAGTCGGACTCTTCCTTGGCCTTGGAGATCTGGAGGAGGGATAACAATATGATTATTAATAAATTAATAATGAATATTATAATACCAATTATTATTGTTATTTTATTATTATTAACAAGAATTTCTTTGAGACTAATCACATCATTATTATTTGGTCAACGTTTCGAACCAACTAATATGGTTCATCCTAAGGAAAAAGGTGAAAAAATCCAAAGATCCTAATGAATAAATAGCAAGGATGAATGAGAGTCCAGAATTAGCCATTAAAAACTAACCGTTAGGAATTAATTATTTAATTAATAAAATAATATTTATTAATTTTTAATTAAAGACTAGTTATTATAAACTAGTCGTTATTTGTTTATATAAATATAAATTATTTATTAATAATATTAAATTATTATTTATATATTATGTTGAAAATAGCAACAAGAAATGCTAAATATAGAAGTGATAAATTTAGTACTTCTATAAATAGCATTTCGAGATACTTTCCTATTTTAGTTAGTCCCTGAACTAAAATAGAGAAGTAAAAATTTGAATTTGATCTTAGGAGTTGTTTGTAAAATAATTAATTAATTCACCGTGAGTTAATTAGTTGTAGATTATCAAAGATGAAGTTTATGTGGGGACATGCAACAGTTTCTCCATTAATTGAGGAATTTATCCATCAGTTAAAGAGATAATGATGAGTTGTAATATTGAGTTAACTGAGTCAAGTCTAGTTAGATTAATTCAAACTATTTGTTGAATTAATTGTGAGTTCAGTTAGTTAATGCATGCATGGATGTAACTGCTGCACTTCAGATAACTGAATATTCTCTCATAAATAACTCATGCATGTCAGTTCAAACAGAGACCCAGTTGAGATCAGATGGAGGGACAATGTACTATCAATTGCAAGAATATTCCATTGTGAATATATCTTGCATGCAAAAGGAATTCATTCCTTGGAGATTGCGCAGTTACTTCTTCAGTTTAGTGAGTGTGATGAGGCCAATTCACACATGTGACATCATTGGACCCCAAGAAAAACTGTGCAAGGAAATAGGAGGCTTGGAGGGCTTGAGGAGGACATATGTTGTGTCTATTCAGTTTGTTAGTTGTATTGTTTGATTGCAGATAGAGCGAGATATCTTGAGAGCTTATTCTTTTTGTAACTTGAACATATTTCCACTTGTATGATAATATAGAGAATGGGGTTTTAGGCTGAGGCTTTCCCCGGGTTATTTCTTTTGTGTTATGTGTGATTTATTTCTCATTCTCAGTTATATGCATTCTCATTGATCTTGCTCATATTCGATTAAGCTTCCATAAAGTTTGTTATAGAAGTAGATCTTGTATTTTGCTTTAGTATAATGCATAATTTGTTGATCTACAGTGGGAATTTTTACATATTATCTATCAAATAATAATAACAAATTTGTTCGTAAAAGGATTATAATTAATAAAATCATAAACATATTCTTATTAATTAATAAATTAACCTATTATAAATAAATAAATAGATAAATAAATAAATCAATCAATAACAAAATAAATAATAATAACACGTAAATATAATTTTTTTCTATTTTTTAGTTATATAACTCAAAATCAGCCTTTTAATTGTTTGTACATATATGAAATTATTCATTACTAATAATAAACTATTATTTATATATATGAAATTATAATAACATATTTATAAATAAAAACATAAGGGGTCAAAAAAAAGTAGGAGGCGTAATAACAAGGGAAATTAGGATTAAATAGCCGGAATACAACTCTTACTTAGTTTCCACCCGTCATCCTTACGGAGATTGATTGTATGCTTCTCAATATCAATCACCTCTCTTAGATTCCTATGGTGGAAGTGATCAACCCTCGCAATGACCTCTGCATCCTGAATGCAAACATGGTGTTTGTATTCTTTTGCATGCTCTGCAAGATCTGATGAGTGCGATCAGTTGTGCCTGATGTCTCCTGCATGACCTTGGATTCTCTGTTTAATAGAGCTATCAGTTTCCCCAATGTAGCGAATCACAAGAACATGAGATTGAGTAGACCCCTTTCATGTCTTTAGGGTGTGTTAGGGTCCTATAATAATAGGATTCATATTTCTGAATTGCCTATGATTAGTCTTGTAATATTGTACATACTTTTGCTTTCTGCAAAATGTTTTCCCATATTAAAAATAAAAAATATAAAGAGGGTGAAGTCCTAAAAGAAAAATCAAAGGACTAATAAAAGAAAAATATCAAAAAAGAGTATAAAGTATAGACCCCACTAAAAAAATATAAAAAATAGATTCTGAAAGTGATGCAAATTCAAATGCCACTACTTTTTACTTTACTTGTAAAAAATGCTAAAATCCATGATGGTCAAATAGTTTAATCTTGATTCATTCATGCTTTAAATTTCATGCTAATAGATAGAGAACAAAGATCTAACCAAACTGTTTAATCTTGGCAGATCAGTAGTTAGGTGGAGAATAATAATGAGCTTAACACTTTAATCTAAGCCATTGGAAAGTCATAAGGTTAGAATTAGATAGTTTGCTTACAAAAAATAAATAAATAAAGGGTTAGCAAGTTCAAATGCACCTAGTAAATGGAGAAAAAATGTTAGGGTAAATGATGGGTAGGCAGAAGCAGTTTCCACAAGGCATGGAAGGCATCAATTGGTTTATTTCATATTACTAACTTCCTTCCAAACTCATTTACCCCTTGTAAAAATATCGCTTCCCCTTCATTTTACCTTTTCCCTTATTTCATCTCATTTTCCCTTGTAAAATAACCCTTTTCCCCTTTATTTTACACCCTCCCCTACCCATTCCTTTAAAATGCACTAAAACCCCCTTATCCTAAGTTTAAATAGTTAACATGCATTGGGCCCCATTAAAAAACCCTCTCGATACCCTTTTAACTCATATCCCTAGTATATTTTCCCTGCATACTATTTTATTAACCCTCATCGCATAATTAATTATCGTATTTACTTGTTAATTAACTACGTTAGCTTCTAATTAACCTGACCCCACACCTTGACTCATACCTCACAACTCTGCCAACTGATAACCCTTCGATCACCCACCTCCAGATCCAACTGCCCGCATCACATATCGCACACTCCAACGTCCAAATTTTAACATCACAAAAGCATGCAAGATTAGTTGTTTTCCCTACCCGTCATTTTTCTACGTGGTAGCCCCATGTTATATCACATCCTCTAAAATAATACCATCCTACCACTTAAAGCGGTGCAATAAACCACCTTAACGCTGTCACTTTAGATGAAACCACCTTGATGTTTAAATTTAACCCCGTGCCCAAATATTAACCATTGTTGGTTAAAAACGAAAAAGTTTCCCTTCCCAATCTTTTCATTGTTATTCCATTAAGGATTGCGTAAAGGAACCTCTGCTAACCTATTCTACAACACCAGAACATCTACTGAACTATTTTAAGCCTTTTACTAACAGAAGACATTGTCGACTCCGATTTGAAAAACTATAAAGACCATTGAAGCCTCAGAAAGCCTCTGTTACCCCCAAAGAACCCTTCTGCATACCAACGCTTCATTTTTTCAAGTATTTCTAAAGTACCGAAGGCTTGTACTTAATATTTACACAACATTTCTAATAGGTTAATTAATTGAACCAACTTAAAAGCCTTTTCGACCTAAAGAAAGCCATTGTTGCATCCAAAACCCTTTTTGGAGGATGTATTCATCTTTTCACACTACCCGAGAGGTCCTAAGTCTACTTCTTCAGCCGAATAGTGATAAATTGAATAAAATAAACAAATCTATGGCTTCCCTAAACATTTTGGATGCAAAATCCCTGCAAACTCTTCACATAGATATTGACCACCTCCCATTAGTTGATAGATATTTCCAGATCAAAGACACAACCTCCCCTAGCAATCTGTTAAAACTCCACTACTGGAGAAAAGATAATTTCCTCAACCAGAATGATGATATTCAGCTATGGGAGTGAAATTTACCCAAATACTTGTTCCCGCAAGTGTACTAGTTCCCTAAAATCATCCACCTATGGCAACTCTACTATTTCCCAAGTCAAAGAGCCATAGTCTCTTCTACCAGCAAATTTTGTTCACAATCACTGCAGGATAAATAAATGAAATGTTGCAGATCAAGCCAAAGCCTAATGAAGCCCCATTTTCTATTGAAAACCTAATTATCTGTACTTAAAGCTGGACCTTCCCAAGAGATCCCAAATTTTTTAGAATTTCCTCCTAGAAAAAGCTCAAGTTCCTACAGACATTCGTCCATATTCTGCCCATTTTCTATGAGAGAGCAAGACAAGTTGTAGCCATGTTATCTTGTATTCTACGATATAATACCGATGAACATGTAGATGAGCCTATACTTGGTTTCCTTTCTATTTTTTTCCTCGGTAATTGTCCAGCTACAGTTTTCAATTTTTTCCCAATTCATCGTAGACAGAATCTATGATCAATTGATCAGATTGCCAGACGAAAGGGTATTCAAATACTCTTCAGTACTGTTCCATATGTTTCTATATTTCCAATCAGAAATGTTTATAGTTAACATCCAAAAACTGGACACTGAGTGCAATCCTAGATATGCTATCTTTTGGACACCCTTAATCCAAAAATATTCCACCAATTTCAGCTACAAGGATTTCATTGATTCATTTGTTCACTAGTGCCTAACATGCTAAGTAGTAACAAATCAACCTAGGGCCAGTGATAAAATAAAGAAAGTTTTATAGTTTTCCAAACACAATAGAATAGGAGACTAGTATTTATACTAGAGCTACACTGAAATTAGTATGTATGGATGTCAACTCACTCCATATAAGTTGCCCAAATATCTCCCCATGAAGATATTTGCACGAGAATATATCAGGCAAATCATAAATTCACATGATGTTAATTTTCTATCCGCCACAAAGAAAACACAGTTTAAAATCAAGAACCAACTTGGTCCTTTTATCTACAATAATAGGGAGGTTGGAGAGCAAGCAGAAAGATGTTTACAAGAAATGAAGTTCTGTGATAGTTTCAAATGGCATTATGATCCTTTGGGTGTCATAAACAAACTAAGACTCGAGTTTAAATTGAGCCGTTTTATGCATGAGTCAAATCCAGAGATTAAAAGATGTGCCAACCAGTTAGATTGGTTGGAAAACACCTTACTAGATATGGAAGAGCAGATAGATACTAGTTCCATTCTACATACTCCAGCCCTATAGGACAGAAATGAAAAAAGGACTAGAGAAGAAGGTTCTTGCTCAAACAAAGATACAACAAATAACAAATTTGAAATTATGTATAGAAAAGTAACAAAGTTGAATTCAATAAATGAGTAAGAAGAAGTAAATTATGCAATTGAGATCATTGATACAGACATTGTAATTAAAGAAAATGCACTTCCATCAGTTTCAAAGGAAACTTATCAGCCTCCAACTTCTAGTGCTTAGATCATCTAGGAGCAGCATAGTCTTGAAGTCTCTTCTTCAAGTGAACCAATAGACAGAGAAATAGACATCAAAGGGAGATACAAATATATTAAGGCAAAAAATGAAGAAATAAAAGCTGAAATATATTCAGTACTTGAAGCAGACTCCTCGCAACCATAACAGATTACTTTCTGCATTTGATTATAAGATAGGAAAAATGTAGATGACCTTTTGCAGCCCACAGTACAACATCCTAAGTCATCGGCAGATTACAAAACGACAGATTATGAGATTCCTGCTAAAGATGTTCATCCTATAGACCAAATAGAATTTCATAAGCAAGTAGGAGAAATTCTTTGTCAACTATTACCAATAAATCTATGTGTGTACAGCAACTACAAAATTCTCTAGAGAATATCAAAGCATAGTTAAAACTAGAGAATGCATCCTCACAAGCAAAGGATAACAAAATTAAATCACTGGAAGGCTTGGCTATTGAAGTGGGATATGATCCAAAGAATGTCAAAGGTGCAGAAGAACTCATTAATAAAAATAATGCATACATTACTGCATTGAAGAAGCAACTAAAATTTCCTCCCACTGAACATCTACAGACCAAGGAAGTTCTAGAGAATCAAAACCAAAAAGATGAGATGATGAACTTCATTCTTGAGTTAATTGCTTAATTAACAGAAACGGAAAATGAGATGTATAAGTTAGTGCAGGAGAAAAAGGCCAACATGGAATCAGTTATTGTCACTATTATTCCTACAGTTACTATAGCAGTTCCAGTAGCTACAACACTTCCTACTACATCAACAAATACATCAGTTATAGAATCATCTACAACACCAACTCATCCTAGTGACGAAGCAGGTAAATTAATCAAAGCTATGCACGATATGTCCATCCAAACAAATTAAATAAATAGACTTAAATAGAAATAAAAAAGTCTAGAAGATGAAAAGAAGTTGGTACAAATCATGCATAAAGATGAAACACAGAAGTCAAACAGATTGACTGAAAGAATACAAAAGTTAGAGAAAGAATTGACATTGAAAGAACCACTTGCCCAAGCAAAGTAGCAGCTGTGGGCCAATATCATTATCTCAGTTAATTATATTTGGCCTTCTATACAGGTGATATTTGAGCAGAATGATTTGGTCAAAGAAGCTGGCGAGGAGATTCAAAGGGTAAGAGCCGAACTTGGAAATAAGCTAGAAGAAGCCTCAAGAATAATCCAGTTCCTTAATTCAAAAAACAAGTATGAATTGTAGGAGCTTGGAATAACTGACAACATAGAAACCATACTAGAAGCAAAGAAAGTAAGCACCAAAAAGGAATCTGATGATACAACTTGAGGAGAAATGCTAAACAATGGAGCTAATAATGGCCAGGTTCATGGTCAAATTTGATGTTTTGAGGCAGAAAGGTCTGCCAATCCATTGGTGATTAATGATAGGTTGATGAAACAGGAAGATTATGACAAGAAAATCAGAGAAGTGGCCAAAGAACAGTCCAACAATTCATCCATGAAAGGAATTCCTACATGAAAAGTGATTTATTAGGCTTTTGAGAACCTCTTTTACCTCTAGCATGAGGTAAAACATCTCTTTATAAACAAGCCTACTTTTGCAAAGTACACAAAAATGATGAAATCTTCAGAAGAATGGTAAATATTAAATTACTAGATGTAGAGCCTTGGGAAAATTTGAGTGATTTATAGTGAAAATAAAAGGTAAAACAATGAAAACAGAGGAGTCAAGAGCGGTCAAGGTAAAACAGTAAAGAGTAACAAATCAGTTAATTTAAATAGTATCAGATGAAAGACAAAGTTTAAAAGTCAAAGGCAGAGTAAAGGGACAACCATCATAAAGTAAAACAACAAAAGAGCTAAAGAAAAAAAATATTAGAGAAAGCAAACAACAAATCCAAATAAACAAGACAACTTGCATTAGTTAGCTAGGCGTCTCTATCTTGTGGCATGAAGATATTTAATTTTCCTTGAATAATTCCTAAATTATTTTTAGGATATTTTCTAATAGTTTTTTGTATGAATACTTTACAATTCAAAGTATTGAGGAGTGGATTTCTTAAAATTTCTATAGTGGAACTCATCTACAACTTGAGGGTTTATTGTACTATTTTCAAGTCAACAGTCTAAACAATTAATAAAGGCATTGCATTATAGGATTCATGTGTTGGGAAACTTCAGTCAAGTATCCTTCAATTGTTCAAATTTTTATTTTCTTAAGTATTTCGTAAACTTGTATGTTTTCCAAATTTAAATGTTATAACATGAATATTATTGCAGAATATGTTTAACTACCCTGTTATGAACTGTTATTCATTTTGGTGTTTTCTTGTGATATCCAAAGTAGGTGTTTCCGAGAAAACTAGTGTCTATTCGATCTGCTAGTCCCACTAAGACGGGTAGCTAGCTTAGAAACAAACAATTGAAAGTGCTTCAAGATCTCTTTTATGTATGATAAATAAGAGAGAAGCAGAGAGTACCAACCTATATCTTCCACTTGGCTCCTTTCTTGTTTCCTTTCTCCTTTGATAGAGCTCACCACTCTTCTCCTACTTGTCCTGCTTTAGATAATATCTGTAGAGGCAAAGCAACAACAAACCATCAAAGCATTGAGATCTAACATATCATAAACAATGCAGAATCAGAAATACATTAACAATACAATTGCTTCCACAAGTAACAAGATTTACAAATAAACAATTATATGGAGGAAAACTCAAAGAACTTTATTGATAGAAGAAGTAGAAGAGAGGAATATAACCCAGCTGTTTGATCCAGTATCATCCTCCCAGCATGAAAGCCCTCTTCACCTCATGAAAAGCAAGATCACCCAACGATACAATGTTTCTTCTCAAAGAGAAACCAATAGCACTTCCTTACAAATTACAAAATTCCAGCCTCTAGATCTCTCAGCTGAGGGATCCATTTATAGATATATGTAGAGGGGTGAGTCAACTTATGGGTTTTTTATTAGTGTCATTTCACTGATAGTTCTTGGTTCCACTTGGAGATTTCATGATCTCTTACTCATCCCTAGGCGAATTCAGAGAGTCAAGTGTCATATGAGAAGTTTCTAAAAGATTCTCTGGGTTTCCACTTAGCAAACCATCTTTGCCAATTGTCTACTCTCGCCCAACGCACCCCACAGAAGGCTCTTTCAACATGCATCGCACCTGGCCAGTGTAACAGCCAGTATGCATCGCACCCTTAGCAAGGAGCAGTTTGTATGGTCCTGTTTTGACCAGTTCTTAGTGGATTTTCAGGTGGAACTTTTGGGAAATGATGTAATCAATTGACCATGATCCTTTAGGGTGTGAAACAACACCTTTAGGGGTTTAAGAGCCCTTGGTTTATCAACATATGTGATTGGGGTTTCAGTGCCCAAATATTTCTATAACAGTAGGGAATTCTTCATTGCTCCCTAGTTTAGATTGATCTCTTTCATTTCCCTCATTATCAAGTTTTAGGAATCCTTAATTGCTTCTTGATCCCAACTGAAAACCACTCACCCTCCAGCCTAAAATATCTTAATTTTCTTAGCTACCTTGCCCTGTGGACACTTCCTTCAAAACTTGATTCAGTGTTGTTTTCTTGACACATTAACTTTGTTGTCCCTTAAGAAACCAATTTCTTTGCTGTGTACAAATTGTGATTAAGACATTAATGTTTATTGTTTATGTCACTTAGTTCTCACTTAATTGTGTGTTGTGTTCTCAAATGAAGGCCTGGTGAGACTTGGTTTTTAACCCTCAATACTTAGGTGACATGAAAATATTAGAATGCCATTTGATTGCTGAATATAAATGATGAATGAAGAAAGCTTGAAGAAGTCATAGAGAATATGTTGTTTTACACAGAATCTACTATCTGTGACACTTGTAAAAGTTAAAGATAATATGTTGTCTTACACAGAAACTACTATTCGTAACTTAGAAGAATTGCAGAGGTAGGAACTTCAAGTATAGGAGTTCTCTTTTAAGGGATTTTAAATTCATTTCCATAAGCAAATAAAGACCTACAACTTCATTACCATACTTAAAGGAAGAAAACATATGATGGCACATAACAAAGAAGTCACAAAATCATACCCAAAAATGTGTGGAAAACTTCTGATTCTTTCATTAATCAATTGTTCTATCAATAATACAGTTGCCTAGTCTTTAGGTCCTCCCAAGTTTGAATCCCTTCTCCCTAAATTTTCCTCTTTTTATACATTATGAGACAGTTGGTAGTCACCAAAACTATCAAACTACTTAACTATTCTCCTAACTCTCTAAAGTGAAAGTTATTATAGAATATTACATAGAGGATAAAATACACCTTGTAAATAAAATAGCAAGAAGTAACAGAATCGAGAAAAATGATGATGATTGTTCGCTTTTCAGATTTGTTGCTTGGATGCTGATGAAGTTTCTCTGTAGATTCTTTAATAATGGTTTAATTGTTTTAACATAAAAACTATATTTGACAAAACCCCGTCCGTGGACTTGGGCCCATGTATGCATCGGGAGTGCTTTGATTGGAAAAAACACAAGTAAACCTGACCAATCAACGCCCCTTCGAAGTTTTTATCATCTCCCTCTAACTTTGGTTATTTTTCTTAAACAGCGAAATCAACTAATCTATGCGGAACATAGTTTAACATGGAACTGAAAAGGATTAACTGATTAGTTCATAAACCTATCGGGTTTGGCTGAGTTGTACATGATAACTATCCGATCACTCATTCAGTATGGTCCGGTCCTTCGGAACTCACGAAACTTTAAACTTGTTTGAACTAAACCTTATCGAGTCTGCTTTTTCAATGCCCCTTTAACTCCCATAATTTTCTTTCATTTTTTGATAAAACTACACATAAAACTTAAATAACAATGGATGCTACAACATCTGACTCCACATGGGGATAGTTCTTTCGCCATAGAAGCACTAAGAACTACAAATCAGTGCCTTCACCTTGGGCATGGAGTCATATATTTCTTAACCAATTCAAATTATATGGAATTTGTACACTGAATTCATGGAATTTGTACTTCTTGCAGGTTTCTCACATTCAAAATCCATCAATCAAATAAAATAAGTTATTTCTTTTAAAATTTGCGGGGGTAAAGAATGTATAGGAGCTTCAATGAGGTTGAACCCCTATAGTAACTTAAGGCCACACATTGTGGTTAACCATGCTAACATCACGGTCAACTATGGGGGTTGAGCTTTGATTAATATTCATGGTCATTGCTTCCCCGCAGCACACTTCATCGTACTCATCAAGCTATCACTTGATCGCACCTCTTGAACCTGCATGACCTTTAGACAATGGTTTGATTTTTTTTCATTTTTTAATTTTTCTTTCATTTTGTGATAAAACTGTAAATAAAAGTTAAATAACAATGGATGCTACAACATCTGGTGATCTGGAATTTATCCAGGACAAAGAATTAAAGGTATTACAGACTCATGTGCATCGATGTGCCTATGTTACTTTATGCAGTGGATCGATAAGATTGCGGAATACATAGACACTGAGGCAGTTAGAGAAAACATATCAGGTAAACATGCAAACACAACTAGTTTATTAAGGAGTTCACCCAATGCTCCTGGGCTACATCTGCAGGTCTAGCCTTCATTGGTGGCCTCTCTATTATGTTTTCAAAGTAGAGTTTTACAACAGTGATTTCAATTTGAGTCTCACTTAACAGATATAAGTCAGTAGGATTGGAGTACACAGACTCTCCTTACTAAAACTCAACCTCCACTAGTCACAGTAGTATGACAGGCCTATGTTGAGGAGTTTGCTTGAACCTCTCAAGACTTCTATGGAGTACACAGACTCTCTGACTCTGTCTAGCTCGATGCTACCTTCTTTTCAGCTCAGTTTCTATTCTCTGTTCTTTGCTCTTATCCTTCTTACTGCTCTCTCGTGTTGTCCTCTGCTTTTGTCAGTTCATGGCTTTAGAGCCAGTCTGTTTTCCGACTATTTGTTTCCACTTCCCAGCTTTCTGGTTTCCTGCCTCTATCCATTCGAATTCCTCTGCTCTGCGTCATCATCACCGGGTAATGCCTCGCAGGGAGGTGGCCAGTTGTTTCTTAACGAATTGAGTGTGTCAGATTCCTTGAATCGTATTTTAATGGCTGTTATTTCGGTTTGCTCCAAGATCATATGCGAAACATGAATATTTTGCCAACTCATTGTCCATGTCAAACTCCAAATCCCATGTAATCTTGCTTTATGACCTGTCAAATCCGGTCATTTATCAGGACGCGCATATGCCATTGATTTGGGCCCCCCAGATCCTACAGTTATCATTCATATAGGTTGGGCATGTTGCATGAAATTTACCCATCTGATGCCGAAGGTTTTCTCACTCTTCCACTAGATGCATGTCACTCAATGTGTGGCATCGGACAGGACTCAGTAAAAACTGCTTACCGCATCAAGGCCTTCCGATATCCTGCCAGTTTGAGGAATCCCGCCCTACGGAACTGAAGTAATTACTTTCCCGCATTTCATAGTAATTTCAGGTACAGGAACTTCAGGGCTTTCCTTCGTTGAGGGGGACGCCCTGCGATATGCAATTAGCACTAATCACATATCAGAAACTACCCCTGTTTCTTGAATTAGCCTCTGGTTTTTCTAGTTTGTGCCAGTGTGCATTACCATGGGTCAATGGTCTACGCGCTCGACCGAGGGTCATCGTTGCTTCGCGCTGATCACAACTGCAACTGTCACAAGGATTCCTTAGGATATCTTGATCTTTCTAGGAATTTAATCTTTTTGGCATAATTTGAAAGGGTTTATGAAAACTTAGAGAGTGTTTAGGATCTGATTCAGATCACGGCCTTCCCACTAAAAAAAGATTTTGGACCACCAAAAGTTGGTTTTCTTTTAAGCATCAATTAAGTGAGGGTATAGATTCCTCGCTTGCCCAATTTCTATCCATTTCGCACTGCTTGGTTTTGAACCTTTGAGTCCAATCTTGAGGTACTCAACATCCCCTTTGCACATGGTTCTCACCTTCTTGTCCAAAAATGTATCTTCCTGTAACTCATTTAGATATTTAGGCAACATATCATCAATAGAAGGCATCTGACTCTGCTCTTCGCGATCTTCGATTAATGAAGGTTCAAATAGTCTCAAGCTATTTGCATTAACAACTGAGTAGATGTGCATGTAAGCTGGTATATCAAGGCAAAAAGCATTCTCACCAATTTTCTCAAGTATCTTGAAAGGTCCATACCTTATTGGCTTCAGCTTCTTACCTTCACATTGCATTTTGTCTTTGCTAATATACAACCAGACTTGATCACCAACTTGGAAACTATGCTCCATCCAATGCTTGTCATGCCTTACCTTGTACTTGGCTTGGCTCTTTTGCAGCCGTTCGTGTACTACCTGGTGAATCTCTTGGATTTTTTCAATGAACTTGGTTGCCTTATCCACATCACTATGTCCATCAACTGCTATGTCTTTACTAAAGACAAAATCCAAGGGAGACCTTGGTGTGAAACAAAAATAGGTTTCAAAATGAGATCTTTGTGTAGAAGAATGTTTAGCTCGACTGTAAGCATGTTGCACATAACATATATGTTCATCCCAAAGCTTGGGATGCTTGCTACAATAACCTCTGAGCAACTGGATCATTGTCCTATTGAACACTTCTGTTTGGCCATCAGTTTATGGATGAAAAGCTATGCTCTTTTTTATTTTGGTGTCCATCAATTCCCACAAACTCAACCAAAATTTCCCCACAAATTGGGTATCTCGATCGGATATAATGGAAGTGGGTAATCCAAAATCAACCCATACATGTTGAAATAACAACTTTGCAGTTTGTTCAGCTATAATCTATTTGTTACAATGTATCAAAATACACATTTTGCTGAACCTATCTGTTTTGGGGGAAAGTATCCTATTCGGAATGACCCTAGCCCACTCTAAGGGTGACAGTTTCCTTAGCAACAGCTGAAAGCAAAGCAATCTAAAGTATCTTCTTTATAGCATGCAAGAGATAATAGGAAAGGATCCACTTACCGGTGTCTTGCGCAAATGGTCGATTCCAATCTCCTTTGTGCCGCTTGCTCCTAGATACAAGTCTTTTCACGGGCCCAGCTACACGAGATCCTGCAAATAAGACAAGAAACGGAGACTACAAGAAACATGCATGTATAATCGATTCAAGGATTAGCATAAATCAAAGACGCAAATGAAACAAACCATTATTGAAACACATGCGAATAGAAGAACCTCAAATGCTTTATTAATATATGGAAGTAAGGTTCAGGCGATGATACAACCATGAGCGGTCCAATCCAGCATCACCATCCCGACGGAAAGAAATCTCTTCTTCACCTCCCTCAAGCAATCACCCAATGCTCACAACTGCAAACCAACAGCGATTCTTTGCTCTGAATTCCGGCCTCTACATCCCATGGGATGAGATCCTTATATAGAATTCTGAAGTGGAGATAAGTCAGCTGTGTGTGTGACTTGTCGTCCTCTCCAACTTCAGTTGTATCTTCAGTCCTTGAGTCCACTCTGAGTTTCTATCTTCCTCTCGGAGTTCTAGAACCTCTTAACTCATCAGTTAGGCGAATCTTCTGATCTAAGTGTCAGTTTGGAAGCTTCCAGGGCACTGGCACTGTCTGTTGAGATTCCTCCACATGTCACATTACGCCCAGCGCAGGTAGGCTTTGTTCTACCTGCGTTGCAACGCAGGTGGGCTTTGTTGCACCTGCTTTGCAGTGCTGGTACACCACAGGGCTTCTGATATGATCCTGGAATGACCTGTTTTTGAGTGTTTTTTGGTGGAGAACTGATCTGTAGAGCTATGGTTTGCTGACCTTGTTCTTCTAAGGGTAAGAACAACATGTTTAGGGACTTTGGATCCCTCGGATTATTGACTTTTCATGCTCCCTGCTGTCAGGCACAAAAATGTCTATAACAGTTGCCCCCTAAAGTATGAGGTCGTTTATCGGGTGAAATGCTTTATTAGGAGGATCCGAAGTTCATTCAATCTGCCGGGAGGTGACCTGTAACAACAATACAATACAATACATCATTTTTTCATTCTTTCTTTTCATGATCTAGCTGATGCGGGCATTTCCCATGCTCAGCTTTATAAATACATTTGTTGTACATATACAGACGATCATCTGATAACAGACTGATAATTCTCTGCTATTTTAATTATCATCCTTTTAAGAGGATGATCATCTGCTGCACATGTCTTTATCTCCTGAATATATATCGCAGCCCGGATGGATGAAACTAGATCCGGGGTCTTCAAACTTCCGATCTTCACATAAGTACAAGTCGATCCATGTGAGAATTTCTTGGAGTCGAACATGGAAAGACATCGCTTGATTACCAGCCATTAATGTAAACCGTTAACAAGCGCGAGAGGAATCACCGATAATGATGATGACCCTCAAGGTACTACAGCACAATTCACATGGCGTGAATATAGGATCTGACGTCGAACACCACGCAAAGTCTCCCGGTCGAAGGTCATTGATGTATACCTATCGCCGGAAGTGAGAAACTTGCCATTAAGGCATGCAAGCTTCAAAGTACTGAGGGGGTGTTCCTAGATCAACTTCTTGGATTGTGAGCTGATGTCGACAAGAAGCGATCCGTCAAAGGAGGGCCTTAATGAATCCCACATCAGTGACACGGAACGGAACTAGTGATGATGGTGAAAACAATCTGTGAAATATGATTCAGGGTGGCGGTCATGGAAGGATGAAAGATGATGTATGGCAGTGGATGGGACCCGGTTGACACTTTATGAATGACATCTCTTGAACATATAACGACACTAATGTGATGGATCGGTAGCATTACCCCATTATGGATGGTATGGCGAAACCATGGTGAAGGGACCGGTGAATGATAATAACCCAACCTGATGGAGGCAAAAGTGTCATGTTCAAGAGTGACTTGCTACCATTAAAGCTTTTGAAGTTCTTCCCAATTTTCCCCAGTCATTTCTGACCAGTACCTCTTTATTTTTGTCAAGCTTGAGGAGGATAACATATGCTTGTTCTATAACCTACCCTTCGGGTAAGCCCATCGCTATGTTTTAACGAGCCTAACGATGGGGAAACTCATTTTTGTCGCTCTCAAATACTTTTAACGAGTCCAGCGACAAAGACAACTCGGTCCTTTTCCTTTTTAGAGAGTCTAAAAAGGGTACATAAAGTGGACTCAAGGGGGGTCCTTTTTCGTCATCTAATCCCTTAAGTCCGAAAAAGTATAAAACAAAACAGAAGGGATGAATGTTCGATCTTTTTAACGAGCTGAACTAGACAAGCGCTCGACCTTTTTGTGCAATAATCCCTCAGGTCCAAAAAGATTAAAAGCTAGAGGAGGGATAGCTCTTTCTGTCCTTTTAACGAGCCGGAAGGCCAAAACTCGGCAATCTTTTCATATTTAACAAGTCAATTGAAAAGAGATCAAAGAAGACTCGTGTTTTGAGGAACGAGTGACAAACAGGGATAGCTGCAGATTCCAGGTACAGTTTGGAATTTTCCAACCATGGCAGTGTTACAAGGATGGCTAAGTGAGGTCACTCTTCGCAGCTGTCCCTCAAAACAGGTAAACAATCAAGTGGATATGAATGATCGGCCAACTGCAGAGTGGAGGTGATGGTGCACAAACACGACCAAGGATTTTATGGCTGATGGTTTTCAGGTCTCAAATGGTTATTTACCGGTTCATTTTTTCCAGTGAGCTTGAACTCTGGGGGAAGCTTGCTCACATGCTTAATATTTATTTTTTAACGAGCATGAACTTCCGCATTAAAACTGCTCGGACCTTGTGTTTATTTTTTAACGAGCATGAACCTCGCCAAAAACTGCTCATATCTTGTGTTTATTTTTTAACGAGCATGAACCTTGCCAAAAACTGCTCGTTTGATAAGGTCAAATTCACATTTTACCATGACTAGTTTTTCTTTTCCTGAGATAGTACTGTTTCATCAATTGCTGCAACAAACTTGTTAGAAATGGATATAATGAAGTAAACATGCTAATATTTTTACTTTGAACTACGTAAAAAGCAATTAAAAGATGTTTTTACCTCCTATTTTACCATTTCATGTGCATTTGGTTTGTTGGAGCTTTGGAGGTGCCTTTTCCTCTTGATTTTCACCAGCTGATTCCGGGAGATTCTGTGGACGATTTTCAGCGCCGTTTCCACCAGGTAGGAGCTAAACCTTAGCTCTATCTTTTCATGGTCTGATTTCCCACTTTCATGCATGTTTTCCTGCCCCCATGAGCCTCTGGGGTTTCTCTAGGGTGCCCTGCCATCAGTGCAGGTGCCCCCTTCGAAACCTGCGTTGGGGGCTGCACTTCTTAAAGGCAGATTTATCCCCAACGCAGGTAGACCCTTCTCCACCTGCGTTGGGCGCAGAAAACTTACTGTTTGCACTGTTTTTTATGGGATTTTGGCCATTTCCTGTGATGAGTCAGTGATCTTACTCCTCCCCTTGTTTGTTTTGCAGAGTTTATTGGAGCAGAATGACTCTCACGTGGTGGGAATGAGAGCATGAAGAGGAGGACATGATTGCCCTCCATGATCCTGTGACTGTGAACGCATTGCGGAACTGTGGCTTGCTAAAATTCTTCCGTATATCTAGCATGAGGGCACAGATACGTTTACTGCAGTACCTGCTTGATGCTTGGGATCCTGTTAACCAAGTGTTCCAGATTAGGGGCAAGTCCATCCCTTTGACTATAGTGGACATTTACTTCTTGACTGGTTTTTCAAGGCGGGGTGCCCCTATTTCCTTATCTGGTTCGGCCCGAGGGAACGATTCTGTGAAGGATTATGTCCGTCAGTATTGCAGGGAAGGGTCCCAGCCGAGTAGAGACGGCAAGGTTGCCATCCGTGATATCACCGACAGGTCTCTCAGGTCTATTTTGTACACTATTTGCAGGATGGCCGGTAGTGCATCTCCTCATGTTGCCAACAGGTCCTATGTGCAGCACGCTCTAGAGTGTCTTCAGCCGAAAATTTTCAACTGGAGTGATGCAGTACTGGTTCAGATGAAAAACCAGTTGACCAAAGTAAAGGACGGGAAGCTGAAGAATTTCGGCTTCGGTTCAATTTTGACTGCCTTCGCTTTGGAGAAGATCCCCTTGATGCAACCTCAGTACATTATTCTCGACTTGCCATCTCCTACTGAGCCACGCATGCAGAGGTGGGTTGACCACATGTCCAGACATGCAGGTCAATCTCAGATTACTTTTGCTGACGCCTTCTTTAGGTGGTTCGAGCGGCAGGATATGGCTTTTTCCGAGTATCCATATATTGGCATGGATTTCAGAGGTGATCCGGATTTGGTGCTACCGGATGGCGATCAGTGGGGTGATCTCGGTAAAATTTTGACCTTATCACTGTTTTACTGTTTCTATTTGTAATGTTCTTGTGCTTTACTCTATCAAGACTCTAATCAAACTCATGTGTGCATGCAGATGTTGGTCCCATCCGTCCAGCCATTCGTCCGAGAGTTCCGGTCTCTGCCCCCGCAGGGGAGGCTCCTGGGAGAGCTATTCTCCGTGACCTTGACTTGGCCGAGACTCTTACAGCTGTGCAGGAACAGGTTGAGGGTCTTACACTTGGGATTCCGGATGTACGGATCGACGAGTTGCCTCTACGATTGTAGCGCCATACTGCTGGTGTTCCTAGACGATGGTCTCGTCTTCTGCGCATGATTGCACAGGCCATGGCATGCTATCATGAGCATCACTAGGCTAGGGTGCCCCCCAGCCATTTTTGAGTTTTGAGGTCATATGACCAATTTTGTCTTGGTTACAGAACATTACTTGTAAACCGTAAACAGTTTATATATATTTTTGATTTTCGGGGTTTATTCCAGTTTTTATGCGATCCATGTATGAAACATCTATGATGCTTCTCTTTTTATCAATTTTGCAAATTTCTATCTAACACATAGTTTGCTAATGAGTCGGTTAATGTGTTTAAGTTTCTGGAAATGTGTTGATATTGGATAAAATCAAACTGTCTTTCCAAGATTTTAACTCTTAGGAACTTGCGGTAAATAGCTAGATTTCGGACAGAGTAGGTACCATTGTGCTGTAGTACCACGAGCTGTGAGTCTAGCCTGACAACTAGCTGGCGTATGCCATGAGTGATGGCATCAGAGAGAAGTTCTATCAACGCGCTATACTCAGCGATATTATTTGTTGATTGACCAATACATACCCCCATGAAACTCACTAACTCGTCGCTTGGGTTAAAAATGGCCCATGCTGCAGAGGATAGATTCCTCGAACTACGACTCGCCCCGTCCGCATATCCAACCCACGGTTCCAATGGATTTGACATCTGCAATAAGCGTAAAAAGCGGATTACTTAAACCGGAACAAATGCTTTAGCGAAAACAAAAACATAACAAAAGCATAAAGGTTACTATTTAGGCATAGTAACGCTTAAGGTACAACCCGTTACGGGGTTGCGCCAGTGGAACTCCGTCATAATCTACTAACTCATAGGCACCTTTTGCTAACACCCTTTTAACAATATAAGGGCCCATCCATAAGGACTTGAATTTTCCAGGTCCTAATTTATCGGATTCTTGGTCATAAAGCAAGACCAAATCACCTTCCGAGAAGACACGGGGTTTGACATTTTTGTCGAACTGTGCTTTGACTCATTTCTTATGTGCTTCGTTTGCCAATGCGGCATCACGACGGGTTTCATCCAACTGGATTAATTCCAAGAAACGAGCTTCTTCTTCCGAGGTTCCGGGGAGGAGATCAATTGCGAGTTTAAGGGACGAAATTTCGCACTGGATTGGTAGGATTGCTTCTAGGCCATACACCAGTTGAAACGGTGTGAACCCAGTGGCATTCCTTACCGATGTTCGGTAGGCCCACAAAGCCGAGTATAGGATCAAATGCCATCTTCTTTTATGAACCCCGACCATCCTTTGCAGCATGCGCTTCAGGACCTTGTTGATCGCTTCAACTTGTCCATTAGCTTGCGGATAGTACAGAGTAGAGTTGTCGTGAGACAATCCTAGTTTGGCAGTTAATTCAATCATCATGTGGTTGCGAAAATGCGACCCATGATCTGTTACTATGGCCTGTGGTACGCCGAATCTGGCGACTACATGATTAAAAGAGAATAGGGTTCCTGTTTCACCAGTGTTATCCAATGTAGGCATCGCCTCGGCCCATTTGGTAAAATAGTCAACTGCGACTATAATATACCCATGCCCCCCGGTCGAGGTGGGGTTACATTGCATGAAATCGATGCCCCACTTGGCGAAAGGCCCCACAGCTACTATCGGCTGTAAAGGAGCGGGGGGTTTCCTGGTTTTGCTATCAAAGATTTGACAAGCATGGCAACTTCTAACCGCGGTTATGCAATCATTAAACATAGTTGGCTAGAAGTATCCTGCTCGTAAAATCCTTTGTGCTGTAGCATATCCAGATTGATGCCCCCCACAGGTGCCTGAATGACATTCATTCAGGGCTTTTTCGGCTTCCTCATGGGTTAGACACCTTCTCAGAACCGTATCGACACCACGACGGTAAAGCGTATCACCGACGATCATGTAGTCTTTTGATTGGTATCGAATGCGTTTTTGTTCTGAGTGGGTGGTGTCTTGCCGAAATTTTTGGGTTTGGAGATAAACTATTATATCTCCATACCACTCGTCACTTGCTGATATCAGAAACAGGTTATCATCTACGATTGATTCTTTTGAAGTGTTATCGTTGGACGATGATGGGAAATCGCATAATAATTCTGCGAAAACTAAAGCTTTCTTTGATTTGGATTTAACAAATTCTAGATCAAACTCTTGAAGGATAGCTATCCACTTTGAATATTTGCCCCCAAGCAACTGTCACGACAGTATATAAGTCATGGGGTTGCAATCTGACAATACAGTGGTCTTTCTAAAGAGGACATAATGCCGAAACCTTTGAATCGCTTGAACAGCTGCCAATGCTAGCTTTTCAACATGAGAATATCTACTTTCCGTATCATTTAAGTTTTTACTTAAATAATATATAGGGTGTTCAATTCCATCGACTTCTTGAACTAAAACCATTGCAATGGTCGTATCCGTTGCAGCCAGATACAGGTTAAAATCCCTTAGGTAGTCTGGGGCGTACATTAATGATGCTTTGATTAGCGCTAGTTTCAAAGCATCAAAGGAAGCTTGTGCGACCTGGTCCCAGACGAACGGTACATCCTTCTTTAGGAGACGGGTATAACCTTTAGCAAGTTCTGCGTAATTTGGAATGAACCTCCTCAGAAAGTTTGCTTTCCCTTGGAGTTTCTGAATCTGTAGCAAGTTCGAAGGTGGAGGCAAATTAATTATTGCCTGCACCTTGCAAGGGTCGAGACGAATCCCATCCTTGGAGACTATAAAGCCAAGCAAACGACCAGAACCGACGCAAAACACACATTTGTGCGGATTGAGTCTTATCTTGTAGTGTCGGCAACGTAGAAATATCGCTCTTAAATGTTGCGGATGATCAGTCCGCTTTCGCGAATGAGCCGGAAGATCGTCGAGATAAGGTTGAACGATGTTCTTGATGTCATGGAAAGCATAATTCATTGCTCTCTGAAACGTCGCCCCTGCGTTCTTTAAACCAAAGGGTAATTTTCGATAAGTGAATGTGCCCCACGGACAAATAAAAGCAGTCTTTGACTAGTCCTGCGGGCAGATATTAATTTGATTATACCCGGAAAATCCGTCCATAAACGAAAAGATTTCGCATCCGGCGCATTCATCAATTATCTGGTCGATGAAGGGTGTAGGGTAGTTGTCCTTTGGACAAGCTTTGTTTACATCCCTATAATCGACGCACACTCGTATTGTACCTTGCTTCTTCATAACAGGGACAATATTCGATACCCAATCGGTTAGAGGAACCGGGTAGATGAAACCAGCGTGGAGAAGTTTCTCAACTTCTCCCTTAATTGCAGCGGCTTTCTTGGGGTGCACCTGCCGAAGCCGTTGCCTCACTGGTTTGACATCAGGATACATTTTAATTTCATGTTCAACGATACTCGAGTCGATGCCTGGAATTTCATCATATGACCACGCAAAGACATCTCTAAATTCGCGAAAAAGAGCTTTATATATTTCTTGTTCTGAAGGGGAACAACCTTTTCCGACATAAATATTTTCTACAACGTCTGTTTTTTTCGAAATATTTATGGGTATAGTATCCTCTATATTGGATAGGTTTCTCTCAGAATCCACCGTATTTACAGTATTTGTTAGGAATTCGAACACTGAAGGGTGATATAGGTCGCCTTGAGTATCTTCCTCTGGAAGGGAACGATGGTGGTTATCATCCCATGGTGCCCCCTCAATCATCATTGATTGCAGGATCCCTTCGTCACTTGCATGCACTCGTGACCAAGGATCCAAAGGGGTACCATATTCTCCTGACCTATCTACCCAAATACTTGACGAGCATTGCTTGGGGCTCGCCTCCCATGCGTGAAATATTGATTGCTACAGTATTTCGATTGGGCTTGGGTGAAAAACCCGTGCCCGATCCATGATGACTTTGTCTTTCGCGACCTTCGTGGAAGATATCATGTTGCAGGTAGCCACCAATGGTACACTTCCTATGTACATCTGATATGGCAGCGAGAAAGTCCCCATCATTGTGGGGTCTTTCAACAATCCTACTCCTATATCTTGAATTGAGCGGTCGCTTTCATGGATCATGGGAATGCTTCCTGTAACTTGTGAACTATTCAGGAGGAAGTTCTGTTGGTCGACGACCGTAATCCCTCCTTCAAATGGGAATGCGATCTTCCTAAAATAAGTCGACACGACAGCTACCATGGCATAAATCCATGGTCTTCCCAGTAGGATGTTATAATCCAGATTCCCATCTATGACTTCAACATCAATTTCTACTGTTTTTCCTCCTAGTTCAACTTTTAAGTTACTTAGGATACCATAAGGGGTATATGTCCTACCGTCGAAAGCCTTTAGTGTTGTCGAAGATCTCGACAAGGTTGGTGACCCTAGTGTTTTCCAGCAGCTCATCGACATAATACATGTAGATGCCCCCTCGTCAATAATTGTTCTGTGAATAGTTTTGTTGAGGGCCTTCACTTGAATCAGGAAGGCTAGTTGAGCTGGTAACTGCGGGTCATACCCTTTGTGATCAAAGGACACAAGATTGGAATCCTTAGGATCAACCCACCCTATTGCCGATAACAATGCCTGCCTTTGGGTTGGACAATGTTGTAGTACTTCTAGAGTCGACATAGCAGATGGCGATTGTGCCAAATATTCTACTATGTTATAATGCTGCGCCGCTCTGGCACGAGGATTAAAAGTTGACTTGTGTACTACACCCTTAGGTGGTTTTATCGTTAATTCTGGCATTTCGGGTGGGACAACTTCTGTCGAAGTTGTTGTCGAACTACTAGGTTGATCTTTACCTTTTTCGTTCGACAGTTGCGGATTCCCATAATCTTTGCTCCTTGTCGAAATCAAAGCATCATTCTGTTGCTTAGAGATCGATAACATCAGAACTTGGGACGGGGAAGCATTTCCACTATCAACCATATGTTGACCTGATTTGGGAAACGGGTCAGTCAACACAGCTGGGTCCTTTGGACTCTTAAAAAACCTCTTGAGTTCAGCTTTGTACGGACAATCTGTTGTCCCGTGATTTTTATCATCACATATTTGACATGGCCATCTCGGTTTCCCTTTATCAGGAGGGTTTGAAGAAGCTTTCTTAGGTGACGGATCATCCTGTTTCTTCTTCTATTTCCCTTTGTTTTGCTTCTTCTTGCTTCCTGGTTGAGTGGTTTCTTTGCCTTTATCCGCAGATATGGCATTTACTTCCGAAGCAAGAATGTCGTCATGCGCATTTCGATCTGAAGTCTTACGGGCTTTCTGAGGTGAAGCCTTTCTCGACTTCGCGTTTGCAGTGCCAGTCACGCCATCTCCGGCATGAGAGTCAATATTCGATTTAGGAGGGGGAGGAATTGAAAATTCAGGTCTAGGGGCATCTGGTATTTTGTCGTAGAGCGTGCCCGACTGAGTATATACCAAGTCTAAATATTGAGCACGAGCAATCACTTGCTCTTCTGTTACGACTCCCCCCTTGGCCACATCTTCCGTTATAGTCGGAAGTAATGACTTTATAAACCATTCAGCTAGCAGCTTATCAGGAACGTACGTTTTCACCATCCTTCGTCGACGACGCCACTCATGTATATGATCAGATATGTGAGTGGCTGTTGTCTGTTTAAAGTTGGTCAGTATTTCTGTTCCTGTTTCATACCTAATTGGTAATTGAAAATGCGTTAAGAAAGTCGTGGCTAGGGAGCTAAAATTGTCGAACGAGGCTCTCGGCAATTCTATATACCATTTAGCTACCGGACCTGTCAATGTCCTCTGGAATAGGCGAAGTCTTATCGAATCATCGTTCAGGGTGTTCGATGAACACCACAGATGAAAAGTCATGACGTGATTCGACGGGTCTTCACCTGGATTTCCATTGAATTTAGGAATATCCGATGGAAGTTTGTGAGGAATCATGGGCCACCAAGGGGCGTAGGCGATAGGATTGTTTGTCAACCGATGTAGATCGGGTAACTCAAGAGTTGCCACGAATGGCAGCTGTTGACTCAAGTTAGGTGAGGCGTACCCAGGGTATGACGGAATCGCCTGAGCAGTCGGTCTTTGCATACCAGCATAATGTAATTGATGCTGATATGGCTGATACGGTTGATGGACGACGCCACTATATAGTGGTTGGTTTTGACCGTACTGTAAGTATGGTTGTCCATTATTCGCAAAAATTTGCTGCTCGGTACCTTGGTACACTTGCTGGAATTGCGGTTGTTGATACTGCACTAACCATGGTTGTGAAGCCATTGGTTGTTGCGCTATGCTTACCACTGGGCGAAGATTAGGGGTAAGGGTACCCGTTTGGGCTTGCGTCGCCCCGCCGGTTGGCGATTGTGGTTGGGTTGCAGGGTCAAAAGGTTGTTGCATTACAACCTGAGAAAACTGAGGTTGACATGCAACAGGTATTGTTTGAACTTGCGACACAGTCACAATAGCTGGTGTCGTCGGGATGTTCGTCACAGGCATCTGTTGTTGCATAGAATATACAACTCTTGGTTGTTGGGGTAGCATAGGTATCCAACCACTGGAAGTTACTCCAGTATAACTTGGGTAAGGTTGAGAACTTCCGTATGGGTAACCTCCTGAAGGAGGTAATGAGAAAGCATATTGCCCCCCATACGGCGGCGGTCCGGGACCGAGAGGATTTATCACACCTCGAGGACCAGATTGCCCAAGTTGATTCCCGAAAGGATCAATTTGAGTTCCAACATAGGAGTTACTGGGCATTATCCCGGGAGAACAAACGGGAACAGACCATACTGTCGTCATGGCCCCTGAAGGGACCACCTCCATCTGCTGAGAGTTGGGGACAGATGGTATGCCGACGAACATGGTCGGGACAGCCGCAGGGAGTTCCGCGGTCGCTGTGTCAATTGGCACAGTCCTAGATGTCGACGGTTGTTCAGACATTTTTAGTCTATCCAGTAGGTTGCCTATTGATTCTTCAGGAACTCCTCTGGGTGATAGGCTAGCTTCTGATGCAGTAGAGAGTAGAGTGATCCCTGCTCCAAAATGTGTTGGAGTAGTGGCTTGCGGATCTTCTACAATTTCTTCTATTGCGATCAGACCGGGTGGAAGAGGAAGACCGTCAGGTCCGTAGAATATTTCTGGTGCCGAAGAAGGGGTTGTTTCGACAGCGACAGTTGTTTGAGTAGCAAGACTCTCTGAACCAACCACTGATGGAACCGATTCAGTAACACGAGTAATTGCTCTCAGACTAGGATCAGTATCACTGTCCTTCTGGGGCTGTGGAACTTCTTCAATATTGGCAGGGTTTCCAGAAATGTTTAGAGTAACCAGAACCTCAGATGTCATCGGAACACTTGTTCCAACTTTGACAGGAGATTTGGAACCAGTTGAACGAGGTCGCTTTGCCCGGGTTGTTTTCGGTTCCGGGGACAAAGACGTTTGACTCGTATTCCTCTGCGAACGACGGGTCATCGATTAAATTTCTTCCATGATTGCGGATTACTTGATCAACCAACAATGCACAGGGTAAAGTGTGTTTTCGAATTGAATTAATTTTAGACGCTTTTTAAGACACAACTTGCTTTTTCATGTTTTAAGAGTCGAGAAAAAGCTAAAGATGACTCTAGTCCCCTTCGATGTATTAACGAGCCCGAAGTGACAAATGCTCAGGTGGACTTTTTCAATTATAGAGTTTGAAAAAGGCCAAAAGAAACTACTCTGGAATACTAGGCAGAGGGTGTGCCAAACCTTTCGCGAAACCACAGAATACATTTTACGATACGAGTGGTCAATCTTCGCGAATGCTGTGTTCACTGCATCGCGATCGGTAGGGCGGCAGACACGGTTTCCTATGGATAAAAGCTTTGTTCCTATAGGGGTCCCCCAATATACGCGACGGTACGCGGGGGCACAATCCGTATTAGCGCTCTCGTCCCTCAGGAGGAATCACCCACCTTCGTAGAGATCGATAGTCACTATGTTTAACGACGCCGGTTCATGTCTCTACCTAGACCTCTACTGTGTGTCGTTAAGTTTCAAAGCGTTTTTAGATAAATTCAGTTCTTTTTAAGGTTGATCTTGCTTATTAGTTTGCCTTTCAGGATCACCACGTGATGGATTATACAATCTCCTAAATGCAGTCTAAGAATGATAAGCAAGCTTTATTCGATTCTTTCAACTTTATGAAAATCCTAACTACTGAAGGAAAAGAAAGACATCATCTTTTCAAACAGATATGCAGCACACACTAATGCACTTTTCCTAAATCGACATGCAAACTGTCTACATGCACATGCAAGTATTTCTTTTCTTCTCTCTTAATGTGAATGGTAACAAAAAGAAAGTTGTTGTACGATTTCGAATTCAATTTCAAGCAAACATAAACAAGTATTTGTCCAATGATCAAAAGCACACCTTAAGATCTACTTTGTTTTTTCACAAGAAATACTGAAACTCGAACCAGATAACGAAAGTAAAATGTTCAAGCAAGCTATGAACAGCAACAAACTATCTCTTAGAAACACTACGACACTTTCTTCAAGGCCTAGATCCAAGAGGTCACAGCGACGCTAGTTTACTTTTGCTACGGGAAACATTGAATGAAACAAGAAATAAAATAAGAACAATCATGGTTTCAACGTACAACTGAGGCGGAATGAGGGCAAAGAAAAGTGGTTTTCAGCTGGGTATACAGGCAGATAGCATCAGCAAAAACTATATAGAAAACTGGGCAAAACTTAGTGAGGAAACCCAGTTGCACAAGGAAAAACTGGATCAGCGCAGGTACTGCACTGTCAAACAGGGATGCAGTGCAGGTAGCCCCTTCGGGACCTGCGTTGCAGCGCAGGTAGCCTTTGCTGCAGCTGCACTGATTGAGACAGCTCTCGTCTCGTTCAGTTTCCGGGTCACAGTTTGCTCAAAAATCAACAGTTTTTGATGAAATCAGAAGCTATCAGTCAAGTATACTATAGGGGATGATGAGGGAAGGTAAATACTATCACAAAGAGCTTAGAAGGGTTCTTGTGGATCAGCTCTTCAAATCATGAAAACGCCCAGCACTGGGCCAGAGCAGCTGCCCTCTACTTTGCGCTCGAATGATTCAAGTGCAGTTCGATTCGATGCTCTCTTTTGTTCAAGATAAGAATAGCAAAAATGCACAAGCTACCAACAAGACACGAGTCCCCAGTGGAGTCGCCAGTCTGTTGTGGGGGAAAGTATCCTATTCGGAATGACCCTAGCCCACTCTAAGGGTGACAATTTCCTTAGCAACAGCTGAAAGCAAAGCAATCTAAAGTATCTTCTTTATAGCATGCAAGAGATAACAGGAAAGGATCCACTTACCGGTGTCTTGCGCAAATGGTCGATTCCAATCTCCTTTGTGCCGCTTGCTCCTAGATACAAGTCTTTTCACGGGCCCAGCTACACGAGATCCTGCAAATAAGACAAGAAACGGAGACTACAAGAAGCATGCATGTATAATCGATTCAAGGATTAGCATAAATCAAAGACGCAAATGAAACAAACCATTATTGAAACACATGCGAATAGAAGAACCTCAAATGCTTTATTAATATATGGAAGTAAGGTTCAGGCGATGATACAACCATGAGCGGTCCAATCCAGCATCACCATCCTGACGGAAAGAAATCTCTTCTTCACCTCCCTCAAGCAATCACCCAATGCTCACAACTGCAAACCAACAGCGATTCTTTGCTCTGAATTCCGGCCTCTACATCCCATGGGATGAGATCCTTATATAGAATTCTGAAGTGGAGATAAGTCAGCTGTGTGTGTGACTTGTCGTCCTCTCCAACTTCAGTTGTATCTTCAGTCCTTGAGTCCACTCTGAGTTTCTATCTTCCTCTCGGAGTTCTAGAACCTCTTAACTCATCAGTTAGGCGAATCTTCTGATCTAAGTGTCAGTTTGGAAGCTTCCAGGGCACTGGCACTGTCTGTTGAGATTCCTCCACATGTCACATTACGCCCAGCGCAGGTAGGCTTTGTTCTACCTGCGTTGCAACGCAGGTGGGCTTTGTTGCACCTGCTTTGCAGTGCAGGTACACCACAGGGCTTCTGATATGATCCTGGAATGACCTGTTTTTGAGTGTTTTTTGGTGGAGAATTGATCTGTAGAGCTGTGGTTTGCTGACCTTGTTCTTCTAAGGGTAAGAACAACATGTTTAGGGACTTTGGATCCCTCGGATTATTGACTTTTCATGCTCCCTGCTGTCAGGCACAAAAATTTCTATAACACTATCCACAACAACGTACAAATAGTCACGACCTTTCCTAGATTTAGGCGGTCCTCCAACAAAGTCCATGGAAACACTTTCCCAAGGATGAGAAGGAACTGGTAGTGGAGTGTACAAGCCTAGTTTTCTATTACTGGGTTTTCTTTTAGCACACATGGTACACCCTCTTGCATACCTAGAGACTGTCTCATTCATTTCTGGCCAATAAAAAAACCTTTGCAGTTGTGCAATTGTTTTACCTACACCAAAGTGACCCGATATTAGAGAAGTGTGTGCCTCTCGAATTATCTTTACTCTTTCAGTTTGTGGAATGCATAGCTTCCCAAATTGATACAAGAGTTGTTCCTTAACATGATAATCCAATTCTCCTACTTGTTTGCTTTGACTTAAAGTTGCATACATGTCTTTAAAATCTATATCTTGAGCATATTGTTCAATGTAGCTTTCATGCAATATTGAATTATAATTAAATATAGTAGATGCATTTATAATTGGTCTGGACAACATGTCTGCAAATTTATTGTGTATGCCTTTTTTATATCTGATGACAAGCTGAAACTATTGTAGAAAACCCATCCACCTATAGTGTCTTGATTGCTGCAACTTAGTTTGGGAGGGTAAATATTGAAGTGGTTTATTATCAGTGTGTATAACTGTCTCTTTTCCCATTAAGTAATGTTTCCACTTCTTCACACACTCTACTAATGCATACAATTCTTTATCATATGTGGGATAGTTAACTAGTGCATAATTAAATGTCTTAGAATGATAGCATATGGGTTTACCATGTTGCATCAACATTGCTCCCATGGCATAGTCACTGGCATCCGTTTCAGTCTCAAATGGTCTTTGAAGATCGGGCAGTGTTAGTACTGGTGCTATACTAATCTTTTCTTTCAAGGTGTTGAAGGCTTTCTGCTGTTTGCCTCCCCACTGAAACACCTTGTTCAACCCTGTTAAAGCATGTAACGGAGTTGCAATTAAGGAAAAGTTAGAAATGAACTTTCTCCAATATTGTGCTGCTCCTAGGAAGCTTCTAACTTCTGTAGCTCCTACAACAAACAACAAATCCAAATAAACAGGACAACTTGCATTAGTTAGGTAGGTGTCTCTATCTTCTTGCATGAAGATATTTCATTTTCCTTGAATAATTCCTAAATCATTTTTAGGATATTTTGTAATAGTTTTTTGTATGAATACTTTACAATTCAATGTATTGAGGAGTGGGTTTCTTAAAATTTCTATAGTGGAACTCATCTACAACCTGAAGGTTTATTGTAATATTTTCAAGTCAATAGACTAAACAAGTAATAAATGCATTGCATTATAGGATTCATGTGTTGGGAAACTTCAGTCAAGTATCTTTCAATTGTCCAAATTTTTATTTTCTTAAGTATTCCTTAAACTTGTATGTTTTCCAAATTAAAATGTTATAACAGGAATATTATTGCAGAATATGTTTAATTACACCCTGTTATGAACTGTTATTCATTTTGGTGTTTTCTTCTGAGATCCAGAGTAGGTGATTCTCGGAAAGCTAGTGTTTATTTGATCTGCTAGTCCCACTAAGATGGGTAGCTATCTTAGAAACAAACAATTGAAAGTGCTTCAAGATTTCTTTTATGTATGATAGATAAGAGAGAAGCAGAGAGTACCAACCTATATCTTCCACTTGGCTCCTTTCTTGTTTCCTCTCTCCTTTGATAGAGCTCACCACTCTTCTCCTACTTGTCCTGCTTTAGAGAATATTTGTAGAGGAAAAGCAACAAAACACCATCAAAGCATTGAGATCTATGATATCATAAACAATGCAGAATCAGAAATACATTAACAATACAATTGCATCCACAAGTAACAAGCTTTACAAATACATAATTATATGGAGGAAAACTCAAAGAACTTTATTGATAGAAGAAGTAGAAGAGAGGATTACAACCCAGCTGTCTGATCCAGCATCATCCTCCCAGCATGAAAGCCCTCTTCACCTCATGAAAAGCAAGATAACCCAATAATACAATGTTTCTTCTCAAAGAGAAACCAATAGTACTTCCTTACAAATTACAAAATTCTAGCCTCTAGATCTCTCAACTGAGGGATCCATTTATAGATATATGCAAAGGGGTGAGTCAACTTATGGGTTTTTATTAGTGTCATTTCACTGATAGTTCTTGGTTCCACTTGGAGATTTCATGATCTCTTGCTCATCTCCGGGCGAATTCAGAGAGTCAAGTGTCATATGAGAAGTTTCTGAAAGATTCTCTGGGTTTCCACTTAGCAAACCATCTCTGACATTCGTCTAGTCTCGCCCAGTGCACCCCACAGAATTCTCTTTCAATATGCATCGCACCTGGCAAGTGTAACAGCCAGTATGCATCGCACCCTTAGCATGGAGTAGTTTGTATAGTCCTGTTTTGACCAGTTCTGAGTGGATTTTCAGGTGGAACTTTTGGGAAATGATGTAATCAATTGACCATGATCCTTTAGGGTGTGAAACAACACTTTTATGGGTTTAAGAGCCCTTGGTTTATCAACATATGTGATTGGGGTTGCAGTGCCCAAATATGTCTATAACAGTAGGGAATTCTTCATTGCTCCCTAGTTTATATTGATCTCTTTCATTTCCCTCATTATCTAGTTTTAGGAATTCTTAACTGCTTCTTGATCCCAACTGAAAACCACTTCACCCTTCAGCCTAAAATATCTGAATTTGCTTAGCTACCTTTCCCCGTGGACACTTCCTTCAAAACTTGATTCAGTGTTGTTTTCTTGACACATTAACTTTGTTGTCCCTTAAGAAACCAATTTCTTTGCTGTGTACAAATTGTGATTAAGACATTAATGTTTATTGTTTATGTCACTTAGTTGTCACTTAATTGTTTGTTGTGTTCTCAAATGAAGGCCCTGTGAGACTTGGTTTTTAACCCTCAATACTTAGGTGACATGAAAATATCAGGATGCCATTTGATTGTTGAATATAAATGATGAATGAAGAAAGCTTGAAGAAGTCATAGAGAATATGTTGTTTTACACAGAATCTACTATCTGTGACACTTGTAAAAGTTAAAGATAATATGTTGTCTTACACAGAAACTACTATCTGTAACTTAGAATAATTGCAGAGGTAGGAACTTCAAGTATATGAGTGCTCTTTCAAGGGATTTTAACTTCATTTACATAAGCAAATAAAGACCTACAACTTCATTACCATACTTAAAGGAAGACAACATATGATGGCACATAACAAAGAAGTCACAAAATCATACCCAACAATGTGTGGAAAACGTTTGATTCTTTCATTAATCAACAGTTGTATCAATGATATAGTGGCCTAGTCTTTAGGTCCTCCCAAGTTTGAATCCCTTCTCCCTAAATTTTCCTCTTTTTATACATTATGAGACAGTTGGTAGTCACCAAAACTATCAAACTACTTAACTATTCTCCTAACTCTCTAAAGTGAAAGTTATTATAGAATATTACATAGAGGATAAAATACACCTTGTAAATAAAATAACAAGAAGTAACAGAATCGAGAAAAATGATGATGATTGTTCGCTTTTCAGATTTGTTGCTTGGCTTCTGATGAAGTTTCTCTGTAGATTCTTTAATAATGGTTTAATTGTTTTAACATAAAAACTATATTTGACAAAACCCCGTCCGTGGACTTGGGCCCATGTATGCATCGGGAGTGCTTTGATTGGCAAAAACACAAGTAAACCGGACCAATCAATGCCCCTTTCAAGTTTTTATCATCTCCCTCTAACTTTGGTTATTTTTCTTAAACAACGAAATCAACTAATCTATGTGGAACATAGTTTACCACAGAATTGAAAAGGATTAACAGATTAGTTCATAAACCTATCGGGTTTGGCTGAGTTGTACGTGATAACTATCCGATCACTCATTCAGTAAATGGTCCGTCCTTTGGAACGCACGAAAACCTTATCGAGTCTGCTTTTTCAATGCCCCTTTAACTCCCATAATTTTCTTTCATTTTTTGATAAAACTACCAATAAAACTTAAATAACAATGGATGCTACAACATCTGTCTCCACATGGGGATAGTGCTTTTTCCAAAGAAGCACTAAGAACCGCAGATCAGTGCCTTCACCTTGGGCATGGAGTCATATATTTCTTAACCAATTCAAATTATATGGAATTTGTACACTGAATTCATGGAATTTGTACTTCTTGCAGGTTTCTCACATTCAAAAGCCATCAATCAAATAAAATAAGTTATTTCTTTTAAACTTTGCGGGGGTAAAGAATGTACAGGAGCTTCAATGAGGTTGAGCCCCTGTAGTAACTTAAGGCCACACATTGTGGTCAACCATGCTAACATCAAGGTCAACTATGGGGGTTGAGCTTTGATTAATCTTCATGCTCATTGCTTCCCCACAACACACTTCATCATACTCATCAAGGTATCACTTGATCGCACCTCTTGAACCTGCATGACCTTTACAATGGTTTGATTTTTTTTCATTTTTTAATTTTTCTTTCATTTTGTGATAAAACTGTAAATAAAAGTTAAATAACAATGGATGCTACAACATCTGGTGATCTGGAATTTATCCAGGAAAAAGAATTAAAGGTATTACATACTCATGTGCATCGATGTGTCTATGTTACTTTATGTAGTGGATCGATAAGATTGCAGAATACATAGACACTGAGGCAGTTAGAGAAACCATAATAGGTAAACATGCAAACACAACAAGTTTAATAAGGTGTTCACCCAATGCTCCTGGGCTACATCTGCAGGTCCATCCTTCATTGGTGGCCTCTCTATTATGTTTTCAAAGTAGAGTTTTACAACGCTGAGTTCAATTTGAGTCTCACTTAATAGATATAAGTCAGTAGGACTTGAGTAGACAGACTCTCCTTACCAAAACTCAACCTCTACTAGTCACAGTAGTATGACAGGCCTATACTGAGGAGTTTGCTTGAACCTCTCAAGAATTCTATGGAGTACACAGACTCTCTGACTCTGTCTCGCTCTGTCTGGCTCGATGCTACCTTCTTTTCAGCTCGGTTTCTACTCTCCGTTCTCTGCTCTTAGCCTTCTTACTGCTCTCTCGTGTTGTCCTCTGCTTTTGTCATTTCATGGCTTTAGAGCGAGTCTGTTTTCCGACTATTCATTTCCACTTCCCAGCTTTTTGGTTTCCAGCCTCTATCCATTCGAATTCCTCTACTCTTCATCATCATCATCGAGTAATGCCTCGCAGGGAGGTGGCCAGTTGTTTCTTAATGAACTGCGTGTGTCAAATTCCTTGAATCATATTTTAATGGTCATTATTTCTGTTTGCTCCAAGATCACCCGCGAAACATGAATATTTTTCCAACTCATTGTCCATGTCGGACTCCAAATCCAATGTAATCTTGCTTTATGACCTATCAAATCCGGTCATTTATCGGGACGCGCATATGCCATTTATTTGGGCCCACCCGATCCTACAGTCATCATTGATGTCGAGCAGGCAAGTTGCATGACATTTACCCATCTAATACCGGTGGTTTTCCCTCTCTTCCACTGGATGCGCGTCCCTCAATGTGTGGCATCAGACAGGACTCAGTAAAAACTACCTAGTGCCTCAAGGCCTTCCGATATCCTGCAATTTTGTGTAATCCTGCCCTATGGAACTGAAGTAATTACTTTCCCACATTTCATAGTAATTTCGGGTACGGGCACTTCGGGGCTTTCCTTCACTGAAGGGGACGCCCTGCGATATGCAATTAGCACAAATCGCATATCAGAGACTACCCCTGTTTCTTCAATTAGCCTCTGGTTTTTCTAGTTTGTGCGAGCGTGCATTACCATGGGCCAATGGTTTGCGCGCTCGAACGAGGGTCCTCGTTGCTTCACGCTGATCACAAATCCAATTATCATGAGGATTCCTTCTGATAGCTTGATCTTTCTAGGAATTTAATCTTTTTGGCATAATTTGAAAGGGTTTATGAAAACATAGAGAGTGTTTAGGATCTGATTCAGATCACGGCCTTCCCACTAAAAAAAGATTTTGGACCACCAAAAGTTGGTTTTCTTTTAAGCATCAATTAAGTGAGGGTATAGATTCCTCGCTTGCCCAATTTCTATCCATTTCACATTGCTTGGTTTTGAACCTTTGAGTCCAATCTTGAGGTACTCAACATCCCCTTTATGCATGGTTATCACCTTCTTGTCCAAAAATGTATCTTCCTGTAACTCATTTAGATATTTAGGCAACAGATCGTCAATAGAAGGCATCTGACTCTGCTCTTCGAGATCTTCGATTAATGAAGGTTCAAATAGTCTCAAGCTGTCTGCATTAACAACTGAGTAGATGTGCATGTAAGCTGGTAGATCGAGGCGAAAAGCATTCTCACCAATTTTCTCAAGTATCTTGAAAGGTCCATACCTTATTGGCTTCAACTTCTTACCTTCACATTGCATTCTGTCTTTGCTGATATATAGGCAGACTTGATCACCAACTTGAAAACTATGCTACATCCAATGCTTGTCATGCCTTGCCTTGTACTTGGCTTGGCTCTTTTCCAGCCGTTCCTGTACTACCTGGTGAATCTCTTGGATTTGTTCAATGAACTTGGTTGCCTTGTCCACATCACTATGTCCATCAACTGCTATGTCTTTACCAAAGACAAAATCCAAGGGAGACCTTGGTGTGAAACAAAAATAGGTCTCAAAAGGAGATCTCTGTGTAGAAGAATGTTTAGCTCGGCTGTAAGCATGTTGCACATAAGATATGTGTTCATCCCAAAGCTTGGGGTGCTTGCTGCAATAGCCTCTGAGCAACTGGATCATTGTCCTATTGACCACTTTTGTTTGGCCATCTGTTTACGGATGAAAAGCTGCACTCTTTTTTATTTTGGTGTCCATCAATTCCCACAAACTCGACCAAAATTTCCCCACAAATTGGGTATCTCGATTGGATATAATGGAAGTGGGTAATCCAAAATCAACCCATACATGTTGAAATAACAACTTTGCAGTTTGTTCAGCTGTAATCTGTTTGTTACAATGTACTAAAATACACATTTTGCTGAACCTATCCACAACAACGTACAAATAGTCATGACCTTTCCTAGATTTAGGTAGTCCTCCAACAAAGTCCATGGAAACACTTTACCAAGGATGAGAAGGAACGGGTAGTGGAGTGTACAAGCCTAGTTTTCTATTACTGGGTTTTCTTTTACCACACATGGTACACCCTCTTGCATACCTAGAAACTGTCTCATTCATTTTTGGCCAATAAAAAAATCTTTGCAGTTGTGCAACTGTTTTACCTACACCAAAGTGAACCGATATTAGAGAAGTGTGTTCCTCTCGAATTATCTTTACTCTTTCAGTTTGTGGAATGCAGAGCTTCCCAAATTGATACAAGAGTTGTTCCTTAACATGATAATCCAATTCTCCTACTTGTTTGCCTTGACTTAAAGTTGCATACATGTCTTTAAAATCTATATCTTGAGCATATTGTTCAATGTAGCTTTCATGCAATACTAAATTATAATTAAATATAGTAGATGCATGTAGAATTGGTCTGGACAACATGTCTGCAACTTTATTGTGTATGCCTTTTTTATATCTGATGAAAAGATGAAACTATTGTAGAAAATCCATCCACCTATAGTGTCTTGATTGCTGCAACTTAGTTTGGGAGTTTAAATATTGAAGTGGTTTATGATCAGTGTGTATAACTGTCTCTTTTCCCATTAAGTAATGTTTCCACTTCTTCACACTCTGTACTAATGCATACAATTCTTTATCATATGTGGGATAGTTAACTAGTGCAGAATTAAATGTCTCAGAATGACAGCATATGGCTTTACCATGTTGCATCAACATTGCTCCCATGGCATAGTCTCTGGCATTCGTTTCAATCTCAAATGATCTTTGAAGATCGGGCAGTGTTAGTACTGGTGCTATACTAATCTTTTCTTTCAAGGTGTTGAAGGATTTCTGATGTTTGCCTCCCCACTGAAACACCTTGTTCAATCCTGTTAAAGCATGTAAGGGAGTTGCAATTGAGGAAAAGTTAGAAATGAACTTTCTCCAATATTGTGCTGCTCCTAGGATTTACAATGACTGCAACCTTAGAGGGATCTATCTTCAGTTCACCACCCCCTACGATATGACCCAAATAATTCAAAGATGTTTCGCCAAATTAACATTTTGAAAGTTTAACATAAATATTTTCTCTTTTCAAAACATCTAGATTCTGCTTAACATGCTTTAAATTTTCTTCCCACATTTTGCTAAATATAAAAATGTCATCCAAATATACAATGACAAAATCATCAATAAAAGGTCCGAGTACATCATTCATTACTCTCATGAAAGTAGTAGGAGCATTAGTTAAGCCAAAAGGCATAACCAACCACTCATACAATCCCTATTTTGTTTTCAAAGTAGTCTTCCATGCATCTTGCACTACAACTCTGACCTGATGGTATCCACTATGCAAGTCTAACTTGAAAAAATAAGAAACTTATTTCAACTGATCTAACAGATCATGTATGCGAGGAAGGGGATAATGATTTTTTAATGTTATTTTATTCAGTGCTCGGTAATCAATGCACATTCTCCATGAGCCATCTTTATTTCTCACCAAGATAATTGGAGACCCACATGGAAATGTGCTAGGTCTTATGAACCCTTTCTCGAGCAGCTCCTGTACTTGCTTCTTGATTTCTGCATTCTCTAAAGTGGAAAACCTGTACATTTCGATGTTAGGCAATGGAGCATCTTGCTGCAAATTAATATCATGTATTATTTCCTTTTTGGGTGGCAGACCTTTAGGTTCTTGAAATAATATATCATATTCTGAAACAACTTTTTCTAAATCAGCGTGTTGTTTAGCATCACAACCCTCAAATACATTGGTTTTATCATGTTTCTTTTCCTTTACAACCATCAGTAAAAAAAAAATTCATGCATTTACAATTCTCTTCATCTTCCCTGAGTTTATGAGAGTATAATTATTCTTTAGCTTATGAGCTCTTACAATATATTTGATTCCATCTTTAATGAGTAGATACTTTTTCTCAGCTCTATAGAAAATATCTTTTATATTATACAAGTAAGGACTTTCTAAAACAATTCCAAATATATCCAAAGGAACTATATCTAACTCAACCTCATCTACAAATGCTGACCCAAAAAAAAACTTAAGTTTACATTGTCTAGTCACTTGTAGCTTTGCTTTATCATATAACCAACCTAATGGATATGGTTTCTTGTGAGGTGTGGTTAATAATCTCAACTTCTTTACAATTTCTTCAGAAATTAAATTTACTTGTGAGCCACTATCAAACAAAGTGTCAATCTTTTGATGATTGGAAATAACTCAAATATGAAAAAGCTCATGTCTTTTCCTCTCATTTTCTTCATTATCAGTAGATTGTGCGGAATTATTAGTAGATGCTTTAGAATTTTTACCTTTTATACCTATGGCTGCAATGTTGTTTCATCCCCTAAGTCCAACCCCAAATCTCTTTGAATAGCTACAACAATATTCTTCTTTTTGCCCTCATTTTTCTTGGGTTTCAGCTCCGAATGTAGAATCCAACAGTGTTCATCATCATGCCCATCCTTCTTACAGTGAGTGCATGAAGACTTACTCTGATATACAATATTTGTCTTCCTCTCTTTCCATTTCTTTTTTCTTTTCTCCTTATTCATGCTTGCAGTGGGTTTGGATAATCCCCCAACTTCTGGGTTCCCATTCTTACCTCTAGCTTCTATATGTGTAGCCTGAAGAGATACCTCATCTATGCTAGTGGTATTAAACATGAGGATAGTGTGCCTCATGTAGCGGTGTAGGCCACCTATATACTTCAGCAGAGTTTTAGGTGAGTCTAAAGAAATTCCTAGAATCAAAGCTCTTATCCTAAATTCTTGGGTGTAACCTTGTACACTTTGCCCTTTTAATTGTTGAAGAGTTTTCCAGCTCTTGATGGCTTGCTACATATAGGCTAGTGGATAGAATTTCCTTTTAATTGCAGAAACAAATTCACTCCAGACAGAAAGAATCTTACCATGTTTCTTCATGTCAGCTTGTGTCTTGCCTTCCCACCATACCAAGGCAATGCCCCCCAGGCGTAAGCTGGCTAGCTGAATCTTACTCTTTTCTGAATAAATGCTCTGTACTCTACAATAAACATCAATCTGCCTCATCCAATTATCCAACTTCTCTGGATTCAACTCTCCATCATATATCAACAAATCAAATTTAACATCTAATTTAATCAAAGATGTTTTCTTTTTATTTTCAGGACTATTAGGAGGTGTGATAAATTTTTCTTCTTTCCCTTTGCCTTTAGAGTGGTCACAGAGGAGAGATTCTTCTACTCCTTTATCTTGTTTGGAGTTTGATGAATCTTCATCTCTACCTTTCTTAAATTCCATGTACATTTCCTCCACCATGGCTTCCATGGTCATAAAACTATCCTTGAACTGAGAGTATGATTCCAAGGGACTTTCTTCTGACATTTTTACTCTTAGGATAGACTCTTCCAATTTCTAGGTTAGCTTCAACCAACTCTCCTTCTCCCAATTTAAGCTTTGAGCTAGCTAGCATTCAACAACAAAATCCAGCAAAAGCTTGTCTAACCTTAATTACCTAGAGCTTTGATACCACTTGATTTGGAATTTATCCACGACAAAGAATTAAAGGTATTACAGACTCATGTGCATGTATGTGCCTATGTTACTTTATGCAATGGATCGATAAGATTGCAGAATACATAGACATTGAGGCAGTTATAGAAAACATAACAGGTAAACATGAAAACACAACAAGTTTAATAAGGAGTTCACCGGATGCTCCTGGGCTACGTCTCCTAGTCCAACCTTCAGTGGTGGCCTCTCTATTATGTTTTCAAAGCAGATTTTTACAACAGTGAGCTCAATTCGAGTCTCACTTAATAGATATAATTTATTAGGAATGGAGTACACAAACTCTCCTTACTAAAACTCGACCTCTACTGATCACAGTAGTATGACAGGCCTATGCCGAGGAGTTTTCTTGAACCTCTCAAGCCTTCTCTGGAGTACATAGACTCTCTGACTCTCTCTAGCTCTGTGTGGCTCGATTATACCTTCAGGTTAGCTCGGCTTCTACTCTCTGTTCTCTGCTCTTATCTTTCTTATTGCTCTCTCTTGTTGTCCTCTGCTTCTATCAGTTCATGGATTTAGAGCTAGTCTGTTCTCCGACTGTTCATTTTCACTTCCCAGCTTTCTGGTTTACTGCCTCTGTTCATTCAAATTCCTCTGCTCTGCGTCATCATCACCGGGTAACGCCTCATAGGGAGGTGGCCACCTGTTTCATAACGAACTGAGTGTGTAAGATTCCTTGAATCATATTTGAATGGCCATTATTTCCATTTGCTCCAAGATCGCCTGCGAAACACGAATCTTTTGCTAACTCATTGTCCACATCATACTTCAAATCTCATGTAATCTTGCTTTATGACTTGTCAAATCTAGTCATTTATCGGGACACACCTCTGCCATTGATTTGGGCCCCCCAGATCCTACGGTCGTCATTCATATCAGGCAGGCAAGTTGCATGATGTTTACCCATTCGATGCAGGCGGTTTTCTCTCTCTTCTGTCAAATGCGTGTCACTCAATGTGTGGCATCGGGCGGGACCCAATCAAAACTACTTACTACCTCGAGGCCTTCCAATATCTTGCCGATTTGTGGAATCCCGCCCTACAGAACCGAAGAGATTACTTTTCCACATTTCGTAGTAATTTTGGGTTCGGGCGCTTCGGGGCTTTCCTTCATTGAGGGGGACACCCTGCGATACGTGATTAGCGGTAATTGTGTATCAGAAACTACCCTCATTTCTTGAATTAGCCTATGGTTTCGCTGGTTTTTTCCAGCACGCGTTACCATGGGCCAATGGTCTGCGCGCTCAACCAAGGGTCCTCGTTTCTTCACGCTGATCACAACTGCAATTGTCATGAGGACTCCTTTTTATTGTTTGATCTTTCTAGGACTTGAATCTTTTTGGAATAATTTGAAAGGGTTTATGAAAACTTAGAGAGTGTTTAGGATCTGATTTAGATCATCTGGCTCCACTTGGGGATAGTTCTTTTGCCATAGAAGCACTAAGAACCGCAGATCAGTGCCTTAACCTTAGGCATGGATTCATATATTGCTTAACTAATTCAAATTATATGGAATTTGTAAACTGAAATCACTCTGGTATCTACAATGATAGGATGCTTATGCTTCAGAATTGGAATTAATGCTTGAGGTACTGCCCATTGACAGGCAGCTGCAAAGATTCGCCATCAAGATTCTTTAGGAAGAATGTATTATTTGTCCTTGCTTCTATAATTTTGAATGTGCCATACCACAGAGGATCAAACTTTCCATGTTTTCCCTTATCTTCTCTTCTAGTATCCCACCTTAATACCAGGTCTCCAACTTTAAAATCAATCTCTTTGGCCTTTTTGTAAAAATTACTCTTCATCTTTGATTGATACATGATCAAGTTGTCCATTACCTTATCCCTATTTTCACTCAGCTCCACTAACTTATTCTTTCTTCTTATCAGATCATTGGGCTCTTCTTTTTCCTCCTGAATCATTGCAAGCACAAGCTTCTCAAGTTGGCTTAGGAACAGGGCTTGAGTTCCATACACTAACTCAAAAGTTGATTTGCCTGTGGACCTTCTCGTAGTCACTCTAGCAGCCCATAGAGCAACCTTTAACTTATAATCCCAGTCTTTCTCATTGTGTACAATAGTTTTCTTAAGGATCTTCATCAAATTTTTGTTAGTGGATTCAACTAATCCATTTCCCTATAGATGATAAGCTGTTAAATGGGACAAAATAACATTATACTTTTGACAGAAAGCAACAAACTTACTTGAATTGAAGACTTGAGCATTGTTTGTTATGATTTTTGACAGGGCATCCAAATCTGCTGAAAATATTCTCCTCTAAGAACTTCATCACCACCTGATCAATTGCCCTCTTAGTGGGTATTGCTTCTACCCACTTGGTGAAGTAATCAGTGGATGTGAGAACCCACTTGTGTTGTCCACTTGAAGGTGGGTTAATCTCTCCAACAAAGTCGAGTCCCCATTGTCTAAATGGTTCCTCTATGAAGACTGGGATCAAAGGCAAAGGAGCTTACCTCTTCTTCTCAGCAAAAAGCTGACACTTCTGATATCACAATAGGATCGAACAAAGGATTTGGAGGGAAAACAATGAATTGGCTAATTTGTTCCCATCAGATCTATAATTACATTGGCTGAAGTAAGTTGCTTCTAATTATCTTCAACCAGATCTACATTATCATGTAGCATGAAGCAAGAAAAATCATCTTTCTCTTGATTATATACGGTGAATTACTTGCTCTATTTTTTGTAATTGTTTTTACAAATCTAGTTTCTCTGTACAACCTCCTTCCTTCCCCACCAAAAATTGGTATAATAGCATAAGTAAAATCTAGCTTCAAAACACCACCCAATTTGGCTCCCCATGACCTAGATAGCAACATTCCAAACCTAGTAGGGATATCTACTACCACTACATCCATTACCAAGCTTCTAGCTGGGTGTAGTGGTAGCAGATATCCACAACTCTAATGATATACACCACAACAACAAAGTTATAGAGAAAATTCCACGATGACTTGTTTGGAGTAGCAAAACCCTAGAATCCACAACTCTGATACCAAATGTTATGAAACCAAGTCACAAAAAGATAGAAAAGATAGATCAACCCTTTAGAAATAAGCCTCTTCAAGGGGGCAACCTCCTTTACATTACGCAAATGAACAATTCTTGGATGATACAAATGACAAGACCTCCTTTCTATATATAGGATTCTAAGGGGTCATAATATAATGAGAGCCAACATAACAATAATAATATAAGCGCACAAAAATAACAATAGTGGCCTTCTATGGGGCACAATAATAATAGTGCCCGACACCAACTGAGCTAGAGATGTATAAACTTGCGGCAATGAATGCTCGCTATGCTGAGGGTAAATGCTGGTCAAAATGCTTCTCGTGTAATGGAAACCTTCAGGAGGGAATTGATATCCCTGTTCATCAACAACGTGAGGAGTGTGTGTAGCAGAAACCTCTGAGTGACTCGGAGAAGAGACTAGAATATTTCCTTATGATTCCATGCATGGAAATAAACGATGATGGAAAATCAAAGATGTTTGAGGGGATAATTCCAAAAGAATACCCAATTGATTGTATGAAATGTACAGATGCTGCAGTGACATCACAATAGGATCGAAAAAAGGATTTGGAGGGAAAACAATGAGTCCTTGCTACCCTTTAGGGGTCGATGAGCTCTCGGGAGTCTGGATAAGATTATCTGGAGATTCCAGGCAAGATTCTTAAGGTGGCCCGGTATCTGACAGAGAAGAATGAGATGACAAAGGTTGAATACTCAGAACAATTCCAAGTTCAACAACTTAATCCTCAAGTGATTGTGAGAGTTTGGGAAGAGGCTCCTTAGGTGATCTTTCAGATGGAGGAGTGGAAAAGGAACTAGGAAAACCTGATGGTTCTGCCACAATGACTTTGTCGCAAATAACAAGAGAGACGGGGTTAATTTCAGGGCTTCTTCAAAATGTATTAAATGTAAACTCATGATGTGGTCTAGAAAAAGACTATTAGGAATATGATGTGATCGTTGGCAAATATTTTTTAAGACGCTGAAACAAGCTGGTGCCTTTTCATGTTTTAAGAGTCAAGAAAAAGGAAAAGATGATTCTATCACTTTTCATTTGAATGAGTTAGAAAGGACAAGTGCTCGATGATATTTTAAATTTAGAGAGTTAAAAAGACCAAAATTACTACTCAAGATAATCTAGGCGAAAGGATTACCAAGTAACTGTGAACTTCATAATACCTTCCAACAAACCGACAAGTACAGGTAGGAAATCTCCTTGAATGTTATGTTTGGTGTATCACATTTACAAGGTGGTAGACTCAGTTTCCTGTGGATAAAAGATTGCGAACCTAGTGGGGTCTCCCTTTATATACGTGATGGTACAGGGAGCACAAGTCTGTACTAGTGTTGTCTAGTGCTGAAGCGAACGATAGCTACTAGGTTTAAAGATGCCAGAACACATCTCTAACCTAGACCTCTAAAATGTGAGTATTAGGTTTCAAATGCGCCTTAGGTTAATTGAATACATTTTAAAGTTTATCTTGAAATTATGTCTCAGTTTTTAGCTCCCATCGATGTGAATCGAAAAACTTCTATATGTAGCTAGATGAGACAAAACCCTTCCAATTAGATGAATGTCTACACTAATGAGAGTAGAGAAAAAAATCAATGCAACAAACAAGCAACTAAAAGAAAGACGACTCTTCACTTCTTCGCTTTTTGAAAACAAAATAATGAAAAAATATTTCCACTTCCTATCTCCTTATCAAATTCTCTTCAACTAGTCCTTTCAATGGTAAAAGAAGTTCATTTCCTTTCAAATGCAAAATGATGATGCAATTCTAGCTTCCAATGATGCCACTTAATGGAACATATCAATTCAGTAAACTAGAATTTTGTATTTTCAGTGGAATGATAGTATGAAGCTCTCACATAAACACTTCAATGGAAACTTTTCAAACAATGAACATCAATCATATGTAAAAGATGAAAAAGAGAACTCTTTCCAAATCAAACATTCAAAGACTCAATAGAAACAAGACGATCAATTGTAATCTATGATTGAAAATATACGTTCAACCAAGAGAAGAGCAAATGAAACTTTTCAAACTTGTTCAATTGAAACCAAAGCAATAAAAAGAACTAGAACACAAAATCCATGGAGGAGTTAACCAACTAGTTGACTTGCTAATCATGCAAAAGATTGAATGGACAATGACCTAGATGCCATAGGGTCACAAACCATCCAAAGACCTAAAAAATCAAGGAAATCTCATACCAAACAAGCACACACAAGAAGATAATGAAGCTTTCTAGCTAGGGAGAACAAAGGCAAACTGACTAAGAGGCAGAAATTATGAGAGCAAGAGACACTAGTTATGATTCAGGAGAAACCCTCATCTTCACTTACATGAATGAGCATGATTGAATAACTGACAACAAGTGCCACAAGGGAGTGCCACGCGACTTTTTGAGAGAAATTCACACTAGTCAGCATGACTCTCAGAAAATAAAACGTGCTCATCGATGATTTCAAGGAAAAATTAAAAATTTTCAAATATCAAAATGAGACTTGTCACTCTAAATTTTAGAACCAAAGTAGTAAACTATGGAAAGCACATAAAACCAAAGGGAAAGGGTGCTACAACAATAGTCAACACAAACCACGAAATGAAAAACAATCAAAAGAGAGGGATGGATCCCAATAGAGTAGCCAATTTGTGGAGTAGGTAAATCTCCTCTTTGGACAGAGGTGATCCCTCTAGCCTTAGAATGGATCTAGCCGCAAATAGAACAACCTAATGAAAACTTACTTAAACTAGAACCAAATAAGAGGGCCTATCTCTTAGAATGCTAATCCACTTGATGGTGGCCTCGCTCCTTTGCTCCAGCTTATTTTTGTTATTCTCCTTTAAATACCTAAAACAAGTGCAAAAGAGACAACAACAAACATAAGAGCATACAATTGCATTTAATTCACTTAAAAAGTCAAGGAATCTTAAGCCATAAAATGTAATATGAAAATCAATGTAGGAAATAAATCATTAGTTGTATTGATATACAGCTCAGAAAGAGATACAACCAACGTGCAAAGGGTGTGTTACCACCCTTTAGAACTAATTCTAAGGAAGCAACCAACAAGGAAGTGAGATACCAATAGAAATCTGGACAACCAATATACCAGAATGATGATTCCTACAAGGCATGGTGTTCCTAGGTTTGACGCCATCTCAGGAATGAAATTAACCATACTCGTATGTGTCTCACTCCGTGCAAGCAATATTGAGCTTGAAGCAACACTGAGCCGTAAGCCATTGGTTGCAAATAATAGTACGTCACACCTTTAAAAAGGGCATCAACACCCCTATGCCTTGTCCTGGAATCACTAAGGCACTGAGACTCATGTGGGACTATCATTAATGATGGTTCTCTTTCCTAGCTCATCGTTAATACAGTGGACTAGGTACCAGGGTTATCCAAACAGGTCTTTGTGCCTTAGCCAAATCAAATAATTATTGGGATGGATAGTTCTGAAGGAAAATATTTTAGTCAAGGATATAAGGTTTGATGAGTGATACTGTCTTTAAGTCTACGTGTGGGTCCAACAAGTCAGATGTGGCAGAGGGACAACCACTTAACTCATTTGGATAGCCGTGTGGTTGGGTGTCATGTCAGCCCCCTCGGGACCACATTACATTCTCATCTGCTCTAGTAAAGTGGCAACCTCCATTTGGAAGGGTCAAGCTGATTTGTCTCTTGATATTCTAACATAATGCGTTAAACTGTCGAGCAAGTGAGATGTGTCACAGGATGGATAAATAGATGATCGGCAAAGGGACAACCACTACCAACACTAGGAGGCTAGGAGGTAACGCCTGGTAGCCCTGTAGGCCCACTACAGCTAGTGGTAACCTTATACCTCTAGTAAGCTGCCTTGCTCCCTAACTAAATCATACATCATAAAATTGGATTCTATGTCGCTTTACGGGTTCCATGAATGATTTATGTCTGATGATGGTAGGCCTAGTAAAGGAGTCACTACCAGGCATACAACCAGTTTCCATTTGTTGTACCCACAGGGATAGCAAGAAGTAACAACCAATATATGGGCTGGGATACTCTGCTAAAAATGGTGTACCCACCCAAGCTAGATTTGTGCAAGGTGTCAGAGAAAAATGGTGTACCCACCCAAGCAAGATTTGTGGAAGGTTTCGGACCTTAAATCGACATAGAAACAAGTACAAGCATTAAGGAAGGACTTAAAGCAACATAGAAACAAGTACAAAGCATGAAGTCCATCCTTAAATCGAGATAGAAACAAGTACAAAGCATTAAGGATGGACTTAAAGTGTCATAGAAACAAGTACAAAGCATGAAGTCCATCCTTAAATCGACATAGAAACAAGTACAAAGCATAAGGATGGAGGATGGAGGTACTGTCAGAGTTGGAGATGCTTTTAAATTATATTTGGGTATTTATTTGGCATACCTTATTTATTATATGGATATGCAGTATATCAATAGTGTAAACTTCTGCCATCGGCATGGGTGAGACACTCGAAAAGAGCGTTGATCTTGAAAACTCGATTTTAAGAAGGATTCTCTGGAAATGTTTTGAAAGGAGTGGGGACTTCTTTCTTCAAACTTTAGGGGATGCAAAAGCATAAGTTTCATGGTGAAAGTATAAGAGAGTAGTCACTAGTAGGGTTCTCCGAGATCAAGAACGGGGAGTGACACGAGAGTGACAAATTATTGTGTAACACATACACATTGAATCACATAAAGATAAGTTCAAATTAATACAAGAACAAAGTTTTATTTCACAATTCTTTAGCAATTAACTATTACTTCCTCCCTACTATTGTTTACAGAGGTTCGATATTTATATGAAATCTGTCCTCAACAATTTGAGACTTCTATGCTTACAGGTCTTTTGTTCAATCCTTATTCAAATTTGAAACTAAATAGAAAAGCGTAATTTCGTCAATTTTCTATTTGGAAAGCAAATCAAAGAAACATGATGTACTGAGACTTTTTTTGCTACGTGTTTGACCTGTGTCTTTGACCGTGCCACTATGTGATTCCTTGGGTGAATTGACTTGAGTGAATAGGAGAAGATCCATGAGGGGATCAATCCTCAACTACCCATGTGCTTAATTGCTTCATTAGCGTACTAGAACCCCGCGAACCATGGAGGTAGCTACAGACTTATAAAATAGGTGCAAAATCATGTTAATTCCATAGCTAGTGCAATCTTTAACATAAAAATAAGGAACATTAACGAATATGAAAAAGAAGACATGTAAGAGTTTTTAGCTTACCAAAATCTATGATTTACTGCCTTTATTGAGTTGATAATGATGATGAAAAAGAGCAAAATGGAGAATAAAGGGTGTCAAAACAAAATAGTTATGGAACTCTACAATATTTATGGTCACATTATGACAAGGATTATGTCTTTCTCCAATGTCACATTATAACAACCATTGTCATCCATGGTCAACCATGGTCCAACATCGAATTGTGACAAATATTGTCTCAATATGAAAACCAATCATGGTCACAATAATCCAACGTGGCATTGTGGCAAAGATTGTCTCATTATGAAAATAAATCATGGTAAACCATGGTTCAACATCGCATTGTGATAAAGATTGTGTGAATACGAAAATCAATCATGGTCAACCATGTTTATTTTTGGATTTATAATATTTATCTTAGGGTTTATATACCTTGAGTTTATAATATTAATCCCTTGGTTTTATAATATTAATCTTTTAGGCTTATTAATCTAATGGTTCATATTCATAGGGTATAATATTATCCATAGGGTTTATAATATTATTCCTATGGTTTAATAGAAATCTCTTGGGTTTATAATCATGGTCAACCATGGTGGAATGTCACATTGTAACAAAGATTGTCTCAATATGAAAAAAATCATGTTCCACCTTAGTAACAATTTTCAACCACGGTTAACCATGGCCAATCATGGTAAAGCATGGTCAATCATCATGGTCACATTGTGACAAATATTGTCTCTTCCTCTAATGTCACATTGTGACAATCATGGTCATCCATAGTCAACCATGGTCCATTGCCACATTGTGACAAAGATTCTCTCAATATGAAAATCAACCATGATCAACGATGGACCACGTCCCATTGTATTGCCTCAATATGAAAACTTACCATGGTCTATGTTGGATAGTGAGAAAGATTGTGTCAATGTATTATTTTAATAAAAGTACATTTATTTGTGTAATTTAAATTTAAATTTTAAGTTTATTTTTTAATTTAACTTTTATTAAATCTTGTGTTAATAAATTAATTTAAATATAAAATATATATACAGTTACTTTGATAAAAGCGAAAAGCGAAGTTTATTTGAGTAATTTAAATTTTATTAAAGCTTGTGTTAATAAATTAATTTAAATATAAAATATATATACGGTTATTTTGATAACAATGATGTTTATTTGATTAATTTAAATTTAAATTTAAATTTTAAATTTACCTTTTTAATTTAAATTTGGGTAATTTAATGTTGGGTAATTTGACTAATTTAAATTTGGGTAATTTAAATTACCTTTTTAATATGCCATTTTACTAGTTGTCTAACAAGGCCAAGGAATTGCTAGGACCCCCGAAAGTTTCGGGAATCAACCCAAAAAAATTTCGAAAAATCTTGTAGAGGCAATCGTGTTTTTATAGTGTTTTTGATGGTTGAAATGGATTAACCATCATCAAAGACATCTAGGACACCTAATATTTTCAAGTTTAACATCTATAAATTTACAAAGATCCTAGCCGAATTTTCTATAAATATGACCAGAATTTCCATAACTTTCAAGGCAATTAGCTAGTTAGACTACTACCCATTTTACATGGCATATTGGAATATGTGTCAATGTATTGGACCATGATAAAGACTAAGGCCGAGCAATTGACGGCCAAAATTGAAGGAATCCGGGCAAAAAAAATCTCATAAAATTTTACACAGGTTTTACTTGGATTTACAAAAATCCCTCACAAAGTTTTTGAAAATATGGGAATTTCCAGCAAAAAGTTTTTGAAAATATGGTCGGAATTTCCAGCAAAAAAGCATAATCTATAGACTATTACATAAAGACTCTCCAAAATGGGTCTACACCATAATGAACCCATGGTATTAACCCATGGTATTGACCTTCATTTTTGGCGGAAAACAATAAAATAAGGGTTCTAGAGAGTTCATCCAACCTTTAAAAAGGGATAAGAGCTAAGCATTGCGGGCATCCTGAGTCTATCTATCTATTTTTGTTAGCTAAGCATTGTGGGCACCCTGAGTCTATCTATCTATTTTTGTTTTAGTTTTGATCCCAGAGACGAAAATCACTGTGAGTGGGTGGAATTGTCTAATAGATACATTCAACTTCCACTATTGTGATTGTACAACATGCAATGGAAAAATGGGCACCACCAGACATAGTTACGAGTGCAAAGGATTTAAGCAGTGATGTCCAACCTCATGAACAGCAACAAAGGGGAATAATGGTAAGGGATTACTCCTCTTCTAATAGTTTTGATCTGCTCCATTACCGAGAGTTTGGTAGCAATGACAAAAAGCCACCAAATATTTTTCGAGAGTATCATGTAGCTGCAGTCCTTTATGGATTACGTCACATGACAGGAGTGGTGATAACACATAGCACAGTGTGTTATATTCATGATACCGAGAATGGTACCTGTATAGTTCCGTTCAGTCTTAGTTTAGATTATGGTAATGATGGCCAGCCCCCTCTGCACCAGCGTCTACAAATAGATAACGGCGGGCCTATTCTGAGCCAGCTACCATGGAAATCCTTGTTTTACGTTTATAATCCGCATAATGAGTCTTTGATAATGGTTACTGAGAGTCAGGGAAGGCGAAGGATTATAAGCATTCCAATTGAATGCATAAAAATAGGAGCTACAACCCACGAAGAGTTGTTCCAGGGTGAGTCCGTAATCAGTCATTGGAAATTTGATATTCCAAATTGCAGGGGCGTGATTTATAATCTGTCAGAACGGGGGGTGTTCAAGGTCTTTGAATTGAAAAATTACAGTCATCTGTTTGCAATTTCATACCCAGATAGCAAATTAACATCAGAAAGTGGACTTCTAGCTCCTGAATTTACATTTGGAAGTCCAGGAAATACTGAAATCGTGATCTGTGAAAAGGTCAAAGGAAAATCCACTCTGTTCAAGATTTATTCCAAAAGCGATGGAATTTTTCGTAAAGAATTTTTCCTGAAAGACACTTGTTGGGCATTCGTTGTACTATGTGGCTATAACAGAATGGTTTTGCAAGGGGGAGAAGCGGGGCAGCTGAGAGTATTGGATATTAGCGGTCAAAATCCTGTTTGCATAAAGAAAACAAATATTTGCACTACATGCCGACCGCACTACTTACATAAAGTTTCCAAGTTCATTTGCTGGGACTTTTGGGACAAAACAGTTAATGTGTGTAATTTAGAAGGAGAGATTTTAGTGAGACTTGAAGACCACCAAATATCACCATTGGATGGCTTTTCCCGTGGATCTCACATTACAAAATCACAGGATATCATCATTTCTATTTGTAGGAGACCCTATGATACCTATGGTCCCTACAGCATCAATATTAGCAGCATTGTTACAGGACAATGCCTCGCAAAGCTCAGCATAAATGATTCGAATTGTTCCGAAATCAGAAAGTGGGTTCTCGCAAAGCTCAGTTTTGGAACTACAGGATTTGCATATGATGAAAGGACGCACAACATTTTCACGGCAGGCTGGCATGGTTTAGGTTGCGTATGGTCTAGTAGATTCTACATTGATGCTAGATTCGACTCCTTGATAGTATAGAATAGACTCCTCAGAATCGCAATTCATTGTTTTATTTTATGAATATCATCTCTCAGAAATACCTGCAAGTGTTATGAACTAATCAGATCCAACACATTGTTTCACACATGTGTTTTAATTTATAGATTAATTATTTAAATATCTCAAAATTAGTTCGATGAACGAATGTGCATGAATTGTTCTGCTCTAAGATTGCAAAACGAATTAAACTTTATTAACGTTTAAAGGATGATTATGGTGATGCCTTTTTAGTTGAGAAAAATGCGAAAGTTCATCTCAGTTTTTCCTTTTTCTCCTTTATATCAACTTATGATATTGATTGTTAACTAATATTATATAATGATTTTGATTCGAATTACAGATTTTATAATATTTTATAATGATTACAGATTTCATAATATTATATAATGATTTTGCCCTTTTTGTCACTCAAAAAAATCAAATCTTCTTGGGACATGTCAATTGTGCATGGTGCCACATCATCCTTTAGGCCTACTCAACACAACGTCATTGGTCACATCATTCTACCAACGTCATTGGTCACATCATTCTACCATGTCCCTCTAGGGCCTCTTCCAGCAACATTTAGAAAGGACCTTGTTAATATGAATTTTTTTTAGCAAGTGTACCAAAATCCTTCACTTAATCCACTTTGACAAACAACCCTAACAACAAAAAATTGGCAGCTAAGACCTTCACAACATTATTTAGAAAACCTATAAAAAGAAAATATAAAATAACATATAAGTCAAGATATTGTATGAGAAACCTAATGGAAATATGATAAATTGAATGTTATTATTAAAATAAAATGTTTAAACCTCAGTGAGGAGAATGTGAACACTTGGATATACAAATCCACCTCTGTGAGATGGGTACTTTGATACCTTGTGCTTTAGCTATATCTTTAGTTCCCTCTCTAAAGACGTATGCAATGGGAAGAAAGAAGTGGTGGTGGCTTGACATTAAAAATGGGAGCTCAAATATCACAAGAAGTGTAAGCCCCCAACCCACACTTACCCAATTTCACATCTCGCCACGATAAACATGTGATGAGTGTCATTGTGATATGACCTAGCCTTCAAGTAGTTATGGAAGTGTGGCCTACAAACTGAAATCTTTTTGACATCGCTGAGGGATTACATACCACATACCACTCATGAGCCAAATAGCCAACTCAGGTTACCAATCCCTGAGTTGGAACTCCTTTTCACTCACCTTGTCCTATAACTCCATCCATGTTGTTGGAAGGTAATATTTGCACTCGCAAGTTTGCCTCCATTCAGTTATGACCTAAATCCTCTAGTTATTTTCTTGCAGTTTTGAGATTTGATCAATGTTTTAGGCTAGCCTCTAGACAACTACCCAAAACTCATTGTAACTTTCTAGAAGCATGGAAATGATGTAAATAATGATGAAAAATCCAAACTTAAGCAATAAATTAAGCTAGACATGCTTATTCCATGATAGATATTTCGTTAAACATATGGTAAACATTTGGTCAACTCAAAAGAAAAATATATTCTACTCTAAGGAGGACATTTAGTCAACTCGGTCCAATGGTGAAGAATTATCTAAGGGATAACAAGAGGAGTGCACAATAATGAGGATAAAGTTATTTTGTTTTTCAAGTAGAGTAGGGTAGAGAAAAATGAAAAAATAAAAATAAAAAATCTTAGGTGAAAACCTCTTTTGAGGTGCTTGAGATTGGCTCATTGATTGAAAACCTCCATGAGGTGGTCAATGAGTTGGAAAAAATGAGAAAATAGAGAAAAGGAAAAGATCCTAGGTGAAAACCTCCTTTGAGGTACTTAGGCACACCTACTCGTTGAAAACCTCATTGAGGCAACGAGTAGGCCTAGAATAAAAAAAAGGGAAAAAATAAAAAATATTTGCTCTATGTATCTCTATTGTGAATGTAGGTTCTCTCCAACATGTGCAAGCAACAAAAACAAGTTGGTACCAAAAGAAAAAAATTGGTCAAGCCTAGTCAAAAGAAGTCAAATTTGACTTCTCCTCCTTTGCTCAAATGATCCAACAAGGAAATAGCCATGTCAATCCATCATCCTCATAAATTTCCACCATCCACCCATCATTCTCAAGCTTTTCCCATTAAGTTTGATTGTTGTCCTAAAAACGTACATGAATGCTATGTTTTACTACATGAAACAAAAACACATAGAACAGAAAACTATTTTTTCCATATCTTGCAAACCATGCATCCCTTTGCCAGGATGTTTTAGGGGGAGATGAAAATTACAGTGCACATCAACAAGAAGACAACGCATCAACAAATAAGATCAACAAAAAAGAAAAAGGTAGTCAAGAAGATGTACCTTAGTCATGAGCAGTACAACAACATCAACTCAGCAGCAACATGCATGTCTATACAACAACCATCGGGTAGGTACAGATATGAAATATTCTTGATCTCTTCACTTGAGCAGATTATCAATGCATAAGAGATGAGGTTTTATAATCTAAGAATGGGTCAGCAATCTCGACCACCTTCAACTAGTTAATTTCAACTCACTCATTCACTTATGCAATGTGAAAAAGTCAAATTAGGAAGGGTGATGATTTCGATGAATGGGGAAAACAATTAAAAGAAGAAATTTTTGCAAAGGATAAGTCACCATAGGACTCCAAGCCCTCCTTTCACTTCATATGCACTATCTATGCATCATTCTTCCATCCCATTTCATAATTTCAAGAACAAACCTTACACTTTGTCTCACCGTGAAAATTTCTTGGAAAAACAAAGAGAGGATCCTCTCCATTCTCACAAACCTACACTACTCTCTTTGATCCCTAGCATCATCCTCCAAGCTCTCTACATCATTTCTCATCACTCACATATAGTTATAAGACCGTGAAAGAGGAGGAATGACTGCTACACGAAGGCGTGATGATGCTACAAGAAGGAAGAAAGGAACAAATTGTGCTAAAACCAAAAATGGCAGTGCTTAAGAGAGACATAATCAAAACATAGAAATCCAAGGCCATTAGTCAATCATCTAGGCCAAAAAAGAAAAGAAGGCAACAAAAGGAAACAAGACATTCACCATCAAAACAAAACTCAAACTGCTGTTGTTAGAAAATTATATATTACGGAGCAATGGAACACATAAAATATTGCAGAAATATAAACATAGAAAATGGACAAATCAAGAGAGACATAGATATACGTGGTTCACCCAGTTTGGGCTACGTCCACCCCGAATAGCCAGTCCTTCCTTTCTATTATCCAACAAAATGAAGAGATACAACCTACAGCAAAACCGCTGTAATATCCTCTGTTTTCTCTCACAGTCTCACCTCTATGTTTCTCGCTCACCGAATACACATCTATATCTCACAGCCTCAAATATAATGCCCTCATATAAAGAGAGGGGTTGCCTTCTAGGGCAAAAAATCCTAAACTAAACATAAGTTCTACCGTCATATCATCCGCCTAATGAACGGCCCAGATTGACTAGAAATTACTATACTTTTACAAGGCAATTTTACAGTTATTTTTAGCTTCGGGGGCGCTGCCCCCGAAACCCCCCGCCAAGGGGGGGCTCCCAAAAGTCGCTGCTGCCCCCCCCCGGACCCCCCACGGCAGCGATTATTTTACGGGCGGCGTTGCCACCCCATTTTGAACTGGGGTCCAATATGCCGGTACCATAGAAGATAATCACGCTCCACACCCAACAATCTCCCACTTGGAGACTGATTGTAGTAACTCCACCGCTGCTCCATTTGCTGGACAATGACTCCTCTTTGGACCTGGCTGTTTCTCATCTTCATCGTCATCCTTGAAGACCAACTGAAACTCAGCATACTCTCAGTTTCTCCCTGGTTACAACTTTTGTTAGCATATCTGCAGGGTTCTGGCTAGTGTGTATCTTTTCCAGCTTCAACTCTCCATCTTCCAACACTGATCGTATGAAATGGTACTTGATCTGTATGTGTTTTGTCCTGGAATGAAATGCTGAGTTCTTTGCAAGATGAATGGCACTTTGACTATCATTGTATAACGTGCCCATATCATGCTCCTTACCCAATTCACCCATAAACCTTTGTAACCAAATCATTTCTTTACTAGCCTCTGCAGCAGCAACATACTCTGCTTCTGTTGTTGAAAGTGCAACAACACTTTGGATTTTTGAAACCCAATTGACAGTTGTTCCTCCGATAGTAAATACATATCCTGTAGTGCTTCTCCTATTATCTCTGTCACCTACCATATCTGCATCAACATATCCTTGTAGTGATATGTTTGAACCACAAAAGCATAATGGCTGATTTGCGGTACCTCTCAAATATCTGAGAATCCATTTCACTCCCATCCAATGTTCCTTTTGTGGATTGTTCATGTACCTGCTTACAACTCCCACTGCATGTGCAATATCAGGCCTTGTGCAGACCATTGCATACATTAAACTTCCAACTGCTGATGCATATGGAACTTTAGACATATAATCCATGTCTTCTCGGGTCTTTGGGCACATTTCTTTGCTAAGTTTGAAATGGCTAGCAAAAGGTGTACTAACTCGTTTTGCATTTTGCATGTTAAATCTTTTCAACACCTTTTGTATGTACTCATTCTGAGGCAATGTTAATTTTCTATTTTTACTATCTCTAGTTATTCTCATACCAAGGATTTGTTTTGCAGCACCCAAATCCTTCATTGCAAATGAATTTGCCAATTTTGTTTTGAGCACATTTATTTCCTGCATGTTAGATCCTGCAACAAGCATGTCATCTACATACAATAACAATATAATATAGCTGCCATCATTTTGCTTTTTCAGATAAACACAATGATGAGAGTGACATCTAATATAACCTTGTTTAGACATAAACTTGTCAAATTTTAGATACCACTGCCTTGGAACCTGTTTTAAACCATACAAGCTCTTCTTCAACCTGCACACAAGTTTCTCCTTCCCTTTCACCTCATATCCTTGTGGCTACTACATATATATCTCTTCCTCCAAATCCCCATGGAGAAAGGCTATATTTACATCTAACTGCTCAATATGCAAATCTTCAACTGCTACAAGACTTAAAATAGTTTTGATTGAAGTCATTTTAACATCAGGAGAAAATATTTCATCAAAATCAATACCTTTCTTCTGTGCAAACCCCTTCACCACAAGCCTAGCTTTGTACCTTTGCTTTCCTCCATCTTCTTCCTTCAGCCTGTAAACCCATTTATTCTTCAATGTAGTTTTTCCTGCAGGAAACCTGACTAAATCCCAAGTCTGGTTATAAATCCCACTTCTTCTTGCTTTCAACCTGCATTGCTTCTTCATAACATTCAGGTTCACCGGAATCAGTCAACAATAAATAATATAATGAAGGAGAGTATCGTTCAGGAGGTCTACTTGTCCTGGTAGATCTTCTAACACCACTTTCAGGTGTTTGGGGTGCCTGTTGTTGTTGTGATGGTTGCTGTTGTTGTGGTTGTTGATTATTATTATTTTCAGGCACCTTTACTTTTTCAGTAATTTCATCAAGAACTGCGTATTCCTTGTTTTCTTTTTCTTGTTTCTTTTCATGCAACTGATTCTTATACAAGACCTTTTCATTGAATATTACATCTCTGCTCCTAATTATTTTGTGATTTTCATAATCATATAAGCGATAACCAAAATCATTAACACCATATCCAATAAAGGTACATTTCTTTGACTTTGCCTCAAGCTTTGTTCTATTTCTTTATCAATATGGACAAAGGCCTCACAACCAAAAGGTTTTAAAATAGAGTAGTTTACCTTTTTCCGTGTCCATGCTTCCTCTGGAACACCACCATCCAAGGAACTTGAAGGTCCTCTATTTATTAAATAAACAGTAGTATCTACAGCATCTGCCCAAAATTGTAAAGGCAATCCTTCATGCAATCTCATGCACCTTGCACGCTCCATGATTGTTCTGTTCATCCTTTCTGACACACCATTTTCTTGTGGTGTTCTTAGAACTGTCTTCTCGCTGCGAATTCCATGCTCTGAACAGTACCTATCAAACTCTTTGCTGCAATATTCACCTCCATTGTCTGATATAAGACACTTCAATTTCTTTCCTGTCTCAATCTCAACCAAAGCTTTCCATTTCTTGAAAGTATCAAATACATCAGATTTATTCTTAATACAATAAATCCAAGTTTTTCTAGTTGCATCATCAATAAAGGTAACATAATAACGAGAGCCACCGAGAGATGATACCTGAGCAGGTCCCCATACGTCTGTATGCACAAGCTCTAATTTTTCGTTCTTCTTTTCTTTCCCAACTCTGAGAAATCTGACTCTCTTCTGTTTTCCATAAATGCAGTTCTCACAGAAATCCAAATCAGAATTCTTCAAACCTGGCAACAAATTCCTTGAGTGAAGAATCTTCATCCCTTTTTCACTCATGTGTCCGAGCCTATGATGCCATAATGTTGCATCTGCTCCTTTGGAAGTCAAAGCATTAACAGAGTTAGAAATACCATTGCATAAATACAATGTACCAACCTTTTCACCTTTTGCTATTACCAGGGCTCCTTTTGTGACCTTCCAAGCTTTATCTGTGAAAGTTGTCACACAACCTTCACTGCCTAACTGCCCTGTTGAAATCAGATTTTTCTTTAGATCTGGAACATGCCTTACCTCCTTTAGTAGCCACTGGTTTCCATTCTGTTGTTTTACAAGAACCTTACCCATTCCAACAATTTTACAAGGTTTGTCATCACCCAGACGAACTTGTCCAAAGTCTCCTTGAACATAGTCATAAAAGTATTTCTTTTCAGTTGTGGCATGGAATGGGGCCCTTGAATCTACCACCTACGAATCAGTAATATTTTCGACAGAAAGAATCAAAGCATCTTGTAACACATCACCTGTCACATTTGCTTCATGATTGTTTTCTTGTTGTTCATCTCCTTCTTTTCCCTTCCGAGATCTACAGTATTTCTTTAGGTGTCCTTTCTTTCCACATTTCCAGCACACTATCCCCGATCTGGACTTGGATCTGCCTTTCCTTGATTTACTGCGATATCCTGAGCTCTTTCCTCTTTCCATTTTTCTTCCTCTAGACTCTGCACTCAAAGCATTTCATGATGTCTCACCGGAGCTTTTCCGTCGCATTTCCTCGCTAAGGATAGCACCGACAACATCATCAAACTTTAAAGTACTAGATCCAGAAACAGAGTTACTGATGGCCATTACCAAACCATTCCAGCTTTCTGGTAACGAGCACAAGAATAACAGAGCTTTAATTTCATCATCAAAGTTTACCCCTACAGAACTTAACTGACTTGTAACTGTATTAAAATCATTTAAATGGTCTGCAACAGATCCACCTTCCGACATCTTCATATTAAATAACCGTTTCATAAGAAATACCTTGTTCGAGGCCGAGGGTTTTTCATATAGTTTCGACAATGCCTCCATCAAACCTGCTGTCGTGGTTTCCTTCGAAATGTTGAAAGCGACTGACGCACCAAGGCACAGCCGTATTGTTCCGAGTGCCTTTCTATCGAGAAGGTTCCATTCTTCGTCTTTCATACCCGTCGGCATCTTTGTTTTTCCGCCCAATGGTAGGTATAGATCTTTCTGATACAGATAATCTTCCATCTGCATCTTCCACAGCGAGAAGTTTTGGCCGTTAAATTTCTCGACCCTAAACTTACCATCTTCCGCCATTGCTCCCACTCGAACCAAGAACCCTTCTTTCCTGCGAGTTTATCAGCCAAATAGACCTTCGGCTCTAATACCAGTTGTTAGAAAATTATATATTACGAAGCAATGGAACACATAAAATATTGCAGAAATATAAACACAGAAAATGCACAAAACAAGAGAGACACAGATATACGTGGTTCACCCAGTTTGGGCTACGTCCACCCCGAACAACCAGTCCTTCCTTTCTATTATCCAGCAAAATGAAGAGATACCACCTACAGCAAAACTACTGTAATATCCTCTATTTTCTCTCACAGTCTCACCTCTATGTTTCTCGCTCACCGAATACACATCTATATCTCACAGCCTCAAATACAATGCCCTTATATAAAGAGAGGGGTTGCCTTCTAGGGAAAAAAACCCTAAACTAAACATAAGTTCTACCGTCAGATCATCCGCCTAATGAACGGCCCAGATTGACTAGAAATTACTATACTTTTACAAGGAAATTTTACAGCTGTTTTTAGCTTCGGGGGCGCTGCCCCTGAAACCCCCCGCCAGGGGGGGGCTCCCAAAAGTCGCTGCTGCCCCCCCCTGGACCCCTCACAACAGAGATTATTTTACGGGCGGCGTTGCCGCCCCATTTTGAACTGGGGTCCAATATGCCGGTACTATAGAAGATAATCAGGCTCCACACCCAACAATCTCCCACATGGAGACTGATTGTAGTAACTCCACCGCTGCTCCATTTGCTGGACAATGACTCCTCTTTGGACCTGGCTGTTTCTCATCTTCATCGTCATCCTTGAAGACCAACTGAAACTGAGCATATTCTCAGTTTCTCCCTGGTTACAACTTTTGTTAGCATATCTGCAGGGTTCTGGCTAGTGTGTATCTTTTCCAGCTTCAACTCTCCATCTTCCAACACTAATCGTATGAAATGGTACTTGAGCTGTATGTGTTTTGTCCTGGAATGAAATGCTGAGTTCTTTGCAAGATGAATGGCACTTTGACTATCATTGTATAACCTGCCCATATCATGCTCCTTACCCAATTCACCCATAAACCTTTGTAACCAAATCATTTCTTTACTAGCCTCTGTAGCAGCAACATACTCTGCTTCTGTTGTTGAAAGTGCAACAACACTTTGGATTTTTGAAACCCAACTGACAGTTGTTCCTCCGATAGTAAATACATATCCTGTAGTGCTCCTCCTATTATCTCTGTCACCTGCCATATCTGCATCAACATATCCTTGTAGGGATATGTTTGAACCACCAAAGCATAATGCCTGATTTGTGGTACCTCTCAAATATCTGAGAATCCATTTCACTGCCATCCAATGTTCCTTTCCTGGATTGTTCATGTACCTGCTTACAACTCCCACTGCATGTGCAATATCAGGCCTTGTGCAGACCATTGCATACATTAAACTTCCAACTACTGATGCATGTGGAACTTTACACATATAATCCATGTCTTCTTGGGTCTTTGGGCACATTTCTTTGCTAAGTTTGAAATGGCTAGCAAAAGGTGTACTAAGTGGTTTTGCATTTTGCATGTTAAATCTTTTCAACACCTTTTGTATGTACTCATTCTAAGACAATGTTAATTTTCTATTTTTCCTGTCTCTAGTTATTCTCATACCAAGGATTTGTTTTGCAGCACCCAAATCCTTCAATGCAAATGAATTTGTCAATTTTCTTTTGAGCACATTTATTTCCTGCATGTTAGATCCTGCAACAAGCATGTCATCTACATACAATAACAATATAATATAGCTGCCATCATTTTGCTTTTTCAGATAAACACAATGATCAGAGTGACATCTAATATAACCTTGTTGAGACATAAAATTGTCAAATTTTAGATACCACTCCCTTGGAGCCTGTTTTAAACCATACAAGCTCTTCTTCAACCTGCACACAAGTTTCTCCTTCCCTTTCACCTCATATCCTTGTGGCTGCTGCATATATATCTCTTCCTCCAAATCCCCATGGAGAAAGGCTGTCTTTACATCTAACTGCTCAAGATGCAAATCTTCAGCTACTACAAGACTTAAAATAGTTCTGATTGAAGTCATTTTAACAACAGGAGAAAATATTTCATCAAAATCAATACCTTTCTTCTGTGCAAACCCCTTCACCACAAGTCTAGCTTTGTACCTTTTCTTTCCTCCATCTTCTTCCTTCAGCCTGTAAACCCATTTATTCTTCAATGTAGTTTTTCCTGCAGGCAACCTGACTAAATCCCAAGTCTGGTTATGCATTAAGGATTCCATCTCTTCTTCCATGGCTACCTCCCACTTCTTCTTGCTTTCAACCTGCATTGCTTCTTCATAACATTCAGGTTCACCGGAATTAGTCAACAATAAATAATATAATGAAGGAGAGTATCGTTCAGGAGGTCTACTTGTCCTGGTAGATCTTATAACACCACTTTCAGGTGTTTGGGGTGCCTGTTGTTGTTGTGATGGTTGCTGTTGTTGTGGTTGTTGATTATTATTATTTTCAGGCACCTTTACTTTTTCAGTAATTTCATCAAGAACTGCGTATTCCTTGTTTTCTTTTTCTTGTTTCTTTTCCTGCAACTGATTCTTATACAAGACCTTTTCATTGAATATTACATCTCTGCTCCTAATTATTTTGTGATTTTCATAATCATATAAGCGATAACCAAAATCATTAACACCATATCCAATAAAGGTACATTTCTTTGACTTTGCCTCAAGCTTTGTTCTATTTCTTTATCAATATGGACAAAAGCCTCACAACCAAAAGGTTTTAAAATAGAGTAGTTTAACTTTTTCCCTGTCCATGTTTCCTCTGGAACACCACCATCCAAGGAACTTGAAGTTCCTCTGTTTATTAAATAAACAGCAGTATCTACAGCATCTGCCCAAAACTGTAAAGGCAATCATGCATGCAATCTCATGCACCTTGCACGCTCCATGATTGTTCTGTTCATCCTTTCTGACACACCATTTTCTTGTGGTGTTCTTGGAACTGTCTTCTCTCTGCGAATTCCATGCTCTGAACAGTACCTATCAAACTCTTTGCTGCAATATTCACCTCCATTGTCTTATCTAAGACACTTCAATTTCTTTCCTGTCTCAATCTCAACCAAAGCTTTCCATTTCTTGAAAGTATCAAATACATCAGATTTATTCTTAATACAATAAATCCAAGTTTTTCTAGTTGCATCATCAATAAAGGTAACATAATAACGAGAGCCACCAAGAGATGATACCTGAGCAGGTCCCCATACGTCTGTATGCACAAGCTCTAATTTTTCGTTCTTCTTTTCTTTCCCAACTCTGAGAAATCTGACTCTCTTCTGTTTTCCATAAATGCAGTTCTCACAGAAATCCAAATCAACATTCTTCAAACCTGGCAACAAATTCCTTGAGTGAAGAATCTTCATCCCTTTTTCACTCATGTGTCCGAGCCTATGATGCCATAATGCTGCATCTGCTCCTTTGGAAGTCAAAGCATTAACAGAGTTAGAAATACCATTGCATAAATACAATGTACCAACCTTTTCACCTTTTGCTATTACCAGGGCTCCTTTTGTGACCTTCCAAGCTTTATCTGTGAAAGTTGTCACACAACCTTCACTGCCTAACTGCCCTGTTGAAATCAGATTTTTCTTTAGATCTGGAACATGCCTTACCTCGTTTAGTAGCCACTGGTTTCCATTCTGCTGTTTTACAAAAACCTTACCCATTCCAACAATTTTACAGGGTTTGTCATCACCGAGACGAACTTGTCCAAAGTCTCCTTGAACATAGTCATAAAAGTATTTCTTTTCAGTTGTGGCATGGAATGAGGCCCCTGAATCTACCACCCAGGAATCAGTAATATTTTCGAAAGAAAGAATCAAAGCATCTTGTAACACATCACCTGTCACATTTGCTTCATGATTGTTTTCTTGCTGTCCATCTCCTTCTTTTCCCTTCCGAGATCTACAGTGTTTCTTTAGGTGTCCTTTCTTTCCACATTTCCAGCACACTATCCCCGATCTGGACTTGGATCTGCCTTTCCTTGATTTACTGCGATATCGTGAGCTCTTTCCTCTTTCCATTTTTCTTCCTCTAGACTCTGCACTCAAAGCATTTCCTGATGTCTCACCGGAGCTTTTCCGTCGCATTTCCTCGCTAAGGATAGCACCGACAACATCATCAAACTTTAAAGTACTAGATCCAGAAATAGAGTTACTGATGGCCATTACCAAACCATTCCAGCTTTCTGGTAACGAGCACAAGAATAACAGAGCTCTAATTTCATCATCAAAGTTTACCCCTACAGAACTTAACTGACTCGTAACTATATTAAAATCATTTAAATGGTCTACAACAGATCCACCTTCCGACATATTCATATTAAATAACCGTTTCATAATAAATACCTTGTTCGAGGCCGAGGGTTTTTCATATAGTTTCGACAATGCCTCCATCAAACCTGCTGTCGTGGTTTCCTTTGAAATGTTGAAAGCGGTTGACGCAACAAGGCACGACCGTATTGTTCTGAGTGCCTTTCTATCGAGAAGGTTCCATTCTTCATCTTTCATACCCGTCGGCATCTTTGTTTTTCCGCACAATGGTAGGTATAGATCTTTCTGATACAGATAATATTCCATCTGCATCTTCCACAGTGAGAAGTTTTGGCTGTTAAATTTCTCGACCCTAAACTTACCATCTTCTGCCATTGCTCCCACTCGAACGAGGAACCCTTCTTTCCTGGGAGTTTATCAGCCAAATAGACCTTCGTCTCTGATACCAGTTGTTAGAAAATTATAAATTACGGAGCAATGGAACACATAAAATATTGCAGAGATATAAACATAGAAAACGCACAAAACAAGAGAGACACAGATATACGTGGTTCATCCAGTTTGGGCTACGTCCACCCCGAACAGCCAGTCCTTCCTTTCTATTATCCAGCAAAATGAAGAGATACAACCTAGAGCAAAACCGCTGTAATATCCTTTGTTTCCTCTCACAGTCTCACCTCTATGTTTCTCGCTCACCGAATACACATCTATAGCTCATAGCCTCAAATACAATGCCCTCATATAAAGAGAGGGGTTGCCTTCTAGGGCAAAAAACCCTAAACTAAACATAAGTTCTACCGTCAGATCATCCGCCTAATGAACGGCCCAGATTGACTAGAAATTACTATACTTTTACAAGGCAATTTTACAATTGTTTTTAGCTTCGGGGGCGCTGCCCCCGAAACCCCCCGCCAGGGGGGGCTCCCAAAAGTCGCTGCTGCCCCCCCTGGACCCCCACGGCAGCGATTATTTTACGGGCGGCGTTGCCGCCCCATTGTGAACTGGGGTCCAATATTCCGGTACTATAGAAGATAGTCAGGCTCCACACCCAACAATCTCGCACTTGGAGACTGATTGTAGTAACTCCACCGCTGCTCCATTTGCTGGACAATGACTCCTCTTTGGACCTGGTTGTTTCTCATCTTCATCGTCATCCTTGAAGACCAACTGAAACTCAGCATAATCTCAGTTTCTCCCTGGTAACAACTTTTGTTAGCATATCTGCAGGGTTCTGGCTAGTGTGTATCTTTTCCAGCTTCAACTCTCCATCTTCCAACACTGATCGTATGAAATGGTACTTGAGCTGTATGTGTTTTGTCCTGGAATGAAATGCTGAGTTCTTTGCAATATGAATGGCACTTTGACTATCACTGTATAACGTGCCCATATCATGCTCCTTACCCAATTCACCCATAAACCTTTGTAACCAAATCATTTCTTCACTAGCCTCTGTAGGAGCAACATACTCTGCTTCTGTTGTTAAAAGTGCAACGACACTTTGGATTTTTGAACCCCAACTGACAGTTGTTCTTCCGATAGTAAATACATATCCTGTAGTGCTCCTCCTATTATCTCTGTCACCTGCCATATCTGCATCAACATATCCTTGTAGGGATATGTTTGAACCACCAAAGCATAATGCCTGATTTGTGGTACCTCTCAAATATCTGAGAATCCATTTCACTGCCATCCAATGTTCCTTTCCTGGATTGTTCATGTACCTGCTTACAACTCCCACTACATGTGCAATATCAGGCCTTGTGCAGACCATTGCATACATTAAACTTCCAACTCCTGATGCATATGGAACTTTAGACATATAATCCATGTCTTCTTGGGTCTTTGGGAACATTTCTTTGCTAAGTTTGAAATGGCTAGCAAAAGGTGTACTAACTGGTTTTGCATTTTGCATGTTAAATCTTTTCAACACCTTTTGTATGTACTCATTCTGAGACAATGTTAATTTTCTATTTCTCATACCAAGGATTTGTTTTGCAGCACCCAAATCCTTCATTGAAAATGAATTTGACAATTTTCTTTTGAGCACATTTATTTCCTGCATGTTAGATCTTGCAACAAGCATGTCATCTACATACAATAACAATATAATATAGCTGCCATCATTTTGCTTTTTCAGATAAACACAATGATCAGAGTGACATCTAATATAACCTTGTTCAGACATAAACTTGTCAAATTTTAGATACCACTGCCTTGAAGCCTGTTTTAAACCATAGAAGCTCTTCTTCAACCTGCACACAAGTTTCTCCTTCCCTTTCACCTCATATCCTTGTGGCTGCTGCATATATATCTCTTCCTCCAAATCCCCATGGAGAAAGGTTGTCTTTACATCTAACTACTCAAGATGCAAATCTTCAGCTGCTACAAGACTTAAAATAGTTCTGATTGAAGTCATTTTAACAACAGGAGAAAATATTTCATCAAAATCAATACCTTTCTTCTGTGCAAACCCCTTCACCACAAGTCTAGCTTTGTACCTTTGCTTTCCTCCATCTTCTTCCTTCCTTGCACATGTTACCAAAGAGCATTGTTTGAGACAAAGATACCAGATTTGTTGGACATTTTTGGAGGACCTTGTGGAGGAAACTTGGTACTAAACTAAGTTTTAGTTCTGCATATCATCCTTAGACTCATGGATACACTGAAGTTGTGAACAAAACCTTGGGTAATCTTTTGAGAAGTCTTGCAGGTGAACATCCAAAACAGTGGGATCAAGTATTGGCATAGGCTAAATATGCTTATAACGATTCTCCTAAGAGGAGTACATAGTAGAGTCCATTCCATATAAAAGAGGATTTTATGTTATGATGAAAAATGTGTTAGAAAATTATCTATTATAGAGAATGGAACACATAAAATATTGCAGAAATATAAACACAGGAAACACATAAAACAAGAGAGACACAGATATATGTGGTTCACCGAGTTTCGGCTATGTCCATTGAGAAAGAGCCAGTCCTTATTTTTATATTATCCATCAAATTGAAGAGATACAACCTACAACAAATCTGCTATAATTCCCTCTTCGCTCTCAATCTCCTCTCTCTTCCTCACTCAAAATACAGATATACATAGATGCAATAAAATTCCCTCATATATAGTGACGGGTTGCCTTCTAGGGCCAAAAACCCTACATTAAACATAACTTCTGCCGTCAGATATTTTCCTAATGAATGGCCCAAATTGACTACAAAATTACAACATTTTACAAGGAAATTTTACATCTATTCTTAGCTTCAGGGGCACTGCCCCCGATCCCCCCTCCAGGGGGCGCTCCCAAAGGTTGCAACCGCTCCCCCTGGACCCCCCCTGCAGCGAATATTTTACGAGCAGCGTTGCCGCACCATTATGAACTAGGGTCCAATATGGTGATACCTTTGAATACAGAAGATAATCAAGCTCCACACCCAACAAAATGATGGATAACTATTAGAAAGTGTGAAAATTAAATGATATTGTTTTCATTAAAGAAGGTGGTAGGGAATGAGGATGTGAAGGAGCCTTGTGAGACTTCTGTTGTTAAGGATTGATGATGATATTCATCACTCTATAATTGAGTACAAAGAGCCAAAAAGATAGAACTTTAAGTTCATAACACATATGTGAGAAGCCTTGGTGATGAAGCATTCTCTCAAGGAGTAGAGAATTAATTGAAGTGTTTCTTCTCCAGCCTAGAGAGGAGTAAATAAAATACTATTCTTGATCAATGTGCATATTACATTAAAGAAAAGAATAACAATAGGGAGTATGAGTTGAATGGGTAAAAGGAGCAACATAGTAAGAAAGGAGAGTGTAAATAGTGACCAACAAAGCAACAAAGTGAGTGAATTAATGAAGTTTAGGGCCTAAGAGAGAGGTAGTGTGTGCCTATAGAAGATTGAGAAGCACATTTAGGTCAAGGATTTGTAGAGGAGAGTAGGGTGATAAGAGGGAAATGAATTAAATAAAAAGTGAATTAAGGTGCTAGAGGTGTCACTTTAAAAATCCCATGAAAGGGTAGATCATAGTGGTAGAAGTGGGTGTGTCCCTACAAAGATTTAAGCTTTGTTCCTTAAGTAAGCTAGAGCTTTCTGATCTAAGGGGGTTGGAGCCTCATTTGAGTTGGTGCTATAAAATATTGATTTAAACATAGTTGGTGCTCTTATTTTACATCATAATACAAACACAGTTTTCGTGGTTTTTCTCTTGAAATGGTTTTGACATTAAATCACTATGTACATATGTGATGTCATTGTCTTTTTTTTTTTTTCCCCTAAGAAAAAGTCGTAATTTTATTCATATTTGATAAAATTACATTTTGTAGATGCCATAGGCATATGCAGATGGCTGGACCTGTATTAACACGCAGCAAACAAAGAAGGAACACTAAATAGAAAAAGAACAAATCCTGTAAGAACAGGATCCAACAGAGTAACAGAAAAAAGAAATTATGTTCCAGCAAGCCTATTCTTTTCTTCCCTTCTTCTTCTCCACCCGGCGCCATCCTCCCGAATCAGCTGTGGGTGTAATTGTAGCTAGCTGGTTTTCCGTTGTGATCATTTGTTGTTCTTTGTCTGATTCTGAGCCCTTCGATCCATGGGTTCTCTTTATGCCGCTTATTTCCATTTTCAACTCTTGATGTAGATCTGTAATGATCAGCCCCGTATGAGTAGAAAGGGCATTCGCTTCCTGATTTTGTTTCTGTCCCTTTTGAGATTTTGGTTCCATCTGGTTCTCTGTGGGTTCCTCCTTTATGCCCTCTTCTTCCGATGGTTCTGTGTGTTGCCAGCCTTTGGGCTTTTTTTGTTGTTTTTTCCTAGGGTCCTTTCGAGCTGTTGGGCAATCATATTGAAGATGCCCTGTCTGCATATAGTTCCTGCAGCGGAATGTTGTGTTTTCGTAGTCAAGCTGCTGTATCCATTGAGTATTATTGAAGTTTAGCACGATGTGGTCAGGTAGCCCCTGACTCAAATCCACTTCTACACATATTCTGGAAAATGTGAAGATTCCCCTGATTGCTCTATCTTCATCCATTTTTAGGAATTTCCCAAGAGAATTCCCAATGGCGGTTAACACTTTTTGATGCCAAAAGTGCAATGGGAGCCCATGTAGCCTCACCCATACTGGCATGGTTGAGACTATCATTGTAGTAGCATCAAAGTCCGAGAACCAGGGTGTGGTGAAGAGGCCAGCACTACCCCAGAACCAAGGCCCCTGTTTGATAATGCTGTCCCTTTCCTGTTCTGTATCAAATCTAACAATGAAAATCCCTTTAGGGCAGAGATAAATTTCGCAGTTAGGTGTCCAGGTTGAGTAGATCCATTGATGCAGGGCATCTGATTTTGGCCAGAAGCCATTGAATCTACAAATAACTGCAGTATTAGATAAATCAGTGTATAGTTCATTTACCTCCGGTATAGAGACTTGCAGAGTTGGTGATTCTGGCTTTTGTTCGACGATGTAAGGTCCTGGCAATTCTGATGTTGGTGCTGCTTTATTTTTCATTTTTTCTCCCTTTACTTTTACTGCATCCCGAAAGGAACCTGTATTTTTAGAGCTGGTTCCAGAGCTTCCGCCACGCAGCCGAAGAGTTAGATTAATAGTTGAATCATTGACCATTCCATAATGCTGCAGGGTTTTATTGTCTTGCAGACTGAACCCTGAGTAAATGAGGTTTTGTAGTCGTTCTGGGATTCCATGGCGACCTTGTATTTCCTTTTTTAATTCATGGATGCTTGTTGTCATTCTGAGCCGCATGCAGTAGTGTTTTCCTTCAATCAATTTGATGAAGATCTGAATCAGATCTGCATCAGTATGAATTAGATCAGTGCTGTGGAGTCTTTTTTGAGCCAGATCTGTGCCCCTGCACATTGGATTGCTCTTATACAACCCTAGATCTGATAGATCCATCCCGGATCTGCAAGATCTGACCTGGTCAGTAATGAGAGGAGTCGGATCTACTACATGCATGACCCCTTCTTTGATTTCAGTTTGCAGATCTGGGCGGTGGTAATCTGCATCGACCTTGCCCTGCCCTGTTGGATGAAAAGCTCGCTGCGCATTGAATGGGAAACCCTTGTGCAGGCATAGGGGGCTCTTCCGAAACCTGGAAAATGTTTGAGTTGCCTCCAAAGGCCGATCCGCCGTGGAGGGGAGCCGGATCCATGGCAATGAAAACGATTCGGCTGTTCTGGGGCGTGGTATCGTGCTGATACTCCTTGCGATCTCAGTAGCCAGACATTCAAGAACAGCGGCATGGTACACCGAAGCTACATCCTCCACACGCTCTGCATACTTTCCAGCCTTATGGAACCTGGCGATTCTTCTTCCCGGGAGCTGTAAGCCAGCCTTCTGCCGCTTTGAAGACTTGGCCTTCCCACGGCCTCCTATTACACCAGAGGAACTCATGTTTGCCGAGATCAGAAACGCGTCAGAGCTCTCCGCAAAATCCTGCATGTCATTGTCTTTTTGTTGTGTATAGCTTACATATTGATGCACGATTTCTTAAAAAATTGCAAAATTTTTTAATTATTGATTCACCCCTCCCCCTGAGTAATTCGATATTCTCAACAATTAATATGAGAGAAAGATCCTTCAAGAGCAAGTTAACCATTTGGAAGTTAGATCCACATGAAATCATGGTAAATGAGGAAAATCAATATGTCTAGTCATGTATTTGGTGGAGTAAATCACATATTTTAGAGATTCATAATGGAATCATACATCATGTCTCTTGCATTCAATTTATGGGCAATAATAGAATCTACATACACAAAATATGGATAACGCATTATTTTCGGCTTTCTAATATTTTTGTATTTTAAGGGTGTCAATTTTCTCACCGAGACTCCCTAAAATATATGTTTTAAAGTTATCAAGCAAACTACCTATTTCTGCCCTACTTACTCTCCCGGTTGCAGATTTATTTACTCTTGATAAAAGAGGACCCTTTGAACTTTTTTGTGTTCTTGCTTTACCTCTTGAAATATGTACACATAGATCACAAATATCTGCAAATGGTAATTGAGAAATATCTTCTTTTCCCATTAGATTTAGAAGATCAATCCACTCATCTTTAATAGATTTAAGTAGGAGAGATTTCAAAGTTTCCTCATCGAGATTATTCATTTTTTCCCTTTTGATATTATAGACAAATATTTCGACAAAGTCTTCAAGATTCTCATCTTTTTTTTGTACCATTTTGAAGACTACATCTTTGATGCTATGAGGCATACAATAATCCTTATATTTCTATAAAAATGCATCTTTCATTTTTGCCCTTATCCCTATAGAATTCGTTTCTAACCTCATAAGCCATTTTAATGTTGCATCCTTTAAGGTAACAGGGAACAATTATAGTCTTTGAGCATCATGGAGTTAATCATATGATCTACATAATACTTCAAATTCAAAGAGAAATGTTTGTGGGTCTTAATTTCTTATTCCATGAAAATTGGGAAGAATAGAGGGTGAGATGTTTTTCATTGTTAATGATGTATCTTCATCAAGGATAGGGAACCCAAAAGGTTTTGGATCTCCTCTTCCTCTACCTCTACCATCCCCTCTTCCACCTTCTATGTTTCCTCCTCCTCCTCCAATCCTATGTTGTTCACCATTTACATTGTGTACTTCTCCTTCTCCTTCTTCAACCAAGATGGATTCCTCAAAAGAGATATTTGTTTCTACAACATGATTATCTAGTTTTTCTTCTGGTTCTTCTCGTTCCTCTATCAATGGTTTGAAGTAAGTTTCTTCCTCTTCTTCTTTAGAAAGAACTTCCAATTCTTGGAATAGAAGTTGTTCTCGTGTTGAAGATAGAAAATTTATTCGATTTTTTGGAGATGTAGGATCTACTTCTATCACAATCTCTGTTAATGAAGTTGGTGAAACTTTGGATTGGATTTTGGATCTTAAGACTTTGAGTTTGTATGGGTGGTGTGGCACTACGAGGTCATGGTGGAGTGAGTGATGATGTAGGAATTAAACTTCTTCTTCGATCTACAAACCTACCTCTAGAGTCCCTTTTCCTATGCATGTCATGTTTTTATTTCATTTTTTTTAAGCCTTCTATTTACACTTCCTCAGAAATGGCACCAAAATGTTTGGTCAATTTAATGTTATTAAATTTCAAGCATAAATTATCTATCGGAGCTGGTAAACTTATCAAGTGCACATGCACTATATATGCTAGAGGAATATTCTTTCGTTTAGTAAGATGATGGCTATGTTTGTTTTGATATTTTCATTGTTATCTAGATTTTTATTAGATTTAGATTTCTACAAATTAATATTTGAAAGTTAAGTTACTGTTAAAATAAATGAGAGTTAAGCTATTGTTAGATTAATCTATGAGGTCATATCTATTTTAGTATCATCCTAGAATATCTTATGTTATTCATCTAAAATTATGAATCTATATAAACACCTTGCTGCTATAAAACAGAGTATTGGAATTCAAACAAAACCTTGTCTACAAAATATATATGCAAACTATCATCTTAAAGAGCATGAAAGAAATCTCTAATTCTAGACTACAGAGTAGATACAAGTTATATTTCTAAAAATCATAAAAATACTCATTGTAATGAAGAGAAAATCATTGAAGAACTAAAAAGAACTAAACTGTTGAATCACTGTAAACATAAATGAAATAATGAAATGGTAAATTAGATAACTAAGTTATACGAAATAATGAAAACAATGAAGTAAGGAAAATACGCTAGAGTGCAGTGACAACAAAAATAAATTAAATGAAAAAAATCATAAAGCAATAAAATAAAAAACTTGACTATCTAGAGGGGCCCTCCACATCAAGTAGGTATTATCCACAATCACATACTGTGGAGTAGGTAAATATCCTCTACAGAGAGAGGTGATCCCTCTAGCCCTACAATGGGTCTTGCCACAAACAAAATAACCTAATGAAAACTTCCTTAAACTATAATCGAATAAGAGGGCCTACCTCTTAGAATGCTAATCTCTTGATGCTGGCCTTGCTCCTTTGCTCCAACTTCTTTTCGTTCTTCTCCTTCAAATACGTGAAACAAGTGAACAAGGGACAATAACAAATGTAGTAGAATAAAATCGAATTCAATTCACTTAAAAAGTCAAGGAATCTTAAGACATCAAATTTAATATTACACTCAATGTAGGAAATAAATCATTAGTTGTATTGATATAAATCTTAGAAAGAGATACAACCAAAGCCTTGACGTTGTAGGTCTCCTTCGATGTATTCGGGTTCCAACACCACTTCTAGCATCTCATCATTAGCCTCAACAGTGGAAGCTAAAAGCTTCTTCCCTTTAGTTACAAACCAAAACAAACACACTATTCTCCCTTTACACACATAAACTAGAAGGAAAAAAAGCTATAGAGATCTTGCTCGTTATTCAAGCTCCATAAATACGAGTTCAGCTTGGAAAGGGAGGAGTTTATATAGCTTTGATGTAGGGGAGATGATTCCTCTTACGATGGGAGAGGGCTTATCTCTTTGGTTTGTTCCCTCTTTATAGGGGGGAAAGCCCAAACACACCTCCTCAACTCTACCCAGCTCAATGAACATCCAACGCATCACCACTAGAAGTTTCTAGATGTGAAACTCTGTTTGCTTTTATAAAAGCTTTCCAGAAGTAGACCGTCATGTGTATTGGGCTAACCGTAGTTCTGATCGATGTGGGTCACATTTTAAACTTCTCCCATCGGCGCGGGTGAGACACAAGGAAAGAGAATTGATCTTGAAAACTCGATTTTAAAAAAAGATTCTCTCGAAATGTTCTGAAGGGAGTGGGGGCTTCTTTCTTCAAACTTCAAGGGATGCAAGAGCATAGGTCTCATGGTGAAAATATCACACAATAGTCACTACTAGGGTTCTATGGGATCAGGAATGGAAGCGATAGGAGAGTGACAAATTATTGTGTAACAGATGCCCCATAAAGCATGAAGTGAGAGCTAAGAGCGATGGCTGAAATGCTTTAAGACAAAGCAATGAGATCGTGCGGAACCTTGAGGGATTGACAAGAGGTATCTAAGAGTATGCCCAAGTAGGTGACATCCCACACTAGTATCAACAACACATAGTGGGGGTGTCAGACTGGATTCGCCATTTACTCACTCGAGTAGTATGAGCAGTGATGTGCTATCATGAGCACCATGCTGAGTAGTCCATAGTTTATCATTTGTAGTTTTGAGGCTTGCGAGCCATGGATGTACTGGACACATATATTATCTTTTGGAGTTTTGATGTATGACACTCAAACGTTATCAACACACACACACACACACACACACACACACATAGATATATATATATATATATGCTATATTTCCTGTTTACTATGATGCAATGTTTTTTTTTTCACATGTTGCGTAAATGTCTTTCTACACATAATTAGCTAATGCATTTGTTAATGTCATATGTCTAGGAATATGATGATATGTGATGTAATCAAAATTTCTTTCTAACAGATGAATACACAAATACATTCTCAATATGTGAGGGTTTCTCATGGAATATTTCCCATTGAGATGAAGAACAACAAGCTGTGAATCGAGGTTAACAACCATTTCCTGAATGTCAAGAGAAATGGCTTCTAATAAGTGTTCGATAACTGCAATATACTCAACAATGTTATTATTTGTTTGACCCAAACAAATACCTTCAAGATCAATCAACTCACCATTAGGGATGTAGATATCCCATGCCACGAAAGATAGATTCTGGGTACTATGACAAGCACCATCAGCGAAACTGCTGTAAGCAGTCATAGACATCTGCAAAGTAGGTGAAGACATAATAAGGAGGAAAACTACTTGAAAAAACACACAAACCAAACTTGCACAAAAATGAATAACACACTTATGTACAAAAGTAGCCATGTGAGATGACTCATACATAGTACGCCTTGAGATAGAACCCATTATGAGGCTGGTTTGAGGGATTTCCCTCATAATCAATCAGCTCATAGGCCCCTTTTTGTAACATGCATTTGACAATATAGGGCCCATGCCACATGGGTTCGTATTTACCGACCCTGAGCTTATCATTAGCTTGGTCATAAAACGCATGAGGAGAAACTCACTGATCGAAATGTGTCTTAACCCACTTTTTCTATGCTTCAATGACTAAAGCAATGAGATGACGAGTTTCATCCAATTGTTCCAAATGCAAGAGATGCTCTTCATGAGGAGAGGTTTTGGGGAGTAGTTTGACACCCAATTTGAGTGACGGAATTTCATACTCAATCAATAAAGTTGCTTACAGACCATAGACGAGTTAGAAAGGTGTGAATCCAGTTGCATCTTTGGTTGAGGTTCAGTAGGCCCACAAAGCTGAAAAAAGCATGAGATGCCAATTTGATTTGTGCATCCATTGGTGCGCTGAAGCATAGTAACTAAGACTTCGTTTACAACTTAAACTTGGTCATTGGCCTAAGGGTAATACGGGGTTAATCCATTGTGACGTAAATCCAACGTAGAGTCAGTTAAGTCATCATGTAATCAGGAAAATGGGAACCATGGTTGTTGACAATGGCTTGAGGCACTCCAAACCTGGAAATAATGTGATTGAATAGAAATTGCGCCATCGTTTTACCATCATTTGAATATGTAGGCATCGCTTCGACCCATTTGGTGAAGTAATCCACAACAATGATAATATAACCATGCCCCCCGATTGAACGAGGGTTACATGTCATATAGTCGATGCCCCATTTGGCAAAGGGACCAAACGTAATAACAAGGTGAAGGAGAGTGAGTGGGGCATGCATTTTTCGATGATAGATATGGAACTCGTGGCATTTGTGAATAACAAGGATACAATCCTTGAAGATGGAGGGCCAAAACTAACCAGCACATAGTATGTTTTGAGTAGTGGCATAGCTAGACATATGACCACCACATGCGCTAGAATGATAGTCATTCAAGACTCTTTCAGCGTCCTCGAGAGTTAAATATTAGCGAAGAATTGAATCAACACCAACATGGTATAAAGTATCTCCAATGATGCTGTAAGGTTGGGATTGACGTCTAATGCGTGAGTGATCATCCTTGGTCAACACAAAACAGAAGGTAGGGGTTTGGAGATACACGATGATATCACCATACTAGGGGTCGAGAGTGCTAATGAGAAAAAGAGTCTCGTTCAGGAGTTTCTCATCAGCACCAGTAGGAAGAGAGAAAATCAACTCGGAAAATATAAGTGATTTCTTGGATTTGGCAGTAGTAAACACCAAATCAAATTAATGGAGGTTGAAAATCCACTTGGAATACTCGCCTCCAAGTAACTGACAAGTCATGATGTAATTCATGGGGTTACACATAAATCATGGTTGTAGTTTGGAGGAGAATATAATGCCGAAAGCGTTGAACAACCTAAATGGGAGCCCAAAAAAACTTCTTGACATGAGCATAACGTGTCTCCGGATCGATTATATTATGGTTGAGGTATTAAATAACATGTTTATGACCTTCGTCATCATCTTGCACCAACACCATAGCAATGGTGCTAGAGGCTGCACCTAGATAGAGAAAATAATCGAGATGATAGTTTGGAGGATGCAACAAAGGAGCATGAATAAGGACAACTTTTAGGTCATTGAAATATTTTTGGGGAGCCTCATCCCAAATGAATGGAATCCCTTGCATAAGCAACCGGGTGAACCCTGAAGCTAGCTCAGCATAGTTAGGCACAAAATGATGAAGGAAATTCTCTTTCCCTTGTAGACTCTATAATTGATGCAATGAAGAGGGACGGGGTAGATTGACAATAACCTCGACTTTAAGAGGATCAAGGGGACTTCCATCATTCAAAAAAATAAAATTGAGCAAGTGCTTGGATTCAATAGAGAAGACACATTTAGGCGGATTCAATTGAATTTTGTAGTGTCGACAACAAAGAAAAATTTGTTGAAGATGGTCGGGATGGTCATGGTGCTTATGTGAATGAGTAGGAATATGATCCAAATAGGGTTGAGTGATGTTTTTAATGTCATGGAACTCATATGACATCACTCGTTGAAAAGTTGACCCAGCATTCTTGCGGCCAAAAGGGAGCTTTTTATACACAAAAGTCCCCCACGAAGAGATAAAGGGAGTCTTATCTTGATTAGCCGATGCAATGTTTATCTGGTCGTAACGAGAAAAACTATCCATAAAGGAAAAATTTTCACTCCTAGCACATTCATCGATGATAGAGTCTATAAAAGGAGTGGGTTGATTATCCTTTCGACATGCATGATTAAGGTCACAATAATCAACATAGACCTAAATGGTGCCCTGCTTCTTTGTCACTGGTACAATATTTGACACCCAATATGTAAGAGGGATTGGATAAATAAATCTAGCTTTGAGAATTTTTTCAACTTCCCCCTTAATGGCAGCCACTTTTCTAGGGTGCACTCGACGAAGTTGTTGTCGAATGGGCTTCACGTTAAGATAAGTTGCAATCTCATGCACAACTATACTTGGGTCAATTCCAGGCATTTCTTCATATGACCATGCAAAAAGATCTCGAAATGCTTGAAAAAGATGAGTATAGAGATTGATCTCATCAGGAGAACAAGTCACCCCAATATGAACATTTTCAATGATACTTGGCTTAATAGAAATGTCAATGGGCATTGTTTGGGAAATATTGCCCATGTTTCCTTCCAACCAAACTTCATGAGTCATAATAGGCATTTGAAGTGTTTGGGTCGAGAAACGCAAAGAGAACTTCTCAATACATGTAGACATGACTATTGGGCAAAGCAAGAATGAGGAATGATGATGAGTATCATTCCATGGTGCTTCCTCAAGAGACATTATTTCCATGATATTCTCGTCAGAGGGAAAAATCACGGTTAAGGGATCGATGGAATCCGAAGAACCAAGCCATGAGGATTGAGAATACGTGTCAAGAGATGCACTCAAAATAGTATGATTAGTAGGTACCGAAGCTGAAGCCAAAACAATCCCCACATAATTGATCTCAGCAGGGCTTAACGACATGACATCACCCTATGTATCAACAATATGAGGAGAGGGAATTGCCCAAGGATCAGACTTAACCAAGATCATGTTGACTGAGGTAACATGCAGAGATGGGAGAGGAAAGATACCCATCAAGGCAGGATCTTTAAAAAGTCTAGCCCCCACACTCTCATAAGGAGTATCGGTGTTCTTCACGTATGGAAAATTACCATCCAAGGAAGAAGAAGCGAAGAAAGACAAATGGTCAACTATGACAATTTTACCTTGATGGGGAAAACAAAGCATGTAGAATAGAGAAGAGGACACACCATGCATAGCATGGGTCCAACTCTGTCCTAGTAGAATATTATAATTAAGATTTGCATCGATAATTTCTACTTTGACATGTATCGTCTTGCCTTCCAAGGTAATGGTAAGATTCAGAAGGACACCAAATGGTCAATAATCACACCTATCGAAGGCTTCCAAAGTGTTAGGTGATTGGTTCAAGGTAGGAGAATAAATTTCCTTCCAACAAGAGATAGACATGATGCAGGTGGAAGCACCTTCATTAATGATGGTCCTGTGAATTTTCTTCTCATTAATGATCACCTAAAGGAGAAAGGAAATTTGATAAGGTAAGCACAATATATGATTTTCCATATCGAAACAAATGAGATTGGAGTCATATGGATCAAAACCTCCAATAGCTCACAACAACAATTTCCGTTGAGAAGGACACATCTTTGAAGGACCTTGAGAGTAGACATAGGTGATGGTGCTTGAGCCAAATCCTCAACAATGTTATAATGTTGAGTGGCCCGAGCATTCAAATTCTATGAGGACTTTCATAGCACACCCTGAGAGGGTGGTCGAATAGCGGAATCAGGATTAGGTTACTCTATATGGAGAGGACCAGAGGAATGCGTGATAGAGGAGGAAGGGGTGCCTTGTTTCTCTTTCCTTACTGTCGGGGTATGTGTTTTATAATCTTGCGGTCTGGTAGCCACATTTATATGTGTACTCATCATAAACACTTGGGAACCTGAGGAAGCTGAAGACTGAGGCTGGTCTACCATTTGGGTTCGCTGGGATAAAAAGGGCTCTTTCAAGACAGTTGGGTTCCCTTTGAGCAAGCAACTAACTTCAGACCATCGAGGACAATATTTAGTATGGTGATCATCGTCACAGATGAGGCATGGACACTTGGGCTTCCTTTGAGAAGCATTACCAATAGATGACTTAGGAGGGCCATGTTTTGGGGCATCGGTTTTAGTCTTGACTTTTCCTTTCTTCTTACTTATAGAGGATTTATCCGTTGTGGTAGACTAGACAACATGGACCTTAGAGGTTTTACCAGGACCAGGTGAATTTAGAGACGGATCATTGGGACCAGTATTTGAGACCACCTTCTACTTGGAAGACAATTTCATGGGGATCTAAGGCACATAACCAATCAATCCATCAATAGGTGGGGTAGCCAGAGACTTCGATGTTGTTAGATCAGGTGATGGTCTTGGAGCATCGGGTAACATATCATATAACGTGCCAGATTGCTGGTAGACGAGGTCCAAATACTGGGCACAAGTTATGACTTGCTCCTCAGTGACATAGCCACACATAGTTATGTCCTCAAAAATTTTGTTGACAAATGACTTGATCAAGTGACGCTGATGCCTCCATTCATGGATGTGATTGGAGATATGGGTCGTAGTGTCTTTCTTAAGAAACGTAAGCAAATGGGTGCCAGTTTCATAGCAAGCTGGCAGATGAAAATGTGTGAGGAAATCCATAGAAAGAGTGTTAAATTAATTGTAGGTACATTGAGGTAATTCGATGTACCACTTGGCTGTGGCACCTATGAGAGTTCATTGAAAAAGTCAAAGACGAATAGAATCATCAATGTATGAATTAGAGGAGAACTAGAGGTGATATGTCATAATGTGGGCATGTGGATCCTCCTTTGCTTTTCCCTCAAACTTCAGACAATCTCTCAGAACCTTGGACGGAACTAGAGCTAGTATGGCGAATGAAGAATGGGATAATTCATGAGTTTAGAGACATCTAGCAACTCCAATGTGGCCAAGAATGGAAATTTCATATTAAAAGGAATTTGGGGCCTATGAGCGGGCTCGAACTATAGAACCTATCTTTGTTGGTAAGGATTTTGTTCCCATAGTGGAGGATTTTTTCCATATGGAATTTCATTTTTCCCCCAGTGTAGGTTACCTTACCCATAGGGAGGATTATGACCTCGATAGCATTGATACTCTCTCGTCATAGGCTTCTTATAAGAAACATATGGGTTAAAAGGTTATTGAGTCTGATGGGCTTGGACATATCCCCTGGACATAAGGGTATTGAACCTGCTTCCCTTGGACATAAGTATTTTTCACCTATCTTCCTTGGACATAGGGATTTTGAGCTTGTTGTTGCAGGACTTGACCTTGGCCTTGTAAAGGTTGACCCTGTTGATATGAATACAAGGGTTGTTGCTACCCGGGTTGACCTTGTTACTGCAAGGGTTGGCCTTGTTGTTGTAAATGTTGTCCCTGTGGTTGCAGAGGTTGACCTTGCAAAGGAATAGGCTGTGAAGATTGGTGAACAAATTGCGTCTGCGGCTGCAAATTTTGTTATGATTGTTACAAGGATTGCCCCTGTGGTTGTTGTAGATGTCCTTGCTACTGCACTGTCTACCCTTGCTGCTACGAAGATGGCCCTTGTAGCTATGAAGGTTTCCCTTGCTATGGTGAGGGTACTTCGACATTTCCTAGAGCAATACCTTGGAAGTTCCCGAATTGGATCTGGCCATACCCACCAGGTAAGACAGATGGACTAGGCTAAACATAGGGTCCATCTTGAGGGACGTAAGGCGGATTTACCATCACTTGTGAACCATAGGGAACATGAGGAGGTTGGAATGGACCCTGAGCCACATACGACTGCTATTTATTTACGTTACTTAACCCAGACGGACCAACAGGGCTCAGATACTGGTATTGGACATTACTCGATCTAGAAGGACCAACAGGGTTTGGAATAGCACCGTAAGAGGGCTAGTTCATTCCAACCATGTGAGCTTGTGAGTTACTCACATTGGTTGCACTAGAAATCATGGAGATATTTGGATGTTTCCTCCTAGGCATTGGTACAACATGTCCACTTAATGGAGGATTTGAAAAACTTACAGAGACTTAACTTGAGATCATTGGTTGAACTGAAAGAGTCAGTTGAAATGATGAAATGAATGGATTCAGAATAGTGGGTTGCACTAGAACTGAAGCGACTGCAGTATGCACATTCAGTTGAGAGGTCGAGTTCTGAACGAATGGACGTGAGGTAGGCATAGCGCCAAAGGACCATATAGGTTTATGATACAATGACGAAGCACTAGGAGTGCCCGACACCAACTGAGTTAGAGACGTATAAACATGCGACAATGAGTGCTCGTTATGCTCAAGGTAAATGCTCGTCAGAATGCTTCCCGTGTAATGGAAACATTTAGGAGGGAATTGATATCCATGTTTATTAACAACGTGAGGAGTGTGTGTAGCAGAAACCTCTGAGTGAGTTGGAGAGGAGACTAGAATATTGCCTTCTGATTCCATGGGTGGAAACAAACGATGATGGACAATCGAAGATGTTTGAGGGGATAATTCCAAATGAATACCTGGTTGATTGTATGGACTGTACAGATGCTGCGGCGATATCACAACAGGATCGAACAACGGATTTGGAGGGAAAAAAGCGAGTCCTTGCTGACCTTCAGGGGTCGACGAACTCTCGGGAGTCTGGATAAGATTATCTCGAGATTCCAGGCCAGATTCATAAGGTGACCCAGTATTTGACAGAGGAGGACGAGATGAAAAAGGTTGAATACTCAGAATAATTACAAGTTCAACACCTTAATCCTCGAGTGACTGTGGGAGTTTGGGAAGAGGCTCCTCAGGTGATCTTTTAGATGGAAGAGTGGAAAAGGAACTAGGAAAACTTGATGGTTCTGCCACAATGACTTTGTCACAAATAAAAAGAGAGAAGAGGTTAATTTCAGGGCTTCTTCAAAATGTATTAAATGTATACTCATGATGTGGTCTAGAAAAAGACTATCAGGAATATGATGTGATTGTTGGCAAATATTTTTAAGACACTGAAACAAGCTAGTGCCTCTTCATGTTTTAAGAGTCGAGAGAAAGGCGAAGATGACTATGTCACTTTTCATTTGAACGAGTTTGAAAGGACAAGGGCTCAATGATATTTTAAATTTAGAGAGTTAAAAAGACCAAAATCACTGCTTAGGATAATCTAGGCAAAAGGATTACCAAGTAAGCATGAAGTTCATAATACTTCTCGACAAACTGAGAAGTACGAGTAGGAATCTCCTTGAATTTTGTGTTTGGTGTATCACGTTTACAAGGTGGCAGACTGAGTTTCCTGTGGATAAAGGATTGCAAACCTAGTGGGGTCTCCCTTTATATATGTGATGGTACAGGGAGCACAAGTCTGTACTAGTGTTGTCTAGTTCCGAAGTGAACGAGAGCTACTAGGTTTAAAGATGCGAGAACACATCTCTAGCCTAGACCTCTAAAATGTGAGTGTTAGGTTTGAAATGCACCTTAGGTTAATTAAATGCATTTTAAAGTTTATCTTGAAATTATGTCTCAATTTTAGCTCCTATCGATGTGAATCGAAAAACTTCTATATGTAGCTATATGAGACAAAACCCTTTCAATTCGATGAATGTCGACACTAGTGAGAGTAGAGAAAAAAAATGAATGCAACAAACAAGAAACTAAAAGCAAGATGACTCTTCACTTCTTTGTTTTTTGAAAACAAAATAATGAAAAAATCTTTCCACTTCCTATCTTCCTATCAAATTCACTTCAACTAGTCCTTTCAATGGTAAAAGAAGTTCATTTCCTTTCAAATGCAAAATTATGATGCAATTCTAGCTCTCAATGATGCCACTTAATGCAACATATCGATACAGGAGGCTAGAATTATCTATTTTTCAATGGAATGATAGGATGAAGCTCTCACATAAAAACTTCAATGAAAATTTTTCAAACAATGAACATCAATCATATGTAAAAGATGAAAAAGAGAACTCTTTCCAAACCAAACATTCAAAGACTCAATAGAAACAAGGTGAGCAATTGTAATCTATGCTTGAAAAGAGACGTTCAATAAAGAGAAGAGAAAACGAAACTTTTCAAACTTGTTCAATTCAAACCAAAGCAATAAAAATAACTAGAACACAAAATCCATGGAGTAGTTAAGAAAACATTTTACTTTCTCATCATGCAAACAATTGAATGGACAATGACCTAGATGCCATAGGGTCACAAACCATCCAAAGACCTAAAAAATCAAGGAAATCTTAAACCAAACAAGCACACACAAGAGCTAATGAAACTTTCTAGCTAGGGAGAACAAAGGCAAACAAACTAAGAGGAAAAAATTATGAGAGCAAGAAACACTAGTTATGATTCAAGAGAAACGTTGATCTTCACTTACAAGAATTAGCGTGATTGAATAACTGACAACAAGTTCCACAAGGGAGTGCCATGCGACCTTTTTAGAGAAATTCACACTAGTCGGCGCGACTCTCAAAAAATAAAATATGCTCATTGAGGATTTCAAGGAAAAACTAAAAATTTTCAAATATCAAAACGAGACTTGTCACTCTAAATTTCAGAACCAAAGGAGAAAACCACGGAAAACACAGAAAACCAAAGGGAAAGGGTGCTACAACAATAGTTAACACAAACCACGAAATGAAAAACAACCAAAAGAGAGGGATGGATCCCAATAGAGTCGCAAATTTGTGGAGTAGGTAAATCTCCTCTATTGACAGAGGTGATCCCTCTAGCCCTAGAGTGGGTCTAGTGGCAAACAGAACAACCTAATGAAAACTTCCTTAAACTAGAATCAAATAAGAGGGCCTACCTATTAGAATGCTAATCCACTTGATGGTAGCTTCACTCCTTTGCTATAGCTTATTTTTGTTATTCTCCTTCAAATACCTAAAACAAGTGCAAAAGAGACAACAACAAAGATAAGAGCATACAATTCCATTTAATTCACTTAAAAATTCAAGGACTCTTAAGCCATAAAATGTAATGTGAAAATCAATGTAGGAAAAAAATCATTAGTTGTATTGATATGAAGCTCAGAAAGAGATAAAACCAAAGCCTTGACATTGCAGGTCTCCTCCAATGTATCCCGGTTTCAACACCACTTCTAGTATCTCATGGTTAGCCTCAACAATGGAAGTTTAAGGCTTCTTCCCTTTAGTTCCAAACCAAACAAAACACACTATTCTCTCTTTATACACTTAAACTAGAAGGCAAAAAAACTATAGATATCTTGGTGGTTATTCAAGTTCCAAAAAGACCACTTCAACTTGGAAAAGGAGGAGTTTATATAGCTTTGATGGAGGGGAGATGGTTCCTATTTTGATGGGAGAGGGATTATCTCTTTGGTTTTTTCCATATTTATAGGGGAAAAAATCCCAAAGAGACCTCCTGAGCTCTATCGAGCCCAACAAACATCCAGCGCATCGCCACTAGAAGTTTCTAGACATGAAACTCTGTTTCCTTTTATAAAACTTTCCAGAAGTAGACTGACACAAGTATTGGGCTAATAGTAGCACTCATCAACATGAGTCATAGTGTAAACTTCTGCCATCGGCGTGGGTGAGACACTCAGGAAGAGCGTTGGTCTTGAAAACTCGATTTTAAGAAGGATTCTCTGGAAATGTTTTGAAGGGAGTGGGGACTTCTTTCTTCGAACTTCAGGGGATGCAAAAGCATAAGTTTCATGGTGAAAGTATAAGAGAGTAGTCACTACTAGGGTTCTCCGAGATCAGGAATGGGGAGTGACACTAGAGTGACAAATTATTATGTAACACATACACATTGAATCACATAAAGATAAGTTCAAATTAATACAAGAACAAAGTTTTATTTCACAATTCTTTAGCAATTAACTATTACTTCCTCCCTACTATTGTTTAGAGAGGTTAGATATTTATATGAAATCTGTCCTCAACAAGTTGGGACTTCTATGCTTACAGGCCTTTTGTTCAATCTATTTCAAATTTGAAACTAAACAGAAAAGTGTAATTTCGTCGATTTTCTATTTGGAAAGCAAATCGAAGAAACATGATGTAGTGAGACTTTTTTTGCTACGTGTTTGACTTGTGTCTTTGACCGTGCCACTATGTGATTCCTTGGGTGAATTGACTTGAGTGAATAGGAGAATATCCATGAGGGGATCAATCCTCAACTACCCATGTGCTTAATTGCTTCATTAGCGTACTAGAACCCCGGGAACCATGGAGGTAGCTACAGATTTATAAAATAGGTGCAAAATCATGTTAATTCCATAGCTAGTGCAATCTTTAACATAACAATAAGGAACATTAACAAATATGAAAAATAAGACATGTAAGAGTTTTTAGCTTACCAAAATCTATGATTTACTCCCTTTATTGAGTTGATAATGATGATGAAAAAGAGCAAAATAGAGGAAAAACGGTGTCAAAACAAAACAGCTACGGAACTCTACAATATTTATGGTCACATTATGACAAGGATTATGTCTTTCTCCAATGTCACATTATAACAACCATTGTCATCCATGGTCAACGATGGTCCAACATCGTATTGTGACAAATATTGTCTCAATATGAAAATCAATCATGGTCACAATGATCCAACGTGGCATTGTGACAAAGATTGTCTCATTATGAAAATAAATCATGGTAAACCATGGTCCAACATGGCATTGTGACAAAGATTGTGTGAATATGAAAATCAATCATGGTCAACCATGTTTATTTTTGGATTTACAATATTTATCTTAGGGTTTATATACCTTGAGTTTATAATATTAATCCTTTGGTTTTATAATATTAATCCTTTAGGCTTATTAATCCAATGGTTCATATTCATAGGGTATAATATTGTCCATAGGGTTTATAATATTAGTCCTATGGTTTAATAGAAATCTGTTGAGTTTATAATCATGGTTTAATAGAAATCTGTTGGGTTTATAGTTCCGTTCAGTCTTAATTTAGATTATGGTAATGATGGCCAGCCCCCTCTGCACCAGCGTCTACAAATAGATAACGGCGGGCCTATTATGAGCCAGCTACCATGGAAATGCTTGTTTTACGTTTATAATCCGCATAGTGAGTCTTTGATAATGGTTACTGAGAGTCCGGGAAGGCTAAGGATTATAAGCATTCCAATTGAATGCATAAAAATAGGAGCTACAACCCACGAAGAGTTGTTCCAGGGTGAGTCCGTAATCAGTCATTGGAAATTTGATATTCCAAATTGCAGGGGCGTGATTTATAATCTGTCAGAAGGGGGGGTGTTCAAGGTCTTTGAATTGAAAAATTACAGTCATCTGTTTGCAATTTCAATTTCATACCCAACATCAAAAGGTGGACTTCTAGCTCCTGAATTTGAATTTACATTTGGAAGTCCAGGAAATACTGAAATCGTGATCTGTGAAAAGGTCAAAGGAAAATCCACTCTGTTCAAGATTTATTCCAAAAGCGATGGAATTTTTCGTAAAGAATTTTTCCTGAAAGACAGTTGTTGGGCATTTGTTGCACTATGTGGCTATGACAGAATGGTTTTGCAACGGGGAGTAATGGGGCGGCTGGAAGTAATGGATATTAGCGGTCAAATTCCTGCTTGCATAAAGAAAACAAATATTCGCACTGAATGCCGACCGCACTACTTACATAAAGTTTCCAAGTTCATTTGCTGGGACTGTTGGAACCAAACAGTTAATGTGTGTAATTTAGAAGGAGAGATTTTAGTGAGACTTGAAGACCACCGAATATCACCATCGGATGGCCTTTCCCGTGGATCTCACATTACAAAATCACAGGATATCATCATTTCTATTTGTAAGGGACCCTATGATACCTATCGTTCCTACAGCATCAATATTAGCAGCATTAGCAGCGAAAATGCTTCGAATTGTTCCGAAATTAGAAAGCAGGTTTGGTGTAGATTCTACATTGATGGTATAGACTCCTTGATAGTATAGAATAGACTCCTCAGAATCACAATTCATTGTTTTATTTTATGAATATCATCTCTCAGAAATACCTGCAAGTGTTTTAAATATCTGAAAATTAGTTCGATGCACGAATGTGCATGAATTGTTCTGCGATAAGATTGCAAAACGAATTAAACTTTATTAACGTTTGTGGTCAAAAAAGCTGCAAAACGAATTAAACTTTATTAACGTTTGTGGTCAAAAAAGCTCATGGTTTAAAGAATGATTATGTTGATGCCTTTTAGTTGAGAAAAATGCGAAAGTTCATCTCAATTTTTTTCCTTTTTCTCCTTTATATCAACTTATGATATTGATTGTTAACTAATATTATATAATGATTTTGATTAGAGTTACAGATTTTGTAATATTATATAATGATTACAGATTTCATAATATTATATAAGGATTTTGATTAGACTTACAGATTTTATAATTGAGTATTAGTGTAAATTTTTTGAAAAAAAATCTTCTTTATTTTAGAATTTAATTAGATTTATTAAATGTACAAGTTTGATATGTAAATTTTTTTTAAGGTGTTGATCTATATATGAAATCAAAAAATCAATTGAGATAACACAAATCAAAATTTGAATAGATTTTTTTTTCCTAATTTAACCCAAAAATATATAAAAATTTCCAGGAAAAAATTACAATTAAAATTATTCCTTTCATAATTAATAATATAAATATCTCAATTTTAATAATATAAATATCTCAATTTTTTTTTACATGGGAAGCTTTTTGTATTTACCAATAATGTGGTTCATCCATCAACAATGTGTCTTTTGTGCTCTTTGGATTTACTTGAGGCTTTAAATTAAGCTTCCCCTTGCTCCTACTTCTCACTTCCGATTCTCTACTTCTCACTTCCAATTCTCATATCAAGTGTGATTTTTCTTACAAAGAGGGCCATCTACTCATCTAAGTCATAGATGGAGAAATATTGGCCTCTTTTGTGCTCTTTGGATTTCTTTGAGGATTTAAATGATGCTTCCCCTCCTCCTACTTCTCACTTCCAATTCTCATATCAAATGTAATGAGGTTTCCATGTAGTTGCTCCATTTTTAGAGTCTTTTCTTGTGCCATCTATTCTATGGCTCACATCTTGCCATTAAACCTCTTTGGGAGAGATCCTAAGACTTTCTAATTGAATACCCTAATGTATTCATCAAGGACTCTAATCATATTAGATACTTCATCAACTCTAAATAAGTATTCAATAATATATTCACCCACATTTATCCTTGTAATTTTAAATTTCATTCTATAAGTTTGAAGTTTTACTTGCTTTATCCTCTCATTTCCCTTATAATAGTACTTGAGCTTGTCCCAAGTTTTTTTGGTTGACTTGTAGTGAATCAAATTTTCTATTCATATTGGTTACGACTAGTGATGATGAGGTTCATGGCATTTGCATTATTATTGTAAGGTCTTCTTTCATCAAAATTGTAAGTGGGGTTATCATAATTGTGTATGTAGATTCTATTATTGCCCATAAATTGAATCCAAGAGACATGATGTATGATTCCATTATGAATCTCTAAAATATGTGATTCACTCCATCAAATACATGACTAGACATATTGATTTTCTTCATTTACCATGATTTCATGTGGATCTAACTACCAATGGTTAACTTGCTCTTGAAGGATCTTGCTCTCATATTAATGGTTGAGAATATCAAATTACTAGGGGGGAGGGGGTGAATCAATAATTAAACAATTTTTCATTTTTTAAGAAATTGTGCATCAATATGTAAGCTATACAAAACAAAAAGACAATCACATCACATATGTACATAGTGATTTAATGTCAAAAACCTTCCAAGAGAAAAACCACCAAAACTGTGTTTGTATTATGATGTAAAATAAGAGCACCAACTATGTTTAAATCAATATTTTATAGCACCAACTCAAATGAGGCTCCAACCCCCTTAGATCAGAAAGCTCTAGCTTACTTAAGGAACAAAGCTTGAATCTTTGAAGAGACACACCCACTTCTACCACTATGATCTACTCTTTCATGGGATTTTTAAAGTGAGACCTCTAGCACCTTAATTCACTTTTTATTTAATTCATTTCCCTCTTATCACCCCACTCTCCTCTACAAATCCTTGACCTAAATATACTTCTCAATTTTCTATAGGCACACACTACCTCTCTCTTAGGCCCTAAACTTCATTAATTCACTCAATTTGTTGCTTTGTTGGTCACTATTTACACTCTCCTTTCTTACTATGTTGCTCCTTTTACCAATTCAACTCATACTCCCTATTGTTATTCTTTTCCTTAATGTAATATGCACATTGATCAAGAATAGTATTTTATCTAGTCCTCTCTAGGCTCGAGAAGAAACACTTCAATTAATTCTCTACTCCTTGAGAGAATGCTTCATCACCAAGGCTTCTCACATATGTGTTATGAACTTAAAGTTCTATCTTTTTGGCTCTTTGTACTCAATTATAGAGTGATGAATATCATCATCAATCCTTACCAACAGAAGTCTGAGAAGACTCCTTCACATCCTCATTCCCTACCACCTTCTTTAGTGAAAACAATATCGTTTAATTTTCACACTTTCTCGTAGTTATCCATCATTTTGTTGGGTGTGGAGCCTGATTATCTTCTGTATTCAAAGGTATCGCCATATTGGACCCGAGTTCGTAATGGGGCGGCAACGCTGCCAGTAAAATATGCGCTGCAGGGGGGGGTCCAGGAGGAGCAGTTGCGACCTTTGGGAGCCCCCCTTGGTGGAGTGATCGGGGGCAGCACCCCTGAAGCTAGGAATAGATGTAAAATTGCCTTGTAAAATGTTGTAATTTTGTATTCAATTTGGGCCATTCATAGAGTAGGAGAAGGCTCTGCAATTGAGTGTACAGAGGCTTAGTAGTTCGTAGCTAAGTGCATGGACCCCTATAGTTGAGTGCGCAAGGTGAGTCGATTCTGTAACCAATTGAAGAAGTAATAAAAGAGAAGTTTCTTATCACTTTGTGTATCTTTTCTTATTTATCCATTTAAGTATATTGGGTATGAATTGCAATTTTATTGTTTGTTTGTTGCGCGAAATTATATGAATGTATTGAATAAGTAAATCTAATATAAGTAGCTACTTACGCGAAGCTAACTAACACTCATAAGAAGATAAGTAAGATTTGTGGCAAAATGTAGGAAAAGAGTGCAAACCATGTCCTTAAGCAGCGCAGAAGAACCTGAATCCCTGATTAGGGATGCGCAAAGGTGAATATAATAGAATGCAAAGGGATCACAGGTGAGAAGAGTGTGCGAAGTAACCTGTGCGAAGGAACTCCTAGTTGGACTAAGTCAACCCCTCAGACATCTCAAGGGTGCAGAAACTTGGTTCCAACATCCCCCCATCGATGCTCACAATGTTCCTAGAAACATGCATGAAGCTGCTACATGACAGTGAGGCTGTAAATGGATTACAAGAGCTCATTAACACATGCGCTAGGACCATGTGTAGTATGGAAGATTGGAAAACATAAGACAAGAAGAAGAAGAGAAATGAGGTTAATGACATAGATTGGAGAGTATGAAATGGACTAAGTAATTTTGGACTTAGGATCACATGCGAATGTTCTGCTGAATCAAACATGGGAATGCATGGGGAGGCCTATGCTGCAGTGGTCTCCTATTCAGTTGCACATGGCGAACCTGTTAGAGTCGGTCCTTACAGCCCTCCGTCAGAGATCTTTTCGCTTTTGCATATCATTTTTAGGTGTCTCGCTTGTTCCACTTCATTGCATTTCGCTAGGGGCATGCCATTGACTGACGAGGGGGTCTAGTTGTCTTATGTTACCTCATGCGTGTACCTGCTGGGTTAGTCCAAATTCCTAAACAATTACCAAAGCTTATTGTCATAAATAATTGGTTTCGGTAAAGAAGAGTCTTTAGTCCTAGAGTCTAGGGTTTTCAGTCCTTTGCATATATGTAATAGAAGCGTGCAAGTCATGAGGATGGTTTCAAAGATTTTCATTTTATATTCTTTCTCAAAAAGCATTTAAAGACATTTTTAGTCCAAAACTCTATTTTGGAACTAAAAATTGTCATACTTCATTTTGAAATAATTGTATTTGTTTCATCACAAGAAGATCGAGATGCAAGCCTCTGATCTTTTCCAAAGCCAAATGCCAGATCCCTTCAAAATCAACAAAAATGATGAGTCCAAACCTTAGAAAAGCAAGAAAAAATCAAAAAGTAGTGTTGTATTAAAGACCAAAAGTGAACAGTGCCAAACCTTACAAAGTGGGTTTTTGAAAATCAATTTAAATCAAATGAGATATTTTGTTTACTTATAAAAGGGGAAAACAAGTTTGTTTGTTCACCAACTATCAAGGCAAGAGCGTGTTCAAGTGTTGGAAGGCGAAAGACCGTGTTTACAAACCCGTGGACAGTGTTACAGGTGTGCGCTACACATAGGAAGTGCGCGCTGCGCATTGGACAGTGCGCTGCGCATTGGGCGGTTTGAGCCAGTGCAAAATTACATGGGCGCTGCGCATAGGGGCGTGCGCTGCGCACTGGGGTGGCGCGTTGCGCGGTGAATCTCAGCCACAGGAAAAACTTGTCTATGCGTCGAGATCGTGCCTAAACACCTCCAAAGCTGCAAACAACATACATTTTTGCAGACATTGTGTTTTCAGAGCTATGTTAGACACATAGTCAGAGTATGAGCAGCAGTATGACAGTGATTCTACAGCAGAGGGTAATGTGCCACGAAGGTCTCGCAGAGGTGGCAAAGGTGGTAAGCCTCTCAGGGAAGAGCCTATTTCTTTGGTTCAATTGCAGGCTTGCCAGCTTACAATGGATTGTTTTCATCGTCAGTCATGCTATCACTATTGTGAGCTAATCACACAAATTCAGTTTCATCGTGAATTAGCTCGGTTGTTCATTCTACATTTACATGATGGCCATGTAAACCTCGCCGGAGTTGATTTCATTTTGTCACCAGATATTATTGCAGAGGCCACTGGGATACCAAATGTTGGAGAGCAATGGAGTAAACGTGAGTAGTTAGAGAAATCTTACTATCAGCCATATATTAAGTTCGCGTATATAAGACATTTGAGTGCTGTTTTTCCTTTCAGATTCCTGAGGGATGAGTATGCACCATTGATGAAACTCATCATCCGATATTTCAGTTGTGAGGGCAGATTCTCACGTCTATATGCGTACCATGTTCGTTTTTTGATGCATTTCACAAGGGTACGTATGATGAACATTCCATTTTTCATGTGTCGAAACATAGAGAGGATGGTGCCTTTAGTACAAAGGAAGACTCTAGCACAGCAGCACAGGATTATTTATCATTATGCTTTGATCAAGATCATAGTGGTTCATCAGCTGGCGCAGCAATGCATTACTTGGGAGGATTTCATTTCTCGTGATATTTTCAGAGTGCCACAGCCACCTCCTGAGATAGTTCATGATGAGGGAGGGCCTTCACATCAGCTTGACATTCCTAAGACCGAGCATGTCAGCACTCCAGCATGTGTGACATATCAGCGAGGCCACACGGCCTTATTTGCAGCTACATGACGAGTATTATCTCCACATGGTATCGAAGGGGTCTCGCCTTCTTCTTCAGTACAGGTACAGGTTCAGGACAGAGGAAAGGAGCCAATTTACGAGGAGGGCCATTCAAGTGGTCATGATATTGATGTTGCATTGAGTGATGTGGAAAAGACTGAAATTGATAGATTGAATGAGAAGTTGCTGAAGGCAGAGTGTCAGAAAAAATACTTGGAGCAGCGCAATAAACAGTTAGAGGATGAGCACACACTTATAGAGCTGCAACGAATCCGTGAAGACCGTAGGTTCGCCCGTAAAAGACCGGGTGATTTGACACCTGTTGCGCAGCAATTTGTGCTTGAGAAGGTCAACCAACATTTGGAGTGGTTGTTGGCGAAGGCCAATAGAGACAAATACTTGCTTCATCACATGAAGAATCATTACTGGGCCCGCATGCATGTTTGCAAAGAAAAAATGAAGATCCTTAAGAGGCGATTGAGCAAGGCACTAAAACGGTCGAAAAAGCCCGATCCACTCCAAATTTTGGCGGAGGCTTCATTGGAAGAGCACAATACATGATAGAGGGTCATTACGCCAAATTTGGGCAAATTCGGAGAAATTTTTGTCATTTTTGAAAATTTTGTCCTAAAAACAGGTTTTTTGGTTCAATGTGCAGCGTGCTACCCATAAGATCGGGAGGTCCAAATCACAAATGGTTTGCATTTTTGGATTTTTCATGATGAAATATACATGCTCAGCTATTGCCAAGGCATTTCATCAAGGTTTGGGTACCCAAAGGGTCAAAAAACATGCAAAAAATGACCTCACTGGCACCTTTTGCGACAACAAGAAGTACCTCTGGGAGAATTCAGTTTTGAGTGAGAAAATGAGCTCCAAATTAGGAAATTCCACTTGGATTGGAAAGTAGACATCCAGAGCGCTCCAACGAACTATCTTGAGCTCAATTTAGATGCTAGGAAGTGCCTCCAAATCAGTCTGAAAGGTGCGATGCGCGTTGAGATCAGGGCGCTCCGCATTGAGGTTTTTGGTCCAGTTTTCATCCTCCAGCTTAGGAATTCGGCCAGTTTTCACCAGTTTTACTCCTTGATGTAATTTTTGACCCACCATGATGTAAATTGATGTATGTAAGGTAACATGGCACTTATCTACCTTCTTCTAGATGATTCATTCACAAATTAGCAAACAATTAATGTAATGAATCAATTTCCTTCTTTTTAGAAGCAGGTTGTTTTGGTCACCTATATTCCTGCTCCATGTTTAGAATTTGTTAAAACCACTCTCAGAAGGAGGAGCTCAACCCCTAGAGGTTAGGGAATGAGGTTAGCTTAATCTATATATGTAAATTTTTATTCAGTAGCACAGGTTGGACTCTTGGGAAGATTTTGGACACTATTGTACATATTTTTTCATATTTTGGCTAAGGGAAGATCAGAGATTTTGCAGCACCTGTTGGGATCCTTGTGGCTTTGTGAGTTGATGGTGTGCTTCTTTCTATAATTGTAAGTTGTTAATGTGTATCATTTCCCTTCTTTCATCTTCTGCAATTGAACAAATGAAGTGTTAAGGTAGAATCCATAGATTGTTATGCTCTGCCTTTAAGTTTGTTTAATTTTCTATGTTTTCGTCAGTTTGAAGAGGATCCATATTCTCTTTTTCCCTCTTCAACTCAAGGTCATTCTGATCCGTCCATACACTCGATCAAAAGGCATCAAGACTATTGCCTACCTCACCCCAACTCGATCTCTGCAAAAATCTGACCTCAATCCCCACACCCAAAATTGGTTTTCCCATTTCTCCAGCAAAAAAAAAAACTCAAAAATCTAAACAAACCTTCCTATCTCTTTACTAGCCTAAAATCAGTATTAAATTTGAGTCATCTCAGCCCCTTTGAAAACCTTCTGCCGAGATAGACCCGGAGAAAGCCCTCTCCTGTCCTCGTAGGACTAGCTACGAGGCTGAGCTTGGTTTGATGTTGCATCGAGTTTTGCCTTCCTCAGCCTGAGGCAGATTCGAGCGCTAATAGAACCAATAAAAGATAATACCCCTAGGGAGACTGCAGGGAATCACAGTGGATATTGAAGGAGCGAGCACGCTAGTTGACATTAAGGTGATAGAGATTCTTGATGATAGCAACCCCTACATCGTGCTCTTAGGAATCGATTGTGCCACTCACATGAATGGGGTGATCAACTTGAAGAAGCGTAAGACAATTTTTGAGAAGAAAACTCTGCGCGTAGTGATATCTTTGGACCCTGCTGAGGGATCGCGCTACACTGAGCCCGTGCGTGACTACGAAAGTGACGACGATTTAGATTGCATCTATAAGATAATTGTGTGAGAACAAGACTGAGTAAGTCCCACTGCAGATGGATGAATTTCATGGGAGTGTGAAATCTCTTGTACTTGAGACTCCGATGAAGAGATAGAGCGATGGCAAAATAGGTTACACATGGTAACCAAACTTAGGTGTAACATGATGACAAGATTGTTGCATTGTGTTTCAACGGAAAGGAGGGATCTACCTACTTATGATGGATTAGGTGAGGTAGATTTCTTCTTTGATAGATATAAAAGGGAGGTACCAAAGAAGCAATGTTTCAAAGCCTTGAATTGGATATTGCACGCCACACTCGTGAGGTGGTGGGGTACGCACAAAGGAATCTTGGAATACTAGCACTCATGTAGAAAGATGATGTACACATGATTTGGGAAGCCTATAGGGCAAGTGGCAAATGAATACAAGTGATGGTATGGTTCGTGCGTTCATCTGTGCAGGTGGGTACAGGCGTACGGTAAATAACCTGCGTGGATACACAAAAGGTTTGCGTGGGAGATATGGTCTATAAGCATGTGTTGGGGGCGAGAATGCGCGAACAACTCTTGAAGTTGGAAAGGCAGCATGTGGAAAGAACAAATTCGCAGAAGGTTATCCGTGTGGAAGCCTTTAATGAAGTATGCAAAGCCCTGAATAAGGTATGTAGTACATGAACTAATTGCAACCTGCGTGTACCAGCAATCCTATGGGCTTATAGGGCGACGTGCAAGAAACTGATGGGATAGATGCCTTCTAGGCTTATTTGTGGAGTGAACACTATCCTTCTAATGGAGTATCGTAGGCCTAGTTCACGCATAACAACACCTGCAGGTATGAAGGCTCGCGGGGCCTTGGAAAAAGGAATCGCGCAATTGGAAGAAATTGGAGAAGAATGTAGGGGACCTGATGAAGAGATTCAATAGAGTGATCTTCAGCTCCAAGAACTCATGAATGAAAAAGTCTAGTTGAGGAAGAAAACCACCATGGTGGAAGAATAAGTCAAGAAGCTAGAGGAAGGAGTAAAAAGGATTTTTCTTGATAAAAATATTGTGTTGATAAAATGGGATGCGCGCGATGACATTGATAAATTGGGAGACTACCATAGAGAGTTGGTCAATTTGATACCTTCGATTGGACCGCATATTACTAAGGGGGTCACAACTAGTGGCGCGATGCAAATGGTAAAGTGCGTTATGCATGTATTGAAGTCAAAAGGTGTACTTTTCCCAAGAAAAGTAGATGGTGATTGGGTGAAGCCATATACTGGTGGTGTAGCCCCCTGACTGGCCATGGGAATAATAGTCTTAATGCTCCACGTAGTTGAAAGGAGTGTGGGACTATAACCTACTCTTCCCGCGAGCTACACAATGAAGATGTTGCACGCAGGAGCGGAGTGTCACAAGGTCTGCGACAACACAGGGGTAGTTGCGCTCGTTTGTCATCACAACAACAATTGAAGGAAAGCTAGCACATATGCAGGGGACGTAGGCAAAGATGGAGGGAAGCAGTTCACAGTTTTTGGACAGTGCATCTAGGAGATACAACAAACAACAACTCAGTGCGCTACTGACCTCGCAGAAGTCCAAGTAGAGTTGGGTGGTCATGTTGCCTATGTTGGGGCCATGTTGGGCGCAGGATCCCCCATGGTAGGTTTTGGGGCTTAAAGCCCAAGTTTTGACTAACTCTAATGTAAATACTCCGCGATTTATGGGCGCGAAGTTGTAATTGAGTCAAAGGGTTGTCTGTCCTCAATTTTTTTATGTAATATCGGCTTGAGAGATCTACCCATGGTCCGTGAACCATGGGATTTTATAAGTAGATGAAGGCTCTAAGTTATAAGAAGTAATCTAATATTAAGGAAGTCGATGGAATAAAAGCATTGAGTCTAAGTGTAGAGTTGAGTCTTTTGGGTCGTAGAGTAGGAAAAGGCTCTGTAGTGGAGTGCAAAGAGGCCTAGTAGTCCGCAGTTGAGTGCATGGATCCCTGCAGTTAAGTGCGCAGGGTGAGTTGAATCTGTAACCAATTGAAAAAGTAATAAAAGAGAGGTTTCTTATCACTATGTGCATCTTTTCCTGTTTATGCATTTAAGTATATTGGGTATGAATTGCAATTTTACTGTTTATTTGCTGTGCGAACTTATATGAATGTATTGAATAATTAAATCAAAGATAAGTAGATGCTTACATGAAGATAAATAACACTGATAAAAAGATAATTAAGAACTACGACGGATGTTAGGAAAAGAGCGCAGACCGCTACCTTAAGCAGCGTGGAAGCACTTCAATCCCTAGTTAGGGCTATGTGAAGGTGAATATAATAGATCACGAAGGGATCACACGTTTGAAGAGTGTGAAAAGTAACATGCGCAAAGGCACTCCTAGTTGGACTAATTCAACCCCCATACTGCATCGGGTGAGACCTCAGTCTGTACTTCATAGGCTATTGTCGAAAGGGCTAGTATTATAGGGATTTGTTGGCTAAATAACTCTGAACCTGGGTCAGGCCCCATCAAGCCAACATGCGGTATCCCTTTGATTCCTCTTTCTAACCTAACAAGTATGACCGAGATTGGATTCTCTAGGAAAGAGTTATATCTAATCTCGCATGATGACTAACTATAACTTAGTTATACTAAGTTATCTAATTACAACTCTAATAAAATCAATATGGACCCCTAAAATTTAGGGATCACTCTACATGACTCTAGATAGACTTCCAACTCAAATTTCCTAAGCTACCTAAGTCGACTTAACTTAGCAAACCATTCCAAGCTTCTATGAGAAAAGAACCAGAATTTAATTCTCAATTTAATTCAAGGACAGATTAGATTAGAATTTCTAGATTCTATTTTAAACTTTTCGTGTTGCTATTTTCAACACTCCCTCTCAATAAGAAAGGAATTCAACTATATCCTAATCTTGAAACTTTTGAATCTTCTACATGCAACATTTATCTCTAGTGTTGTTGCTACAACAACTCTCGAAACTAAAAAAAGAAACATCCAACCTAAATTAGTGTGATGCATCTGTTATCAATCTCTCTGATTGCTACCTCCTCTACTGACTTAAAACTCTGCACTTTTGTTGACTGTTTATTTTTTCACCATTATCAACCGTTCTCTACGCTCTTCAGTATCTAACTTATCTAGTCTATGTCACTCTCATCTCTAACTACATCAACTACCATTGATTCCTCCTACTACTATGTACTTTGGGCTTCTATAGCAAGGTATAATCCATGAGACAAAACCTCTTAATGGACCTTTCTCCATTTTGGCCCTCTTAGGACTATCACTTCACATCACCCCACCTCACACTTGGAGGTATTTATGAATGTGCTCCCTCTGTTGGGTTGTGTTATATTATTTCCATGACTAGCCCTATATTAGGTGGGTAGACCTACCTATGGTTTTGTGCATGGATTTCGCACATGGTTTTGGCCACGATGGTTTTCGGTCTATGGTATTTTGTAGATCCGGTCAAGGGAGTTACAATTAATTTCTAATCCATGGTTAATGGATTGGGGGTTTATTCATGCTTTGACATGTATATATATGTATAGTAACATTGAAAGGAACATAATGAAAAATCAATGTGGTAGTCCCATTTTTGGGATCTAGGGGAAAATCTCTGTGTATATTTGTTTTATGTGTTATTCTCTCGTCATTGTTTATTTTATATTTTTTAGAAATCATATGCAGGTAAATTCTGTACAGGGTTAAAACCAACATTTGGTATTAGATATGTTTTGGATTCAATGGGTTGCCTTTGCTGCCGAGGGGTTTTTCTTGGGCCTGTGGTAGACCCTCTTCAGTGGGAGATCTGCAGGATCGATTCTAGTGGTGAAAGGAAATGGCAATAAGTATAAAGATAGAGATCAAGAAATTTAATGTTTAGAGTTTTGAGTTGTGGAAACTAAAGATGGAGGATCTGTTGGAAGATAAAGATCAGTCGATTGTGGTAGATCCAGGTACTAAATCAACATGAGTGTCTGATGAAGAATGGAAGAAGTTGGGTAGGAAGGCAAAAAGGACAATACGATTGTGTGTCTTAGATTTAGTATCGCCGAATGTATTAGGGGAAGCTATGGAGAAGGCTTTGTGAGACAGGTTAGGGACTTTGTACCAATCTAACTCTCTCGTGAATAAATTGTTCCTATGGAAAAAAATATGTAACTTGAGGATGAAGGATGGTGACTCAGTGATAGAGAATCTCAACACATTTAATATTGTCGTAAACCAATTATTATCTGTTGATATTAAAATTTCAGATGAAGATAAGTGCATCACTTTATTCTGTTCTCTACTAGATTCGTGGGATAGTCTGGTTGTTGTAATAGGTAGCAATTCAACTTCCTTGGAGTTTGATGAAATAGTCTCAGCCTTGCTGGTGGAGGAGATCAGATGGAAAAATATGGAGAGCCAGAATCATGATACCTTGTCTGTACGAGGATGGTCCCATAACAGAAGAAAAAGTAAGTCCTCGAGTGGGAGATATAAATCTAGAGGGAGATCTAAATCTCCGGGAAATGCTGTAAAGGTGTGCTAGAAATGAAAAAATGAAGGGAACTACAAAAGGGACTGTAAATCTAAAGCTCCATAGAAAGAAAAGGGATTTGATGATGCTCCTCCTGCAGAGGCAAAAACCACCTCAGATGAAGGTGGGGATGTGTACTTGGATTCTTCTTCAAGTACACATGTAGATCATGAGGCATGGTTGATTGAGTAAGGTGCATCCTTTCACTTCACTCCCCATAGAGAGTGGTTTTGTGAGTATGAGAAATATGATGGTGGTGGTGACTTCTTAGGGGATAATAGGAAGGCTAGAATCATTGGTCGCATAAAATTCAAGTAGATACTACAAGGTGGAAGGATTAGAACACTTCCGGGTGTTCTGCATTTTCTTGCATTAGCTATAAATCTGATTTCTGTAAGGAAGCTGGATGATGCAGGTGTAAAAACAATGTTCAAGAAAGATACCTACAAGATGGTTCTGGGAGCACTGGTATTAATGTGGGGAGTTCGGATTGGAACTCTGTACAAGGTGCAAGGTAGCATTGTTATTTATCAATGCAATAGTTTTGTGGTTCCTGAAACTGGAGCAGAAAATCTAGCAGTCTCTAGAGAAAAGACCATGCTATGGCTTCAAAGGCTTGGACATATTGGAGAGAAGGGAGTTCAAATGCTTCACGATAAAGGTATGATAGAAGGTATGAATAATAGTTCTCTGTATTTTGATTTTTGTGAAAATTGTGTATATGGGAAGCAGAATCGGGTGAGTTTCACCTCTGATGGTAAGAGGGCGAAACAAATATTAGAGCTTGTGCACAGTGATGTGTTTGGACCTATGAAGGTTCCATCATTGGGTAAGTCTATGTACTATGTTATTTATAGATGAATTCTCATGGAATAAATGGATATATTTCCTCAAGAAGAAATTTTAAGTCTTTGACAGGTTTAAAGAATTTAAGGCTTTGGTGGAAAACTAGATAGAGAAGAAGATAATGGTGCTGAGGACAGATAATGGTGAAGAGTTTTGCAAGAAGGAATTTGAATAATTATGTAAGAAGTGTGGTATAGCATGGTAGAAGACTACTCCATACACAGCTATGAAAAATGGAGTCATAGAAAGAATGAGCAAGATGTTGATGGAAAGGGCAAGAAGCATGCTCAATAGTGTCGGTTTAGGCCAGGAATTATGGGCATAGGCAATGGAGACTACATGTTACCTAGTCATCATATCACCTTCATCAGTGTTGGAGTATAAGACTCCAGAAAAGGTATGTACTAGTAAGAAACTCTCTCTTTCACATCGTAGGGTATTTGGATGTGATGCATATGTACATGTTCCAAAGGAGAAAAGAGCAAAGTTGGATAGTATGTAGGAATTTACAGGGTAAGTTCCTCAGACATAACACCAAAAGGACACCGCTCACAACCAGATCGCAGATCAATACACCAGTATTTTGACGTGGTTAAAACCCTCAAAGAGGGAAATAGTCCACGGACTGAGCCAACGCAGCCACTTCAGGCAATTTATTAATAAAAGAATGAAAATTTACATATGTTTCTCTCATGCACGGATTACCCTACAAATGACCCTCCATGCGCTTTAAATAGAATTCATGGACCAATTGGGTGTGAAGCCACGGATCAAGTGTCGGTAATACCGAGGAGAGAATGAACCGTTGGATCACTACATATCGTGACCGTCAGATTGTAAGTTACAAAATGTACAACGGTAAAGAAACACACTTTACCTAACTCTATACCTAACTCTACATTAGACCAAGTTGTACTTAACTATTTCCTATGTGTCGGAATATCCTAACATCCCCCCTTAAGAACAACTTGGGATAGGATTGAAGGATTTACAATTATGACACAATAGGAGAAGGAAGGAGGCACTAGAGCCTATCCCCCCTTAGTGACAACTTCCTGAACTCCAACCATAAATCAAAGTTTAGTGAACTTCGTCTCTCTGAGAGCCTTTGTAAAGATGTCTGCAACTTGATCATCTGTAGAACAATATTGCACTTCAAGAACATGGTCATGGATGAGCTTTCTGATGAAGTGCATGTGTAGTTCAATGTGTTTGTTGCGCTGATGTTGGATTGGATCTTTGCATAGTTGGATGGAACTTTGATTATCACACCAAAGTGTAGTCAGATGCTGCTGCTGAAAGCCAAACTCTGACAGGATCTGACGAAGCCACAAGGCTTCCTTACTAGCTTCTACATCACCACGATACTCTGCTTCTGTTGATGAAAGAGAAATGGCAGCTTGTTTCCTACAAGCCCATGTAATAGGTCCTGAACCAAGAGTGAACACATAACCAGTAGTAGACTTCCGATCATCAGGGTCACCAGCCCAATCGGAATCAGTGAAACCAACCAATAGAGGAGTTGCTTCGGCATTGTAATGAATCCCAAACTGAACTGTACCTCGAACATAATGAAGTATTCTTTTAGTTGCTTTCCAATGACTTTCACGGGGGTTTTGCATGAACCGAGCAACAAGGCCAACAGCAAAGGAAAGGTCAGGACAAGTATGGGTTAGATACAAATGTTTTCCTACAAGTTGACGGTATAAGGTAAGACAACTTCAGGAGAAGTACAAGTGACTAAAAGTTTGACTCCATACTGAAAGGGAGAAGGGGTTGGCTTACAATCTTCCATGTGAAAATGACGTAGAATATCACAAGCATACTTGGACTGGGAAAGGGAAATACCCTCCTTGAATCGCAAGACTTGAAGACCGCGAAAATAGTGTAAGTGTCCTAAGTCTGTCATTTCAAATTTCCTTTTAAGGCTAGACTTCACATGGTTTATAAGGTTGGGGTCACTACCAATAAGGATAAGATCATTAACATAAAGAACAAGGATGATAAGAGAGTTGCCCACTGTCTTGGTGTAGACAGTATTGTCATAATGACACCTAGAAAAGCCAGATTCTAAAAGAAAGCTATCCATTTTGGCATACCAAGCCCGAGGAGCTTGCTTGAGACCATAAAGGGATTTCTTAAGTCGACATACAAGGCTGGAGTCAGTTTGTATGAAGCCAATGGGTTGTTCCATATAGATTTCTTCATGCAAGTCTCCATGCAAGAAGGCATATTTAACATCCATCTGATGGACTTCCCATTTGAAAGAGGCAGCAAGGGAAAGAACAAGGTAGATAGAGTTCATTTTGGCAACAGGGGAGAAGGTTTCAGTGTAGTCAATGCCTTCAACCTATGAAAAACCCTTAGCAACAAGACGAGCTTTATGTTTATCAACTTTCCCATCTGGTCCATACTTGGTTCTGTAAACCCATTTGCATCTAACAAGTTTTCGTCCCTTTGGTAGAGGAACAAGATCCCATGTATCATTTGCCAACAATGAATGATATTCTTCATTCATAGCTGCTTCCCAATCTGGATGGCCTGAACCTTCTCCAAAGGTGTCAGGATCATAATTTACTGGAGCTTGAGCCAGTAAAGAAGAGGCTCTCTCGAACTGAGAACGTGTAAGTCGCTGATCTGTAGGATCACTAGCAAGATCGCCTACTGCATCTCGAGTAGAACGAACCCATTTTGGAAGCTCAGGAGCTGAAGGAGGATCCTGAGATGGTGGTGGAGGATTGTCATCCTCACTTTCATCATCTGAAGAAGAAATGTTTTCAAAGGTAGAAGAGATAGGGAGAGGTGGCACATCTGCCGGACTAGGCTCACACGGCGATATATTTTCATCAAATTTTACATCTCTTCTAATGATAACATTTTTGGACTTAAATGGAATAATTCTATAGCCTTTGACATCTTCAGAATATCCAACAAAAGTACATTTTTCACTCTTAGGTTCTAAAGCTTTATGCTTTTCATCTGGAATATGGGCCCACGCTTCACTTCCAAAAACGCGAAAGTGACTTACATCTGGTTTGATTGAGCTCCATGCTTCTTCTGGAGCGATATTATTTAAAGCCTTAGTAGGAGTGTGATTTATTATGTAATTTGCACAGTTAATTGCTTCTGCCCAAAAGCTAAGACCAAGTCCTTTAGATTGTAGCATACAATTAGCCATTTCCTTTAAGGTGCGATTCTTCCTTTCAGCTACACCATTTTGTTGTGGAGTATATGGAACAATATGTTGCATTTGAATTCCATTCTCAGTGCAATAGTTGATGAATGTGTTTTTAACATATTCTCCGCCATTGTCAGATCTTAACTTAAGAATTTGATGTCCAGATTGTTTTTCAACAAAGGCCTTGAAGGCTAAAAAAGTGTTAAATACTTCACTCTTGAGTTTTAAGAAGTATACCCAAGTGCGTCTGGAGAAATCATCAATGAAAGTTAAGAAATACTTGCAGCCAGAGAATGACACAACTGGAAGTGGACCACATAAATCACTATGCACAAGCTGTAAAGGGGCTGAAGCATGCCAAGAGGAACGTTTTTCAAAACTGTCCCGATGATGTTTTCCGAGTACACATCCGGAACAAACACCATCTCTACAAGATACCATAGGAAGACTTGTCACCATATTTTCTTTACATAGATGCTGAAGGGAGTGATAGTTTAAGTGACCAAATCGCTCATGCCAAAGTTTGCTCACTTCATCGTTATGAGCAACAAATACTGAGGGAAGATTTGATGACCCAAATTTGTGAAACTTATACAACCTTGTAGAATCATCAGCAATGCCAGTAGCCAAAATCTGTTTAGGATATCTTAAGTCCTTGATTACAACATCATGAGGTGAAAATTCAACGATTTTACCTTCACCTGAATGAGTTATGTGATATACAGATAGAAGGTTGCAGGATAAGGTTGGAACACATAATACATCATTAAACTGACCATTGTCTAGATGAACAGTTCCAGTCCCTACAACATTAAGAGATCTATCATCACCAACATATATATTTTTGGTGTTACAATCATTTAAAGAAGAAAACATGGCTTTGTTTTTGGCCATGTGATAAGAAGCTCCAGAATCAATGAGCCACTCATGAGAATGAGAAGAAGAAGATACATTTAATGCATAGCCAGACCGAGATGCTTGACAACCACATGCAGAAATCGCCATTCCTGAAGATGAAGTTGAAGTTGAAGATTGCCCCAAATGGATGTTATGCTTCTTCATTGCTGCTTCCAAGGATTCCGTCTTCTTAAAGCATTTTGATTCTAAGTGGCCATCTCGATTACAAAAATTGCAATGTCTATCAGTCTTCTTCCTTTTTTTTTATTTGTCTTATCATTTTGTTGAAATGATTTTTCATTTTGGGGCTGAAATTGCTTAGGACCCTTGTTTGGTTTAGGACCATTCTTTTTAGGATATGACTTCTTAGGATTCTTTGAATTTGGTTGCTGCTGGGCGGCTAACACTTTCTTGGAAGAGTTTCCAAGATTAAGAAGACCAAGGTGTAAGAGTTTTTCTTGTTCTCTTATTAAAGAATCACAAAAAGAGTCAAAGGAAAGGGAATTGTAGTCTGTTCCTTGAGAAATGAAGGCTTCTCTTGTAGAATGGAAGGTGGAAACAAACACAGAGTAGGCTGGTCCCAACTTTGTAAGAATGGAATAGATAAGGTTACTATCTTCTTTCTTAACTTTAACACCTTCCAAAAGATATCTAAGGGTCTTGAAATTGGACAAGAAATCTTCAATGCAAGAAAAATTATTAGGGTCCAATGTAAGCAACTCATTTTCAAGTTGATGGGCTCTAATTTCATTTTTAATCCCAAAAACTTTATTGATTTGTTTCATTGCTTCATCAGGAGCATCAATTTCTGCAATATGGAATCTAAGATTTGGAGAAATAGACATCCCTATCATCCACGTGCTTGATCTTGCCTATTTTCCCATTTAGCAGCCTTATCTTCATCCTTTGGTTTCTTTTCTTGGCCTAAGGCTATTCTGTAGAGACCTTTACTTCTAAGTAAATCCTCAATGTAAGCAAACCATTGGAAGTAGTTGGTGCTGTCAAGGGTAACTTGGTATTGACTTTCCATTTCAATGGAAACTGAAGCTAAAGATGCTGAAAATAATTGTTCCAATGGATAGATCTCAAAAAATTAGGCTGGTTTAAAAAAACGGCTCTGAAAACGGATTCCGGATGAAGAAGTTATGGCTTTTTGAAAAAAAGTTGTTGAAGTTGCTGACGAAGTGCGAGAATGTGCAGAAATGAAAAAGTCCGCCCCCACAAAATGGAGACTTGAACCCAAGACCTCTACTCCCTTAAAATAGCTTTGAACCAATTGATCTATACAAAAAAATTGAGAGAGAGAGAGAGGGGGGGTGCTTTGGGTTGCGTGCTTTCTTTGAGAAAACTCTTTTTCCCTACAAAACAAAAAACACAAAACCCAACATGGACATGCAAAGAAAATGAACCTTATGGCTCGAAGTTAGCTTTAGCCGAAAAACTAAATATTTTCAAAAATGAACCTTGCGGCTCAAAGTTAGCTTTGGCCGGAAACTAAATATTTTGCTCAATGTTTCTGATTTTCTGAGATCACCCTAAGGCGCAAGGAAAAGAGCATACGCATGAGAAAAATCCTTCCTTTCTGTTTCTGATTTGCCCAGATCGCACAGAGTCGTAAGGCAAAGAGCATACGCAGAAATGAAAGGTATATATCCATTAATAAAAAGGCTAAATAAACCGAAACCGAAATAAACAGAGAGAAAATAACAGTAAACTGCAAATAAACACTGTATACCTCCAGATCTTAAAAATGACGCAGCTAGGGCTACTGGAAACCTTTTCGCATGAAACAAAAGGGGTTCCTCACTGGAACAGATGCTCCCAACACAACAGAGCAGTCCTCTCGGCCCGAAAGAAGTCAGAAACAACAAATCTAGGAAACGACAATCGAATGTAGTTCTACCGGCTTCAGATTTGGATCACCAACGGACGCGGCCCTCAAATAGCTTTGATACCATGTAGGAATTTACAGGATAAGTTTCTCAGATAGAACACCAAAAGGAAACCGCTCACAACCAGATCGCAGATCAATACACTAGTATTTTGACATGGTTAAAACCCTCAAAGAGGGAAACAGTCCACAGCCTGAGCCAACGCGGCCACTTCAGGCAATTTATTAATAAAAGAATGAAAATTTACATATGTTTCTCTCATGCACGGATTACCCTACAAATGACCCTCCATGCGCTTTAAATATAATTCATGGACCAATCGGGTGTTAAGCCACGAATCAAGTGTTGGTAGTACCGAGGAGAGAATGAATCGTCGGATCACTACATATCGTGACCGTTAGATTGTAAGTTACAAAATGTACAACGGTAAAGAAACACACTTTACCTAACTCTATACCTAACTCTACATTAGACCAAGTTGTACTTAACTATTTCCTATGTTTCGGAATATCCTAACATAGTAAATCTAGAAAGTGCATCTTTATTGGTATAAGGATGGTTTAGAAGGCTACAATCTTTGGAACCAAACTACAAGGAAGGTTGATTACATCCGAGATATGGTGTTTAGAGAGGTGAAAGATGTTATTAAACATGAATTCCCATCAAAGGAACCTCAGAAGATAGAGTTTGAGCTAAAGGAGGAAGAATCAGACTCTACAACAGAAGAGGAATCAGAAGATGAAGAGCCACGAACTCTAGTTGTGAGAATATCAGCTTGAGAAAGAATGAAGCTAGAAAGTTATAGTCCATATGCTTTTTGTTCAAATTTTTCTTTATCTATTACTAATGATGATCCCAGAACTGTGAAGGCAGCAGTAGATTTAGAGGATGGTGTTTCAAGAATATTTAATGTTATTGGACAAATGCCTAACCCAACAGATCTAGTAGCAGTCTAGAAACAAAAGACAAAGTAATCTTAACATTTTCTACAATCAACAGATAAAACAGGATAGAAGAGAAACCTACTTGTAGTTTTCACTAGCTCCTTGTTTCCCTTGACTGATCTTGCTGCTCCTTTCCGAACTTGAGTCACTTGGAAAGTACCTACACAAACAGAGAAACAAAAACCCATCAAGGCAAATGATAATGATCTATTGCTTATAAATAACATGGAATCGAGAACATCATATACATATAAAAGCATTAGCGTATAACACAAGCATAAGGAAAAAGTCTTGAAAATGATAAGAGGAAAGATACAACCCATATGAGCTCGATCAAGCAACACTCTTTTAATTCAATCCCTCTTAACCTCATGAAAACCAAGACACTCCAACACTATTACAATACTTGCACTCAATTCTAATCTCATTTCACCAACATCTCCTTGCAACTCCATATTTTTCAGCCCCTTAATCTCTTAGACGAGTGATCTATTTATAGGTGAGTGAAGGAGGTTATGCCATCAATGGTGATGATGAATGCCTTTTTAAATTTATAAATAAGTTCCATGGAAGAAGGTATAGGGGATTGATGTTTCCTAATTCCCTTTCTCATCCAAATGTGAACTCAAAGGAGGAGGTGGCATTGAGAGACTTCTATAGGCTTCCAATGGATAAGAAATCTTCAAACCCTCATGGAAGTTTGCTCAAATTCACTCAATGCAGGCCAAAGATGGACCAAGTGCAATGCATTAGCACTTTATCATTGTAAGGTTTGCATTGCAGCCCACCCTAATGAAGGCCTACCTGCGCTGATCTTCTTAGAGGTAGTTTTTGGATGTTTTCAATGATGGAACTTCTTTGGAAGTAAGGCATTCTGATGACTAACTTCTTTAGGGCATGTAAAAATTACACTAGGGGGTGATGTGCCCTAATAGTATCAATCTGTAATTTGGGGTTGATGTGCCCAAATGGACCTGTAACAGTTCCCCCTAAAGCATGATTTCATAAATATATATGTTGGATGAAATGCTTTATCACAAGGAGAGGAGGTTTCGAACGAGAAGGTGACCTGCATCAATTACAATACATATATCATGATGATTTGATTTTTTCTTATGAACTAGCTGAGGGAGGCATACCCATTCTCAGCTTATAAACTTTCATTACATGTACAAATATGGTCATCTACAGATATAGACCCATGAATGGTTGACCATAAATGTAAGGCCTTTGTACATTTGATTTAGTACTCCTGAAAATATATTGCAGCCCGGATGGATGAGACTAGATCCAGGGTCTTCAATCTCATCCAATTTTTCTCTCATGTACAAGTCTAACCATGTGAATAGATGTTCTAAAGCCAAACATGGAAAGATATCATCATTACCAGCCAATGATGTAAGATGTTAACATACGTGAGAGGAATCATGTAGGTTTTAACCTCGTATAGAAATTAGCTGCATATGAATTCTAAATCATAGAAAAATAAAAAATGTGAGAGCATAACACATAAAACACATATACACAGAGATTTTCTCCTGGATCCCAAAACCGGGACTACGAGCTTGATTTTTCATTATATTCCTTTCAGTGTTACAATACATATTTATACATGTCGAAGCATCCAACACCATGGATCGAAAACCATTGCGTCCAAAACCATGGACCGAAAACCATAGGTAGGTTCGCCCAACCTAATATTGGGTCCAAAAAAAAATTTCCCGGGGCACTGCCTCGGAACCCGTAGAAGGGGGCTACCCGCCCCTCTCAAACCCCCCGGACAGGGGGGGCTACCGCCCCCCCTCTAACCACTGGGTTCACTATGTAGGTTAGTCATGGAAAGAATGTAACACAACCCAACAATCTCCCACTTGTTATTTTCTTTCCACAAGGGGCCACACGAGAGCTTAGTCATTTTTCCAGTCCTGAAATGCCCATTGTTTCTCTACACCAAGAGAACTTCTCAGAGCTCACAGATTTTGTCAATGCATCTCAAGTATTCTTCAAAGTGTCCACCTTTACTAGCAACACCTTTTTGTCTTCTATCATATCCCTCACAAAGTGATACTGAACATCAATGTGCTTTGTCTTTGAATGATAAGCAGAGTTCTTTGCCAACAAAATTGCACTTTGGCTGTCATAGTCTATTCTTATAGCTCCCTGTATTAACCCCATACTTGAACACAATCTTTGCAAACAAACTGCTTCCTTGCTTGCATGAGTGGCTGCCATGTATTCCACCTCTGTAGTTGATAGTGCCACTACAGATTGTTTCTTACACATCCAACTGACTACACCTCCAAATAGGTTAAACACATACCCACTTATAGATCTTCTCTGATCCAGATCTCCAGCCCAGTCTGCATCAACAAAGCCACGAATATCCAACACTCTGTCCAATCCTGGTCTTCCTTGGTAGCACAAACCATAATCACTAGTGCCACGCAAATACCTGAAAACCCGCTTCATTGCTGTCCAGTGCTCGGTTTTGACATAAACCTGCTCAATACTCCCACGACATGTGCAATGTCTAGTCGAGTATAGACCATTGCATACATCACGCTACCAACTGTGCTCACATATGGAACACAGCACATGTCCTCTTCATCTTCTTGTGTCTTGGGACACTGTTCAACAGATAACCTCACACCTATAGGAATAGGAACCTTCACTGGTTTATTATCCTTCATATTAAACCTCTGCAGTATTGTCTTGACATACTTCCTCTGGTTTAACCAGAAATTCCTCTTTGCCCGATCTCTTTTAATTTCCATGCGCAAAATATAGTTTGCAGCACCAAGATCTTTCATGTCGAATTTGGAGGACAATTGGGTCTTCAAATCCTGGATAATTTCTTCGCCATTTCCAACCAGCAACATATCATCCACATACAAGACCAGATAAATAACACGGTCACCAATTAATTTAAAATACACACAGTGATCTGCTTTGCTTTTGGTGAAGCCAAGTCCCCGTATAAATGTATCAAATTTCTGATACCACATCCTTGGTGATTGTTTTAACCCATACAGAGACTTCTTTAACTTACATACCAGTTCTTTCTGACCCTTCACCACAAAGCCTTCAGGTTGCTTCATGTGGATTTCCTCTTCCAAATACCCGTGAAGAAATGATGTCTTCACATCCATCTGTTCTACCTCAAAATCAAAAGCAACAACAACAGATAAAAGTAACCTAATAGAAGTTACCTTGGCAACAGGAGAAAAAATATCACCAAAATCAATTCCCGGCACCTGGGAGTAACCTTTTTCTAGCAACCGAACTTTGTATTTCTCCACCTTCCTTCTGCATTTGTCTTCTTTTTGAACACTCATTTGCTGCCAATGGGTTTCCTTCAAGCCGGCAACTCCACCAGATCCCAAGCCTCATTTTTGTGCAAAGATGCCATTTCATCAACCATGGCCTCTTTCCAGAGTTTTCCATCCTCTGAATCCACTGCTTCCTTCACAGTTCTGGGATCGTCATCAGTAACAGAAAAAGCAAAATTTGAATAGAAAGCAGATGGACTATACCTTTCTGGCTACCTTCGTTCTCAAATTGATCTTCTCAGAGCCGGAGTTTGTGGCTATTCATCTTCTAATTCCTCCTCTATTGTAGAGTCTGATTCTTCCTCCTTTAGCTCAAACTCTCTCTTCTCAGGTTCCTTTGATTGGACTTCATGTTTAATAACATCTTTTACCTCTCTGAACACCACATCTCGGCTGTACACAACCTTCCGTGTGACTGGATTCCAAAGCTTATAACCCTTTAAACCATCCTTATACCCAATAAAGATGCACTTTTCAGATTTACTATCCAGCTTGGTTCGTTTCTCCTTTGGAACATGTACATATGCATCACATCCAAATACCCTCAGATGTGAAAGAGAGGGTTTCTTAGCAGTCCATACTTCTTGTCAAGTCTTATCCTTCAACGTTGATGAAGGTGACTTGTTGACCAAGTAACATGCAGTATCCACCGCCTCTGCCCAGAATTCCTGTCCTAACCCGGCACCACTGAGCATGCTTCTTGCCCTTTCCATCAATGTCTTGTTCATTCTTTCTGCAACTCCATTTTGCTGAGGTGTATATGGAGTAGTCTTCTGCCATGCTCTACCACACTTCTTACAGAATTCTTCAAATTCCTTGCTGCAAAACTCTCCACCATTATCTGTTCTCAACACCTTTATCTTCTTCTCTGTCTGATTTTCCACCAGGGCCTTAAATTCTTTAAACGTGTCAAAGACTTCAGATTTCTTCTTCAGGAAATATATCCATGTATTCCTTGAGAAGTCATCTATAAATGATACATAGTACATAGACTTACCCAGTGATGGAACCTTCACAGGTCCAAACACATCACTGTGCACAAGCTCTAATATCTGTTTCACCCTCTTATCACGAGAGGGGAAACTCACCCGATTCTGCTTCCCATATACACAATTTTCACAGAAATCAAAATCCAGAGAGTTATTACTCATACCTTCTACCATACCTTTACCATGAAGTATTAGAAGGCCCTTCTCTCCAATATGTCCAAGCCTTTGATGCCACAGCATGGTCTTCTCTCCAGAGACCACTAGATTTTCAGCTCCACTTTTAGGAACTACAGAATTGTTGCACCCATCAACAACAGTGCTACCTTGCAGCTTGTACAGAGTTCCAGTCCGAACTCCCAATACTAGTGCTCCCCGAACCATCTTGCATGTATCCTTCTCGAACACTGTTTTTACACTTGCATCATCCAACTTTCTTACAGAAATCAGATTTCTGGCCAATGCAGGAATATGCAGAACACCCGGAAGTGTTCTAACCCTTCCACCTTGCAACTTCAACTTTACTTTTCCACGACCAATGATTCTATCCTTCCTATCATCTCCTAAGAAGACATCACCACCATCGTATTTCTCATACTCACAGAACCACTCTCTATGGGGAGTGAAGTGAAAGGATGCACCTGAGTCAATCAACCATGCCTCATGATCTACATGTGTACTTGAAGAAGCCAAGTACACATCCACACCTTCATCTGAGGTGGTTTTCACCTCTGCATAAGGAGCATCATATGATCCATTTCCTTTATCAGGAGCTTTAGATTTACAGTCCCTTTTGAAGTGCCCTTCCTTTCCGCATTTCCAGCACACCACCTTTACAGGTTTTCTTGGAGATTTATATCTCCCTCTAGATTTAGATCTCCCACTCGATGACTTATTTTTGTTTCTTTTCTGGGACCGTCCTCGTACAGACAAGGCATCACCATTCTGACTCTCCATATTTTTCCATCTCATCTCCTCCGTCAGCAAGGCTGAGACTATTTCATCAACCTGCAAAGCAGTTGCATTGCTACCTATTGCAATAACCAGACTATCCCACGAATCTGGTAGAGAACACAACAAATTGATGCACTTATCTTCATCTGAAATTTTAATATCAACAAACGATAACTGACTTACCACAGTATCAAATGCGTTCAGATGCTCTGTCACCGACTCTCCATCTTTCATCCTCAGGTTATACAGATTTTTCCGCAGGAACAGTTTATTCACCAGAGAATTAGATTGGTACAAAGTCCCTAACTTGTCCCACAAAGCCTTTGCCGTAGTTTCCCCTGATACATTCAACAGTACTAAATCTGAGACACACAATCGTATTGTGCTCTTTGCCTTCCGATCCAACTTCTTCCATTCTTCATTGGTCACTCCCGTTGGTTTAGTACCTGGATCTACTGCGATCCACTCATCTTTATCCACCAACAGATCTTCCATCTTGAGTATCCACAACTCAAAATTCTGACCATTGAACTTCTCGATCTCTATCTTTCCACTGCTCGCCATCTTCTTTCACCACCAGAATCGATCTCACAGATCTCCCACTGAACAGGGTCTACCACAAGCCCAAGCAAAACCCCTTAGCAACAAAGGCATCCTCTTGAAGCGAAAACATCTCTCATACCAAATGTAGGTTTTAACCCCATACAGAAATTACCTCCATACGAATTCTAAATCATAGAAAAATAAACAATGCGAGAGCATAACACATAAAACACATATACACAGAGATTTTCCCATGGATCCCAAAACCGGGACTACCAACTTGATTTTTCATTATATTCCTTTCAGTGTTATAATGTATATTTATACGTGTCAAAGCATCCATTACCATGGACTGAAAACCATCGCGTCTAAAACCATGGACCAAAAAGCATAGGTAGGTTCGCCCAACCTAATATAGGGTCCAAAAAAAATTTTCCCGGGGCGTTGCCCGAGACCCCATAGAGGGGGGCTACCCACCCCATTCAAACCTCCCAGACAGAGGGGGATACCGCCCCCCCATGACCCCCTAGCTGCGCAATCGGCGCAACGAAGGGGGGCTCCGCCCCCCCTCTAACCCCCCAAGTTCACTACGTAGGTTAGTTGTGGAAATAATATAACACAACCCAAAAAATCACCAATAATGATGATGACCCTCAAGGTACTGCAGTACATTTTGCATGGTGTGAATACATGATTTTATGTCGAACACCATACAAAGTCTTTCTGTCGAAGGCTATTGATTTCAACCTATCACCGGAAGCGAGAAACCTGCCATTGATGTATGCAAGCTTTAAGGTACTGAAGGGGTGTTTCTAAGTTAACTTCTTGGATGATGTGCTGATGTCGACAAGAAGAAAATCGTCGTGGGAGGGCCTTGATGTATCCCACATTTATCACACGAAACAAGGTAAACGATTTTGGAGATGAAATCAAGTTGTCGTGGTTCGGATGAAGGAGATGGTGGACAAGAGTCATCACACTCGTGACCCCCGAGGTTGAAAACAACCATACGAGCAAGCCGATGGTTAACCCAAGCAAAGACAAAGTTGCCATATACGGAGCACTAACATTTCCAAAAGAAGGAAATGGACTAGGATTCCCATTTGGGGAAAGACCTTGGCCGGTAGACTTAGGGAATGTTGCCATCAGGAACGAGAAAGAACCCTACTCAAGCTAACACAAACAAGATCTAACAGTGAATGTGAATCGTGGCCGAATAAATTTTAAGGCACAGGAACAAAACTTGACCTTTACATTTTTAAAGAGTCGAGAAAAGGACAAAAGATGACTGTAGTCGCCTTCGAATATTTAATGAGCCTTAAGTGACAAGTGCTGAGATGGACCTTTTCTTTTAGGGAGTCCAAAAAGGAATGAAAGTGACTACTCTGGAGAACTACGCAAAAAGGTTTACCACACAAATCCGTAAAAGTGCATATACACCTTGGCAGTCATATGAAAACCAAGGACTTTCCGTACAGCAGTCAATCTTCTTGAATGTTGTGTTCGGTGCATTACGGCTTGTAAGGCAGTAGAAACGGCTTCATATGGATAAAGGATGATAACCTAGTGGGGTCTCCCCATATACTCGACGGTATGTGGGAGCACAATTCTGTGTTAGACCACTATTGAGTCACAAAAGGAGGAATCACCCAACCTTGAGTGGAAACAAAAGTGACTAGGTTTAACGATGCTGGAGCACGTCTCTAGCCTAGACCTCTAGATGTGTGCGTTATGCTCCAATGAGTTGTTAGATTTATTCAATTCATTTTAGAGTTTATCTTGGATTAGTTTCAGTTTTCAGGCCTTACCGTATGTATATGAAACAACCTAGGATGTAGCTAGAATTAATGAAACATCTTTTCATTTCGATGAACACCTACTTATAGAAAGGTAGAGATTTCATTCCCAAACCAAGACAAGCGAATGCAAACATTGATAAACACAATGCATCGATACTACTAATGAAAGATTTAAAATCTGCTTTCCAATTTCTCAAACATGAAAATACGTAATGCAAATGTACTTTCACTTTCGTATGCTAAATGAATGAAAACTTTTAATTTTTCTTCTTTTTTGTGAATTTAAAGAGACAAACAAGCAAGTGTGAATTGATCGATCCAAAAAATTGTGATCTATGCTTGGTAGCGAAGAAATCAAATCAACGTAAAAAATTGGTTCAATAATGGACACTAAAAATCAACCTGCAATAAAACAAGCAGTGAAAAAGCCTCAAGCAAATCAATAAGACGGTTGTGGATGAACCTTGAACAGACAAGTAACCGAAGAAAACGGTTTCTCGATGAAACTTCTAAAGGGCTAGGTCACATGGTCTAAAAAACACAAGACTCACTCAAATTAAATCAAAGAGACAATACCCTAACGAAAAGCATTTAAAACAAGCTAATGAGAGACAAGAAACAACTGGGGATAAGCAAGATTGATGAATTCAGGAGGTAAAGTTATAAAAACAACTTTTCAGGAATCATCGCAAGTTGTACACTGACAACCCGAGATGATCACAAATTTTACACAGACAACCTGAGATGTCATCGCAAATTTTACACAGACAACCTGAGATGATCACGGAAAAACACCTATTTCCGCGATGATGCGATTTCAAGAGTCATCGCGAGAATTAAGCTAGAAACCCAAGATCATCGCAGGTAAAAAGCTACAAAGTGGCGATGACATCGCGACTCTTAGGCTTTTTTCCGCGATGATGCAAAAAACAATGACAAATGAACAAAAACTTGTGAACCAAAACCAATCAACTCTTCAATCAAATAGAGGTATTTCCCACATCAACCCAGGAAACTCAAAAGACTCATAATTAATCCCCAAAAATTCAAAAAAGACCAAAACAAAAATCATGATAAGAGTAAACAAGAAAAGAACAAAGGCCAAAACTCCCGAGCGAAGTCACCAATTTGTGATGCAGGAAAGTGTTCCCTCTGCGGGCAGAGGCAACCCCTCTAGCCCTAGAGTGGGTCTAGTCACAAAAAAGGATAGATCAACAATATTTTTCCTTAAAAAATCATAGTTGGAGGCCTACCTCAACCGGTGGTTGATGGAGTTTTGGTGCACTGCTCCAACTTCCACTTCCTTCTCTCAATGAGTAATCAACCTGAAACAATGCAAAGGAAATACAATAAAGCACGTAACCAGAATAACAAATGATCTGTTTACTCACAAAGTCAAGAAGTCATGAGCTATCAAGTACATTACTTACAAGACATAGGAAAACATCATTGATTGCATTAATAATGAAATAAGAGTAATCTTACAACCAAAGTCTTGACATCACAAGCCTTCTCAGAGGGATCCAGCCAGCATGTTCCTTAAACATTCACTCTTGAAGATGGATCTCCCAATACACAAGTCTCTCTCACTTACAAGTTTTACACAAGATCAAGGGCACTTCACAACCTTCTTCAAGCTATCAACAATCCCACACTTGTCACACCCACACTAGCTATCTAGAAAACTCACAAACACTAACAACACTATCACCAACCATTCCAAAGACTAAAAACTCAAAAACTAGTAGCACATAGCAATGGTGAGATTTTAAATAGGAGAAAGAGACTCCATGAAAGGTGGGGGGATAAACTTATCTCCAAGGAAGGTAGCACAAATGATGGAAAACCCATGCCAGAGAAAGGAGGGTGACATAAACTAGGCCAACAACCAGGTCTGGAGTCATCTGGAAGGCCGATTGTTGGAACAAATTCGCCCAAACTAGATCATCGCCGGAACATAACTGGTTTGCCGCGCTGACATCGCCATTAAATAACGGAGCTAGTGAGATCATCGCGGAATATTACAAGCGACAGTAGCGCTTGCACATGAAATTTGACCATCACCAGAATCACGTGTACTTTCGTGATGGCAGCGCTTCTGGACTGTTTTGGAGTGCCCTTCAGCGCATTTATTTGGCCAACAGACGTGATGAGGCAGAAACATTTGGAAAGGTGGGTCATTTTGCAACATGAGAGAGCACGAGCATGAATGATTTTAGACTCATGACACAGTAGGAAGACTGGGATGAAGGTAGTGACAAATTACTTTGTAACATGCACCTTACGTTAATTGAATACATTTTAAAGTTTATCTTGAAATTATGTCTCAATTTTAGCTCCTATCGATGTGAATCGAAAAACTTCTATATGTAGCTATATGAGACAAAACCCTTTCAATTCGATGAATGTCTACACTAATGAGAGTAGAGAAAAAAATCAATGCAACAAACAAGAAACTAAAAGCAAGATGACTCTTAAAATCATCGCTTTTTGAAAATGAAATAACGAAAAAAATCTTTCCACTTCCTATCTTCCTATCAAATTCACTTCAACTAGTCCTTTCAATGGTAAAAGAAGTTCATTTCCTTTCGAATGCAAAATGATGATGCAATTCTAGCTCTCAATGATGCCAATTAATGCAACATATCGATACAACAAACTAGAATTATGTATTTTTCAGTGGAATGATAGGATGAAGCTCTCACATAAACACTTCGATGAAAAATTTTCAAACAATGAACATCAATCATATGTAAAAGATGAAAAAGAGAAATCTTACAGCATCAATATTAGCAGCATTGTTACAGGACAATGCCTCGCAAATGTCAGCAAAAATGCTTCGAACTACAGGATTTGCATATGATGAAAGGACGCACAACATTTTCACGGCATGCTGTTATGGTGTAGGTTGCGTATGGTCTAGTAGATTCTACATTGATGCTAGATTCGACTCCTTGAAAGTATAGAATAGACTCCTCAGAATCACAATTCATTGTTTTATATTATGAATATCATCTCTTAGAAATACCTGCAAGTGTTTTAAATATCTGAAAATTAGTTCGATGCACGAATGTGCATGAATTGTTCTGCAAAACGAATTAAACTTTATTAACGTTTGTGGTCAAAAAAAGCTCATGGTTTAAAGAATGATTATGGAGAAAAATGCGAAAGTTCATCTCAATTTTTTCCTTTTTCTCCTGTATATCAACTTATGATATTGATTGTTAACTAATATTATATAATGATTTTGATTAGAATTACAGATTTTATAATATTATATAATGATTTTGATTACACTTACAGATTTTATAATTGAGTATTAGTGTAAATTTTTTGAAAAAAAATCTTGTTTATTTTAGAATTTAATTAGATTTATTAAAAGTACAAGTTTGATATGTAATTTTTTTTTAAGGTGTTGATCTATATATGAAATCAAAAAATCAATTGAGATAACACAAATCAAAAGTTGAATATATTTTTTTTTTCCTAATTTAACCCAAAAATATATAAAAATTTCCAAAAAAAAAATTACAATTAAAATTATTCCTTTCATAATTAATAATATAAATATCTCAATTTTAATAATATAAATATCTCAATTTTTTTTTACATGGGAAGCTTTTTGTATTTAGCAATAATGTGGTTCATCCATCAACAATGTGTCTTTTGTGCTCTTTGGATTTACTTGAGGCTTTAAATTAAGCTTCCCCTTGCTCCTACTTCTCACTTCCAATTCTCATATCAAGTGTGATTTTTCTTACAAAGAGGGCCATCTTCTCATCTAAGTCATAGATGGAGAAATCTTGGCCTCTTTTGTGCTCTTTGGATTTCTTTGAGGATTTAAATGATGCTTCCCCTCCTCCTACTTCTCACTTCCAATTCTCATATCAAATGTAATGAGGTTCCAATGTAGTTGCTCCATTTTTAGAGTCTTTTCTTGTGCCATCTATTCTATGGCTCAGATCTTGCCATTAAACCTCTTTGGGAGAGATCCTAAGACTTTCTAATTGAATACCCTAATGTATTCATCAAGGACTCTAATCATATTAGATACTTCATCAACTCTAAATAAGTATTCAATAATATATTCACCCACATTTATCCTTGTAATTTTAAATTTCATTCTATAAGTTTGAAGTTTTACTTGCTTTATCCTCTCATTTCCTTTATAATAGTACTTGAGCTTGTCCCAAGTTTTTTTGGTTGACTTGTAGTGAATCAAATTTTCTATTCATTTGCATTATTATTGTAAGGTCTTCTTTCATCAAAATTGTAAGTGGGGTTATCATAATTGTGTATGTAGATTCTATTATTGCCCATAAATTGAATCCAAGAGACATGATGTATGATTCCATTATGAATCTCTAAAATATGTGATTCACTCCATCAAATACATGACTAGACATATTGATTTTCTTCATTTACCATGATTTCATGTGGATCTAACTTCCAATGGTTAACTTGCTCTTGAAGGATCTTGCTCTCATATTAATTGTTGAGAATATCAAATTACTAGGGGGGAGGGGGTGAATCAATAATTAAACAATTTTTCATTTTTTAAGAAATTGTGCATCAATATGTAAGCTATACACAACAAAAAGACAATCACATCACATATGTACATAGTGATTTAATGTCAAAACCCTTCCAAGAGAAAAACCACCAAAACTGTGTTTGTATTATGATGTAAAATAAGAGCACCAACTATGTTTAAATCAATATTTTATAGCACCAACTCAAATGAGGCTCCAACCCCCTTAGATCAGAAAGCTCTAGCTTACTTAAGGAACAAAGCTTAAATCTTTGTAGGGACACACCCACTTCTACCACTATGATCTACTCTTTCATGAGATTTTTAAAGTGAGACCTCTACAAATCCTTGACCTAAATATACTTCTCAATTTTCTATAGGCACACACTACCTCTCTCTTAGGCCCTAAACTTCATTAATTCAATCAGTTTGTTGCTTTGTTGGTCACTATTTACACTCTCCTTTCTTACTATGTTGCTCCTTTTACCAATTGAACTCATACTCCCTATTGTTATTCTTTTCCTTAATGTAATATGCACATTGATCAAGAATAGTATTTTATCTAGTCCTCTCTGGGCTCGAGAAGAAACACTTCAATTAATTCTCTACTCCTTGAGAGAATGCTTCATCACCAAGGCTTCTCACATATGTATTATGAACTTAAAGTTCTATCTTTTTGGCTCTTTGTACTCAATTATAGAGTGATGAATATCATCATCAATCCTTACCAATAGAAGTGTGAGAAGACTCCTTCACATCCTCATTCCCTACCACCTTCTTTAGTGAAAACAATATCGTTTAATTTTCACACTTTCTTGTAGTTATCCATCATTTTGTTAGGTGTGGAGCCTCATTATCTTCTGTATTCAAAGGTATCGCCATATTGGACCCAAGTTCGTAATGGGGCGGCAACGCTGCCTATAAAATATGCGCTGCAAGGGGGGGGGTCCAGGAGGAGCGGTTGCGACCTTTGGGAGCCCCCCCTCATGGGGGGATCGAGGGCAGCGCCCCTGAAGCTAAGAATAGATGTAAAATTGCCTTGTAAAATGTTGTAATTTTGTAGTCAATTTGGGTCATTCATTAGGTAAATATGCTACGGTAGAAGTTATGTTTAATTTAGGGTTTTTGGCCCTAGAAGGCAACCTGTCACTATATATGAGGGAATTGTATTGCATCTATGTATATCTATATTCTTAGTGAGGAAGAGAGAGGAGATTGAGATCGAAGAGGGAATTATAGCGGATTTGATGTAGGTTGTATCTCTTGAGTTTGATGGATAATATAAAAATAAGGACTAGCTATTTCTCCGTGGACATAGCCGAAATTGGGTGAACCACGTATATCTGTGTCTCTCTTGTTTTATGTGTTTCCTTTGTTTATATTTCTGCAATATTTTATGTGTTCCATTGCTCTATAATATATAATTTTCTAACACATTTTTCATCATAACATATAATCCTCTTTTATACATAGTTCTTCGCTTTCCAACAACAAAACAAAATATTTCAATTCATAATTGGTCTTTAGTGCTAAATTATAATTTCTAAGCACCTAGAGAAACTAAGATCATTCTCCATACAATTGTGGTTGTCACCATGCACCATTACACTATATGCACTTAACTCCTAGTTGGGTTTGGACCTTTCACGTGGTTGCACTTAAGAAAAATTCGTCGAACATCCAAGCTCCTAAAGAATCATATGATTTACCTCCACCATCATCACTTCAGTAGAATTTTGAAAATGTGATATCATAGGAATTCATTTCCAACCACCATCACTTGGCACAACAATTGAAACTATGCCACATCATCCCTTGGTGACACCCATTTCATCATGATGACATCACTCAGTCACATGATATGTTTTGAGAGGTGACATGTGTCATATAGATTTGGCCCTTTTTGTCACCCAAAAAAATCAAATCTTCTTGGGACATGTCAATTGTGCATGGTGCCACATCATACTTTAGGCCTATTCAACACAACGTCATTGGTCACATCATTCTACCATGTCACTCTAGGGCCTCTTCGAGCAACATTTAGAAAGGACCTTGTTAATATGAATTTTTTTAGCAATTCTACCAAAATCCTTCACTTAATCCACCTTGACAAACAACCCTAACAACAAAAAATGGCCCTAAGACCTTCAAAACATTATTTAGAAAACCTATAAAAAGAAAATATAAAATAACATATAAGTCAAGATATTGTATGAGAAACCTAATGGAAATATGATAAATTGAATGTTATTATTAAAAATAAAATGTTTACACCTTGTGAGGAGAATGTGAACATTTGGATATACAAATCCACCTCTGTGCGATGGGTACTTTGATACCTTGTGCTTTAGCTATATCATTAGTTCGCTCTCTAAAGACATATGCAATGGGAAGAAAGAAGTGGTGGTGGCTTGACATTAAAAATGGGAGCTCAAATATCACAAGAAGTGTAAGCCCCCAACCCACACTTACCCAATTTCACATCTCGCCACGATAAACATGTGATGAGTGTCATTGTGATATGACCTCGCGTCCAAGTAGTTATGGAAGTGGGGCCTACAAACTGAAATCTTTTTGACATCGCTGAGGGATTACATACCACTCACGAGCAAAATAGCCAACTCAAGTTACCAATCCCTGAGTTGGAACTCCTTTTCGCTCACCTTGTCCTATAATTGCATCCATGTTGTTGGAAGGTAATATTTGCACTCGCAAGTTTGCCTCCATTCAGTTATGACCTAAATCCTCGAGTTATTTTCTTGCAGTTTTGAGATTTGATCAACATTTTAGGCTAGCCTCTAGACAACTACCCAAAACTCATTGTAACTTTATAGAAGCATGGAAATGATGTAAATAATGATGAAAAATCCAAACTCAAGCAATAAATTGAGCTAGACATGCTTATTCCATGATAGATATTTCATTAAACATATGGTAAACATTTGGTCAACTCAAAAGAAAAGGATATTCTACTCTAAGGAGGACATTTAGTCAACTCGGTCCAATGGTGAAGAATTATCTAAGGGATAACAAAAGGAGTGCACAATAATGAGGATAAATTTATTTTGTTTTTCAAGTAGAGTAGGGTAAAAAAAATGAAAAAATAAAAATAAAAAAGCTTAGGTGAAAACCTCTTTTGAGGTGCTTGAGATTGGCTCGTTGATTGAAAACCTCCATGAGGTGGTCAATGAGTTGGAAAAAAAGAGAAAAATAGAGAAAAAGAAAAGATCCTAGGTGGAAACCTCCTTTGAGGTACTTAGGCACACCTACTAGTTGAAAACCTCATTGAGGCAGCTAGTAGGCCTAGAATAAATAAAAAGGGAAAAAATAAAAAATATTTGCTCTATGTATCTCTATGATGAATGTAGGTTCTCTCCAACATGTGCAAGCAACAAAAACAAGTTGGTACCAAAAGAAAAAAATTGGTCAAGCCTAGTCAAAAGAAGTCAAATTTTACTTTCTCCTCCTTTGCTCAAATGATCCAACAAGGAAATGGCCATGTCAATCCATCATCCTCATATATTTCCACCATCCACCCATCATTATCAAGCTTTTCCCATTAAGTTTGATTGTTGTCCTAAAAACGTACATGAATGCTCTGTTTTACTACATGAAAAAAAAATACATAGAACAGAAAAATATTTTTTCCATATCTTGCAAACCATGCATCCCTTTGCCAATATGTTTCAGGGGAGATGCAAATTACAGTGCACATCAACAAGAAGAAAACACATCAACAAATAAGATCAACAAAAAAGAAAGAGGTAGTCAAGAAGATGTACCTTAGTCATGAGCAGTACAACAACATCAACTCAGCAACAACATGCATGTCTATACAACAACCATCAAGTAGGTACAGATATGAAATATTCTTGATCTCTTCACTTGAGCATATTATAGTTAAAAATTTGTTGTTAATGCATAAGGGATGAGGTTTTATAATCTAAGAATGGGTCAGCAATCTTGACCACCCTAAACTAGTTAATTTGAACTCACTCATTCACTTATGCAATATGGAAAAGTCAAAATAGGAAGGGTGATGATTTCGAGGAATGGGGAAAACAATTAAAAGAAGAAATTTTTGCAAAGGATAAGTCACCATAGGACTCCAAGCCCTCCTTTCACTTCATATGCACTATCTATGCATCATTCATCCATCCCATTTCATAATTTCAAGAACAAACCTTACACTTTGTCTCACCGTGAAAATTTCTTGGAAAAACAAAGAGAGGATCCTCTCCATTATCACAAACCTACACTACTCTCTTTGATCCCTAGCATCATCCTCCAAGCTCTCTACATCATTTGTCATCACTCACATATAGTTATAAGACCGTGAAAGAGGAGGAATGACTGCTACAGGAAGGTGGAATGATGCTACAAGAAGGAAGAAAGGAGCAAATTGTGCTAAAACCAAAAATGGCAGTGCTTAAGAGAGACATAATCAAAACAGAGAAATCCAAGGCCATTAGCCAATCATCTAGGCAAAAAAAGAAAAGAAGGCAACAAAAGGAAACAAGACATTCACCATCGAAACAAAACTCAAACTATTGTGATGAAAAGATGTTTTCCAATAGGTCTCTAATCTCTTTCTAACTTTTGTCCAAGGCCTAAAAGATGTTATAAAAATGGGAGAAAGGCATGGGAGTCAAGTTGAGGGCCTACTCTAGGCTTAGACTATCATTTATGCTCAAAACTTGTTTCTTGTAGTTTTAACAGGGTTTCCTATAGGTTTCATGTAGTTTTTACATGAATTACTATAGTATGTCCTAGTTCTCATCTATAGGCATTTTGAAGGTTCTAGAGGTGTCTAAACTATGAAACAAGGTAGCAGAAGGTTGATAAGAATGTGAAAGGCCTTACCAAACTAAAAAATATTCAATAACCCACCTTGAATAAGGGGAAGAAGGCAAACTAATGGTCTATGCACAAATATATTTTTGGGCTTGTCCTTGCAAAACGTACAACCAATATTCTTAAGAGAAAGGACTGAGGAATGCACAAGAGAGAGGCCACTAGGGCCATGGATTAGGCACAATGAGGTCACTAATTTTCTCAGAGGATGAACAACACTTTCAGGAGGGGGTATGATGGGCCTCTACATTAGACATAAATTAAGGCTCATGCCTCTAAATTAAATATAAACTAAGGCCCATATAACCATCCTTCAGCACATTAAACTTCTCTTTTTTCATTAGATAATATATTTTAAACTTTAATATGTTCATTAGGAAGGTTTATGAATAATTGCATATTTGCGCCTAATATTATTTATTTTTATGGAATGTTATGAGAATACTAGGAAGATTATGGAGATTTGGAGGAGGAGATAATCTAGGGACCTGCTCCATACTTTAGGAGGATCAATATTAATAATAAATTAGTGAGATATTCAGGAATTATGGCACATATTGTGGAGCTCCAATGATTGAGAAAATCTAAGAATGTGTTTCCTTCCATTTAATGCAAATTCCTAGTATTGGGAACGAGATTCACTAATCAAAGGATTTTGGTGGTGAAAGCTTCCTCCTTTCATGGGTAATGATTCCTAATAATTTTGTATAAGTACCAAGTAAAATTTTCCTCTAGGGGTAGATTTTGATTAGTCTTCTTGTGGAGAGAACTCGTATTTTTGTAGCTCCATTGTCGTTTTTTGCAGGGATGTAATTGTATTAATGGAAATAATAAAGATTTGTGTCATGCTCAGCTTCTAAATATTGGTCTCCTCCATAGGACTCTGAGTGTCCTTGGGCTTGACCATCCGAGGAGCCTCATAGCCCTTTTGTATAATTTTATTTTCTTATTTTTACTTGTTATTCACATGCATCTCTTCTTCTTGTTTTCTATTTCTATCTTAGTATTAATGATTTCTTATTATAGGATTGGGTCAAATGGTTGATGTAAGTTATTTTGCAGGATCAGAAGAATCATTTCATATTTCATCCTTGCCAAATATTTGGAATGTCATAGTAATCATTGAGCTACTTGGATTAGCTTTTTTATTCCCAAATCTCGATTTCTGGAACTCCTTTGTGGAAAAGAACAATAAATTTATGCTATTTTTTAGAGCATGTTAACAAGATTCAATCGAGTTTGTTCCACTTGCATTAGATCAAAAAAAAATTCTAGTTAATAACAAAAATTATCCAATTGTATTTGCACTTGATTAGGATAGGCATTTTATAGAGTTACTAGCTCACTAGTTCTCGAATTTCTTGATTTTAGACTAGTAATTTTCCGTTATTCATTTTAGCATGGGTTAATTGTCTTTGAGTTTCTTAAGACAAGTTGCAATTGTAATTTTTTATCTCTTAAGTTCTGTATTGGTTTCAAAGCACTTCCATTGATGAACTTAACCATTAGATGGCAATATATCTATTTTCTTCCATTTAATAAATCTTTCGAATGTATAAATGAATTTGTGTATAGATGCAGACAATAATATGTGTTGTTGTAGGAGCTTCTACATTGTAGGGAGACTTCATCTTGTTTGCCTCATCCTACCCTCATCCACCTATGTCGCCAAAATCCACAACAATCTTAATATGAATTCTTGTTTTATAAGCAAAAATTATCATTTCCATTAAGAAAATCCAACCATCTAGAAGCCCTTGCTTGAGTTCTGGGTAGTATCCACCACCTCCATGTCTTATTATCCCATTATCCATTTTTCTCAGGCTTCATTCTATATTCTATACTACTTCCTAAGATTTCAGCCTCTTCCTATAGTAAAACATGGGATCGTGTAGACATCTTATAGTTTTGCTGTAGGAAATCCTCTAGCAACATTTTTTGAGACCGAGTTGAGAAAAATCATCATTGAAGTTAGGATTATGCCCCTACTTGACTTCCATGCCATAAAGATCATTTTAACCCTCTTCCTCCATCCCTATCTTCCTTGCCAAAGAACAAGTGAAGATTAGCATTTACATTCATCAAATGAAAGGATAAAGAAAAATAGTTCTTTTTATTTCTTAATTAGCACATGCATGCAATAGTTAATACTCCTCATATAACATTCCATGCTGAGTTAGTTTAAATAATCACATGTGATAAATCAGATTAAGCTATGTTTTATTTACATTTAGTTCATGATCTTTATGCAATTAGAATAGGTTTTTTTCCTTGTAATTTTTTTCTGGCAATAGGTTAAAGTTCCATTTCGACCATTTCATTTTCTACTATTAGTTTATGATTTGATTTCAGTACATGCACTCCATTACATCATACCAACAAAGGAAGGACACATTGTATGTTGCACATATAGTGTTGATACCTCTTAAGTTTGTAAAAACCCAAGGTTGATAATTAAAGTCACTAGCCTTGGGAATTACAACATTCTTGTTGCAATACCAAGGCTCATCAATATATTTGGGTCTATGCCATTTTAAATGTCACAATGGAATATGTATCAATATATTGGACCTCCACTTCATGGATTTGTTGTGAATGAGCATTCATTGAGGGAACATTTGAGTTTATGGACATATCCTCTCACAAATAAATTAATATACATTTTTAACTATGTTATTTTACATGGCATATTGGAAAATGTATCAATTTAGTATATAACCACAAATAGTCTTAGAAATAAATTTATAGGCCATAATTTCCACCAAAGTGAAGAAAATTTTACAGAAATATGGGAATTGGTGGAAATAGATTTAGCACCATAAAGAAGAAATTCTTTAAAAAATATGGGAGTTGGTGGAAATGGATTCAACACCACCAATAACCGTTATACCCAAAATCTAGAATGTTGACCGATTTACAAAATGTGTCATCCCATTTTTTCAAAATCATCCTAGGAATTTCACTTATTTTTTAGGAGAAATTGTGGCCTCCCCAATAAATTTATATACATTGGGATCTATGCCATTTTACATGGCATATTGGGATATGTACCAATTTATTGGATAATGACAAAGTGGGTGTGTACCCCAAAGGTCATTCTTGGAGGGTACACTTGCTTCCATGGACATATCATCTCATAAATAGATTTATATACATCTGGATCTATGGCATTTTACATGGAATATTGGAATATGTGTCAGTGTATTGGACAATGATAAAGACACATATAAAAACCAAATTTATATACATTGGGATCTATGGAATTTTACATGGCATATTGGAATACGTGCCAATGTATTGGACAATGATAAAGACTCCACAACATGGACCTATACCCCAAGGAGAATTCTATGAGGGAACACTTCGGTTGATGACATATTATCTCACAACAGATTCATATACATTGGGATATAAGCATTTTTACAAGGAATTATATTGGAGTATGTGTCAATGTATTGGAAAATCACAGATACGCCACATCATGGGCTTGTGAGCCAAGGAGAACTATTGGAGAGCACGCTTGTGCTCATCCAAATATCCTCTTACATGAAGGGGTTACTTAATCTTGTTGACCACTCATTTCAAGTTGTTGGACTCAATTATGAGGTTGTTATATGTTATTATAAATCAGATAGGTGTTAAGTTTATAAATTTTGGACCCAGAAATTATTTTGGCAAACCTTTTGGGCGAATATAGACTAAACACTTGTGATTCCAAGGAATAGTTGCAAGATTAGCATCATGATTTTACACAATTTAAACCCATATGTAGAAAAACCTTCCAAAATGTAAAATATCTATACTTATCAAATTGGTTATGTTCGCTTGGACCAAGTTGTTGATGTACTTATCCTCTTCTTTGACTACATGTTCATCTCATAAACTCACTTATTGTGCCATATATGCCCATATGGCTAGTTGTGATTTATTTCACACTAGTGTATATTTGCACGTGATGGTAAGTTCCCGAGATCAAAACACGTTGAACTATTCTTCTATTGTTGAATTTTAAATCTGTGTAATGACTATTTTTGTGAACACTGAGCATAAAAACAAATTCTATAGGGATTCATAGATTTTGAATGCTATATAAATATGTATATTTGAATGAAAATTCAGTTTATACAAATTGTAAATGAGTGAGATTGGACACATGGATTTTATGGGCTCAACTAGAATGTTTTGAGTTCATAGTTACAAGAAATAGTGGAAATTTTGTAACAACGGTTGTGGAGTTTGAGGAAGGTGTTGAGTCTTGGTAGCATTAACAATGTGCCAACAATATGTTTTCATTACACACTCAATGTAATTAGTCTTCCATGACCACACCTTTGTGTAGTTACACTTTATTCATGAGAGCTTAATTTCTCAAGATGTTTTATTGATTTTTTTTTTAGAGCACTTCTTATATCTCCCCATGGTTTGACTACGATGTCCATCTTGAAGTTGTATGGGTACATGGTATTTAAATATATGTGCCTTATTTATATAAGGAGTGTTCCTTTTTATTTGTAACTATTTGGAGTTGGAGAATAAGATAAAATCAAGTGAAGAAATATCAATGAATTAATAACTGCCATGGCAGATCACCTAAACAATAAGAGGCAAAGAGAAGATAGTAAAGGAGATCATGTTCAAATAATGGTTAGGAATTTACAACATATGGAAGAAAATGGATAGCATGAGGCCATGGAAAACACCAAAAGGTAGAAGGACAATAATAAAGAAGATCACTATCAAACAATGGCAGGAAATTTACAGCAAAGGGGAGAAAATGGACAACAACAAGCAATGGAAAACACTAAGAGGCATGGGGAAGAAAATCCAACAAATCATATATTATGGGCACCACGAGACATACTTACGAGTGCAATGGATTTAAGCAGTGAGGTCCAACCTCATGAACACCAACAAAAAGGGGTAATGGTAAGGGATTAGTCCTCTTTTAACAACTTTGATCTCCTCCATGACCAAGAGTTGGGTAGAAATAAAAAAAGCCACCAAATATTTTTCAAGAGTATCATGTAGCTGCATTTACTAACAGGTTAGGTAATACAAAATAAGTGGTGATAACACATAGCACACTGTGTGTTATTCATATAGCTAGGAATGGTACCTGTATAGTTTTGTTTAGACTAAGTTTAGATTATTGGTAATGATGGCCAACCCCTTGTGAACCAGTGTCTACATTTAAAAAATGACAATGATGTCGAGCCCATCATGAGCGAGCTACCATGGAAATCTTGGTTTTTACCTTTATAACCCACATAATCAGTCTTTGATAATGGTTACTAAGCCTCGACAAAGGATTATACACATTCAAATTGAATTCATAAAAAATGGAGCTAAAACCCGTGAAGAGTTGTTCCACTTTGAGTCCCTAATATCTAATTGGGAATTTGATATTCAAAATTGCAGGCCCATGATTTATAATCTATCAAAAGGGATGTTCAAGGTCTTTGAATTGAAAAGGTACACTCATTTGTTTGCAATTGCACAACCAGATAGCAATTTAACATTAGATCCAAGTTGACTTTACATTATGAAGTCCACGAAATACTGAAAAGTCAGGAGAAAATCCACTATGTTCACGATTTATTCCAAAAGAGATGGAATTTTTCGTAAAGAATTTTTCCTGGAAGAGGATTGTGCAAATTTTGTTGTACTATGTGGCTATGATAGAATGGATGTACAACTCGGGGTAATGGGGTAACTGGAAGTAATGGATATTAGCAATCAAATAATTGTTTGCATAAGGAAAACAAAAATGCGCACAACATTGTAGTAGTATACTTACATAAAGTTTTCAAGCTCATTTGTTGGGATTGTTCTAGCCGAAGATTTAATGTTTTCAATTTAGAAGGATACATTTTAGTGAGACTTGAAGACCACACAATATTTTTTCATACCTTTTCTCATGGATCTTACACTAAAAAATTACTAAGAAAACATAGTTACCATGACTAGATTGGACTTATGGCATCAAAGGTTTGGCCATATTAATGTCAATGATGTGTTGCTATTACAGAAAATAGTTATGGTCAAAGGCCTTCCTGTTTTAAAGCCTGTCCATATTGATTGTGATGCAGGAGCATGAGTCGTAAAGGCAAAAGGCTTCATTTTATTCCAAAAATCCAAAAACAATATACAATCAAAGGAGTGGGATCCTTTAGCTATCAATTTACAAAGTTTTCTAGATAGAAATTAAGTTAGAATATAGTTATTGAGTAATTCTTTAATTAATACAAGTATTTCAGACTTAGTTGAAATTCTCGAGGAGAATATCAAGAAATTTAGGTACTTATCTAGGATTAGATAGATTTGATCCATAGATTGAGGATTAGATTGTTGGATGTAAAGTATTTATGTAAATTTTGAACAACTATAAGAGGATTTGGCTGGATTTGAATTAAACTGGAAAAGGATTGAAATACTTTTGTATCTCTGTGTATTCTTGCATAATTGGTCAATCCCGGAGGGTGGAGTTGTTGTTGGGAAAAGTATCCAATACGGAATGCCCCTATCCCACTCTAAGGAGTGATATTTCCTCAGCAACAAACAAGACAAAACTATCTAAGTATTGTTCTTTACGAAATGTAAATAGAGGAGAAGGATGTAACCAACCGATGTCTTCCGCTAGTTTGTAGATCCGATCTCACTCCCTTCTGCTTGCTTCCCGCTGCTTGTTCCTTCACTGGCCCAGCTACACCAAGTTCCTGCAAAATGACAAGAGAGGGAAACTACAAGAAGCATACATTCATAACTAGTTTAGGAGTAGAATAAACTAAATATGCAAATACGACAAAACATCATTGATATACATGCATATAGAAGAAACTCAAATGGCTTTATTGACGAAGAAGTAAAGTTCAGGAAGAGATACAACCAAGTGAGGCCCAATCCAGCATCACCTTCCCAGCAAAAAGAATCTCCTCTTCACCTCCTTGAAAGCAAATCACCCAATAGCTCTAATCTCAAACCAATAGCAATTCTTTGCAATAACAAAATTCCAGCCTCCTGGATCTCATGGAGGAGAGATCCATATATAGTTTTTTGGAGAGAGGATGAGTCAGCTTGAGATCTAACTAGTGTCCTCTCCCTCTTTCAGTTCTTGATTCCACTTGGAGGTTCTTGCTTCCACTTGGAGATTTGGAACCTCTTACTCATCACCAGTCGAATTCCCTGAGGCAAGTGTCATTTTGGAAGCTTCCTGGGTTTTGACACCTTGAGAAATGAGCTTGCCACATGTCCACTCTTGCTCAGCGCAGGTAACCAGTGTTGGCTTTGACATTCAACGCAGGTACCCAGTGGAGCCTTTGACATTCAGCACAGACAGCCAGTGGAGCCACTGAAATGATCCTGATTTGACTTGTTTTGAGCAGTTTTCTGGTGGAGAACTTCTGTGAATTGCTGTGGTTAGTTAGCCTTGTTCCTCTAGGGGTAGGAACAACATGTTTTAGGGACTTTGGATCCCTTAGATTATGGACATTTCATGCTCAATTCTGTAAGGCACAAAAATGTCTATAACAGTTGCCCCCTAAAGTATGAGGTCGTTTATCGGGTGAAATGCTTTATCAGGAGGATCCGAAGTTCATCCAATGCTCGGAGGAGACCTGTAATAAGATACAATACAATACATTATTTTTCATACTGCTTTCATGATCTAGCTGAGGCGGGCATTCCCATGCTCAGCTTTATAAATTCATTTTTTCTGTACATAAAACAGACAATCGTCTGATGGTAGACTGATAATTTTGATGAAATTATCATCCTTTGAGTAGGATGATCATCTGCTGCAATGATGTACGTGTCAAATGTCTTTATCTTTCCTAAATATATATCGCAGCCCGGATGGATGAAACTAGATCCGGGGTCTTCAAACGCGTTCGATCTTCACTCTAAGTACAAGTCGATCCATGTGAGAATTGCTCTAAAGTCGAACATGGAAAGACATCGCTTGATTAACGGTCAATGAGGTAAACCGTTAACAAGCGCGAGGGGAATCACCGATAATGATAATGACCCTCAAGGTACTGCAGTACAATTCACGTGGTGTGAAAAAAGGACTTGGCGTCGAACACCACGCAAAATCTTTCGGTCGAAGGTCATTGATGTATACCTGTCACCGGAAGTGAGAAACTTGCCATTGAGGCATGCAAGCTTCAAAGTACTGAAGGGGTTGTTCCTAGATCAACTTCTTGGATAATGAGCTGATGTCGAAAAGAAGCGATCCGTCAAAGGAGGGCCTTAATGAATCCCACATCAGTGACACGGAACGGAGCTAATGATTTTGATGGAGGTGAAAACGATCTGTGACATATGATTCAGGGTGGCGGTCATGAAAGGATGAAGGATAATGTATGGCAGTGGATGGGACACGGTTGACTCTTTCTGAACAACTTCTCTTGAACATATGGTGACACTGACACGATGGATCGGTAGCATTACCCCAATTATGGATGGTATGGCGAGACCATGGTGATGTGACCGGTGAATGAAACAACCCAACCCGATTGTGGTACGGAGGAAAAGTGTCATGTTCAAGAGCGACTTGATACCATCAAAGTTTTCTTTGAGTTTCTCCCAATTTTTCCCGAGTCATTGCTGACCAGTACCTCTTTATTTTTGTCAAGCTTGAGGAGGATAACATATGCTTGTTCTATAACCTGCCCTTTGGGCAAGCCCATCGCTATGTTTTAACGAGCCTAGCGATAGGGAAACTCGTTCTCGTCTAAAGACAAGTTTGTCGCTATTTAATGATTTTAACGAGTCTAACGACAAGGATAACTCGCTCCTTTTCATTTTTAGAGAGTCTGAAAAGGTACGTAAAGTAAACTCCGAAAGTCCTTTTTCATCATCTAATCCCTTAGGTCCGAAAAAGTATAAAACAATACAGAAGGGATGAGTTTCGATAGTTTTAACGAGCCGAATAAAACAAGCGCTCGATCTTTTTGTGCAATAATCCCTCAGGTCCAAAATGATTAAAATCTAGAGGAGGGATAACACTTCCGGTCGGTTTAACGAGCTGGAAGGCCAAAACTCGGCAATCTTTTCATATTTTACGAGTCAGTTGAAAAGAGCTTAAAGAAGACTCGTCTTTTGAGGAACGAGTGATAAACAGGGTTAGCAGCTAATTCCAGGTACAGGTTGGAATTTTCCAATCACGGCAGTGTCACAAGGATGGCTAGGTGAAATCACTCTTCGCACCTATTCCTCAAAATGGGTAAACAATCAAATGGAGGTGAATGATCGGCCAATGGAAAAGTGGAGGTGACGGTGCAAACACGACCAAGGCTTTAATGGCTGATAAATTTACGATCGCAGTGGTTATTTACCGGATAGTTCATTTTTTAACGAGCTTAAACGCGGAAAAACACTGCTCAATCTTATGTTTATTTTTTAACGAGCATGAACTATGCGCTAAAACTGCTTGGATCTTGCATTTATTTTTTAATGAGCATGAACTGTGTGCTAAAACTGCTTGTATATACCAGTCATATGATAGGAATGTCTCATTAAGATTCTATTTTTTACTGGAGCTTCATCTTTAAAGCTTTGCTCCACATCCTTTCTTTATGCAAGTTAGGAAACGGCTAACCCCAAAAATAGATAAATAACCGCTCTTTGCTTGCACTCCAAAAGGTTTGCATGCCCCCATGTATAAAGTACGATTTCAAGGTTACCCCTACTTCTTTTCCATCAAAACATTTTGTTTTAACGAGAGAGGCTTACCTCTTTCAGGTTACCCAAAGATTGTCTCGTTAATCTTTCAAACAAAACACTTCCTTGGCGATGTCTACCGAGATAAACAAAGGTGAATGACGTAATTCCCGCCAACTCACACAACTTTGACAAAAGAATATTATTCTAGAACGACCCCTCTTCCTAGACGGATGGGGTACGGACTAGTCATATTCTCCCGTGGAAACCTACTCTATCCCCAGAGTTTTCTCTGCCCAAAGCAGACCACGATGCATGCCCCCTGGGTTCCAATCACATCTTTCCGAATCACTCGCGCTCATCGGGAAGAAGGACTGGGGGTGGAGACACTTCTTGAGTGAACAGACCATTTAGGGTTGGTATATGACTATTTGCGATGCGTGATTCTGGAAATGAAAGTTGGTCTACGAGCTTGACCATTCTTCCTTCGTGTGGAAAACACATTACTCTAAAGAGTGAGGAGACGATGGCTCCCATGCAATATATATAGTCTCGTCCAAGGAGTAGGTTATAATCCAAGGGTCCTTTAACGACCATCACGTTCATTTGAACGGTCTTCCCTTTCAATGTTATGGGCACATTGGGGAGGATCCCTAAAGCTCGACTGGTTCCTTTATCGAAGCCTGTGAGATTTCTCATTTCAGGCAAAAGCGCTAGCGAACCAAGCACTTTCCAAGAAATAGAGGAAAGGATACTCACAGATGCCCCTTCATCAATGATTGTGCCAGCCATTACCATTCTGTATATTTGGACGATAATTCTGAATGGTATGCTTGCTGGTAACCGGGGTCTGCCTAGTTGGTTCCAGTCGAACGAGACAACTAGGTTGCTTGGTGGTGGGACCGAATATACGGCTGGGTATGACCCTGACAAAGTTCCTTCCTGTGATAAAGGAATGGGCACATTGCCCCCATGCTCGTCAGAGTCTGTGTTGATGAAAAGGATCTAGATGGTGTCATCCTTATCCTCTTCAGTGACGGTGTAATTCGAAGATGAATCCTCTGAAGGCAAGACCGGGTCAACTGCCGTCTCGACCCTTTGACTTTCATCAGGTATGGATTCAGTAGGTTCATTTTCAATGACTGACGCTTCAGCCGACCACTTGAGTGGGTAAGCTGGATTCTCAACTAACGAAGGACTTGGCACGAGTTTTTTATATCCAGGAGGAAGTCGTAACGGTGAAACCGGACGATCTTCCAAAACTCTTTTCGCCTCGTCTAAGAAGGGACAACGGTGGATGGCGTGATCGCCTTCACACAGTCTGCAGGGAGATCTAGCTCTCCCTCTTTGTCCTGGAACTTCACTTTCGCTAGTTGACGGTATGCATTCAACATGGTTGTCAGAGGTTGATGCTACCGGATTGTGCAAACGGGGAGACCAGTCCCTTAGTATCCGAGGGATGCAGGGACAATCTCTGTGGAAGTGGTCTCCCTTGCATATGACACATGGCAATTTAGGCCTGGTCAGTGCTGTGTGTGGATTTTTGTCAGATGACACTTGTTTGCCCCCAGTCACTTTTGGCTCCTTCTTCTTCTTCTCTTTCTTCTTCTTTTCCTTCTTCTCCTTAGGAACTCGGTTTTTATTTTTACCAGTTCCGTCAAGCGAAGAGGAAGGAGGAGAGGAAGAATTATATGAAGTAGAAGGCTAGTGGGCAACTCTGGTCTGGTCTAACTGTTGACTCGACTGTTCAGGAATAGTGGTGTTCTAAACGACATTGGTTGAAAAGAGCCAGACTGGTAGGCCAATTGTCAGTCCTGGAAGCGACAATGTGGCCATGTGGGGCGCACCAACATCTCCCCAAGAGGAGAAGGGACTAGGATTTCCACCAAGGGGAATTCCTTGGTTGGTGGGCTCCATCTTTTCAACCTAAAGATCAACGCAGGAATAGAGGGGGATTGTTCCGTTTAAAATAAATTTTAACGACGCTTAGACACAACTTGCTTTTTCAGCTTTAAAGAGTCGAGAAAAAGCTAAAGATGACTCTAGTCTCCTTCGATGTTTTAACGAGCCCGAAGTGACAAATGCTCGGATGGACTTTTTCTGTTATAGAGTCTGAAAAAGGCCAAAATAAACTGCTCTGGAGTTCTAGGCAGAGGGTGTGCCAAACTTTTCGCAAAACCGCAGAATACTTTTTAGGGTACGGGCGGTCGATCTTCCTAAATGTTGTGTTCAGTGCATTGCGATCAGTAGTGTTATAGACATTTTTGTGCCTTACAACATGAAGCATGAAATGTCAATAATCTGAGGGATCCAAAGTCCCTAAACATGTTGTTCTTACCCTTAGAGGAACAAGGTCAGCAAACCACAGCACTGCAAAACAGTTCTCCACTGAAAAACACTCAAAAACAGGTCAATTTTGGATCATGTCAACTGCTCCACTGAGCACCTGTGCTGAATGTCAACTGCTCCATGGTGTACCTGCGCTGAATGTCAAGTTCATCAAAGGCTACCTACGCTGAGCGTACTTGGACATGTGGAGGAATCTTTCCTCAATGTGCCAGTGCCCAGGAAGCTTCCAAAATGACACTTGGATCAGAAGATTCGCCTAATAATGAGTAAAGAGGTTCTAAAACTCCGAGTGGAAGGTAGGATCTCCGAGTGGACTCAAGAACTGAAGAACAACTGGAGTTGAAGAGGACAACAGTCACACATCAAGCTGACTTATCTTCACTCCAAAACTCTATATAAGGATCTCATCCCATGGGATCTAGAGGCCGGAATTTAGTGCAAAGAATTGTTGTTGGTTTACCGTTGTGAGTATTGGGTGATTGCTTGAGGGAGGTGAAGAGGAGATTTCTTTCCGTCGGGAAGGTGATGCTGGATTGGACCTCTTACGGTTGTATCACCGCCTGAACCTTACTTTCTTACATTAATAAAGCATTTGAGGTTCTTCTATTCGCATGTGTTTCAATGATGTATTGTCTTACTTGCGTATTTGATTTATGCTAATCCTTGAATCAATTATGAATGCATGCTTCTTGTAGTTTCCTTTTCTTGTCTTGTTTGTAGGATCTCATGTCGCTGGGCCCGTGAGAAGACTTGGAGCTGGGAGCAAGCGGCAAAGAAAGAAGATTGGATCGACCATTTGCGCAAGACATCGGTAAGTGGATCTCTTCCTTTCCTCTTTTGCATGTCATAAAGAAGTAATCTTAGATAGCTTTGCTTCAGCTGTTGCTAAGGAACTATCACCCTTAGAGTGGGATAGGGTCATTCCGTGTTGGATACCTTTCCCCACAACAGACTGGCGACACCGCTGGGGATCGTGTCTTGTTGGTAGCGTGTGTTTCTTTCTATTCATTTCCTAAACAAAGGGAGTACCGAATCGAACCGCATTCGAATCCTTCGAATGCAAAGTAGAGGGCAGCTACTCTAGCTCAGTGCTGGGCATGTTTATGATTTGAAGAGCTGATCCACAAGGACTCTTTTTAGCTCTTTGTGATAGTGTCATCTTCCTTAATCATCCTCTAGTGTATACTTGACTGATAGCCTCTGATTTGGCCAAAAACCATTGATTTTTGAGCAATCTGTGACCCGGAATCTGAGAGAGACGAAAGTTTTCTCTTCAGTGCAGCTGCAGTGAAGGCTACCTGCGTTGCAACGCAGGTCCCGAAGGGGCTACCTGCGCTGAATGTCAAACTGACAGTGTCCTACCTGCGCTGAACCAGTTTTGCATTGTGCAACTGGGGTTCCCTGCTTTCTGTTGCCCAGTTGTCAGTATTGTTTTTGCAGCCTGTTGTCAACCTGTATACCCATCTGAAACTATCTTTCTTTGCCATCATTCCGCCTCAGTTGTATGAAGAAACCGTGATTGTTCTTATTGTATTTCTTACTTTCATTCACAGTTTCCCGTAGCGAAAGTGAACTAGTCTTGCTGTGACCTCTTGGATCTAGACCTGTGGTAAAGTGTCGTTGTGATTCTAAGAGCTAGTTTATTGCTGTTCATAGCTGCTTGAGCATTTGCTTTCGTTATGTGGTTCGAATTTCAGTATTTCTTGTGTTGAAATGAGTGAATCTTAAGGTGTTATTTTGATTATTGGACAAAAACTTGTTTGCTTTCGCTTGAAATTGAATTCGAAATCATACAACAACTTTCTTTTTGTAATACATCAACATTAAGGAAGAAGAAAAGAAATACTTGCATTGTGCATGTGCATTTTGACAGTTTGCATGTCGATTTAGGAAAAGTGCATCAGTGTTTGCTCTATGATCTGTTTGAAAAGATGATGTCTTTCTTTTCCCTTAGTAGTTAAGATTTTCATAAAGTTGAAAGAATTGAAAAGGCTTGCTTATCATTCTTAGACTGCATTTAGGAGTTGTATCATACATCACGTGGTGATCCATAAAGGCAAACTGCTAAGCAAGATCAACCTAAAAAGAACTGAATTTACATAACAACGCTTTGAAACATAACGAAACACAGTAGAGGTCTAGGTAGAGACGTGTTCCGGTGTCGTTAAACATAGTGACTGTCGATCTCTACGAAGGTGGGTGATTCCTCCTGAGGGACGATAGCACTAATACGGACTTGTGCTCCCGCGTACCGTCGCGTATATTGGGAGACCCCTATAGGAACAAAGCCTTTATCCATAGGAAGCCGTTTCGGCCGCCCTACTGATCGCGATGCAGTGAACACAACATTCACGAAGATCGACCACTCGTACCGTAAAACGTATTCTGTGGTTTCGCGAAAGGTTTGGCACACCCTCTGCCTAGAACTCCAGAGTAGTTTCTTTTGGCCTTTTTCAAACTCTATAACTGAAAAAGTCCATCCGAGAATTTGTCACTTCGGGCTCGTTAATACATCGAAGGAGACTAGAGTCATCTTTAGCTTTTTCTCGACTCTTTAAAAGTGAAAAAGCAAGTTGTGTCTAAAGCGTCGTCATATAAAATTCATCTTAAACGGAACATAATCACCCCTTATTCCTGTGTTGATCTTTAGGCTGAGAACATGGAACACACCAACCAAGGGATTCCACATGATGGGAACCCTAGCCTTTTCTCCTCTTGGGGAGAAGTTGGTGCGCCCCACATGGCCACATTGTCGCTTCCAGGGCTAACAATTGGCCTGCCAGTTTGGCTATTCTCAACCACTGTAGTTCAGAACACCACGGTTCCTGAACAGTCAAGTCAACAGTTAGACCAGTCTAGAGCTACCCTCCAGCCTTCCACTTCTTATAAATCTTCCTCCGATCCTTCCTCTTCGAAGGGTCGAGCCGCCGAAAGCAGAGCTCCCGTAGAGAAGAAGAGGGATTCCGATCCTTCCTCTTCAAAGGGTCGAGCCGCCGAAAGCAGAGCTCCCACAGAAAAGAAGAAGGAGAAGAAGAAGAAGGAAAAGAAGCAGAAGGAGCCAAAGGCGGCTAGGGGCAAGCAAAAGACATCTAACCGAAACCCACACACAACACAAACCGGGCCTAAGTCGCCATGCGTCATATGTGAAGGAGACCACTTCCACCGTGATTGTCCCAGTATTCCCCGGATACTAAGGGACTGGTCCCCTCGTTTGCACAGTTCGGAAGCATCAACCTCTGACAGCCAGGTTGAATTCTTACCATCGACCAGCGAAAGTGAAGGTTCTAGACAACGAGGGGGAATGAGATTCCCCTGCGAACTGTGTGAAGGCGATCACACCCTCCGCCATTGTCCCTTTTTAGACGAAGCAAAGAGAGTTTTGGAAGATCAACCGGTTGCACCGTTGCTACTTCCTCCTGGATACCAAAAACTCGCGCCAAGTCCTTCGTTGGTCGAAAATACAGCTGCCCCACTCATAAGGCCAGCTGAAGCATCAGTCACTGAAAATGAACCTACTGAATCCGGACCGGACGAAAGTCCAAAGGTCGAAACGACAGTTGACCCGGTTCTCCCTTCAGAGGTTTCGTCTTCAAATAACACAGTCACTGAGGATTCATCTTCAGCTGACACCCTCACCAAAGAGAGTAAGGATGACACCATCCAGATTCTTTTCATCAACACCGATTCTGATGAACATCAGGGCAATGTGCCCACTCCTTTATCGCAGAAGGAGCATCATCAGGATCATATCCGACCGTATATTCGGTCCCACCACCAAGAAACCTGGTTGTGTCCTTTGATTGGAACCAACTAGGCAGACCCCGGTTACCAGCCAGTATACCATTCAGAATTATAGTCCAAATATACAAAATGGTGATGGCTGGAACTATCATTGATGAAGGGGCATCTGTGAGTATCCTATCCTCTACTGCTTGGAAAGCACTGGGTTGCCCGGCGCTTTTGCCCGAGATAAGGAATCTCTCGGGTTTCGATAAGGGAACCAGTCGACCATTAGGGATTCTACCTAATGTGCCTATTACATTGAAAGGGAAGGCTGTCAAGATGAATTTGATGGTCGTCCAAGGACCCTTGGATTATAACCTACTCCTTGGACGAGACTACATATATTGCATGGAAGCAATAGTCTCCTCACTCTTTCGAATAATGTGTTTTCCATACGAAGGAAGAATGGTCAAGCTCGTAGACCAACTTTCACTTCCGGGATCATGCATCGCAAATAGTCACATACCTATCCTGAATGTTCTTTTCGATCAAGAAAGGTCTCCACCTCCGGTTCTTCTTCCTGATGAGTGCGAGTGATTCGGGAAAGTAAGGCTGGAACCCAGGGGGCATGCATCCTGGTCTGCTTCGGGCAGAGAAAACCTTGGGTGTAAAGTAGAATTTCCGCGGGAGAATATGACTAGTCCGTACCCCGTCCCCTCCTTCATCTTCGTAAAAGAAAGAGCTGGCAAGAGCTCTCATGAAGAAGAAGGGGCAGTTAGGAATGGGGTTGTTCTGGAAAAATATTCTTTTGTTAAAGTTATGTGGAAGGACGGGGGCCCATTACTCACCCTTGTCTATCATAGATAGGCATCGCTGAAGAAAGATTTTGTTTGAAAGGATTAACAGAATAATCTTTGGGTAACCTGAAAGAGGTAAGCCTCACCCGTTAAAAAACAAGGTTTTTTGACGGATAAGTAGGGGCGACCTTGAAATTAGACTTTATACCTCGGGGCATGCAAACCTCTTGGAATGCAAGCACGGGCGGCTTTTTAGTTTTTAGGTAGGTCTAACCCCTCTAACCCGTAGGATAAGTCGATACCCAGCTTGCATAAAGAGAGGATATGGAGCAAAGCGTAGGAAGATGAAGCTCCTTAAAAAATAGCAATCTTCCAGGAGACCTTCCTACTTTATGACTGGTAAAAACGAGCAGTTTTGGCAAAGTTCATGCTTGTTAAAAAATAAACGCAAAAACGAGCAGTTTTGGCAAGGTTCATGCTCGTTAAAAAATAAACGCAAAACCGAGCAGTTTTAACGCGGAATTCATGCTCGTTAAAAAATAAACATAAGCATGTGAGCAAGCTTCCCCCCAGAGTTCAAGCTCATCCAGAAAAAATGAACCGGTAAATAACCATTTGAGACCGTAAATTCATCAGCCATAAAAGCCTTGGTCGTGTTTGTGCACCGTCACCTCCACTTTTCATTTGGCCGATCATTCACATCCACTTGATTGTTTACCTATTTTGAGGAACAACTGCGAAGAGTGATCCCACCTAGCCATCCTTGTAACATTGCCGTGATTGGAAAATTCCAACCTGTACCTGGAATCTGTTGCTATCCCTGTTTATCACTCGTTCCTCAAAATACGAGTCTTCTTTGAGCTCTTTTCACTGACTCGTAAAATATGAAAAATTTGCCGAGTTTTGGCCTTCCAGCTCGTTAAAAGGACAGGAAGAGCTATCCCTCCTCTAGATTTTAATCTTTTTGGACCTGAGGGATTATTGCACAAAAAGATCGAGCGCTTGTCTGGTTCGGCTCGATAAAGCTATCGAACATTCATCCCTTCTGTATTGTTTTATACTTTTTCGGACTTAAGGGATTAGATGACGAAAAAGGACCGCTGGAGTCAACTTTATGTACCCTTTTCAGACTCTCTAAAAATGAAAAGGACCGAGTTGTCTTTATCGCTAGGCTCATTAAAAATATTGAATAGCGGCAAACTTGTCTTTAGACGAGAACGAGTTTCCCTATCGCTAGGCTCGTTAAAACATAGCGATGGGCTTGCCCGAAGGGCAGGTTATAGAACAAGCATATGTTATCCTCCTCAAGCTTGACAAAAATAAAGAGGTACTGGTCAGAGATGACTGGGGAAAAATTGGGAGAACCTCAAAAGCTTAATGGTAGCAAGTCGCTCTTGAACATGACACTTTTTCCTCCGTAAAACATCGGGTTGGGTTGTTTTCATTCACCGGTCCCTTCACCATAGTCTCGCCATACCATCCACATTTGGGGTAATGCTACCGATCCATCACATCAGTGTCGTTATATGTTCAAGAGATGTCATTCAGAGAGTGTCAACCGGGTCCCATCCACTGCCATACATCATCTTTCATCCTTTCATGACCGCCACCCTGAATCATATTTCACAGATCGTTTTCACCATCATCACAATCGCTAGCTCCGTTCCGTGTCACTGATGTGGGATTCATTAAGGCCCTCCTTTGACGGATCGCTTCTTGTCGACATCAGCTCATTATCCAAGAAGTTGATCTAGGAACACCCCCTCAGTACATTGAAGCTTGCATGCCTCAATGGCAACTTTCTCACTTCCGGCGACAGGTATACATTAATGACCTTCGACCGGAAGACTTTGCGTGGTGTTCGACGCCAAATCCTATATTCACGCCACGTGAATTGTGCTGCAGTACCTTGAGGATCATCATCATTATCGGTGATTCCTCTCGCGCTTGTTAATAGTTTACAATATTGACTGGTAATCAAGCGATGTCTTTCCATGTTCGACTCCAAGAAATTCTCACATGGATCGACTTGTACTTAGAGTGAAGATCGGACAAGTTTGAAGACCCCGGATCTAGTTTCATCCATCCGGGCTGCGATATATATTCAGGAGATAAAGACATAGACATGTGCAGCAGATGATCATCCTACTAAAAGATGATAATTAAAGCAGAGAATTATCAGTCTACTATCAGACGATCGTCTGTTTATGTACAGAAAATGTATTTATAAAGCTGAGCATGGGAAATGCCCGCATCAGCTAGATCATGAAAGCAAGTATGAAAAATGAATGTATTGTATTGTATTTTGTTACAGGTCACCTCCCGGCAATTGAATGAACTTCGGATCCTCCTAATAAAGCATTTCACCCGATAAACGACCTCATACTTTAGGGGGCAACTCTTATAGACATTTTTGTGCCTTACAGCATGAAGCATGAAATGTCAATAATCTGAGGGATCCAAAGTCCCTAAACATGTTGTTCTTACTCTTATATGAACAAGGTCAGCAAACCACAGCACTGCAAAACAGTTCTCCACTGAAAAACACTCAAAAACAGGTCAATTTTGGATCATGTCAACTGCTCCACTGAGCACCTGCGCTGAATGTCAACTACTCCATGGTGTACCTGCGCTGAATGTCAAGTTCATCAAAGGCTACCTGCGCTGAGCGTACTTGGACATGTGGAGGAACCTTTCCTCAATGTGTCAGTGCCCAGGAAGCTTCCAAAATGACACTTGGATCAGAAGATTCGCCTAATAATGAGTAAAGAGGTTCTAAAACTCCGAGTGGAAGGTAGGATCTCCGAGTGGACTCAAGAACTGAAGAACAACTGGAGTTGAAGAGGACAACAGTCACACATCAAGCTGACTTATCTTCACTCCAAAACTCTATATAAGGATCTCATCCCATGGGATCTAGAGGCCAGAATTTAGTGGAAAGAATTGCTGTTGGTTTACAGTTGTGAGTATTGGGTGATTGCTTGAGGGAGGTGAAGAGGAGATTTCTTTCCGTCGGGAAGGTGATGCTGGATTGGACCTCTTACGGTTGTATCACCGCCTGAACCTTACTTTCTTACATTAATAAAGCATTTGAGGTTCTTCTATTCGCATGTGTTTCAATGATGTATTGTCTTACTTGCGTATTTGATTTATGCTAATCCTTGAATCAATTATGAATGCATGCTTCTTGTAGTTTCCTTTTCTTGTCTTGTTTGCAGGATCTCGTGTAGCTGGGCCCGTGAGAAGACTTGGAGCTAGGAGCAAGCGGCAAAGAAAGAAGATTGGATCGACCATTTGCGCAAGACATCGGTAAGTGGATCTCTTCCTTTCCTCTTTTGCATGTCATAAAGAAGTAATCTTAGATAGCTTTGCTTCAGCTGTTGCTAAGGAACTATCACCCTTAGAGTGGGATAGGGTCATTCCGTGTTGGATACTTTTCCCCACAACAAGTAGGGGGGCCGACACGGCTTCCTAAGGATAAAAGATATATGCCTATAGGGGTCTCCCAATATATACGTGACGGTATGTGGGAGCACAATCTGTACTGGCGATATCGTCTCTCAGGAGGAATCACCCACCATCTGCGAGATCGACAGTCACCAGGCTTAATGACGCCGGAACACGTCTCTAGCCTAGACCTCTATGTTGTGCGTTATGTTACAAAGCATTGTTAAGTCCATTCAATTTATTTTAGGTTGATCTTTTTAGAAGTTTGCCTTTTTGGATCACCACGAGATGTATGATACAATTCCTAAATGCAGTCTAAAGATGATAAGCAAGATTTATATATTTTCAACAGATGAAAATCCTAGCTACAAGGGGAAAAGAAAGACATCATCGTTTCTCACAGAGCATAGAGCACACAGTAATGCACTTTTTCCTAAATCAACATGCAAGCTGTCAAAATGCAAATGCACAAATGCATGTATTTCTTTTTTCTTTCTTAATATTGATGTTTATATAAAGAAAGATGTTGTATAACTTTGAATTCGATTTCAAGTGAAAACATAAACAAGTTCTTTTTCAAAATCAAAAGACACCTTATGATTTACTTGTTTCGACACTAGAAATGCATAAATTCAAACCAAACAACGAAAGTAAAAGCTAAATCAACCGTGAACAGCAAAAAAACTCACTCCTAAGATCAAAACGACACTTATGACAGGTCTAGATCTAAGGGCCACAGTAAGACTAGTTTACTTTCGTAATGGGAAACTGCAAATGATGTAAGAAATACACAAAGAACAATTACAGTTTCTTTATACAACCGAGGCGGAATTGAGGCAAAGAGGGGTGGTTTCAGATAGGAACACTGACTGATAACAGGCTGCAAAAAACAGGGATAAAACTGAGCAAAAGGACACAGGGAACCACAGCTGCACAAGGCAAAGACTGTTCAGCGCAGGTCTAACACAGAGGTTTTGACATTCAGCGCAGGTAGCCTTCACGAGACCTGCGTTGAAATGCAGAACCTCTTCCCAGGCTCTGCGCTGAAGAAGAAATGAGAGTTGTTTCTGGGTTCTAGGTTACGGTTTGCAGTTAAATTCACAGTTTTTGGCCAAATAAAAGCTATCAATCAGGTACAACCTAAGGGATGATTCAAAGGAGGATGAAGATCTATCACTAAGAGCTGTTAGAGCACTTGTGGATCAGCTTTTCAGATCATAAACAGGCCCAGTGAATGGACAAGAGTAGGTGCTCTCTACTTTGCATTTGAAAGAGACAAATGCAGTTCGACTCGGCACTATTCGAGTTTATGAAATGAATAGCAAAACAAAAATAAACCAACAAGATACGATCCCCAGCGGAGTCGCCAATTTGTTGTTGGGAAAAGTATCCAATACGGAATGCCCCTATCCCACTCTAAGGAGTGATAGTACCTCAACAAAAAACAAGACAAAACTATCTAAGTATTCTTCTTTACGAAATGTAAATAGAGGAGAAGGATGTAACCAGCCGATGTCTTCCGCTAGTTTGTAGATCCGATCTCACTCCCTTCTGCTTGCTTCCCGCTGCTTGTTCCTTCACTGGCCCAGCTACACCAAGTTCCTGCAAAATGACAAGAGAGGGAAACTACAAGAATCATACATTCATAACTAGTTTAGGATTAGAATAAACTAAATATGCAAATACGACAAAACATCATTGATATACATGCATATAGAAGAAACTCAAATGGCTTTATTGATGAAGAAGTAAAGTTCAGGAAGAGATACAACCAAGTGAGGCCCAATCCAGCATCACCTTCCCAGAAAAAAGAATCTCATCTTCACCTCCTTGAAAGCAAATCACCCAATAGCTCTAGTCTCAAACCAACAGCAATTCTTTGCAATAACAAAATTCTAGCCTCCTGGATCTCATGGAGGAGAGATCCATATATAGTTTTTTGGAGAGAGGATGAGTCAGCTTGAGATCTGACTAGTGTCCTCTCCCTCTTTCAGTTCTTGATTCCACTTGGAGGTTCTTGCTTCCACTTGGAGATTTGGAACCTCTTACTCATCACCAGTCGAATTCCCTGAGGCAAGTGTCATTTTGGAAGCTTCCTGGATTTTGACACCTTGAGAAATGAGCTTGCCACATGTCCACTCTCGCTCAGCGCAGGTAGCCAGTGTTGGCTTTGACATTCAGCGCAGGTACCCAGTGGAGCCTTTGACATTCAGCGCAGACAGCTAGTGGAGCCACTGAAATGATCCTGATTTGACTTGTTTTGAGCAGTTTTCTGGTGGAGAACTTCTGTGAATTGCTGTGGTTAGTTAGCCTTGTTCCTCTAGGGGTAGGAACAGCATGTTTTAGGGACTTTGTATCCCTTAGATTATGGACATTTCATGCTCAATGCTGTAAGGCACAAAAATGTCTATAACAGGAGTTCCTTCGAAATATCATTGTGTATTGTCACTTTTCAGTTGGTCGGTAGAATTAGAATTCTATATGAACTCGTGTTATTGTGTTTAAGTTCCTCACTCAGTGTGTCTTAAGATAGATTGAATATTTTTGAAGTACAGTGTTTTAGGTTAGCTAAATTTTGAATTCCTTAGTGAAGCGCTAAACCTGGCGGAAGCGGTAAAGTCATAGCAGAAGGAGGAAAAGGTCGGATAAACTATGAATACACTAGAGAAGCTTAGAGCCATCTGATTGGTAGAACCGTTAGATCAATGGTAGTCATGTGCAAGTCAGGGTCGAGGTTTAACCCAAAACTGGACACGATATTTTATTAAACTAGATTAATAGTATAGTGGATTTTGGTCATCCGATTAGAGGAGCGAGATCCAATGGATATCGCATGGAAAATTTAACAGGGGTTGATAAAATTTTCGGACTCGATGAGAAATTCAAGTGTGGCTTAATTCCATTGAAGTCCGGACAATTCTAGTCATCCGATGGGGAGGTCGTGATCCAATGGTGGTCACCCAGTAAAGGTCTACGAGGTTTAATTTGGATTGCAGAACCAAGGAGCTTTATCAACGGAAATGTTGTTTTCTCTCAATTCTGATAAGTGGAGTTTCTGTTAATTTTCAGGTAATATTATCACTTTGGTTGTTTTTAGAGAAATAGTTAAATTTGGAGGTGGATGACTGAAACTCTGAGGGAAATTGGAGAAGAACTTCCACCTGCACTTGAGGAGATCATTTCAGGATTTGAACGATTATCCATTACACCTACACCTAGGCCACCAATTGTGGTATTAGAGGAGCTTATTGACATTGAAGAAGATATCAAGGATTAGAAAAAGAAATCCAATATGGCCTTCAAATTTGGAGGAAGAGGTGGTGGTCGAAGAAGCGGAAGACCAGTTGCAAATGTTGAAATGTTGGAAGCTACGCAACAGATGCAGGCTAGATTAGAAACAACGGAAATGGGAAGAGATACAGATGCTGGAGATGTTAGTGAACCTGAAGTTGAAGCTGCAAAATAAGAGGAACCTGGAGATGTAACTCTTGAGATGAGATTCTTTAAGTCAATATTGAGGTCCACATCTAAGCCCAAACTGGGTTTCAATTTATACAGGAAGCTTAAGCCCTGAGGAATTGATAGATTGGATAAATGACATGGAGAAATTCTTCAATTATGAAGAAATAGAAGAGGGAAAGAAAGTGAAGTTTGTTGTCACCAAATTGAAAGAACATGCATCACTTTGGTGGGATGGAGTGCGGGCATGAGGAAGAATACATGGAAAACAACCAATTAAGAATTGGAATAGGATGGTGGAAAAATTGAAAAGTAAGTTTTTGTCAAGAGATTATGAGCATACATTGTTTAGACAGATGCAAAATCTTAGACAAAGGTCTATGACAGCAAAGGAATACACAGAGGAATTCTACAAAGTAAGCATAAGAGGAGGACAAATCCAAGATACAGATGAGAGAGTTTCAAGATATGTAAATGGACTTAGAATGGAGATCCAAGATGAGATAAGTGTACTATCTCCTAAAATAGTAGAAGAGGCTTATAAGATGGTATTTAAGGCCGAAGAAAAACTCATGAGGAAGCAATCTACCAAGAATAGAGGTAATTTCCAAAGAAGGGGAAGTCAAGGTGGTAGAGGGAGATCTACAACACCTAGAGATGAAGCTAGCAACAACTCAAGTCAACATGCACCCATAGGAGGTGATGCAAGTGGCAGAGGGAATTTTTCTAGAGGAAGAGGAGGCAGAGGTAGAGGAAGAGAAGTCAGATGTTACAGATGTAACACGATGGGACACAGAGCTTATGAGTGCCCAGAAAACATAGGAATGAATCATAGGAAAATAATTTTTGCTAAGACTGAAGAGGAAACAACAAAGATAATAGAATAAGAAAACGTACCAAAGAAAGTAGAGTCTTTGGTATTTAACAAATTTTTACTAAGGCAAGCTAAGGAAATTGTTGAACCAACACAAAGAAATACCTTGTTTAGGACTCTGTGCAAGATTCAAGGGAAGTATTGTCAGATGATAATTGATAGTGGTAGTATAGATAATTTAGTTTCCATAGAAGTGGTGGAGAATTTGAATATGAAAACCAAGAAACACCCAACACCTTATAAGGTGTCATGGCCTCAAAAGGGATATCAGTTAATAGTGAATGAGCAATGTGAAGTAGAGTTGCAATTGGGAAAATATAGAGACAAAATTAAGTGTGATGTGATGCATGTGGATGTGTGTCACATATTGTTGGGAAGACCTTGGTAGTATGACAAAGGAGCTATGCATGATGGAAAGAGGAACACATACAAATTTAGCAAAGATGGTGTTAATCATACATTGCTGCCTATGGACGAAGAAGATGCATCAAGGAAACCTAATCCAAAGAGAGTACTTGCAGCAGATGGAAGAGGATGAGGTAAATTTTGCATTGATTTGCAAGCCCAAGGTAATAAATACTTCCACAAAAGTTTCTGATTTACCAGTTGAAATTCAAGAGATGCTAGACAAATTTTTTGATATCATTGTAGATGATTTGCCTCATGAACTACCACCCATTAGAAAAATCAGTCATCACATAGATTTGATTCCAGGAGCAAATCTACCTAATAAAGTAGCTTACAGGATGACCCCCACATAGTATGAAGAAATCAGGAAATAGGTTCAAGAACTGTTAGACAAGGGACTGGTTAGAGAGAGTTTGAGTCCTTGTGCAATGCCAAAAGTGTTGAGCCCAAGGAAAGATGGAGGCTCGAGAATGTGCAGTGATTCAAAAGTAATCAATAAGATAACAATTAGGTACACATTTCCTTTACCTAGAATTGAAGATTTTATGGATTGTGTGAATGGGGCTAGATATTTTACAAAGTTAGACTTAAAAAGTGGTTATCATCAAATCAGAATTAGAAAGGGAGATGAGTGGAAAATTGCTTTTAAGACCAATGAAGGATTGTATGAATGGATGGTAATGCATTTTGAGTTGTCAAATGCTCCTAGTACATTTATGAGGCTCATGAATGAAGTTTTGAAAGAATTTATTGGTAAATTTGTAATAGTATATCTTGACAATATATTAGTTTACAGTAAATCAAAAGAGGAACATGTGAGACATCTAAATTATGTCTTACAGAGGCTACAACAAGAGAAGTTACTGTTAAATTTAAATAAATGTTCAGTCATGAAAGAGGAGTTGGTGTATTTGGGTTTTGTTGTTTCTACTGATGGGTTAAAGATGAATCCAGAGAAGATCAAGGCTATCACGAAGTGGCCTTCACCAAAAAGTGTCTTTGAGGTTAAATTTTCATGGTCTTGCAAGTTTTTATAGGAAATCCATAAGGAATTTTGGTAAAATCAATGCTTCAATTATTGACACTATAAGGAAGGACAGACAACCATTTACATGGACTGTTGAAGCAAAAAAGAACTTCTAGCCCTTGAAGAGGAAAATTACTGAGAAACTTATTTTTATTTTCCCTGATTTTAATAAACCTTTTCAAGTGAAGTATGATGCTAGTGGATAAGCCATTGGAGCTATTTTAAGTCAAGAAGACAGACCTGTAGCGTATTTTAGTGAAAAGTTGAATGAGTCAAAGAAGAAATATTCTTCTTATGACAAGGAGTTTTATGCAGTAGTGAAGTCTTTGAAGAAGTGGAGACATTACTTGATGTTTAAAGAGTTCATACTGTATTGAGATAACCATGCCTTGTAGAACATTATGCAACAACCAAAGCTTAACCAAAGGCATGCAAAATGGGTAGAATACATTCAAGGTTTTAATTTTGTGTTAAAACATATAACTAGTCAATCAAACAAAGTAGCATGCCTTAAGTAGGAAATGTATTTTAGTGCAAGAAAGTCAAATTCAAGTGTTGGGTTTTTATTTTCTTAAAGAATTATATGAAAAAGATCTAGATTTTAAAGTGGCATTTGAAGTTTGTAGAAACCCTGTTTTGTTAGATAGAAGCAAGTGGCTAGATTATTTCTTGCAAGAGGGGCTATTATTTAAAAGAAATCAACTATGCATACCAAATTGTTATATGAGAGAAAATTTGATCAATGAGAAACATAGTGGTGGACTTGGAGGACATTTTGGTGCAGAAAAAACTTATGAGCAGTTGAACTCGTTTTGTTTTTTACCAAAGATGAGAGCTGAAGTGGAAAAGTGCGTGAAGAATTGTAAAGTCTGTCAGTATGCAAAAGGAAGGAGCCAAAACACATGTTTGTACATTCCATTACCTATTCTAGATAGGCCTTGGGATATGGTAATTATGGATTTTGTTTCGGGTTTACCAAAAAACTCAAAGGGAACATGATTCAATTTATGTAGTAGTTGACAGATTTTCAAAAATGGCACATTTTACTCTATGTAATAAAACGAGTGATGCTACTCATGTTGCTAACTTGTTTTTTAAGGAGATTGTAAGGTTGCACAGGCTACCAAAGAGCATTGTTTGAGACAAAGATACCAGATTTGTTGGACATTTCTGGAGGACCTTGTGGAGGAAACTTGGTAGTAAACTAAGTTTCAGTTCTGCATATCATCCTTAGACTGATGGATACACTGAAGTTGTGAACAAAATCTTGGGTAATCTTTTGAGAAGTCTTGCAGGTGAACATCCAAAACAGTGGGATCAAGTATTGGCATAGGCTGAATATGCTTATAACGATTCTCCTAAGAGGAGTACACAGTAGAGTCCATTTCATATAAAAGAGGATTTTATGGTATGATGAAAAATGTGTTAGAAAATTATATATTATAGAGCAATGGAACACATAAAATATTGCAGAAATATAAACATAGGAAACACACAAAACAAGAGAGACACAGATATATGTGGTTCATCGAGTTTCGGCTATGTCCACGGAGAAATAGCCAGTCATTATTTTTATATTATCCATCAAACTAAAGAGATACAACCTACAACAAATCTGCTATAATTCCCTCTTCGCTCTCAATCTCCTCTCTCTTCCTCACTCAGAATACAGATATACATAGATGCAATACAATTACCTCATATATAGTGATGGGTTGCCTTCTAGGGCCAAAAACCCTAAATTAAACATAACTTCTACAATCAGATATTTTCCTAATGAATGGCCCAAATTGACTACAAAATTACAACATTTTACAAGGAAATTTTACATCTATTCTTAGCTTCAGGGGCACTGCCCCCGATCCCCGCACCAGGGGGCGCTCCCAAAGGTTGCAACCGCTCCCCCTGGACCCCCCCTGCATCAAATATTTTATGGGCAGCGTTGTCGCCCCATTACGAACTCGGGTCCAATATGGTGATACCTTTGAATACAGAAGATAATCAGGCTCCACACCCAACAAAATGATGGATAACTATGAGAAAGTGTGAAAATTAAATGATATTGTTTTCATAAAAGAAGGTGGTAGGGAATGAGGATGTGAGGGAGTCTTGTGAGACTTCTGTTGGTAAGGATTGATGATGATATTCATCACTCTATAATTGAGTACAAAGAGCCAAAAAGATAGAACTTTAAGTTCATAACACATATGTGAGAAGCCTTCGTGATGAAGCATTCTCTCAAGGAGTAGAGAATTAATTGAAGTGTTTCTTCTCCAGCCTAGAGAGGAGTAAATAAAATACTATTTTTGATCAATGTGCATATTACATTAAATAAAAGAATAACAATAGGGAGTATGAGTTGAATGGGTAAAAGGAGCAACATAGTAAGAAAGGAGAGTGTAAATAGTGACCAACAAAGCAACAAAGTGAGTGAATTAATGAAGTTTAGGGCCTAAGAGAGAGGTAGTGTGTGCCTATAGAAGATTGAGAAGCACATTTAGGTCAAGGATTTGTAGAGGAGAGTGGGGTGATAAGAGGGAAATGAATTAAATAAAAAGTGAATTAAGGTGCTAGAGGTCTCACTTTAAAAATCCCATGAAAGGGTAGATCATAGTGGTAGAAGTGGGTGTGTCCCTACAAAGATATAAGCTTTGTTCTTTAAGTAAGCTAGAGCTTTCTGATCTAAGGGGGTTGGAGCCTCATTTGAGTTGGTGCTATAAAATATTGATTTAAACATAGTTGGTGCTCTTATTTTACATCATAATACAACCACAATTTTCGTGGTTTTTCTCTTGAAAGGGTTTTGACATTAAATCACTATGTACATATGTGATGTGATTGTCTTTTTGTTGTGTATAGCTTACATATTGATGCACGATTTCTTAAAAAATTGCAAAATTGTTTAATTATTGATTCACCCCCTCCCCCCGAGTAATTCGATATTCTCAACAATTAATATGAGAGAAAGATCCTTCAAGAGCAAGTTAACCATTTGGAAGTTAGATCCACATGAAATCATGGTAAATGAGGAAAATCAATATGTTTAGTCATGTATTTGGTGGAGTAAATCACATATTTTAGAGATTCATAATGGAATCATACATCATGTCTCTTGGATTCAATTTATGGGCAATAATAGAATCTACATACACAAAATATGGATAACACATCATTTTCGGCTTTCTACTTTTTTTTGTATTTTAAGGGTGTCAATTTTCTCACCGAGACTCCCTAAAATATATGTTTTAAAGTTATCAAGCAAACTACCTATTTCTGCCCTACTTACTCTCCCGGTTGCAGATTTATTTACTCTTGATAAAAGAGGACCCTTTGAACTTTTTTGTGTTCTTTCTTTACCTCTTGAAATATGTACATGTAGATCACAAATATCTGCAAATGGTAATTGAGAAATATCTGATTTTCCCATTAGATTGAGAAGATCAATCCAATCGTCTTTAATATATTTAAGTAGGAGAGATTTCAAAGTTTCCTCATCGAGATTATTCATTTTTTCCCTTTTGATATTATAGACAAATATTTCGACAAAGTCTTCAAGATTCTCATCTTTTTTTTGTACCATTTTGAAGACTACATCTTTGGTGCTATGAGGCATACAATAATCCTTATATTTCTATAAGAATGAATCTTTCATTTTTTCCCTTATCCCTATAGAATTCATTTCTAACCTCATAAGCCATTTTAATGTTGCATCCTTTAAGGTAACAGGGAACAATTATAGTTTTTGAGCATCATGGAGATAATCATATGATCTACATAGTACTTCAGATTCAAAGAGAAATGTTTGTGGGTCTTAACTTCTTATTCCATGAAAATTGGGAAGAATAGAGGGTGAGATGTTTTTCATTGTTAATGATGTATCTTCATCAAGGATAGGGAACCCAAAAGGTTTTGGATCTCCTCTTCCTCTACCTCTACCATCCCCTCTTCCACCTTCTATGTTTCCTCCTCCTCCTCCAATCCTATGTTTTTCACCATTTACATTGTGTACTTCTCCTTCTCCTTCTTCAACCAAGATGGATTCCTCAAAAGAGATATTTGTTTCTACAACATGATTATCTAGTTTTTCTTCTGGTTCTTCTCGTTCCTCTATCAATGGTTTGAAGTAAGTTTCTTCCTCTTCTTCTTTACAAGGAACTTCCAATTCTTGGGATAGAAGTTGTTCTCGAGTTGAAGATAGAAAATTTATTCGATTTTTTGGAGATGGAGGATCTACTTCTATCACAATCTCTGTTGATGAAGTTGGTGAAATTTTAGATTGGATTTTGGATCTTAAGACTTTGAGTTTGTATGGGTGGTGTGGCACTACAAGGTCATGGTGGAGTGAGTGATGATGTAGGAATTGAACTTCTTCTTCGATCTACAAACGTACCTCTAGAGTCCCTTTTCCTATGAATGTCATGTTTATATTTCATTTTTTTTTTAAGACTTCTATTTACACTTCCTCGGAAATGGCACCAAAATGTTTGGTCAATTTAATGTTATTAAATTTCAAGCATAAATTATCTATCGGAGTTGGTAAAATTATCAAGTGCAAATGCACTATATATGCTAGATGAATATTCTTTCGTTTAGTAAGATGATGGCTATGTTTGTTTTGAGATTTTCATTGTTATCTAGATTTTTATTAGATTTAGATTTCTACAAATTAATACTTGAAAGTTAAGTTACTGTTAGAATAAATGAGAGATAAGCTATTGTTAGATTACTCTATGAGGTCATATCTATTTGAGTATCATCCTAGAATATCTTATGTTATTCATCTAAAATTATGAATCTATATAAACACCTTGCTTCTATAAAACAAAGTATTGGAATTCAAACAAAACCTTGTCTACAAAATATATATACAAATTATCATCTTAAAGAGCATGAAAGAAATCTCTAGTTCTAGACTACAGAGTAGATACAAGTTCTATTTCTAAAAATCATGAAAATACTCATTGTAATGAAGAGAAAATCGTTGAAGAACTAAACTGTTGAATGACCGTAAACATAAATGAAATAATGAAATGGTAAATGAAATAACTAAGTTATACGAAATAACGAAAACAATGAAGTAAGGAAAATAAGCTAGAGTGCAATGACAACAGAAAGAAATTAAATGAAAAAAATCATAAAGCAATAAAATAAAAAACTTCACTATCTAGAGGGGCCCTCCACATCGAGTAGGTATTATTCACACTCACATACTGTGGAGTAGCTAAATATCCTCTATGGAGAGGTGATCCCTCTAGCCCTACAGTGGGTCTTTCCACAAACAGAATAACCTAATAAAAACTTCCTTAAACTATAATCGAATAAGAGGGCCTACCTCTTAGAATGCTAATCTCTTGATGGTGGCCTTGCTCCTTTGCTCCAACTTCTTTTCGTTCTTCTCCTTCAAATACGTGAAACAAGTGCACAAGAGACAATAACAAATGTAGTAGAATAAAATCGAATTCAATTCACTTAAAAAGTCAAGGAATCTTAAGACATCAAATGTAATATTACACTCAATGTAGGAAATAAATCATTAGTTGTATTGATATAAATCTCAGAAAGAGATACAACCAAAGCCTTGAGGTTGTAGGTCTCCTTCGATGTATTCGGGTTCCAACACCACTTCTAGCATCTCATCATTAGCCTCAACAATGGAAGTTCAAAGCTTATTCCCTTTAATTACAAACCAAAACAAACACACTATTCTCCCTTTACACACATAAACTAGAAGGAAAAAAAGCTATAGATATCTTGCTCATTATTCAAGCTCCATAAATACGAGTTCAGCTTGCAAAGGGAGGAGTTTATATAGCTTTGATGTAGGGGAGATGATTCCTCTTAGGAAGGGAGAGGGCTTATCTCTTTTCTTTGTTCCATCTTTATAGGGGGGGAATCCCAAACACACCTCCTCAGCTCTACCCAGCTCAATGAACATCCAACGCATCACCACTAGAAGTTTCTAGATGTGAAACTCTCTTTGCTTTTATAAAAGCTTTCCAGAAGTAGACCGACATGTGTATTGGGCTAACAGTAGTTCTGATCGATATGGGTCACATTGTAAACTTCTCCCATCGGCGCGGGTGAGACACAAGGAAAGAGAATTGATCTTGAAAACTCGATTTTAAGAAAGGATTCTCTCGAAATGTTCTGAAGGGAGTGAGGCCTTCTTTATTCAAACTTCAAGGGATGCAAGAGCATAGGTTTCATGGTGAAAATATAACACAATAGTCACTACTAGGGTTCTATGGGATCAGGAATGGGGAGCGATAGGAGAGTGACAAATTATTGTGTAACAAATGCCCCCTAAAGCATGAAGTGAGAGCTAAGAGCGATGGCTGAAATGCTTTAAGACAAAGCAATGAGATCGTGCAGAACCTTGAGGGATTGACAAGAGGTATCTAAGAGTATGCCCAAGTAGGTGACATCCCACACTAGTATCAATAGCACATACTGGGGGTGTGAGACTGGATCCACCATTTACTCACTCCAGTAGTATGAGTAGTGATGTGCTATCATGAGCACCATGCTGAGTAGTCCATAGTTTATCATTTGTAGTTTTGAGGCTTGCGAGCCATGGATGTACTGAACACATATATTATCTTTTGGAGTTTTGATGTATGACACTCAAACATTATCGACATATATATATATATATATATATATATATATATATATATATATATATATATATATAGATGCTATATTTCCTATTTACTATGATGCAATTTTTTGTTTTTTCACATGTTGCATAAATGTCTTTTTACACATAATTAGCTAATGCATTTGTTAATGTCATATGTCTAAGAATATGATGATATGTGATGTAATCAAAATTTATTTCTAACAGATGAATACACAAATACATTCTCAATATGTGAGGGTTTCTCATGGAATATTTCCCATTGAGATGAAGAATAAGCAGTTGTGAATCGAGGTTAACAACCATTTCCTGAATGTCAAGAGCAATGGCTTCTAATAAGAGTTCGATAACTGCAATATACTCAACAATGTTATTATTTGTTTGACCCAAACAAATACCTGGAAGATCAATCAACTCACCATTAGGGGTGTAGATAGCCCATGCCACGGAAGATAGATTCTGGGTACTACAACAAGCACCATCAGCGAAACTGCTGTAAGGAGTCATAGACATCTACAAAGCAGGTGAAGACATAATAAGGAGGAAAGCTACTTGGAAAAACACACAAACCAAACTTGCACAAAAATGAATAACACACTTATGTACAAAAGTAGCCATGTGAGATGACTCATACATACTACTCCTTGAGATATAGCCTATTATGAGGCTCGTTTAAGGGATTTCCCTCATAATCAATCAGCTCATAGGCCCCTTTTTGTAACATGCATTTGACAATATAGGGCCCATGCCACATGGGTTCGTATTTACTGACCCCGAGCTTATCATTAGCTTGGTCATATAGTAGGACCAAATCACCCTCAGAAAATGCATGAGGAGAAACTCATTGATCAAAATGTGTCTTAACCCACTTTTTCTATGCTTCAATGACTAAAGCAATGAGATGACGAGTTTCATCCAATTGTTCCAAATGCAAGAGATGCTCTTCATGAGGAGAGGTTTTGGGGAGTAGTTTGACACCCAATTTGAGTGAGGGAATTTCATACTCAATCATTAAAGTTGATTACAGACCATAGATGAGTTAGAAAGGTGTGAATCCAGTTGCATCTTTGGTCGAGGTTCAGTAGGCCCAGAAAGCTGAAAAAAGCATGAGATGCCAATTTGATTTGTGCATCCATTGGTGCGCTGAAGCATAGTAACTAAGACTTCGTTTACAACTTAAACTTGGTCGTTGGCCTGAGGGTAATACGGGGTTAATCCATTGTGACGTAAATCCAACATAGAGTCAGCTAAGTCATCATGTAATCATGAAAATGGGAACTGTTGGATACCTATAGTAATAGGTTTCATATTTCATGATTGATTATCAAAAATCCAAATATGCTCTGCTTTGTCACTACAAGGATCCCATATTTCCGGGAAATCAGAGGTGTGTGAAATTACTTCAGATATTGAGGACCTTATTACATTTTTGTGGATGATTCAACAGTCTAATCTGGATCATGCCATGTTTCAATTTTGAGTTGTAGAATAGAGAAAGAAGTCTGTCCAAACAGCTTAATCTTGGCAGATAAGTAGTTCAGGTAGAGAAACAAAGGTTCCCAAAAGCCTAATCTGGGACCTTGGAAGAGATAAGGGTAGAAACAGATAGAGTAAAAAAAAAAAAAAGGAAAAAGCCAAAGAAAAGAAAAGGCAATTGAGGGTTGCAAGTCTAAGTGCCCCTCCAAGAAGAAACTAAAAAATGTTAGGTGAAATAGTTGGGTAGGCAGTTGTGGTTGCAGAAAGGACAGGTTCACCATTACATAGTTGTCAAAGATATTTTGCCAAGGCAATGGACATATCAGCAGAAAAGGTGGTGAATTTCATGGATTCACAGCAGAAAGCATCACTAACTTCACTTTTTCCCCCTTACTCCATCATTAACATCCCCTTTCTCAAAGATTCCCCTCCTTCACTTCACTAACTCCTAATTCTACTATTTAACTCCCTATTCTACCCCTTGCCCTAATAATAATAACACTAAGGTGTATAAAGCCCTAAATGTTATATATTCCCTCCCCTAGGCATAATAGCCGAGAAATCTGCAAAGAGGGATCATAGTGGCATCTGGCCACCATGGTGAACCTATCTCCGATACTCTCCCTTTGCTGCAGATCATTTCCCCTCAAAAAATACCTTTGCATGGGTAAAAACCCCTCTCTAAACCCCTCTAGCCCACAAAACCCTCTGCAAACCTTACAAAAATCAAATCCCGCTTTCGGCACATTCCCAAAGGCAAGCGCGGGTGGGCAGAAAAAACATTTGAAAAACTATGCCAAAACCCATAAACGTTAATATTTTCCGCCGCACTATCCGCCGTGCACCTTACACCTCCGCCAGCCGTCGGATCAAGCCCTCCAGATCCGACGGCCCACCACAATATCGGAACGCCGTCCACGTCCGCGCGTTAACTCCCGAGAACATGACGTTGCGCCTCGTCATGCCTCTGCCACGCGTCGCCCGTTAGACCGTCTCGGAGCTCCCTCTGACACCCTGGGCGCCGTACTCTAACCGCCCCGAGAGACCGTGACGGTTAGAGCCTTAACCGTAACCTTCACGGCTTAACCTCCGCCCGTCCGCTATTGACCGTTCTGCCACGTCCAGCTCACCGCTGACTGGACTGCCACCTCACCCCGTTGACCTATCGTCTTCAGCCACGTCCTCCCCGATGACGTCAGCTGACGTCACATCACCGTGACCCACCAATGACGTCATGCTGACGTCATTATAAAAAAGCGCCAAATGGGTAAAAAACTCATATTAACCGAATTTTGCGCGTTTTTTACCATTTCACTGTTATTTCGTCTGTACACTCTGCTCAGCCATTTCTGCCTGGATTTCCGCCAACCGGTGCAATTAGCCCAAGCGACCACGTCAGCAGCTGCAGTACACCTTGCCACGGCCTCTGCACGTCGAATTACAGGTATTTACCCTGCCCTGCCCTCCATACGGCCTGCATTCTGCTCTAATCTGCTCACAAGCATAATAGGACCGTAAAACAGACTTTTTCACCGCTAGAACCGGGTTATATCTCCACCATTGTCTCTGTGAAGTCCAAAAATTCCCTGCAGAGTTGTAACAAACTGCAATTCATCTAAAAACCCCTCAGCTCTGCGTTTCCCCGGCAAATTCACTGCTAAATACCTCCGAACTACTACCAGAAGCTCACTTAGGCCCCAAAGAGGCTCTGTTACCAATTACCAGCAGTATTTCAATTTCTAGCTGGTAAATTCCCCTCTGACAATTCAAAAAATCAAGTTATTTTCCCACTGAGGGCAGTCTGCAGTCTGTTTTTGCCAAGTCACTTGTCAAATTGCAATATTTGCCCATTCAGAAGCTATGGAGACCCCTATTGCATTAAATATCAAGCCTATCAATGCTCCTCACCGAGAACTAGCATGGCAAGCCCTGGGAGACATGGATTACCAGATGTTGGACTGGTTTCCTATGGGAACTAAGTATAATATCCAAATGTTAAATGAACTGAGAGCCCAGCACATGAGTGGAGCAGATATCCTGGGAATTTGGGAATCAAATTTGCCCATATACAACCTTCCCCAAGTTAATCCCATGCCAGAGCTTATCTACAGTTGCCAAGAGCGCTATGACCCCAGCCAAAGGGCAGTCATTAGCCCCACAGGCCTAGTCCTGTTTCAGATCACTCCAGAGAGTATAAATCAGATGCTGCATTTCCATACAGCCAAGAAGTTGACCCCTCTTTCCATGCAAGATTTGATAAAGAGAGGAAATAACCTGTCTAATGACCAGATTGTGAAGATTAACCAGCTATTTGTCACACCTAGCTCTGAAGCAGTCAGAACCCCTCCCATTGGATACCAATACCTGAATGAGTTGGGCAGGATGATGGTGGACTTGATTGGCTATGTCCTAGGATTCAGAGGACTAGAAGATGTAGATGACTGCATATTGGCAATGCTGTCCATATTTGCCCCAGGTAAGCCTCCAGCTATCCACTATGATTATGCAACTTATATAGCTGAGAAGATTCATGACCAGTTCATGAACTTGAAGAGGGAGAGGCTGTTCAGATACACCTCCTACATATACCATCTGTTCTTGTTCAACCAGCCAGCTACCTTCTCTGTCCCTTTGAGGCCACTCAACGCCCAAGGAACCCCAAGATCAGTTGTTTTTTGGACCCCTGTGTTCCATCGTACCTCACTATCACCTTATACATACTGTGAGTTTATTGATTTATTTGTTCATCCAGCCCTAGCAGTGCTGCAAGGTGCCCCTTCTCCTACACTGACCGATGACATGAAAAGAATTCTTCATTTGAACAAGCTTTACAACATCGGCAACTGGTACTTCTACCAGAATCACACAGTCATTAGGGTGTATGGATGTGAATTAAATCCATTTAGGCTGCCAAGGTACGTTCCCATGAGACTGTTTGCCTTAGAATATTTCAGGCAATTTGGGAACTCAGATTACCTACACTTTCAGAGTAAAAACAAGAAATCACAGTTGAAAGTGAGAAATCAGCTAGGTCCCTTCTTATACAACAGGAAGGAAGAAGGCTGGAAAGAGGCAGACAGGATCCTGGAAGGGCTCCAGTTGAAAACTAGTTTTGAGTGGATTCCATATGACCCTAACCACTCTATTTCCCTCAGGAGGATCAGGTATAAGTTAGGCAACTATGCTCATGCCAGATTACCTGAAATTGAAAAATATGCAAATGCACCAGATTGGGAAGAGGGCACATTAGTAGAGCAAATGACTAATGAAGAAATACTTGAGCAAGAGGCTAGAAATGTCCAAAAACAAGCTGACTTGGAAACTTGTGGACAGGTGCCTATTTCCTACAGGAGGCAAATTGGGGCAGCCACCACAACACCAGCAACACAACAGCGAGCTGCCGAGCAGACAACCCAAGCAGCAAGCAAGGACAAAGGCAAACAGGTGGAACAACCACCTATATTAACAGAAGAACAGGTTGACACCTTGCTACAGCAGCAAGAAGAAATGGAAGAACGGGAGTTGGGGCAGCAACAAGATAAACCACAAACTAGTGGGCAGCAGCCATTACGGCAAAATAAAGAGACAGATTTGCCCGGTTCTACAGAACAGCAGCCCCAAACAGAGTTGCCTCCAAGAACAGACATCAATGTGGACAGCTCAGTCCTCCAAACACCTCAGAAGGAGGACTTAACCAGAAAGAGAGAAAGAGAGACTCCCCAGACTTCATCCTTTATCAGAGGAGAGAAGAGACAAAGATTGAATGACTCCCAAGAGGAGGACATAGCAGTAAGGCAGGCCATGGGCATGGGCCCACCCAGTGGAGAACTCTCGGCCAGCTCATCTCAAAGAGGACCAGATATGACAATGGGAGGAGAGGTCAGCTCTTCTGGTCAGCATAGAGAGGGGCACTCAAGTATAAAGCAGCAGTTCATAGAAATCAAGAGAAGGAGTGATCCCATAAAAGTGCAACTCTATGATCACTTGTTAAAACTAGCTCCCAGCAACCAGCAGAGACTAATGTCTGCTTTTGATGTGAGTGAGGGAAAAATGATAATGAGCCATTTCATGCCCACAACTCTACATCCTCAGTCCACCTCAGACTATTTGAGAACAAATATGGAGGTTCTGGCTAAAGATATTCACCCCATGGATAAGATAGAGTTACACAAACAAACGGGTGAAATGGTGTATGCCTCCCTGGCAGATGAGACACTGGAAAATTACAAGTTAAAGAGCAGCCTAGACAATACATCATCCCAGCTAGAATTGGAACGAGCATCCTCACAGGCCAAGGACAACAGGATCAAATCCTTGGAGGAGGTAATCATAGAGATAGGACATGATCCCAAGGATGTCAAAGGCATCCAAGAACTGCTGAAAATAAGGGATGCAGACATGGCAGCCCTAAGAAAGAAAATCAAACTCCCGGCCACCATCCATCCACAAACAGATGAAGTTGCCCAGCAACGGCAAGAAAAAGATACCACAGACCTGCTGGTATCCTTATACAAAGAGCTGGTTAGGACTCAAGACCAGCTAGGACAAACTGAAGCTGCAAAGGCAGCACTACAAGAAGCCATGAAACAGAAAGGGGAAGGTCAATCCTCCCAGCCTCCTCCATTAATAATAAATCTTGAGGAAACACCTCCGATCATCACTCCTCCTCCTCAGCAAACAGGAGCTACAGCACCATCCACAGCCCCCACAACAACATCAGAGCAAGCTGCTAGCTTAGACATGCAGAAGCTACAAGCAGAGATCCGAGCTATGGAAGCTCAAATGAAAGAGCTGGATGGGCTCAAACAGAACTTGGCTAATGTTAATGAGAAATTTGATAAAAGCAAACAAAATGAGGCAGCCAAGGAGAGAGAGGTGAAAACCCTTAAGAGAAGGATTGCTGAGCTGGAAAAAGAGCTTGCACTGGAAAGGGTGACAGCTGATATGAAAGCAGTGTTGTGGAGCAACATTGGGAGATCCATTGCCAAACAGTGGCAATACATTGAAACCATGGATGAACAAATGGTGCTCATCACCAAAGCAAACAAGGAAATACAGAGAGCAAGGGCAAGCCTTGGGCACATGCCAGAAGCAGCTACCAGGATGATCAATATCCTGAATTATAAAACCAGCACTCAATTGGCTAGCATGGGAATCAACAACAGGACAGAAACAATTGCCATAGCCAAGAGAGTTGTTACATTGAGAAACTTGATTGGAACCTTGGAGAGAAGGACACAGGACATGCAAACAGAAATTAACAGGTTCCTGGAGAAGTTTGTAACACTGCAGAACAGAGGCCTCCCCAACATTTTGAGCAGCGTGGGAAGACTGCTCACCCTGGACAACTATAACAAGAGAATTGATGCCCATGCAGTAGCAGAGATTGCAAAACCTCCCAGCACTTCAAAGGAGCCAGGGCCAGCTACAGGGCAAATGATGTATGACAGAGTGGAGAACCTGTTTTTTCTCATGAATGAGATAGAGCATCTGTTTGATACACCACCCAATTTCTTCAAGTTCACAGAAGCAGATGAGACTCTAGGGGCAATTTTGGCACATCAACTGCCCACACAGGATGTCTGGAGGCATTTGACCCAGACAATTTTGACAGGCCAGAACCAATAGCGCAGAAAGAAGAAGCAGGTACATACAGTGACAATTTTGGGAATTACTACCCACATGAAAAGGCAGAGGCTGAGCCAACTCAGCCAGACCAGTCACTCGCCACCAGCAGCAGTCAAAGTCACAGCTGACAGGTCCGAGACATAGTGTACCAGCCTACAGTCGGGTTTTCTATGCATTAACTCCAAATATTCAGACCGACTTAGCTATTCTTATAAAGCTAAATATCTTCTGACAGAGCATTAAGATGCCTGTGCTGTGTATTAAATGTGTAATAAATTTTCGACATAATATCTTAGATAGTTGGTGAGAATGTAAAGACTGAGATAACGCAGAACTCAGATATTTCTGTAGACCACCGCTAGTATATATAGACCCTTCACAGATGCTGAAGAGGTTGCTGGAATTTTCTCTTGGATAACTTCCATCTGCTGTAATATTTTCAGAGAATTAATACAAAGGAGGAATGGAACTTCCAGAAGTTTGGTGTGTTTGATATCTTGTGGTGAAGGATGCATGTTACAGGATTCCATGGGTGTTGCATAAAACTATAAGTATTCTCAAATCTCTTTGTCGTGTCTGTTTTGAGTCTGTTGTTCTCTTTACTGTTCTTATGTTTACACTTGATAGCAAGGTGAAAGGATAGTACCAGGATTTAACTATGTTTACCCTGGACTCAAACTGAGCTATTATAAATGTTTTCCTCTTATACAGTAACAGAATTGTAATTCTTAAATGCTGCAATTCAAAACTGTGTTTTTATTATAACAGTCATTCTCAGGGATTCAACTTTGCCCCTAAGACCTCTGTTTTCTCTTCTTAAAGCTATCTGTTGGGAACACATAGATAAATAGTGGAAATTCTTGAATGCTTTCACTATTCGTGCTACCTGTTTCCAGTCTTTTAATCAAAAATCTGTTCTATTAAACTCCCAAATGGCCCTGTAAGTCCCATCTTTCATCTCAAAACTTCAAACACATACAGCTACAGACTCCATTGCCCAATGGTACTCAACTTCTCAGAAAACTACTTCACTAGAACATAAAAGGAATTTCACCAACCAAACATAAACAAAACACAGTGCATAATAGCTAGCCTAAAACCCTACAACAAACAGTTACAAATCATAAAGAGAGAGCCCTCTCTGATCACTGTTAGGCTAGAAGCGGTGATCCAAAGATTGGTTAGTGGTTACCCCGGCCGTATTCCCTTGGGAGTCATAGGGAACAACCTGGGTGTTAACATAATTGGCGACTCCGCTGGGGAATTAAGACTATTCAATCACGATCTATTTTCCAAAGCTTTCATCAAGCCTGAAACTAGCCGAGACATCTTAGGACTGTTTCTCAGTCTCAAGGAAGAGCTAACTAGGGAAACTTATCCTAGCCTTGAAACATATATAGTCATTCCAGAGTTCCTATTTTGCCCTTGTAAATACAAAAGTTCTATATAAAATTCTGAAAGAACACTTAGAAGCTGGCTCCTAAAAGAAACCCAAGGCACACTAGGGCACACCCTGACCCTGACCAACCCATCATTGTTGATAACCCAAATATCATCCCAAAGAACATAAGGAAACAGCACAAGCAGGATAAACCTGCTGATTCAGATATAAGGTCAGACCAACCCATCCTCATTCCCACTCCTTGCAAAGTCCTTTTTCGTTCCACACCCAATTCCCCTAGTTCATCTTCAACCCCTCAAAGTCCTACCTTTCCATCTTCACCATCTGCACATACTCACTCAACCAGTTCTCCACTTGTTACCCATCCTATTAACCCCAGTACACCTGTAATCCCAGTTGTCCCATTTGTTCCTATCAACCCTATTAATCCTATAAACATGGCTAACAGATATGCACCATTGCAGATTCCAGCCAATGCTCCAGCCCTACCCCAAGATTATCAAACCAGACTCTCATTTTTTGATTCCCATGGCCCTTTGACAGCCATCCAGCATGCTAAAAAGATGCAAGACCACTTTGAGACCTATGAAATTGATGATGATAGTGTCAGGATGAGAATTTTTGTCCAAAGCCTAACTGGGGATGTCAGAACTTGGTTTAGATCCTTGAATGCAAATTCCATTGCAACCTCTGAAGTTCTATACCAGGAATTTACCAACAGATGGGAGAAAAAGAGAGATCCACACCATATACTGGGTGAATATAACACTATTAAAAGAGGTCCCCAAGAAACGGTGTTGGAGTATTGTGCTAGGTTTAACAACATATACAATGCTATTCCCCAGAACTTAAGGCCCCCTCCTGATTTGGCCCTTTATAACTTCCCTGATGGTTTTGACTCTGATATGGCCTATCAGTTGAGAGAAAGAGACCCTCCAACCCTTGCAGAAGCCCAAAGACTTGCAGTCACTGTAGAGGCCAACCTAATTGCCAAAAGAAACAGGGCAAAGCTGGAAAAGAAGGTTGGTTTCAAAGAAGAGCCCTCGGGCTTTGATCAGAAGTTGGATGCAATACTAAACAGCATGAAAAGACTAGGTGAGAGAGTGGAATCAGTAGAAAGAAAGTCATCCTCGGAAGCGCCACAAAACAATACTCCTAGAAACCCAAATTTTAGGAGAACACAAAACCCCAATACAGGAAAAACAGGTGCTGACCAAGATATCAGACCACCTTTTCAAGAAAATTATGCAGAAACTTCCTCGGCTAATCAGCTCAATGAAGATCCTGAGATCAATTTAATAGGGCTGGATGGTAAAAGCCATGTTTTCCTAACACAAGAAGACCATGATGAGGATGAAGACAAAACATTCCAAACACAATCAGGAGAATCCTTTGACTTTAAGCAAGGATATGATACTGCTGTCTATGAAGTCCATAAGCAGTACAAACTAAGAAGTCGGACTGTAAATGCAAATCAGCCTGAAAAGGTAAAGGAGAAACAGCAATCTAAAGAAGCCTCAGTCACTGAACCTAATGACAAAACAAACTTGCCTGCAAAGGAAGTAGTGGTTGAGGAGGTCACTGAATTTCTGTCCACACCACAAGAGCCCACAACAACCTCATCCTCTCACCCAAATCCGAACATCACCCCTCAAGACATGGACATGGGGGGCAGGTTCCAAAATCAAGATGAAATCCAACCAGAAGATTCATTGAACAAGGAAAGGACTGCTGTCCGTGACCCTAAAATTCAGGTGGATAAACCCTTTGACCTAGGAACAGAGATTGGCAAGTTAAAAATAGCAATTCCCCTTTTAGAGCTAGCCAAGCATGACATATATAAGCAACAGATCAAGAAATCCCTTCAGCTCACCAACAACAGAGATGATGTAAATGTGCTAGATGACACTCCAGAATTACTGTTTGGTCCAGAGGTAGATGGAAAAACAGTAGTCACAGGGGTCTTACCTTTTTATGTCAGTTTGCACGTTCATGATAAAATACTGCACAATGCAATGTTTGACTCAGGTGCATCTCATAACCTCATGCCTAAAGCAGTCATGGAAAGATTAAATTTGGATATAACAAGACCATACAAAGACCTGTTTTCTTTTGATTCTAGTCAAGTCAAATGCTTGGGCCTGATTAAGGATTTGTGTGTGTCCTTGGTTCAATTTCCCAACAAAACCATTTTAATGGATGTTGTTGTTGCCGATATCCCACCCAAATATGGAATGCTCTTATCAAGATCATGGGGAGCCAAGCTCCAAGGCTCCCTGCAATTAGACATGTCATATGCAACCATCTCTGTCTTTGGGCAACCCAAGAGACTTTATAGGGAAACACTCATGAAATACATGGTCAGCAGTGAAGAAAAGCCTCAAAATTTTCCAATATATGCTGTCCATTCAGACGTAGACTCTTACATCCTCTTTAATGACAGCATAGGCTTCTCGGGCAGTCACATTAGCACGGAGACATTTAAACCAGAGCAAAACATCCATCAAACAAGTGGCACCTGCAAAAATTTAATCAGCCCAACAATACCCATTCACCCTCCTTTAGTTGTCAAAAATTGTCAAACAACTGATGAAATTATCCTAGGAGACAAATGGGAGAAGAAACCCCAACTCATGCTCACACTGCCATCCCATGAACAGAACCTCAAGTCTCCTGAACAGCAAGATAGTCTGTGGATCCTAGAGTTTGATGGCTCAGTTAACAAGTTAGGGGCAGGAGCTGGAGTATGGATACATAACAAAGAGAAAGCCTGTGCACAAGGCAGAGCATATAGACTGAACTTTAAATGCACTAACAACATGGCAGAATATGAAGCTCTGCTACTAGGTCTCAAGATTGCTAAATCATTACAAGCACATAGCCTCTCAATCATGGGGGACTCTGATCTAGTAATTCAACAAGTAAAAGGGGATTTTGTCACCAATGACAAAAGATTAAGGTCCTACAGGTCTGCTGTAATTGAAATACTAGAAACTTTCTCCGAGTTTGTTCTCACAAAGATTCCAAGGGGCCACAATCTCCATGCTCACAGCTTGGCAACATTTGCCAGCACCTTCAAATTCCCACTACAACCCAACAATTGTTTCACAGCAGAAGTCAAATATAGGCCTTCTATTCCAAACAATGTCAAAGAATGGCAAGTATTTGAGAATGATAGGCAAATAAACAACTTTTTAACTTTGCAGCAAGAGTTTACAGGATTAAATATTGACCTTGAGACAGCAAGTCAATCTCAAATTGTTGATGGAGCAAGTCAATCACAATTACAGTTTCAGCAATCTGCTCACCCAATGTCACCTAGGACAGCAAAACAACTACTCAGTCCAACCATTTTCAACAAAGAAAACATTCAGCAAATTCACCAAATTGATTGTGAAGAGCTGGGCAGTGCTGAAGATGAAATCATACAACTCAAAGACAATCTTCTTCCAGCAGGCCTTACCCCACTAGAGGACATTTTTGACTCAAATGATGTCCCCAGGAAACCAAAGATGCAGCCATTAGATGCAACAATTGAAGAATGTAATATTGGCACTATGGAAAAGCCTAAGATAGTCAAGCTGTCCGCCTCTTTGCCCCCCGATCAAAAGCCCAAATATGTTGATCTCTTTAAAGAATTCCAAGATGTCTTTGCCTGGGGATATGAAGACTTGAAGTCTTATGATACCTCTGTTATACAGCACACCATTCCCCTCAAGCCTAATCAAAAACCATTCAAACAAAAATTGAGGAGAATCAATCCTGTACTTCTTCCTTCCATTGAAAAGGAATTACAAAAAATGTTCAAAGCTGGGATCATAGCACCAATCAGGTTTTCTGAGTGGATTTCAAATTTGGTCCCTACAAGAAAGAAAACTGGTGAGATAAGACTCTGTGTAGACTTAAGGAATTTGAACCTAGTGTCACTCAAAGACAACTACCCCTTACCCAAAATGGACCACATCCTTCAAAGAGTAGTGGGAGCCTCAAGAATATCATTGTTGGATGGTTTCTCAGGTTTCAATCAAATCCTGGTACACCCTGACGATCAAGACAAAACTGCATTTACTACCCCATGGGGTACTTTCAAGTATGTGAAAATGCCCTTTGGATTGAAAAATGCAGGGGCAACATTTCAAAGAGCAATGGACATTGCTTTTGCAAAAGAAATTCATGATTTCTTGGTCATTTACTTAAATGATCTTACACCCTTCTCAAAATCTGACCAAGAACATTTGAAACATTTAAGAGAGATTTTCATAACATGCAGAAAATATGGCATTTCCTTAAACCCCAAGAAGTCTTTATTTGGTTTGGAAGAAGGGAAACTTTTAGGACACATCATTTCAAAAGATGGCATAAGAATTGATCCAGATAGGATACAAGCGATCCTACAAATGCCTCACCCTAGGAATGTCAAAGAGTTGCAAGGATTCTTAGGAAAACTCAATTTTTTAAGAAGGTTCATCCCAAATTTAGCAGAATTGATCAGACTGCTAAACAATATGCTAAAGAAAGATTCAAAGGTTAAGTGGACTGTGGAAGCAAAGCAAGCCTTTGAAAGCATAAAACTGGCTTTAACCCAAACCCCGGTATTAACTAATCCTCAGTTTGACAAAGACTTTATTATTTTTTCTTTTGCTTCCCAGCATACTATTGCTGCTGTTTTATTGCAGAAAAATGATCAAGGGAATGAAAAGCCCATTGCCTTCTTCAGCAGAGCTCTTAGAGATGCTCCTTTGAAATACCAAATAATGGAAAAACAAGCCTATGCATTAATCAAAGCTATCAAAGATTTTAGGATCTATATCCTTTACTCTCATGTTGTGGCTTATGTACCGAGTCCTATTGTCAAAGACATTCTCACCCAAGAAAATTTAGAGGGTAGAAGAGGAAAATGGATTGCAAACATACTTGAATTTGACATTGAAATAAAGCCTACAAAGTTAATAAAAGGGCAAGGTTTGGCTAAGTTAATGACAGAATCAAATTTCCAAGCCTTAGATATCAACCAACTGGACAGTGAAACAGAGCTGGCGACTCCAAAGATCAACGTAGCCTTTGAACAATCTCCATGGTACTCTGATATCTGTTATGTGTTACAAAACCTGTGTGCTCCCCCAGGACTGTCCAGAACTAAGTCTAGGTTCCTAAAAATGAAAACATCCAAATTTTGTGTGTTAGATGAGAATCTACTCTGGAAAAACCATGAAGGTATTTTGCTGCACTGTCTTCTTGAGAATGAAACTGATAAAATTATGCAAGAATTCCATGCTGGAGACTGTGGTGGACATCTGTACTGGAAATCCACTGTGGACAAGATATTAAGGGCTGGTTATTACTGGCCCACTATGTTCTCAGATATGAAGAAATTCACAACATCATGCCACAAGTGCCAACTGTTTGAAGACAAAAGACAGCTGCTGCCACTTCCTTTGAGGCCCATTTCAACAGAAAGACCTTTTCAACAATGGGGCTTGGATTTCATTGGAGAAATTCACCCCTCATCTTCAGGACAACACAGATGGATTTTGACTGCAACAGACTACTTCACCAAGTGGATTGAAGCTGCCCCATGCAGACAAGCAAATGATTTAGTAATCATTCAATTTTTGGAAAACAATATACTGGCTAGATTTGGCTGCCCAGAAAAGATAATAACAGACAATGCTGCTGCCTTCAAATCCAAGAAAATGATAAATTTCTGTCATAAATTTCACATTACTTTGGGCCATTCTACAGCTTACTATCCTCAGGGAAATGGTCTTGCTGAATCATCAAACAAAAGTTTGATAAACATCATAAAGAAAGTGCTAGAAGAGAACAAAAAGAACTGGCACAAGAAGCTAGTAAATGCTTTATGGGCAGACAGATTAACCACCAAAAGATCAATTGGGACCAGCCCATATCAGTTAGTTTATGGATTAGAGGCCAGATTTCCTTCATCACTAGGGGTGCCAGTTATGAAACTTCTACAAGAAAGTCAAGCAGAGCCAAATGACATGCAAAGAAGGATCAACCAGATAATCTGTTTACAGCAAACCAGAGAACAAGTTTTCAGCAGAGTGCAAATACTACAGGAAAAACTTAAAAAGGCCTTTGACAGAAGAACCAAAGCAGAAGATTTCAATATGGGAGATAAAGTTTTAAAGTGGGATGCAAGAAGAGAAGACAAAGGGAAACATGGGAAGTTTGATTCTTTATGGAAAGGACCATTTGCTGTCCAAGCAGTGCAAGGTAATAACACTTATTTCCTTAAAAGCTTGACTGTGACTGAACTAGATGAAGGTCCTGTCAATGGCAGGATGCTGAAGCACTATTATGATGGTTCAATATGATAAGGATCCAAAGGTTCATTGTATATATGCAATTGTACATATTCTTTTTTTTTTTTTTATATTGTATAAAGAGGTTTTCCCAAGTGCTGCAACTAGCAGCAACAGGCAGATAATATCAGAGGTTCCCCAAGAAAGAAGCACACTATTTTGACAGGTTACATGTATCAGAGCTCAAAGATTAAGATGGACAATCGAGCAACAAGGCAATCTGACCTGCTGTTCTTGGTCTTTCAAAAGAAAAACCATCCCCATATGGAGCCACTGTTGGATACCTATAGTAATAGGTTTCATATTTCATGATTGATTATCGAAAATCCAAATATGCTCTGCTTTGTCACTACAAAGATCCCATATTTCCGGGAAATCAGAGGTGTGTGAAATTACTTCAGATATTGAGGACCTTATTACATTTTTGTGGATGATTCAACAGTCTAATCTGGATCATGCCATGTTTCAATTTTGAGTTGTAGAATAGAGAAAGAAGTCTGTCCAAACAGCTTAATCTTGGCAGATAAGTAGTTCAGGTAGAGAAACAAAGGTTCCCAAAAGCCTAATCTGGGACCTTGGAAGAGATAAGGGTAGAAACAGATAGAGTAAAAAAAAAAAGGAAAAAGCCAAAGAAAAGAAAAGGCAATTGAGGGTTGCAAGTCTAAGTGCCCCTCCAAGAAGAAACTAAAAAATGTTAGGTGAAATAGTTGGGTAGGCAGTTGTGGTTGCAGAAAGGACAGGTTCACCATTACATAGTTGTCAAAGATATTTTGCCAAGGCAATGGACATATCAGCAGAAAAGGTGGTGAATTTCATGGATTCACAGCAGAAAGCATCACTAACTTCACTTTTTCCCCCTTACTCCATCATTAACATCCCCTTTCTCAAAGATTCCCCTCCTTCACTTCACTAACTCCTAATTCTACTATTTAACTCCCTATTCTACCCCTTGCCCTAATAATAATAACACTAAGGTGTATAAAGCCCTAAATGTTATATATTCCCTCCCCTAGGCATAATAGCCGAGAAATCTGCAAAGAGGGATCATAGTGGCATCTGGCCACCATGGTGAACCTATCTCCGATACTCTCCCTTTGCTGCAGATCATTTCCCCTCAAAAAATACCTTTGCATGGGTAAAAACCCCTCTTTAAACCCCTCTAGCCCACAAAACCCTCTGCAAACCTTACAAAAATCAAATCCCGCTTTCGGCACATTCCCAAAGGCAAGCGCGGGTGGGCAGAAAAAAAACATTTGAAAAACTATGCCAAAACCCATAAACGTTAAATTTTCCGCCGCCCTATCCGCCGTGCACCTTACACCTCCGCCAGCCGTCGGATCAAGCCCTCCAGATCCGACGGCCCATAACAATATCGGAACGCCGTCCACGTCCGCGCGTTAACTCCCGAGAACATGACGTTGCGCCTCGTCATGCCTCTGCCACGCGTCGCCCGTTAGACCGTCTCGGAGCTCCCTCTGACACCCTGGGCACCGTACTCTAACCGCCCCGAGAGACCGTGACGGTTAGAGCCTTAACCGTAACCTTCACGGCTTAACCTCCGCCCGTCCGCTATTGACCGTTCTGCCACGTCCAGCTCACCGCTGACTGGACTGCCACCTCACCCCGTTGACCTATCGTCTTCAGCCACGTCCTCCCCGATGACGTCAGCTGACGTCACATCACCGTGACCCACCAATGACGTCATGCTGACGTCATTATAAAAAAGCGCCAAATGGGTAAAAAACTCATATTAACCGAATTTTGCGCGTTTTTTACCATTTCACTGTTATTTCGTCTGTACACTCTGCTCAGCCATTTCTGCCTGGATTTCCGCCAACCGGTGCAATTAGCCCAAGCGACCACGTCAGCAGCTGCAGTACACCTTGCCACGGCCTCTGCACGTCGAATTACAGGTATTTACCCTGCCCTGCCCTCCATACGGCCTGCATTCTGCTCTAATCTGCTCACAAGCATAATAGGACCGTAAAACAGACTTTTTCACCGCTAGAACCGGGTTATATCTCCACCATTGTCTCTGTGAAGTCCAAAAATTCCCTGCAGAGTTGTAACAAACTGCAATTCATCTAAAAACCCCTCAGCTCTGCGTTTCCCCGGCAAATTCACTGCTAAATACCTCCGAACTACTACCAGAAGCTCACTTAGGCCCCAAAGAGGCTCTGTTACCAATTACCAGCAGTATTTCAATTTCTAGCTGGTAAATTCCCCTCTGACAATTCAAAAAATCAAGTTATTTTCCCACTGAGGGCAGTCTGCAGTCTGTTTTTGCCAAGTCACTTGTCAAATTGCAATATTTGCCCATTCAGAAGCTATGGAGACCCCTATTGCATTAAATATCAAGCCTATCAATGCTCCTCACCGAGAACTAGCATGGCAAGCCCTGGGAGACATGGATTACCAGATGTTGGACTGGTTTCCTATGGGAACTAAGTATAATATCCAAATGTTAAATGAACTGAGAGCCCAGCACATGAGTGGAGCAGATATCCTGGGAATTTGGGAATCAAATTTGCCCATATACAACCTTCCCCAAGTTAATCCCATGCCAGAGCTTATCTACAGTTGCCAAGAGCGCTATGACCCCAGCCAAAGGGCAGTCATTAGCCCCACAGGCCTAGTCCTGTTTCAGATCACTCCAGAGAGTATAAATCAGATGCTGCATTTCCATACAGCCAAGAAGTTGACCCCTCTTTCCATGCAAGATTTGATAAAGAGAGGAAATAACCTGTCTAATGACCAGATTGTGAAGATTAACCAGCTATTTGTCACACCTAGCTCTGAAGCAGTCAGAACCCCTCCCATTGGATACCAATACCTGAATGAGTTGGGCAGGATGATGGTGGACTTGATTGGCTATGTCCTAGGATTCAGAGGACTAGAAGATGTAGATGACTGCATATTGGCAATGCTGTCCATATTTGCCCCAGGTAAGCCTCCAGCTATCCACTATGATTATGCAACTTATATAGCTGAGAAGATTCATGACCAGTTCATGAACTTGAAGAGGGAGAGGCTGTTCAGATACACCTCCTACATATACCATCTGTTCTTGTTCAACCAGCCAGCTACCTTCTCTGTCCCTTTGAGGCCACTCAACGCCCAAGGAACCCCAAGATCAGTTGTTTTTTGGACCCCTGTGTTCCATCGTACCTCACTATCACCTTATACATACTGTGAGTTTATTGATTTATTTGTTCATCCAGCCCTAGCAGTGCTGCAAGGTGCCCCTTCTCCTACACTGACCGATGACATGAAAAGAATTCTTCATTTGAACAAGCTTTACAACATCGGCAACTGGTACTTCTACCAGAATCACACAGTCATTAGGGTGTATGGATGTGAATTAAATCCATTTAGGCTGCCAAGGTACGTTCCCATGAGACTGTTTGCCTTAGAATATTTCAGGCAATTTGGGAACTCAGATTACCTACACTTTCAGAGTAAAAACAAGAAATCACAGTTGAAAGTGAGAAATCAGCTAGGTCCCTTCTTATACAACAGGAAGGAAGAAGGCTGGAAAGAGGCAGACAGGATCCTGGAAGGGCTCCAGTTGAAAACTAGTTTTGAGTGGATTCCATATGACCCTAACCACTCTATTTCCCTCAGGAGGATCAGGTATAAGTTAGGCAACTATGCTCATGCCAGATTACCTGAAATTGAAAAATATGCAAATGCACCAGATTGGGAAGAGGGCACATTAGTAGAGCAAATGACTAATGAAGAAATACTTGAGCAAGAGGCTAGAAATGTCCAAAAACAAGCTGACTTGGAAACTTGTGGACAGGTGCCTATTTCCTACAGGAGGCAAATTGGGGCAGCCACCACAACACCAGCAACACAACAGCGAGCTGCCGAGCAGACAACCCAAGCAGCAAGCAAGGACAAAGGCAAACAGGTGGAACAACCACCTATATTAACAGAAGAACAGGTTGACACCTTGCTACAGCAGCAAGAAGAAATGGAAGAACGGGAGTTGGGGCAGCAACAAGATAAACCACAAACTAGTGGGCAGCAGCCATTACGGCAAAATAAAGAGACAGATTTGCCCGGTTCTACAGAACAGCAGCCCCAAACAGAGTTGCCTCCAAGAACAGACATCAATGTGGACAGCTCAGTCCTCCAAACACCTCAGAAGGAGGACTTAACCAGAAAGAGAGAAAGAGAGACTCCCCAGACTTCATCCTTTATCAGAGGAGAGAAGAGACAAAGATTGAATGACTCCCAAGAGGAGGACATAGCAGTAAGGCAGGCCATGGGCATGGGCCCACCCAGTGGAGAACTCTCGGCCAGCTCATCTCAAAGAGGACCAGATATGACAATGGGAGGAGAGGTCAGCTCTTCTGGTCAGCATAGAGAGGGGCACTCAAGTATAAAGCAGCAGTTCATAGAAATCAAGAGAAGGAGTGATCCCATAAAAGTGCAACTCTATGATCACTTGTTAAAACTAGCTCCCAGCAACCAGCAGAGACTAATGTCTGCTTTTGATGTGAGTGAGGGAAAAATGATAATGAGCCATTTCATGCCCACAACTCTACATCCTCAGTCCACCTCAGACTATTTGAGAACAAATATGGAGGTTCTGGCTAAAGATATTCACCCCATGGATAAGATAGAGTTACACAAACAAACGGGTGAAATGGTGTATGCCTCCCTGGCAGATGAGACACTGGAAAATTACAAGTTAAAGAGCAGCCTAGACAATACATCATCCCAGCTAGAATTGGAACGAGCATCCTCACAGGCCAAGGACAACAGGATCAAATCCTTGGAGGAGGTAATCATAGAGATAGGACATGATCCCAAGGATGTCAAAGGCATCCAAGAACTGCTGAAAATAAGGGATGCAGACATGGCAGCCCTAAGAAAGAAAATCAAACTCCCGGCCACCATCCATCCACAAACAGATGAAGTTGCCCAGCAACGACAAGAAAAAGATACCACAGACCTGCTGGTATCCTTATACAAAGAGCTGGTTATGACTCAAGACCAGCTAGGACAAACTGAAGCTGCAAAGGCAGCACTACAAGAAGCCATGAAACAGAAAGGGGAAGGTCAATCCTCCCAGCCTCCTCCATTAATAATAAATCTTGAGGAAACACCTCCGATCATCACTCCTCCTCCTCAGCAAACAGGAGCTACAGCACCATCCACAGCCCCCACAACAACATCAGAGCAAGCTGCTAGCTTAGACATGCAGAAGCTACAAGCAGAGATCCGAGCTATGGAAGCTCAAATGAAAGAGCTGGATGGGCTCAAACAGAACTTGGCTAATGTTAATGAGAAATTTGATAAAAGCAAACAAAATGAGGCAGCCAAGGAGAGAGAGGTGAAAACCCTTAAGAGAAGGATTGCTGAGCTGGAAAAAGAGCTTGCACTGGAAAGGGTGACAGCTGATATGAAAGCAGTGTTGTGGAGCAACATTGGGAGATCCATTGCCAAACAGTGGCAATACATTGAAACCATGGATGAACAAATGGTGCTCATCACCAAAGCAAACAAGGAAATACAGAGAGCAAGGGCAAGCCTTGGGCACATGCCAGAAGCAGCTACCAGGATGATCAATATCCTGAATTATAAAACCAGCACTCAATTGGCTAGCATGGGAATCAACAACAGGACAGAAACAATTGCCATAGCCAAGAGAGTTGTTACATTGAGAAACTTGATTGGAACCTTGGAGAGAAGGACACAGGACATGCAAACAGAAATTAACAGGTTCCTGGAGAAGTTTGTAACACTGCAGAACAGAGGCCTCCCCAACATTTTGAGCAGCGTGGGAAGACTGCTCACCCTGGACAACTATAACAAGAGAATTGATGCCCATGCAGTAGCAGAGATTTCAAAACCTCCCAGCACTTCAAAGGAGCCAGGGCCAGCTACAGGGCAAATGATGTATGACAGAGTGGAGAACCTGTTTTTTCTCATGAATGAGATAGAGCATCTGTTTGATACACCACCCAATTTCTTCAAGTTCACAGAAGCAGATGAGACTCTAGGGGCAATTTTGGCACATCAACTGCCCACACAGGATGTCTGGAGGCATTTGACCCAGACAATTTTGACAGGCCAGAACCAATAGCGCAGAAAGAAGAAGCAGGTACATACAGTGACAATTTTGGGAATTACTACCCACATGAAAAGGCAGAGGCTGAGCCAACTCAGCCAGAACAGTCACTCGCCACCAGCAGCAGTCAAAGTCACAGCTGACAGGTCCGAGACATAGTGTACCAGCCTACAGTCGGGTTTTCTATGCATTAACTCCAAATATTCAGACCGACTTAGCTATTCTTATAAAGCTAAATATCTTCTGACAGAGCATTAAGATGCCTGTGCTGTGTATTAAATGTGTAATAAATTTTCGACATAATATCTTAGATAGTTGGTGAGAATGTAAAGACTGAGATAACGCAGAACTCAGATATTTCTGTAGACCACCGCTAGTATATATAGACCCTTCACAGATGCTGAAGAGGTTGCTGGAATTTTCTCTTGGATAACTTCCATCTGCTGTAATATTTTCAGAGAATTAATACAAAGGAGGAATGGAACTTCCAGAAGTTTGGTGTGTTTGATATCTTGTGGTGAAGGATGCATGTTACAGGATTCCATGGGTGTTGCATAAAACTATAAGTATTCTCAAATCTCTTTGTCGTGTCTGTTTTGAGTCTGTTGTTCTCTTTACTGTTCTTATGTTTACACTTGATAGCAAGGTGAAAGGATAGTACCAGGATTTAACTATGTTTACCCTGGACTCAAACTGAGCTATTATAAATGTTTTCCTCTTATACAGTAACAGAATTGTAATTCTTAAATGCTGCAATTCAAAACTGTGTTTTTATTATAACAGTCATTCTCAGGGATTCAACTTTGCCCCTAAGACCTCTGTTTTCTCTTCTTAAAGCTATCTGTTGGGAACACATAGATAAATAGTGGAAATTCTTGAATGCTTTCACTATTCGTGCTACCTGTTTCCAGTCTTTTAATCAAAAATCTGTTCTATTAAACTCCCAAATGGCCCTGTAAGTCCCATCTTTCATCTCAAAACTTCAAACACATACAGCTACAGACTCCATTGCCCAATGGTACTCAACTTCTCAGAAAACTACTTCACTAGAACATAAAAGGAATTTCACCAACCAAACATAAACAAAACACAGTGCATAATAGCTAGCCTAAAACCCTACAACAAACAGTTACAAATCATAAAGAGAGAGCCCTCTCTGATCACTGTTAGGCTAGAAGCGGTGATCCAAAGATTGGTTAGTGGTTACCCCGGCCGTATTCCCTTGGGAGTCATAGGGAACAACCTGGGTGTTAACAGGAACCATGGTTGGTGACAATGGCTTGAGGCACTCCAAACCTGTAAATAATGTGATTGAATAGAAATTGCGCCACCATTTTACCATCATTTAAATATATAGGCATCGCTTCAACCCATTTGGTGAAGTAATCCACAACAATGATAATATAACCATGCCCCCCGGTTGAACGAGGGTTACATGTCATATAGTCGATGCCCCATTTGGCAAAGGGACCAAAGGTAATAACAAGGTGAAGGAGAGTGGTGGGGCATGCATTTTTCGATGATAGATATGGAACTCATGGAATTTGTGAATAGCAAGGATACAATCCTTGAAGATGGAGGGCCAAAAGTAACCAGCACATAGTATGTTTTGAGTAGTGGCATAGCTAGACATATGACCACCACATGCGCTAGAATGACAGTCATTCAAGACTCTTTCAGCATCCTCGAGAGTTAAATATTAGCGAAGAATTGAATCAACACCAACATGGTATAAAGTATCTCCAATGATGCTGTAAGGTTGGGATTGATGTCTAATGCGTGAGTGATCATCCTTGGTCAACACAAAACAGAAGGTAGAGGTTTGGAGATACACGATGATATCACCATACCAGGGGTCGAGAGTGCTAATGAGAAAAAGTGTCTCGTTCAGGAGTTGCTCATCAGCACCAGTATGAAGAGAACGAGAGGGAAGAGAGAAAATCAACTCGAAAAATATAAGTGATTTATTGGATTTGGCAGTAGTAAACACCAAATCAAATTAATGGAGGTTGAAAATCCACTTGGAATACTTGCCTCCAAGTAACTGACAAGTCACGATGTAATTCATGGGGTTACACTTAGAAATCATGGTTGTAGTGTGGAGGAGAATATAATGCCGAAAGCGTTGAACAACCTAAATGGGAGCCAAAAACAACTTCTTGACATGAGCATAACGTGTCTCCAGATCGTTTATATTATGGTTGAGGTATTAAATAACATGTTTATGATCTTCTTCATCATCTTGCACGAACACCATAGCAATGGTGCTAGAGGCTGCACCTAGATAGAGAAAATAATCGAGATGATAGTTTGGAGGATGCAACAAAGGAGCATGATTAAGGACAACTTTTAGGTCATTGAAATATTTTTGGGGAGCCTCATCCCAAATGAATGGAATCCCTTGCCTAAGCAACCGGGTGAACCCTGAAGCTAGCTCAGCATAGTTAGGCACAAAATGATGAAGGAAATTTGCTTTCCTTTGTAGACTCTATATTTGATGCAATGAAGAGGGAGGGGGTAGATTGACAATAACCTTGACTTTAAGAGGATCAAGGGGAATTCCATCATTCAAAAAAATAAAACTGAGCAAGTGCCTAGATTCAATAGAGAAGACACATTTAGGCGGATTCAATTGAATTTTGTAGTGTCGACAACAAAGAAAAATTTGTTGAAGATGGTCGGGATGGTCATGGTGCTTATGTGAATGAGTAGGAATATTATCCAAATAAGGTTGAGTAATGTTTTTAATGTCATGGAACTCATATGACGTCACTCTTTGAAAAGTTGACCCAGCATTCTTGTGGCCAAAAGGGAGCTTTTTATACACAAAAGTCCCCCACGAAGGGATAAAGGGAGTCTTATCTTGATTAGCCAATGCAATGTTTATCTGGTCGTAACGAGAAAAACTATCCATAAAGGAAAAATTTTCACTCCTAGCACATTCATCGATGATCGAGTCTATCAAAGGAGTGGGTTGATTATCCTTTGGACATGCATGATTAAGGTCACAATAATCAACATAGACCTAAATGGTGCCCTGCTTCTTTATCACCGGTACAATATTTGACACCCAATATGTAAGAGGGATCGGATAAATAAATCTAGCTTTGAGAAGTTTTTCAACTTCCCCCTTAAAGGCAGCCGCTTTTCTAGGGTGCACTCAACGAAGTTGTTGTCGAACGGGCTTCACGTTAAGATAAGTTGCAATCTCATGCACGACTATACTTGGGTCAATTCCGGGCATTTCTTCATATGACCATGCAAAAACGTCTCGAAATGCTTGAAAAAGACGAGTATAGAGATTGATCTCATGAGGAGAACAAGTCACCCCAATATGAACATTTTCAATGATACTTGGCTTAATAGAAATGTCAATGGGCATTGTTTGGGAAACATTGCCCATGTTTCGTTCCAACCAAACTTCATGAGTCATAATAGGCATTTGAAGTGGTTGGGTTGAGAAACGCAAAGAGAACTTCTCAATACATGTAGACATGACTATCGGGCCAGGCAAGAATGAGGAATGATGATGAGTATCATTCCATGGTGCTTCTTCGAGAGACATTATTTCCATGATATTCTCATCAGAGGGAAAACTCACGGTTAAGGGATCGATGGAATCCGAAGAACCAAGCCATGAGGATTGAGAATACGTGTCAAGAGATGCACTCAAAATAGTATGATTAGTAGGTACCGAAGCTGAAGCCAAAACAATCCCCACATAATTGATCTCAGCAGGGCTTAACAACATGACATCACCCTATGTATCAACAAGATGAGGAGAGGGAATCGCCCAAGGATCAGACTTAACCAAGATCATGTTGACTGAGGTAACATGCAGAGGTGGGAGAGGAAAACTACCCATCAAGGCAGGATCTTTAAAAAGTCTAGCCCCCACACTCTCATAAGGAGTATTGGTGTTCTTCACATATGGAAAATTACCATCCGAGGAAGAAGAAGTGAAGAAAGACAAATGGTCAACTATGACAATTTTACCTTGATGGGAAAAAAAAAGCATGTAGAATAGAGAAGAGGACACACCATGCATAGCATGGGTCCAACTCTGTCCTAGTAGAATATTAAAATTAAGATTTGCATCGATAATTTCTACTTCGACATGTATTGTCTTGCCTTCCAAGGTAATGGTAAGATTCAGAAGGACACCAAATGGTCAATAATCACACCTATCGAAGGCTTCCACAGTGTTAGGTGATTGGTTCAAGGTAGCAGAATCAATTTCCTTCCAACAAGAGATAGACCTCATGCAGGTGGAAGCACCTTCATTAATGATGGTACTGTGAATTGTCTTCTCATTAATGATCACCTAAAGGAGAAAGGAAATCTGATAAGGTAAGCACAATATATGATTTTCCATATAAAAAAAAATGAGATTGGAGTCATATGGATCAACACCTCCAATAGCTGACGACAAGCTTCCGTTGAGAAGGACACATCTTTGAAGGACCTTGAGAGTAGACATAGATGATGGTGCTTGAGCCAAATCCTCAACAATGTTATAATGTTGAGTGGCCTGAGCATTCAAATTCTATGAGGACTTTCATAGCACACCCCGAGAGGGTGGTTGAATAGAGGAATTAGGAATAGGTTACTCTATATGGAGAGGACCAGAGGAATGCTAGAAATCATGGAGATATTTGGACAAAAAGGGCTCTTTCAAGACAGTTGGGTTCCCTTTGAGCAAGCGACTAACTTCAGACCATTGAGGACAATATTTAGTATAGTGATCATCCTCACAGATGAGGCATGGATACTTGGGCTTCCTTTGAGAAGCATTACCAATAGATGACTTAGGAGGGCCATGTTTTGGGGCATCGGCTTTAATCTTGACTTTTCCTTTCTTCTTACTTATAGAGGATTTATCTGTTGTGGTAGACTAGACAACATAGACCTTAGAGGTTTTACCAGGACCAGGTGAATTTAGAGAGGGATCATTGGGACGAGTGTTTAAGACCACCTTCTACTTGGAAGACGATTTCACCGGGATCTAAGGCACAGAACCAATCAATCCATCAATAGGTGGGGTAGCTGGAGACTTCGATGTTGCTAGATGAGGTGATGGTCTTGGAGCATCAAGTAACATATCATATAACGTGCCAAATTGCGGGTAGAAGAGGTCCAAATACTAGGCACCAGTTATGGCTTGCTCCTCAATGACATAGCCACACATAGTTATGTCCTCAAAAATTTTGTTGACAAATGACTTGATCAAGTGGCGCTGATGCCTCCATTCATGGATGTGATCGGAGATATGGATCGTAGTGCCTTTCTTAAGAGACGTGCCAGTTTCATAGCGAGATAGCAGATGAAAATGTGTGAGGAAATCCATAGCAAGAGTGTTAAATTAATTGTAGGTACATTGAGGTAATTCGATGTACCACTTGGGTACGGCACCTAGGAGAGTTCATTGAAAAAGTCAAAGACGAATAGAATCATCAATGTATGAATTAGAGGAGAACCAGAATTGATATGTCATAATGTGGGTGTGTGGATCCTCCTTTGCTTTTCCCTCAAACTTCAGACAATCTCTCAGAATCTTGGACGGAACTAGAGCTAGTATGGCGAATGAAGAATGGGATCATTCATGAGTTTAGAGACATCTAGAAGCTCCAATGCGGCAAAGAATGGAAATTTCATATTAAAAGGCATTTGGGGCCTATGATCGGGCTCGGACTATAGAACCTATCTTTATTGGTAAGGATTTTGTTCCCATAGTGGAGGATTTTGTCCATATGGAATTTCATTTTTCCCCCACTGTAGGTTACCTTACCAGTAGGGAGGATTATGACCTCGATAGCTTTGATACTATCTCGCCATAGGCTTCTTATAAGAAACATATGGGTTAAAAGGTTATTGAGCTTGATGGGCTTGGACATATCCCCTGGACATAAGGGTGTTGAACCTGCTTCCCTTAGACATAAGTATTTTGCACCTCTTTCCCTTGGACATAAGGATTCTGAACATGTTTCCCTTGGACATAAGGATTTTGAGCTTGTTGTTGCAGGACTTGTCCTTGGCCTTGTAAAGGTTGACCGTGTTGATATGAATACAAGGGTTGTTGCTACCCGGGTTGACCTTGTTACTCCAAGGGTTGGCCTTGTTGTTGTAAAGGTTGTCCCTGTGGTTGCAGAGGTTGACCTTGCAAAGGAATAGGCTGTGAAGATTGGTGAACAAATTGGGTCTGCCGGTGCAAATTTTGTTGTGAAAGTTGCAAGGATTGCGCTTGTGGTTGTTGTAGTTGTCCTTGCTACTGCACTGTCTACCCTTGCTGCTACGAAGATGGCCCTTGTAGCTATGAAGGTTTCCCTTGCTGTGGTGAGGGTACTTGGACATTTCCTAGAGCAATACCTTGAAAGTTCCCGAATTGGATCTGGCCATACCCACCAAGTAAGACAGATGGACTAGGCTAAACATAGGGTCCATCTTGAGGGACGTAAGGTGGCACTTGTGAACCATAGGGAACATGAGGAGGTTGGAAAGGACCCTGAGCCACATACTACTGCTAGTACTTTACGTTACTTAACCGAGACGGACCAGAAGGGCCCAAATACTGGTATTGGACATTACTCGATCTAAAAGGAAGAGCAGGGTTCAGAATAACACCGTAAGAGGGCTAGTTCATTCTAACCATGTGAGCTTGTGAGCTAATCACATTGGTTGGGCTAGAAATCATGGAGATATTTGGATGTTGCCTCCTGGCGTTGGTACAACATGTCCACTTAATGGAGGATTTGAAAAACCTACAGATACTTAACTTGAGATCACCGGTTGAACTGAAAGAGTCAGTTGAAATGATGAAACGAATGGATTCAGAACAGTGGGTTGCATGAGAACTGAAGCGACTGCAGTATGCACATTCAGTTGAGAGGTCGAGTTCTGAACGAATGGACGTGAGGTAGGCATAGCGCGAGAGGACCATATAGGGTTATGATACAATGACGAAGCACTAGGAGTGCCCGAAACTAAGCTAGAGACGTATAAACATGCGGCAATGAGTGTTCGTTATGCTCAAGGTAAATGCTCGTCAGAATGCTTCCCGTGTAATGGAAACATTCAGGAGGGAATTTGTATCCCTGTTTATTAACAACGTGAGGAGTGTGTAGCAGAAACCTCTGAGTGAGTTGGAGAATATTGCCTTCTGATTCCATGGGTGGAAACAAAAGATGATGGACAATCGAAGATGTTCGAAGGGATAATTCCAAATGAATACCCGGTTGATTGTATGGAATGTACAGATGCTGCGGTGATATCACAACAGGATCGAACAAAGGATTTGGAGGGAAAAAAGCGATGGAATTGCAACGAATGGGCATTCGATGTACTATGTGGCTATAACAGAATGGTTTTGCAACGAGGAGTAATGGGGCAGCTGAGAGTATTGGATATTAGCGGTCAAATTCCTGTTTGCATAAAGAAAACAAATATTTGCACTGCATGCCGATCGCACTACTTACATAAAGTTTCCAAGTTCATTTGCTTAATGTGTGTAATTTAGAAGGATAGATTTTAGTGAAACTTGAAGACCACCAAATCACATTACAAAATCACAGGATATCATCATTTCTATTTGTAGGAGACCCTATGATAAATGCTCAACAAAAATATTCCGAAATCAGAGAGCAGGTTCTCGCAAAGCTCAGTTTTGGAACTACAGGATTTGCATATGATGAAAGGATGCACAACATTTTGACGGCATGCTGTTATGGTCTAGTAGATTCTACATTGATGCTAGATTCCGCATCAACGGTATAGACTCCTTGATAGTATAGACTCCTCAGAATCACAATTCATTGTTTTATTTTATGAATATCATGTCTCAGAAATACCTGCAAGTGTTATGAACTAATCAGATCCAACACATTGTTTCACACATGTGTTTTAATTTATAGATTAAAACACATTGTTTCGATATCTGAAAATTAGTTCGATGCATGAATTTGCATGAATTATTCTGCGACAAGATTGCAAAACGAATTAAACTTTATTAACGTTTGTGGTCAAAAAAGCTCATGGTTTAAAGAATGATTATGTTGATGCCTTTTAGTTGAGAAAAATGTGAAAGTTCATCTCAATTTTTTCTTTTTCTCCTTTATATCAACTTATGATATTGATTGTTAACTAATATTATAGAATGATTTTGATTCGAATGACAGATTTTATAATATTATATAATGATTACAGATTTCATAATATTATATAATGATTTTGATTAGACTTACATATTTTATAATTGAGTATTAGTGTAAGTTTTTTGAAAAAAATTCCTGTGTATTTTAGAATTTAATTAGATTTATTAAAAGTACAAGTTTGATATGTAAATTGTTTTTAAGGTGTTGATCTATATATGAAATCAAAAAATCAATTGAGATAACATAAACCAAAATTTGAATATTTTTTTTTTTTTTTTTTTTTGCCTAATTGAACCCAAAATTATATAAAAATCTCCAAAAAAAAATTACAATTAAAATTATTCCTTTCATAATTAATAATATAAGTATCTCAATTTTAATAATATAAATATCTAAATTTTTTTTTTTACATGGGAAGCTTTTTGTATTTACCAATAATGTAGTTCATCCATCAACAATGTGTCTTTTGTGCTCTTTGGATTTATTTGAGGCTTTAAATTATGCTTCCCCTTGCTCCTACTTCTCACTTCCAATTCTCATATCAAATGTGATTTTTCTTACAAAGAGGGCCATCTTAGTCATAGATGGAGAAATCTTGGTGTCTTTTGTGCTCTTTGGATTTCTTTGAGGATTTAAATGATGCTTCCCCTCCTCCTACTTCTCACTTCCAATTCTCATATCAAATGTAATGAGGTTTCCATGTAGTTGCTCCATTTTTAGAGTCTTTTCTTGTGCCATCTATTCTATGGCTCAGATCTTGCCATTAAACCTCTTTGGGAGAGATCCTAAGACTTTCTAATTGAATACCCTAATGTATTCATCAAGGAATCTAATCATATTAGATACTTCATCAACTCTAAATAAGTATTCAATAATATATTCACCGAAATTTATCCTTGTAATTTTAAATTTCATTCTATAAGATTGAAGTTTTACTTGCTTTATCCTCTCATTTCCCTTATAATAGTACTTGCTTGTCCCAAGTTTTTTTTGGTTGACTTGTAGTGAATCAAATTTTCTATTCATATTGGTTACGAGTGGTGATGATGAGGTTCATGGCATTTGCATTATTATTGTAAGGTCTTCTTTCATCAAAATTGTAAGTGGAGTTATCATAATTGTGTATGTAGATTCTATTATTTCCCATAAATTGAATCCAAGAGACATGATTTATGATTCCATTATGAATCTCTAAAATATGTGATTTACCCCATGAAATACATGACTAGACATATTGATTTTCCTCATTCACCATGATTTCATGTGGATCTAACTTCTAATGGTTAACTTGCTCTTGAAGGATCTTGCTCTCATATTAATCGTTGAGAATATCTAATTACTGGCGGGAGGGGGTGAATCAATAGTTAAACAATTTTGCAATTTTTTAAGAAATAGTGCATCAATATGTAAGCTATACACAACAAAAAGACAATCACATCACATATGTACATAGTGATTTAATGTCAAAACCCTTCCAAGAGAAAAACCACCAAAACTGTGTTTGTATTATGATGTAAAATAAGAGCACCAACTATGTTTAAATCAATATTTTATAGCACCAACTCAAATGAGGCTCCAACCCCCTTATATCATAAAGCGCTAGCTTACTTAAGGAACAAAGCTTAAATCTTTGTAGGGACACACCCACTTCTACCACTATGATCTACTCTTTCATGGGATTTTTAAAGTGAGACCTCTAGCACCTTAATTCACTTTTTATTTAATTCATTTCCCTCTTATCACCCCACTCTCCTCTACAAATCCTTGACCTAAATATGCTTCTCAATCTTCTATAGGCACACACTACCTCTCTCTTAGGCCCTAAACTTCATTAATTCACTCACTTTGTTGCTTTATTGGTCACTATTTACACTCTCCTTTCTTACTATGTTGCTCCTTTTACCAATTCAACTCATACTCCCTATTGTTATTCTTTTCCTTAATGTAATATGCACATTTATCAAGAATAGTCTTTTATTTAGTCCTCTCTAGGATGGAGAAGAAACACTTCAATTAGTTCTCTACTCCTTGAGAGAATGCTTCATCACCAAGGCTTCTCACATATGTGCTATGAACTTAAAGTTCTATCTTTTTGGCTCTTTGTACTCAATTATAGAGTGATGAATATCATCATCAAACCTTAACAACAAAAGTCTCAGAAGACTCCTTCACATCCTCATTCCCTACCACCTTCTTTAATGAAAACAATATCATTTAATTTTCACACTTTCTAGTAGTTATCCATCATTATTTTGGGTGTGGAGCCCGATTATCTTCTGTATTCATAGGTATCGCCATATTGGACCTGAGTTCGTAATGGGGCGGCAACGCTCCTTGTAAAATATTTGCTGTAGGGGGGGGGGGGGTCCAGGAGGAGCGGTTGCAACCTTTGGGAGCCCCCCCTAGTGGGGGAATCGAGGGCAGCGCCCCTGAAGCTAAGAATAGATGTAAAATTGCGTTGTAAAATGTTGTAATTTTGTAGTCAATTTGGGCCATTCATTAGGTAAATATGTGACGGTAGAAGTTATGTTTAATTTAGGGTTTTTGGCCCTAGAAGGAAACCCGTCACTATATATGAGGGAATTGTATTTCATCTATGTATATCTGTATTCTTAGTGAGGAAGAGAGAGGAGATTGAGAGCGAAGAGGGAATTATAGCAGATTTGTTGTAGGTAGTATCTCTTCAGTTTGATGGATAATATAAAAATAAGGAATAGCTATTTCTCCGTAGACATAGCCGAAATTGGGTGAACCACATATATCTGTGTCTCTCTTGTTTTATGTGTTTCATTTGTTTATATTTCTGCAATATTTTATGTGTTCCATTGCTCTATAATATATAATTTTCTAACACATTTTTCATCATAACATAAAATCCTCTTTTATACATAGTTCTTCGCTTTCCAAAAACAAACAAAATATTTCAATTTGTAATTGGTCTTTAGTGCTAAATTATAATTCCTAAGCACCTAGAGAAACTAGGATCATTCTCCGTACAATTGTGGTTGTCACCATGCGCCATTACACTAGATGCACTTAACTCCTAGTTGGGTTTGGACCTTTCACGTGGTTGCACTTAAGAAAAATTCCTCGAACATCCAAGCTCCTAAAGAATCATATGATTTACCTCCACCATCATGACTTCAGTAGAATTTTGAAAATGTGATATCATAGGACGTCATTTCCAAACACCATCATTTGGCACAACAATTGAAACTATGCCACATCATCCCTTGGTGACACCCATTTCATCACGATGACATCACTAAGTCACATAATATCTTTTGAGAGGTGACATGTGTCACATATATTTGGCCCTTTTTTTCACCCAAAAAAATCAAATCTTCTTGGGACATGTCAATTGTGCATGGTGCCACATCATCCTTTAGGTCTATTCAACACAACGTCATTGGTCACATCATTCTACCATGTCCCTCTAGGGCCTCTTCGAGCAACATTTAGAAAGGACCTTGTTAATATGAACTTTTTTAGAAAGTGTACCAAAATCCTTCACTTAATCCACTTTGACAAACAACCCTAAAAACAAAAAATGGCCGCTAAGACCTTCCAAACATTATTTAGAAAACCTATAAAAAGAAAATATAAAATAACATATAAGTCAAGATATTGTATGAGAAACCTAATGGAAATATGATAAATTGAATGTTATTATTAAAATAAAATGTTTACACCTTGTGAGGAGAATGTGAACACTTGGATATACAAATCCCCCTCTGTGCGATGGGTACTTTGATACCTTGTGCTTTAGCAATATCTTTAGTTCCCTCTCTAAAGACGTATGCAATGGGAAGTAAGAAGTGGTGGTGGCTTGACATTGAAAATAGGAGCTCAAACATCACAAGAAGTGTAAGCCCCCAACCCACACTTACCCAATTTCACATCTCTCCATGATAAACATGTGATGAGTGTCATTGTGATAGGACCTGGCCTCCAAGTAGTTATGGAAGTGGGGCCTACAAAGTGAAATATTTTTGACATCGCTGACATCGCTCAGGGATTACATACCACTCACGAGACAAATAGCAAACTTAGGTGACCAATCGTGGAACTCTTTTTCACTCACCTTTTCCTATAACTGCATCCATGTTGTTGGAAGGTAATATTTGCACTCACAAGTTTACCTCCATTCAGTTATGACCTGAATCCTCGAGTTATTTTCTTGCAATTTTGAGATTTGATCAACGTTTTAGGCTAGCCTCTAGACAACTAGAAGCAAGGAAATGATGAAAAATCAAAACTCAAGCAATAAATTGAGCTAGACATGCCTATTCCATGGTAGATATTTCATGAAACATATGGTAAACATTTAGTCAACTCAAAAGAAAAAGATATTCTACTCTAAGGAGGACATTTAGTCAACCCAGTCCAATGGTGAAGAATTATCTAATGGATAACAAGAGGAGTGAACAATAATGAGGATAAAGCTATTTTGTTTTTCAAGTAGAGTAGGGTAGAAAAAAAAATGAAAAAATAAAAATAAAAAATCTTAGGTGAAAACCTCTTTTGAGGTGCTTGAGATTGGCTCGTTGATTGAAAACCTCCATGAGGTGGTCAATGAGTTGGAAAAAAAAGAGAAAAATAGAGAAAAGGAAAAGATCCTAGGTGAAAACCTCCTTTGAGGTACTTAGGCACACCTACTAGTTGAAAACCTCATTGAGGCGGCTAGTAGACCTAGAAGAAAAGAAAAGGGAAAAAATAAAAAATCTTTGCTCCGTGTATCTCTATGATGAATGTAGGTTCTCTCCAACATGTGCAAACAACAAAAACGAGTTGGTACCAATAGAAAAAAATTGGTCAAGCCTAGTCAAAAGAAGTCAAATTTGAATTTCTCCTCCTTTGCTCAAATGATCCTACAAGGAAATGGCCATGTCAATCCATCATCCTCATATATTTCCACCATCCACCCATCATTCTCAAGCTTTTCCCATTAAGTTTGATTGTTGTCCTAAAAATGTACATGAATGCTCTGTTTTACTACATGAAACAAAAATACATAGAACAGAAAACTATTTTTTCCATATCTTGCAAACCATGCATCCCTTTGCCAAGATGTTTCAGGGGGAGATGCATATGGATGATGATAGCATGCTCAAGAGAGTTGATGGCCTGGGTGCAGGCGATAGGGATAACCTTCCAAATTTGGCAGCAATTTCCTCGATAGCACGCTCAACTTCTCTTTCCCTTTCTATATGTGTATCAGTCATTAAACTGATAGCTTCATCTTTTTTCTCCGAACCCCATAAACCTTAATAATTGATAGAAATAGGGGCTTTATTCCTATCGGGCAGTAATTCTAAACGAATTACTTTATAACACTATCGGCACTTTAAAGAGGAATAACACTATCGGCGGCTTTATGCTATCAGGATGTAATTCTAAAAGAATTAACTTAAATACAATTGGTGCTTTATGTTTCCCCTTGCCCTTTCCCCGATGCGATATCGGCAATCGCTATCGGGGGACTCTATGGTACCAATGCCTCCAATATGCGATATGAACACCCCGTGGACCCGACGAACCTTATGCTCCCTTCTATATATAGATTTCAGGTCCAGAATATCGGCGATCCTTATCGGCGGGTTTGTAATCCGACGCCCCTTTATGCTCCGCTCTATAATGTTTCAGATCCAGATGTCCACACAGTTCCCAAGGCCCTTGTGGACCCGACGCCCTTTATATTCTTAACTTTGTAATGTTTCGGCTCCGGTAAGTCGGAGCTCTCAATGCTGAAGGCCCCTCTCGGACCTGACGACCTTTTATACTGCGATTTATATTACTTTGGCCCTGGGATATCGGAGCGCACACATTCCACAGTTATAAAGGCCCTCTCCGATGTGATATTAGTTTCAGACCCAATAAGGGTAAGAATCCATATTGATAAATCTTCACGTCCGCCCACTGTTCCGTTTAAGAGAAATATCGTAATTACTTTGTGTAAACAGAGTTCTCCTCTGAATTTATAAATTGAATTTAAAGAGTCGGCGGCCACCACAATGAAAAGAAAGCAACCCAAAATTCTTAGATATACAGTAAATGCATCATGCGGGGAACAGTAAGGCAATTCAACACTTTCAATACACAGTGAAATAAGCTATGCATACATATTAATAGAAACCATTGATTTAGAAATGTCGAGAGAAAAGTTTTCAATAATAATGCTTTCGGCATCGCTCTTCTCTCTCATGCGAGCTTCGTTGCCTCTTTATTTATAATAAGGGATAGGTCTTCTCAGACCTTATCTATTACAAAAGCATGGTTTTCATGGAATGGTTTAAAGCGTAAAGATTTATTAGAGCTTATCCATCTGTGATATAATTAGCATGTTTTATTCTCAATTTTATCCTATCTTGAACTAAGAAAAACATGGAAATTGTAGGCTAAAGGACCCCACTCCCTTGCATGTAGATTTTTTTTGGATTTTTGGAATAAGTTTGAAGACTTTTTCCCTCTGAGTCACATGCTCCTGCATCAGACTCCTGAGGACAAAATTCTTCATGGGCTCGTGTCCATAAGCTCGTCTACAGATTTGCCATGTTTCTGTAGAACGTCTTCTGTCACCCAAGTAGCTTCAACAGTTCGTTGTCCCTTCCATTTTACCAAATACTGAAAGTATTCTCGTCCCCTTGTCTTCTTATGTATTTTCTTGTCCAGAATTCTTTCTGGCTGTAAATTCTTTGCTGTGGGTAACTGTTTTACCCAGTTAATCTCTGGAGTCTCCTGATCCTGTGTTGTATTATCTGCAATTTCATTCTCATACTTATACAAGTCTGCAACATTAAAAATTGGTGACATTCCCACATCATGTGGTAATTCAATCTCATAACCATTTGCAGAGAATTTCCTTAGTATTCTGCACGGTCCATTTTTCTTGGATTTTAACTTATTATACTCCCCCTTTGGAAATCTTTCCTTTCTGAGATGTGCTAAAACCAAATCCCCAACTTCAAAGTTCACCTCTCTTCTCCGCATATCTGCTTTGGTTTTGTACTTGATGTTGCTATCCTGTAGCTGTTGCTTCACTTGTTCATGTATCACCTGCATTCTTGAAGCAAAGTCTTCACCTTCTGTACTTCTCATTTCTTCTTTTCCCAAATTCCTTAATTCAGATATTCCTCTAGGGTGCATTCCATAAACAATATGGAATGGGCTCTGTCCTGTGCTCCTATTCGGTGAGTCGTTATATGCATACTCAACTTTTGCTAACACTTGATCCCATTGCTTTGAATGCTCTGTAGTAAGGCTCCTCAAAAGATTGCCTAAACTTCTGTTCACAACTTCAGTCTATCCATCAGTTTGTGGATGATAGGCAGAATTGAAACTTAATTTAGTCCCCGGCTTCTTCCATAGTGTTCTCCAGAAATGTCTAATGAATTTTGAATCCCTGTCTGAGACAATGCTTTTGGGAAACCCATGCAATCTTACAATCTCTTTAAAAAAACAAATTAGCAATATGAGAAGCATCACTAGTTTTATAACATGGAATAAAGTGTGCCATTTTTGAAAATCTATCCACTACAACAAAAATTGAATCATAACCTCTTTGAGTTTTTGGTAGCCCCAGCACAAAATCCATACTTACCATGTCCCAAGGCCTATCTGGAATTGGTAATGGAATATACAACCCTGTGTTTTGGCTCCTTCCTTTTGCATATTGGTAGACTTTACAATTTCTTACATACTTCTCTACTTCAAATTTCATTTTCAGCTAGAAATAAAATCCGTTGAGCTGTTCAAAAGCCTTTTCTATCCCAAAATGTCTTGCAAGTCCTCCACTATGTTTCTCTTTTACTAAATTCTCTGTCATTGAACATTTTGGTATGCACAACTAATTTTTCTTAAATAAGAGTCCATCTTGTAGGAAATAATCCAACCACTTGCTCTTATCCACCAAAACAGGATTTTTACAAGTCTCAAATGCCTCTTTAAAATCTGAATTGGTCTCATATAATTCCTTAAGGAAATCAAAACCCAACACTTGGATTTGACTTTCTTGAAGCAATACATTTCTCCTACTTAAGGCATCTGCAACTTTGTTTGACTGCCCAGTTATATGCTTCAACACAAAATGGAAACCTTGAAGATATTCTACCCATTTAGCATCTTTGTCACTGAGCTTTGGCTGCTGCATTATAAACTGTAATGCATGGTTATCTGAATAAAGAATAAATTCTTTTGACATTAAATAATGCCTCGATTTCTTTAATGACTCCACAACTGTGTAGAACTCCTTATCATAAGAAGAATTCTTCTTTTTTGAATCATTTAGCTTTTCACTAAAATAAGCTATTGGTCTATCTTCTTCGCTTAAAACTCCTCCAATTGCTTCTCCGCTGGCATCACACTTTACTTGAAAAGGTTTGTTAAAATCAGGAAGGAACAAAACAGGATTTTCAGTTATTTTCTTCTTTAACAGCTGAAAATTTTTCTCTGCTTCAGCAGTCCATTTAAATGGTTGTTTATCCTTCTTTATGGTCTCAATAATAGGTGCATTAATCTTACTAAAATTCTTAATGAATTTTCTGTAAAAACTAGCAAGATCATGAAAACTCCTTACCTCAAAAACACTCTTGGGTGAAGGCCACTCCACAATTGCCTTGATCTTCTCTGGATCCATCTTGAACCCTTCAACAAAAATAACAAATACCAAGTACACCAGCTCCTCTCTCATGTAAGAACACTTCTTCAGATTTAGCAATAGTTTTTCTTGTTGTAGCTTCTGTAAGACATAATTTAAATGCCTCACATGCTCCTCCTTGGACCTGTTGTAGACTAATATATCGTCCAAATATACTATTACAAACTTACCAATGAAATCTTTAAGAACTTCATTCATGAGTCTCATGAATGTACTTGGTGCATTTGACAACCCAAAAAGCATTACTCTACATTCGTATAGTCCTTCATTGGTATTAAAAGCGGTTTTCCACTCATCCCCCTCTCTTATCCTTATCTAATGATACCCACTTTTAAGATCTAGTTTTGAAAAATATTTTGCTCCAGTCAAGCAATCCATTAAATCTTCAATTCTAGGTAACGGAAATCTGTACCTGATTGTGATTTTATTGATGGCTCTCGAATCTGTACACATTCTCTAGCCTCCATCTTTCTTTGGGCTCAGTACCGTTGGCACTGCGCAAGGACTCAAGCTTTCTCTGATCAACCCCTTGTCAAGCAATTCTTGTACCTATTTTTTAACTTCTTCATTTTTTGGAGGAGTCATTCTATATGCTGCTTTATTAGGTAGGCTTGATCCAGGAATCAAATCTATATGATGAATGATTCTTCAAATGGGTGGTAATTCATTAGGCAAATAATCAACAATAATATCACAATATTTCTCCAGCATTTCTTGAATTTAATGGGTAAATCAGCAACTTTAGTAGAAGTCATTATTACCTTGGGCTTACAAATTACAACAAAATTTACCTCATTTTCTTCAATCTGCTTCAGGCACTCCTTTCCTCCAGGTAACAGAGTTTTTGGATCAGTCTTCTTTCCTGGTAAATCTTCTTCTTGCAAAGGCAGCAACGTATGATTGACACCATCCTTTCCAAACTTGTAGGTGTTTCTTTTCCCATCATGTATGGCTCCTCTATCATATTTCCAAGGTCTTCCAAACAATATGTGACACACATCCATGGGCATCACATCACAAACAATTTTATCTTTATACTTGCCCACTTGAAATTCCACTTCACACTGTTCACTTACCAAGAGTTGATGTCCCTTTTGCAACCATGACACCTTGTAAGGTGTTGGATGTTTCATTGTCTTCAGCTTCAACTTCTCTACTACTTCTGTAGAGACTAAATTATCATTGCTGCCACTATCAATGATCATCTGGCAACATTTCCCTTGAACCTTATGGTTGAGGGGAAAGTACCCCTAGGGTCCTTTGGGTTAAGACTCTACCAGACCGAAAATTGCTTATTCAAAGAAACACACACACAGCCATTATCTTTACTTTAAGCAAATTCTAATGTTAAGGGTACGTACCTAAGGTCCTACGTTCGAGAAGGCCTTTAGGGTCCAAACCCTTCTTGGAGTTCCCTTCTTCTCCTTTGACCTGTAAAACAAACAAATCAAAGAACACAACAGTACATGGACAAATACTTATACATATGTTGGAAATAATACTGAGAGGGGGGGTGAATCAGTATTATCAAGCAATTTACCAAATCTTCCTTATTTGATCTTTTGAATTATTCTTGCATATCAGTACCATAAAATAATGAGCATGAATAAAGAAAATAGACAGTCACACTAAAGAACACAAGATGTAAGGTGGAAACCCAATGCGGGAGAAAACCACCTGCTGCAATATGTCTCTATCTTCTTTCAAGAAATTCTTTTTACAATGATTTTGTACTGGTGCAGTCCTTTACCAGCACGCAGGCTGCAACCTGCAGAGAGCTACAACTCTCTCTCATTTTCCAGTCTCTCCTGGAAGGGAGCTACAACCCCCTACTTCTTTTCATGAAGAATCAAATGATCAACAAGTATAGATATCAGATCAGTAATTACAGAAATAACCCAGAACACCTTATGAACAGAAATATACAGTCAACAGATCATCTTAAGACAGGGACGCATATTTTCTTTCTGTGACCTGCGACTGGACGCAGTCTACCTTCCACTGTTCTGCGTGCCGACGCACTGTTCCTCTATACTTTGCTGCGACCGGCGCACCCAGAAACACTATCACGCCGCGTCTTTTGCTTCAGAGACGCACCCAATAACACAGTCGCGCCGCGTCCTTTGCCTCAGAGACGCACCTGAGCCTTTACTGTACTGCATCCCGGCGCACTTTCCCTTTACTGAACCTGCGTCCCTTCAGATATAAAAGATATGAGGACTTCAGAACCAACCCAAACACTCAGATCCACAGATCTGATCATGCGCCATAGAGATCACAGTCCATTAGAAGATTCGCCTTCATAGATCTGGACTAGATCTCACCAAAAGATATTCAACCAAGATGATGATAATCCAAATGAACTCCTTTGCTTTATATAGGCAAGCTTCTCCCCAAAACATGGAACAAAACCATGAGCCGACACCATAGAAACACAAAACCGTCGGCTAGATACCACACAAGAAACCCCCACGTGCTTTTCTCTGCCTTGAAATGTGTGCACTGGGCGGACGCACCTCCTGAACGGCTGGCCTGCGTCCCTGGACGCGGGTTCTGTATGGTATACCTGCGGGGACGCACTTGCTGAACATATTTCCTGCGTCCTTCTTGATTTATCACCTGAATGGGTTTGCCATCAAGGACAACACCTGAATCAT